>CM038672.1:315560439-316160439 GCA_021605145.1 Aegilops bicornis
GCCACCACCTCCACTCGGAGGAATCGAACCATCATAATTACTATCCCTAGATCCACTTTCAGAACCTTTATCGACTTTTCCTTTCTTTCCAGAACCTTTATTGACTTTCCCTTTCTTTCCAGAACCTTTATCGACTTTTCCCTTCTTTCCAGAACCTTTATTGACTTCAACGTTCCCTTGATTTCCTTTGACTTTATCTTGATCAGATTGAGTAGGAGGATTAGACTGCAACCCGAGCCCCTTCTCTTCTCCAGTGCTCTTGGTTCGTAAGAAGGATGGATCCTGGCGCTTTTGAAATATCCTATGCCAGTCGCGGGTTGTCCCAAGCTCAACGTAGGTTCGCACCATTGTCAAAAGATCGTTTTGCTAGGATGCTTTCTTGAATCTAGCTACTTCCAAAAAAAGGCATTCCAAGTCTCCAAGTGGGCCCTCTTGGCCACCTAAGACCTTGGCTTTTTAGAGAATCCCGCTCCTGTGTCGTAGGACTTGTAGCTCGGCAGTCCACCGGGTAGGTTTGTTTATCCTTACTTTTTCGAGTGTCTTCTTGGACTATTAAGAATAATGATATCCATGAAACTTGTCATCATGATTTTAACTTTCAATTGGATTATGCCTCACATGATAGTTAATTTGTCGAGTTTGCTCCCACTACTATTCATGAGAAGAAATTTGCTTATGTGGAGAGTAATAAAAACTCTATGCTTGTAGATCATGAAAAGAATGTTTTAGGCGCTGGTTATATTGTTGAATTCATTCATGATGCTACTGAAAATTATTATGAGGGAGGAATGTATGCTTATAGGAATTGCAATAATATCAAGTTTCCTCTCTATGTGCTTAAAGTTTTGAAGTTATGCTTGTTTTGCCTTCCTATGCTAGTTGATTATTGTTCCCATAAGTTGTTTGCTCACAAAATCCCTATGAATAGGAAGTGGGTTAGACTTAAATGTGCTAGTCATATTCTTCATGATGCTCGCGCTATGTTTCAATTCTTATCTTTTATGTGAGCATCATTGAAATCATCATGCCTAGCTAGGGGCGTTAAACGTTAGCGCTTGTTGGGAGGCAACCCAATTTTATTTTTGTTTCTTGCTTTTTGGTTCTGTTTAGGAATAAATAATCCATCTAGCTTCTGTTTAGATGTGGTTTTATGTTTTAATTAGTGTTTGTGCCAAGTAGAACCTTTGGGAAGACTTGGGTGAAATCTTTATGGTCATGCTGTAAAAAAATAGAAACTTTAGCGCTCACGAGATTAGCTAAAACTTTTTACTGTAGAGTGATATTTAGTCGATTCTTTTTGAAGATGATTACTATACAAATTCCTCAGGTCCACCAATTTATTTAGGAATTTTTTGAGTTCCAGAAGTTTGCGTTTGATACAGATTACTACAGACAGTTCTGTTTTTGACAGATTCTGTTTTCATTGTGTTGCTTGCTTATTTTGATGAATCTATGGCTAGTAAAATAGTTTATAAACCATAGAGAAGTTGGAATACAGTAGGTTTAACACCAATATAAATAAAGAATGAGTTCACTACAGTACCTTTAAGTGGTGTTTTATTTTCCTTCGCTAACGGAGCTCACGAGATTTTCTGTTAAGTTTTGTGTTGTGAAGTTTTCAAGTTTTGGGTAAAGATTCGATGGACTACGGAATAAGGAGTGGCTAGAGCGTAAGCCGCCCAAGGCACCCCAAGGTAATATTCAAGGACTACCAAGAGCGTAAGCTTGGGGATGCCCCAGAAGGCATCCCCTCTTTCGTCTTCGTTCATCGGTAACTTTACTTGGAGCTATATTTTTATTCACCACATGATATGTGTTTTGCTTGGAGCGTCATTTTATTTTCTTTTGTTTTGCTTGATGTATGAATAAAATACCAAGATCTGAAATTCTTAAATGAGAGAGAGTCTTCACATAGCCACATAATTATTTAACTACTCATTGATCTTCACTTATATCTTTTTGGAGTAGTTTGTCATTTACTCGTGTGCCTCACTTATATCCTATGAGTAAATGGTTGAATGATTTGAATGTCATAAATCTGAAATTATATATGTTTCATATGCTTATCCCATGGGTAGTAATTATTTTACATATAAGAAGTAGAGGTGGTAATTTATTGAAGGTTAGCAAACATTGTATTGGTCACTTGAACAATTCATCAAAGAATATTGAAGGAAGAGAGATTTCACATATAAATATACTATCCTGGACATCTTCTATGATTGTGATCCCCATTAATTACTTTCAAACCTGAGCAAATTAGTTGAAGTTGGACAAGGAAGACAACATAATGAGTTATGCTTGGGTATATTTGTATAGAAGTTATATTGTTATGGATCCTCTAACATGTGGTGCCTGCTATTTAGAATCCTTTGCTAGCCAAAATATCTGTACTAAGCGGGAATACTGCTTGTGCATCCAAATCCCTTGAACCAAGTTTCTTCCATGAGTGTCCACCATACCTACCTATATGCGGTATTTACCTGCCGTTCCAAGTAAATTTGCATGTGCCAAACTCTAAACCTTCAAATAATAATTTGTTTTGTATGCCCGAATCGCTCATGTAGCGACTAGGGGCAGTCAGTATCTTCCATGCTAGGTGAGTTATTCTCAAGATGAGTGGACTTCGCTCATCATTCACGAGAAAAATGGCTAGTAACTGGGATGCCCAGTCCCATGATCAAAAGATCGAAATCAAATCAAAAATAATTGCAAACAAAGCTCCCCCAGGACTGATGTTAGTTAGGGGCTCCCATTGTTTCGGGCAAGCCATGGATTGATGATTGTTGGTGGAGGGGGAGTAAAAATCTTTACCTTTCTGTTTGGGAACCGCCTATAATGTATGTTGTATGGAAGATATTGTGAACTCTTGGTCATTATGTTGACAATGAAAGCATACCTCTCAGAATTATTTTCATCTCTGTTTTTTGCTTCGAGCTCTGGCACCTATGCAAATCCCTGCTTCCCTCTGCGAAGGGCCTATCTTTTACTTTTATGCAAGAGTCAGTAGTATTCCTTCTCATTCCAACCTACTCTTTAGTTGGCAAGCATCATGTGATGGAAAGATCTAAGCATATATGGCCATTCAAATATGTTTGTGCATGAATTATTATTGTTGACATTACCTTTGAGGTAAAAGGTTGGGAGGCGAAACATTAAGCCCCTATCTTTCTCTGTGTTCGATGAATACTATTTGTTCTAAAAATATGCTTTGAGTGGTAGCAATCATAGAAGACTAAATGATAGTTGAGTATGTGAAGTTTGCTGAATTAAAGCTCTGACATAGACACTTCCTGAAAATAAGATGAATTGTAATTGTTTGATGACACACGGTTTGTTAGTTTTCAAGAAGGTTTATGATCTATACTTTAACATGTGAATAGCTTGTTACTTGATCATGAAAAGTTTTATGAGTTGAGCTACTGTTATGACATATAATGATGCTAGAAAAGGTGATTGAAATTATCATTGATCAAACTTGTGCACCTGCTAGCATTCACATTTCATAAAGTATTTCTTTTATCATTTACCTACTCGAGGATGAGCAGGAATTAAGCTTGGGGATGTTGATACGTCTCCAATGTATCTATAATTTATGAATTATTCATGCAATTATATTATCCATCTTGGATGTTCTATGGGCTTTACTATGCACTTTTATATGATTTTTGGGACTAACCTATTGACCCGAGCCAGTGCAGTTCTGTTTTTCCCTTGTTTGGTGTTTTGAAGAAAAGGAATATCAAAGCGAATTAAAGCGGAATGAAACCTTCTGAAGAAGTTATTTTTGGAAGGAAAGCAACCCGAGAGACTTGGAGTCCACGTCAAGAAAGCAACGAGGGAGGCACGAGCCAGGGGGCGCGCCCACCCCCTGGGCGCGCCCTCCACCCTTGTGGGCCCCTCATGGCTCCCCTGACGTATTTCTTCCGCCTATATATATCCATATACCCTAAAACCTTCGGGGAACAGAATAGTTCGGGAGTTTCGCCGCAGCAAGCCTCTGTAGCCACCAAAAACCAATCGGGACCTGTTCAGGCACCTGCCGGGAGGGATCCCTCACAGTGGCCATATTCATCATCCCGGCGCTCTACATGACGAGGAGGGAGTAGTTCACCTCGGGGCTGAGGATATGTACCAGTAGCTATGTGTTTGATCTCTCTCTCTCTCTCTCTCTCTCTCGTGTTCTTGATTTGGCACGATCTTGATGTATCGCGAGCTTTGCTATTATAGTTGGATCTTATGTTTCTTCTCCCCCTCTACTTTCTTGTAATGGGTTGATTTTTCCCTTTAAAGGTATCTTATCGGATCGAGTCTTTAATGATTTGAGAACACTTGATGTATGTCTTGCCGTGCTTATCTGTGGTGACAATGGGATATCACGTGATCCACTTGATGTATGTTTTGGTGATCAACTTGCGGGTTCCGCCCATGAACCTATGCATAGGGGTTGGTACGTTTTAAATCTGACTCTCCGGTATAAACTTCGGGGCACTCTTTGAAGTACTTTGTGTTGGTTGAATAGATGAATCTGAGATTGTGTGATGCATATCGTATAATCATACCCACGGATACTTGAGGTGACATTGGAGTATCTAGGTGACATTACGGTTTTGGTTGATTTGTGTCTTAAGGTGTTATTCTAGTACAAACTCTTGAATAGATCGATCCGAAAGAATAACTTTGAGGTGGTTTCGTACCCTAACATAATCTCTTCGTTTGTTCTCTGCTATTAGTGACTTTGGAGTGACTTTGAGTAACTTGTATCACCATCTCTTCGCCGAACTAGTGCACCTATACAATTTACCATTGTATTGGGTGTGTTGGGGACACAAGAGACTCTCTGTTATTTGGTTGAAGGGTTGCTTGAGAGAGACCATCTTCATCCTACGCCTCCCACGGATTGATAAACCTTAGGTCATGCACTTGAGGGAAATTTGCTACTGTCCTACAAACCTCTGCACTTGGAGGCCCAACAATGTCTACAAGAAGAAGGTTGTGTAATAGACATCAGTGACGCCGTCCACGATGACATTTGTCCTGCCGTCCTTCTGATCTTGGTCTCATTGCACTGATATGGCAACCTTTGCCTGATGCCTTGGTACTCCTCGCCTGCGCTTGCCTCCTTAGCACCAAAGAGGAAACAAGGACGCTGCGCGCGCTGGCGCCCGCCTGGTGCCGATCATCATGGCTCACGTCACGAGATCCTCGTGAGGTTTTCCCCGCCTTGATATCTCCGCTCCTCGTGAGCCTGCCTGGCTAGGCCACTCCTGAGGAGGTCTTGCGTCGTCCGCCTCGCGAGGCTTGGCCCCTCGCGAGGGTCTTGGATGCCTTGTTGATGAAGATGGACCGTACGGCCCGCTGACTTAGCCAGGTCGTGGGCCGCAGGAAGGCAAGTCTGGGGACCCCCATTCCTAGAACGCTTACAGCGTTCGCTAGGAACGAACAAGGTTCCCGTCCAGAACAGGTCTTCGGGAGACGGTGCACCTCGCCCCACGGTGGGTGCAAATGTCAGGCGTTGGGTGCGACATATGCCAATGGATGGCTTATCATGGTGGGAGCGAGTAGAACATCGCCGGTGCCTGGAAGCGGGATGAGGCGTAGACACGAACGCCGGCGCACTTTACCCAGGTTCGGGGCTCTCCTAGGAGATAACACCCCTAGTCCTGCTCTGTGGGGTCTCTGCATGATCACTAAGGCACTAGTGACTACAATGGTGCTCCTCGAGCTGTATGCCAGAGGTGGAAGAAGGCAGGGCTCGCCCCCTCCTCTCTCTATGTGTGAGTCCAGTTCTAACTGGTTGGGAACCCTTTGCATGGGTACCCTGGGGGTTTATATAGGCCTACCCAGCAGGGGTACAATGGTAATCCGGCCAGGTGTAGGACCCGGCTGTCAGTGTCTCTGGTCGTGGGCTTCTCTGCCGGCTGCTGGGCCCGCCGCCTGGTGGGCCCCACCGACTGGTCTGATACGGAGCCGGCAGGCCACGCCCGCCGCTCGCAGGTCTTGCCGGCTGTTGATTACTTTAGCCGCGATGCTAATGACGCATGCTTGATCACGGGAGCGTGGCTACAGTCCCGCAGCCTAGTGGGAGATCATTGTAGCCACACCGTGTCTCATCTGGTTAATGGTGCACGAGCCCCGAGGAAGGAACGGGCCGCCTACTGGAAGCCGGCCTTCCTCAGGCCCGACTGGTCAGGTTTTCGCCGTCTTCCGGGCTCTCACTGCCTGGTAGGGCCCGCCGTCTGCATGCCGTACCGACAGGACGTCGTAGGGGCAGGGCACCGCCTGACAGGAGTGACGTCAAGGGCTGGGTGGCAACAGTGCCGCGCCGTGCGGAGATCTCCTCCTGTACGGGGCACTGTGGTCGTGCCTTGCCTTAGACGTGGGGGTGATGGACTACACTGTAGCCACACCCTGTCTTTTCTTCTTAACGGAGGCACAGACTTTGAGGGCGCCGCAGGCCGACTGCTAGGAGTCGGCCTCTCTAGAGGCCGCCTGCTTGGAGTCGACTTATCTTGGTGCCGTCTTCTGGAGCTTGGCCGCCTTCCGGCAGCCGGCCATTCGGGCCAGCCGGCTACGAGGAGGCGGCGCTTCATTCTGGATGTTTATGCGGCGCAGCCGGCCCAATGTCCTGAAAGGTTCAGGGACTCGGGCTAGGCTACCCGTGGCCCATTACTCCGGCAAATACAGAGGGAATCGCGACATATCCCGATAAGTCATCGAGTGGTTGACCAGGTTTCGCCGCATCATGACAGTCAGTTTTCGACTTTCTCTACTCAGGTGCTTGACTAGATGAACCGGAAGCACAATCGCAGTAGTTCTCCCTTTACTACCTTAGCCGATAGAGCAGAACGTAAGGTAGCAAGCACGAGAGCGAGCAACCCAACTATTGACCCAAGACATGATTCGGAGCTGATGCATATAAGGCCAAACTCGCGACGCCGAGGTACGCTATAGAGTTGTTCAGACTTTGTCGGCAACTCATTTGTTCTCATCCCGAGCCCCTGGCAAGTTATGTTGAGGTGTGATAACATCCCAAGGAGCAAAATTCAGTTCTGTAGAAAAAGGCCAATGCTGAATACATATTATGTTCACTGGGACCTGAGTGATATGCCAATCGTTATGTTATAGATAAGAACGCCACGGCCCCGGCTATTTGACATGCCGGGGTCGAAGGCTGAGGAAAAAGGCACCTTACATGCTCGAAATATAGAGTGCGGTCTACAAAAGTTATTTTGGACCTCCTGTCGCATGTCTGTGTCGCCTGTACTCGGTTAAGGGACTCAATTGACAGGAATGACCATTTTATAAATGTATGAACCCGAACTTCGATAGAGTCCGTGAGATAACCAGCCTCTGAGTCACCATTGGAGGGAACATAAGAAAGAAAAATGTAGTTAGAAGAAATAGGAGAGGCTGTGGAAGTGCTTGAAAGTCCTTACATATTGTGCTTCCGCCGATGCCCAGGGTATTTCAAGTGCATAATTATGTATGCATCGTACCAAATTCGCAGGCGTTTTAGGTGAACGGCGGAAGCCGAATTGCTAGTCCAATATGGACATTAATCGGTCATGTTGAATGGAGACCGGCGGCTTAATGGCCGATGAGGTGTCTTGGTGTGGTGGGCATTTGTGGAGTTAATTTGAGTTAGGCATGGCGTGCTCTTCTGTATGGAGGGAGTGTTCCGTGCGTTCCCCTGTAGGGGTGTGCGTCACATATGCCATGTTCACTATTTTTAATTCGGGGGAAACTGCTTTTGACCCCTAGTATTTGTTTTGTGAGTTTCTTCGTTGTCGCTATCACCGGGCGGCCTCCTCCCCTTGTGTCCGGTGTTGAGCTTGCCGGCCTGCTTGAAGACCCAACAACTTCTGTTGGTATGATTGGCTGGTTTGTCGGGGTGGCCATGAATCTGGCAGGGCCTATCCAGTATCTTGTCTAAAGAGGATGGTTCGTCCTTGTTTGCCTTGAATGGTTGTTTCCGTTGACCGGGTTTGGGACCAATGAATCCAGCATTGACCACTGTATCGTGCGTTTTTTCATTGTGTTTGTGCTTGCTGCGTCGTGGCTTGCCATTGTAGTCTCAGACTTCGGACGTGCCCGGATCGATGGCGCTGTTGCTTTTACGAGCCAGCTAGCTGTCTTCGCCGCGCAAAAGTGGGTCATCAGAGCGGTAAGGGCTGACATGGATTTTGGTTTTTCTTGTCCGAGGTGGCGGGCGAGCCATTCGTCTCGGACGCTGTGTTTGAAGGCCGCTAGGGCTTCCATGTCCAGACAGTCGACAATTTGGTTGTTTTTAACTAAGAATCTAGTCTAGAGCTTCCTGGCTGACTCTCCAGGCTGTTGGACAGTGTGACTTAAGTCATCGGCATCTGGTGGTCAGACATATGTTCCTTGTAAGTTGTCGCGGAAGGCGTTTTCCAAGTCCTCCCAACTGCCGATAGAGTTTTCTGGCAGACTGTTTATCCAGTACCGAGCTGGTCCTTTGAGTTTTAGTGGTAGGTATTTGATGGCATGGAGGTCATCTCCGCGAGCCATATGGATATGGAGAAGAAAATCCTCGATCCACACCGCGGGGTCAGTTGTTCCATCGTATGATTCGATATTCACGGGTTTAAACCATTTTGGAAATTCATGCTCCATTACTTCATCAGTGAAGTAGAGTGGGTGTGCGGCGCCACTATATTGGGCCACGTCGCGACTTTGCTCAGATAGAGTCTGTCTGCGGTTTTCGGCCCAGGCGCGACTAGGTTTGTCACGTCCGTATAGATAGCCTTCATCGCGTGTCAAAGCATGTCCTCGCGATTCGTAGATCGATCTGGTATGTCCTGCTCTACTGTCCTGTCGAAGGTCATATGTAGAACCCCGACCTGTCTTATCTCTGTTTTTTCGTAGCGGTGGGGTGGGCTGCTGTTCGGCTTGAGTTGCTGTTTTATCTCGACCGCGTTGTGGTGGGTCGGCCGCATTGTCCCGACCGCGTGGTATAAGTTCTGTTGCCTCCTCGTCGAACTGAGGTAGCAATCTGCGCTTTGGGTAACACTTGGTTGGGCACTTGAGGCCGTATTCTTCGGCTGCTAGGATATCTGCCTATCTATCATTGAGCAGGTCTTGGTCAGCTTGAAGCTGTTGCTGTCTCTTTTTCAGGCTCCTTTCAGACTTCTAGGGTTTAGCCATTACGATCTCGTGGTAGACCAACTCTTGTAATACTCATATTCATCAAGATCAATCAAGAAGGAAGTAGGGTATTACCTCTATAGAGAGGGCCCGAACCTGGGTAAACATCGTGTTCCCTGTCTGCTGTTACCATCGACCTTAGAGGCACAGTTCGGGACCCCCTACCCGATATCCGCTGGTTTTGACACCGACATTGGTGCTTTCATTGAGAGTTCCACTGTGTCGTCCCAAAAAGGTTTGATGGCCCATTCAATCGTCAACGACAATGCCGTCCAAGGAGAAACCTTCCTCCCCAGACAGATCTTCATATTCGGCGGCTTTGCACTACGGGCCAACTCGCTTGGCGGTCTGGAACAGATCGACAGCTACGCCCCTGGCCATCAGGTCAGATTCGGGAGCTTGAACTACATCGCGGACATCCGTGGAGACTTGATCTTCGCTGGATTCGAGACCGCAGCGATCGCTCCTGGTAACCCAGATGAACATGACCTAAATCTGTCATCGGACCGCATCCAGGAGATTGCTCCTGTAACTGCTCTGGCCGTAGATCCGGAGCATATTGCGCCATCCATGGACAGGAGGCTGAACCCCACCGCGGAGGCCACAGATTCCGTTGCGTTGAAGCCGAACATAGACCTAAAATCACACAACGTCTTTGTTACCGGAACTCCGGACTCGTCTCTGGTCATAAATTCCGAGCCATGTGCATCCGCGGACGCCGAACTTGATCGCTTATCGATCTTTGAGTTTAGCGCCGCAGACATCTTCCAACACTCGCCCTTTGGCGATGTGCTAAACTCATTAATGAATACATCCCTGGCGGGGACTCCTGACCTAATTATGTCCGGTTTGAACTGGAGGCTGATGATGGGGGAGAATTCAGCTTCCCACCCGCCACCCACTTCATAGCCATTGTCGAAGACTTAACCAACATGCTTGATTTCAGCTATGACGACATCGACGGTATGGACGATGATGCCGACGAGGAGCAGGGCCAAAACCCGCCGTTTACCGGATGCTGGACGGCCACTTCCTCATATGCCGTATACATGGTGGATACACCTAAAGAAACTAACAACGCATTTACAAGGATGATCCGATTAAGGACAAACCTCCCGAGACACAGCCCGGCATCGCGTCGGTAGCGCCGGTCTAAATCACGTCGTCTGAAGACAACAACACCGGCACCGGAGAAAATAATACTCGGGACGGAGCCGAAGACAATGAAGACCACTGTGGCAATCTCCGAACAGGATGAACGGGAGGACGGGCACGTTAGCCCTGATGAACAGGCCATACACGAAGACTCGGAGGATAGTAATTATCTTCCGCTCTCCAAGGAAGAGGAGAGCCTCGGCAACGAAGAATTCATCGTGCCTGAAGGACCTCTCGAGCAGGAGCGCTTTAAACGCCGGCTAATAGCCACTGCAAGGAGTCTGAAAAAGAAGCAGTTGCAGCTTCAGGCTGACCAAGATCTGCTCAATAATAGATGGACCGAAGTCCTGACCACCGAAGAATACGACCTCAACGGCCCAGCCAAAAATTACCCGAAGCGCAAACTGTTACCTCAGTTCAATGATGAGGCGCTGGAGCCCGTACCATCATCGCACAACGTGTCCGACCGACCGCCACGTGTTCAGGACAAAGCGACAACTCAAGCCGAACACCAGACTGCCCCACCTCACCGTAAAGGCAAGAACAAAACAGCTCAGGGTTGTACATACGACCGTCGACAGGACTTGGACAACAGAGCAGGACACACAAGATCGATCTATGGATCGCAAGGACCTGCCTCGACACGCGACAACGGCTACCTATTCGGACGTGGCAAACTGAGCCACGCCCAGGCCGAAAACTGCAGATAGACTCCATCGGAGGTACGTTGCAGTGTGGCCCAGTATATAGGCGCCGCACACCCTCTTTTCTTCACAGACGAAGTAATGGAGCATGAATTCCCATACGGGTTTAAACCCATGAATATCGAATCATAGGATGGAACAACAGATCCCGCGGTATGGATCGAGGACTTCCTCCTCCATATCCACATGGTCTGCGGAGATGACCTTCATGCCATCAAATACCTACCACTAAAACTCAAAGGACCAGCTCGGTACTGGTTAAACAGTCTGCCGGAAAATTCTATTGGCAGCTGGGAAGATTTGGAAGACGCCTTTCGCGACAACTTCCAAGGAACATGTGTGCGGCCACCGGATGCCGATGAATTAAGCCACATTGTCCAGCAGCCCGGAGAGTCAGCCAGGAAGCTCTGGACAAGGTTCTTAGTTAAAAAGAACCAAATCATCGACTGCCCGGAAGCGGAAGCCTTTGCGGCCTTCAAACACAGCGTCTGGGATGAATGGCTTGCCCGCCACCTCGGCCAAGAAATACCTAAATCCATGACAGACCTTACCGCTCTAATGACCCGCTGTGTCGTGGCTCGCTCGTAGAAGCAACAGCGCCTGCGACCCGGGCACTTCCGAAATCCGAAACGGCAATGGCAAGCCACAACGCAGCAAACACAAAAGTCGCAATGATAATGAAAGATCATGTGACACAGTTGTCAACGCCGGATTCAGCAGTCCCGGATCCGGTCAAGGAAAAAGCCATTCAAGGCGAACAGAGACGGACCATCCAATCTATACAGGATATTGGATCGACCCTACTAGATTCACCGCCACCCCGATAAACCAGCTAATCATACCAACAGAAGCTGTTGGGTCTTCAAGCAGGCCGGCAAGCTCAACGCCTAACACAAGGGAGGAGGCCGTCCGGCGATAGGGACGACGAAGAGATCCACCAACCAAATACCGGGGGTCAGAAGCAATTTCCCCCCAAAGCAAAAACAGTAAACATGGTATACGTGACACACACCCCTAGAGGTGAGCGCACGAAGCACTCCCCCCGTACAAGAGATCGTACTACGGCTAGGTCAGCCGAACTACATAGCGGCCTTATCATGCCGTATACAACGTCGGCCATCACGCCACCGGTCTCCATTCAACATGACCGATCAGTGTCCATATTGGACATGCAATTCTGCTTCCACCGTTCGCCTAACATGCCTTCGAAGTGGGTACCACACATACATAATTATGCACTTGAAATACCCTAGGCATCGGCGGAAGCACAATATGGGTGTGCCTGCAACCCCCCTACTTTTCTAAATGCCCCTTTTTCCTTTTTATTATCCCCTCCAAAGGTAGCTCAAGGGCCGGTCACCCCGAGGACTCTACCAGAGTTCAGGTTCGTACAACCATCCAAGGGTTATTCCTGTCAAGGTATCCCTTAACCGAGGACAGGCGGCGCAAACATGCGACAGGAGGTCCAAAATAACTTTTTGTAGACCGAGCTCTCTATTCCGAGCCTGTAAAGTGCCCTTTTCCTCAGCCTTCGACCCCGGGCATGTCAAATAGCCAGGGTTGTGGCTTTGTTATCTATATAATAATTGGCTTATCACTCATCTCCCAGTACACAACCAGTGTCCAGTACCGACTTTTTCCTAATCGACCCGAATTTTTGCTCCTGTGGTTGTTTTACACACACACCTCGGCATAACTCGCCAGGGGCTCGGTATGGGAATAAATGAGTTGCCGGCATGTCCGAACAACTTTATAGCGTACTTTGGCGTCGCGAGTTTGGCCTTATATGCATCAGCTCTGAATCATGTCTTGGGTCAATAGTTGGGTTGCCCGGCTCCTGTGCTTGCTACCCTACGTTCCGCTCTATCGGCTAGGGTAGTAAAGGGAGAACTACTGCGATTGTGCTTCCGGTTCATCTGGTCAAGCACCTCAGTAGAGAAAGCCGAAAACTGACTATCATGATGCTGCGAGAGCTGGTCAACCACTCGAGAACTTATTAGAATCTTTAGCGATTCTCTCCGTGTTATACGAAGGATCTTTTTTAGATCATCTGTACAACGCATCATACTAAAAATAAGCCGCGTACATACCAGGGGCTATATCGTAGACCCACCGTGAAACTCATATGGCTAAGTGAAAGTGTTCATGCCCTATAGTATGATTGCCTGGTTTGCTGCATTTTCACCTCCTTCATGGACCAAGACGTTGGGTCAAGAGTGATCAAATGCTTTTCCGAACACCCCCGTACTTCCTACGAGGGGGCTGAAGCCGACGACTGGAAAACTTTCAGATTATATAAAAACGGCTGCACAGGAGGAACAAAAAGCTTTCAAGCAAAACATAAAAATTGATTAAATATAAAATTGTCTTTTACAATTCCCTTACACCTCACTCGAATACTATGTCTTTCGAGCATTGACCTCTATCAAGCGAGCATCCTCTAACACGTCTTGAAAATAATGCTCCGGTGCGTGATAGTCCTTGCCCTTGGGTGGACTCTTCGCTACAACATCAATGGCCTTCATCTTCCCCCAGTATGTCTTGACATGGGCAAAGGCCATCCGTGCACCCTCAATACACGTCGACCGCCTCACAGCGTCGATATGTGGCACCACATCAATAAGCCGCTGCACCAAGCCGAAGTAGCTATTCGGAACATGCTCAGTCGGCCACAGCCGGATTATGACATTCTTCATGGCAGCGCCGGATATCCTATGAAGCTCGGTCCATTGGGACATCTGTTCATTCAGCAACAGAGGGCGCTTTGATGCGCCAAATTGTGACCAAAAAAGATTCTCTGTTGCATACCCCTCTCGCGCTTGGTAAAAATGCGCCGCATCGGAAGAACTCTTCGGCAAGTCTAAAAACTCATCCGAAGAGCTCCACACTCGGTTAAGATGAGCATAGTTCGGATTGCAGAACCTAGTATGTAGCAAAAAGGGCTTACCGGCCGCAATCTCCCCAGCTTGCCAGATCTCCTCACGGGCCGCTCTGGATTCAGGATGCTCTGGATTCAGACCGCGCTTCTCTCGCCTCTCATAAGGCCTTGTCAAGTTCAGCCATTTTGGCTTCATTCTCCTTCTCAAGAAATTCACAACGGCTAGTAGCATTCTTTAGTTCGAGCGCCATCGTGGATATCTTCTCCTCGTCTTGGCGCCGAGCAACTTGTTCGGCCTTTAACTCAGCCGATGCCTTTTCGACAGCCGCATTACTAAACCGGGCCTACTCCTTGGCTCGGGCCAGCTCCGCCCGAAGAATCTCAATGGAGGCGGCACCATCTGTAGCCATGCATATCCCAGTGTGCAACTTTTTGCGTCATGCTTATATTACAAAAATGTATGTGTAAGGACTGCTCCGCATACATACCTTGCGACTCGTCAAGACGCATATTGATCAACACAATGTCATCCCCTGCCACATCGAGCTTCCGCTGCAGTTCGGCAATATCCGTAGTCCGGGAAGTTGCCAGGGGAGAAGCAGCCTGTGTTCCACTTAACCAGATTAGTCCTTGAGTGTTTCTTCTTAATCCTCCGTTCGCCTCCCATGGGAAGCCAACCCGAGTCTCAGGGCTACTACCTATACACAGGTGCATTTTTGCAAGTAAAATATAGTTGAAAATATTACATCACAAACCTCGAAGCCTCTTAGCAGGCTCATGAAGGCTTCATTCAATCGGCTCTTCGCGGACAGAATCTTCTCAACCACCATACCCATCAAGGTATGATGTTCCGCCGAGACAGATGCTTTTCGCAGCATATCCCTCAACATATCCGGCGCCACCGGGTTTCCGGAAGCCGCCATAGGAGCACGACCATCCTTTGAAGGAACCCGCTCACCCGTCTCCAGAATCATTGTTGGCTGAAAACCGGATAGTACACGGCCTTCATTGTTGGCCCCCGTATCCCGGACGACCGGAGGTCCACCTTCGGGTACTGCCTCTTTCGTCCCCAGCACCGCTTGTTGATCAACAAAAACCCTCCGAGATGACACTTCGGAGTCGCCCGCCTTATTGGGCATGGAGGTCGGGGGAGGCATCTCGCTTTCCATCATCTCCGGGAGGAGATCCCCCGAAGAAGAGGATTGCCCAGGAAAACTCTGTGCCGAACTGTAAAAATACACATGCACGTTACATGTCTCTTCGGTAACAGGAAAGGAACGGGATGCGATCAAGGCACCCCGGATTCACTTACTATTTGGTCAAGGGCTTCTCCTCACGACGGAGCTGTTCAACGGCGTCACCTTCCAATCCCGAGCCACCCGACGGTGGCATCTTTCCCCTCTTGGCAGGCCGCCCCTCCCAACCTTCGGAGGCGGCCCTTTTCTTCCTGAATGGAGAAGGGATACTTGCTTCTCCTTCGCCTTCGTCTTTGGGCGAGGAAATGTCGATTTCTCCGGACTCAATATCTAATTTACCTCCGGAACGAAGGTCATCCCGGGTCTTCTCACTCTCCGCCTTGCCCTCCGCTACTGGCACCTGGTACAACGCTGGTGCCAGCATCCTTGCTAACCAGGGGTCCGCTGAGTCTTCTTGTCACGCCCAATATGCGACCCTATCCGAGCGAAACTTGAAGGTCCCACCAAGGATAGACCCGCATATTGAAACGCTTTTGCAAGGTGGATATCATTACATCGTACCATTTCATACATAGTAGGGGATACATACATGAGGCACAAATACCACAAGAATACAACAATACCATACAAGAGAACAACATCCGACTACGGATGAAACATAAACAGAAACTCAAACCATATCCACCCTGCTAGCCCAGGCTGCAGACCATGAACCTAACCCAAGATCGACAAAGAAGAAGAAGAACTCCAACACAAGTAACATCGCTCTCGTGTCATGATCATCGCATACCCTGCACCTGCAACTGTTGTTGTAGTAAACTGTGAGCCACGAGGACTCAGCAATCCCATTACCATGGGTATCAAGACTTGCAAAGCTTAATGGGTGAGGAAGGGGTAAAGTGGTGAGGTTGCAACAGCGACTAAGCATGTATGGTGGCTAACTTACGAATACAAGAGTAAGATGAGAAGCTACGCAAATGGTCGCGAACTAGAAATGATCAAGAAGTGATCCTGTTCTACTTACGTTCAAACATAACACAAACCGTGTTCACTTCCCGGACTCCACCGAAAAGAGACCATCACGGTTACACATGCGGTTGATGCATTTTAATTAAGTCAAGTGTCAAGTTCTCTACAACCGGATATTAACAAATTCCCATCTGCCACATAACCGCGGGCACGGCTCTCGAAAGTTTATACCCTGCAGGGGTGTCCCAACTTAGCCCATTACAAGCTCTCATGGTTAATGAAGGATATTCCTTCTCCCGGGAAGGCCCGATCAGTCTCGGAATCCCGGTAACAAGACATTTTGACAATTGTAAAACAAGACTAGCAAGACCGCCCGATGTGCCGACAAATCCCGATAGGAGTCGCACGTATCTCGTTCTCAGGGCACACCTGATGGGCAGGACGTCGGGTTAGCATAGACCCTGGTTGCCCAGGGGGCGCCGGACATCGCCCGGTTTGGACCAGCACTCAGCGGAACACTGGCCCGGGGGGGGGGGGGTAAAATAAAGATGAACCTCGGGCTCCGGAAACCCAAGGGAAAAGGCTTAGGTGAGGCAAATGTAAAACCAAGGTTGGGCCTTGCTAGAGGAGTTTTATTCAAAGCGAACTGCCAAGGGGTTCCCATAACACCCAACCGCGTAAGGAACGAAAATCAAGGAACATAACACCGTATGACGGAAATTAGGGCGGCAAGAGCGGAACAAAACATCAGGCATAAGGCCGAGCCTTCCACCCTTTACCAAGTATATAGATGCATTAATTAAATAAGAGATATTGTGATATCCCAACAAAGTTCATGATATCCATGTTCCAACATGGAACAACCTGCAACTAGCAACGCTATAAGAGGGGCTGAGCAAAGCGGTAACATAGCCCAAACAACGGTTTGCTAGGAAGGGTGAAAAGGTTAGAGGATTTCATGGCAATTTTGGAGGCTTGACAACAAGTGGTAGGTAGCGCGACATAGCGATAGCATCGAGACAACTAGCATAGCAATGATAGTAGTGAGATCCAAGGTGACGGTCATCTTGCCTGAAATCCCGCTAGGAAGAAGAACGAGGCCATGAAGAAGATGAAGCCACGAAGACGAACCAAGCGTAGACGAACGAATCCTCACGATCGCAACGAAACATGAACTACCGAGAAGGAGCACAACCGGAAAGAAGCAAACAACATGGTAAACACACAACACATAACAAGACATGATGCTCAACCAAGTATGATGCATGACAAGGCTACATGAAGCTTCTCATGGCAAGAGATGATGCATACAAGAGCAACACATCAAAACAAGTTTAAATGAGGCCGGAAACAACATATAACAATTCCGGTAAGGCCCCATATGCAAATTAAGAATTTGGTACTGATCTGAACAAAACATTATGTTGAAGTGGTTAAACACCAAGTTAAAGTGCACCAGGGCAATCTACACGAATTTCTAGTCCAGTTACATATAGGGTTCATTTAATTCGAAGCTACGGCCTAGAAGATATGAGCAAAACAAGTTAAACATGGAATTAATGCAAAATGCATTCAAACATCAAGCACACATCTCAAAAATTGGATACAACAAGGTACCATGAAACTACATGCAAAACTAAGCAAGTTTCATATAGAGCACACTCAAAACGGAGCAACGGTTCAACACAAACACATTAAACAAGTTTAAAGGACAAGCTGTCCAAAACAGCAACTAGGCAACTTACAAGCATCAAAACAACATGGTACGGCACCTCAACATGAAGACAATTGGCATGGACGTGATGTAAAGATGAAGCATGACAAAACATGAACACTGAGCTATCTCTATAATGCACTATAACATTCTCAAAAGGACATGGCAAGATTGCAAATAATAACAGTTTCACAGTCTTGGCAGAAATCACTGGACATGGCAGAAATAACATCAGGTTGCAATGTTTAGAGCTACCAAACAACATGCTACATGAACTTATCATGGCAAACAAAGGCAATGAATGCTAGTACTAAAGGCAAAGAACAAAATTCCCTTAATGAACTTATTCCAAAGATCAACAGAAAGCATGGTATCATCCATGCAAACATGGCAAGTGAGATGACAGATTACAGACTGAAAATAACAGTACATGGCAGAAACAACGATAAGTAGGCATGTTGGTGAGCTTGTACCGCTCACCACAGAGCATTTCATGGCATGTGAAGTAAACCAACATTATTATGACACAATTATGAAGGTAATAATGGCAAGAGCATGTTCATAGGGTGCATGGATCACTAGCAAAACACATGGCAAAACGGAACTTAATGTTAACAGGCTGACAGCAACATTATTTAGCAATTTGAGAGCAAGATTACGAGAAGCTACAGCAGTCTATAAATGCAACCAAGGAAATGGATGGTTAGAGCATAAAATGTATAACAAAACATTCTTAGTGAACATCTCCAGAATATCCATGGATTAATAGGTCGCATCAAGCAAAGATAGCAACATGATATAACAGTTTCAGCATTGACGGAACATTAACAACAAGTAGCCCACTTCACGAGCTCGATGCACTTACCACAAGGCACACAAAAATACATGGATTGCACCACTGTTAAGATGGCATGTTGTAGCCCATAAAACATGTAGACATCATGCTGAAAAGAAAATCATACAAAAAGATATAAAAATAACAAATGAGAAAGTTATGACAAACTCAGCAGGTTAACAACATGTAGCAGTTTGCAACGATGATAAACATGGCATAATGCACACTGACATGCATGAAAACTACTACATCATTAAGATCAATCAGATATGAAAATTCGATATATCATACACCACCATAGGATGAACATGCGCAAAGATACACCACTCACAAGATGCATGCATGATATGACAATCTCAGGACTTGGCAGTCTTCCAGAAAAAAAACATGATGAGCGCGAAACAATTAAATGACGCACGGGCGGGGTTTAAGCGGGTTCTCACCATGGGCCAAGGCCCAACTAAGGAGGGGGTAGGCCGGGCCAAGGCCCAACTGAGAGGAATACCACGTGCGCGTGTGTCGTCCTCCTCCCAATCCCGCATGGATCGGGGAGGCAGGGGCGGCGGCGGCGGTTCACACTGGCGACGGCGAGGCTCGAGGGCAGTGGCGGGGTCCGGCGGGGTCGAGGCGGACGGGAACAGGTCACGGGGCCCCGGATCCGGCGGATCCCGACCGGGTCGGGCGGATCCACGTCGGCATCGGTGCCCTAGAGAGAGAAAGAGAGAGAGAGATCGGGTGAGGGAGAGAGAGGAAACGCGGGAAAGAAGAGGGAGCAGGGGACGGCAAGGCCTGGCCTGGCGGGGGAGTCCGGCGATGGCGGCCCGGGCGCTGGGCGGCGGAGGCACGCGTTTGCCGGGCGTGCAGTGAAGGCGGCAGCGTGGGCGACGCTGGAGCATTGGGCGCCGGGGCGAGGCGCCGGGCGCGGTGGCGAGGCACGGGCTCGCCCAGTGCCTGATCCGCCTGTGGCGGGCTGGTTACGGGTTCGGCCGGGCCGCTCGGGTTGGAGGGGGCTGAGGGGCGATGTGGCGACGCCCGGTTGGCCGGGGCGCCGGTGCTGGCGGCGGCTGGCAAACGGCGGCGCACCAAGTGGCAGAGAGGAGCTCGTCCGGCACGGAATTCGAGGAAGATGCGGCGGCTGGAGGTGGGAGGCGGCTAGGGTTACACTAGGGGCGCCCAAAATGGCAAGGGGAGGGGTTTTAAATAGGAAAGGGGGCTAGGGTTAGGGGATTTGCTCCGTTTTCGGACCGTGCGATCTCGATCGTGCGGCTCCGAGCAGAGGGGGTAGGTAGGTGGGTTGGTGGGCTGTGGAGAGTGGTCTGGGCTAAGGGGAGAGAAGAGAAGGAAGCCCGGCATGGGTTTCCGGAGACCAAAAACGTCCGACGAATAAACCGGCAACAGTGCCGCTATGGATGACGGTTGGGATATCAAACGGACTCCGAATGCGACGAAATTTGGCTGGCGGTCTACCTACAAGACAACAACACCGCACGCCAAGTTTCATCCCATTCCGAGAACATTTTTATGCCACTCACGAAACAAGGTTTGAGAGGTGCAATCGGTGCGTGTGAGAGTGTCGAAACGCGAAACGGACAACGGGGCAAAGGACCGGATGCATGTTTTGAAAAGATGAGGATGCAATGTAGATGATGACATGGAAAAATGCAACACGCAGGCATATGACATGGCAAGGACGGCGAATAACTGGAAGACACCTGGCGCATCGAATCCGGGGCATTACACTTCAGGAAGAGGGGCCGGACACCTTATCCGTTCCGCTTTCTTTATCCAACCCTGGAAAAAATAGTTTTCTTAGTGTCTTACCGTAGGATATCTGATTATGAGGTGTTCGGCGAATGAGTACTTACCATGGTATCCGGATGGTTACACTCTAGGCCGGTATATTCGGTGGTCTCCGGCCATTGTTTTTGTTTCCCGGAAAATAATTTCCACATTCCTTCGTGCGTAGTGCCGAAGAATTGTTGAAGAGTCTGTGGCCCTTCTGGATTAAACTCCCACATGCGGGGAGGCCGTCGCTGGCACGACAGGGTCCAGCAGACTAGCATTACCTGAATAATGTTGACAAGATCAATATCCTTCTCAATAAGGCTTCGGATGCGACTCTGTAGGGTTCACACTTCATCAACTGATCCCCAGTCCAACCCCTTGTTAATCCATGATGCAATCTAAATTGGGGGGCTGGATCAGAACGCAGGCGCAGCTGTCCACTTGGAACCACGGGGCTCGGTGATATAGAACCACTCCTGCTGCCATAAGTCGGAAGATTCTGTGAAGGATCCTTTTAGCCAAACAGCGCTGGTAAGCTTGCTCACTGAGGCTCCACCGCACTCCGCCTGCTCCCCCTCCATCACTTGCGGCTTCACATTGAAGGTCTTGAGCCACAAGCTGAAGTGTGGAGGAGTTCGGAGGAAGGCTTCGCACGTGACGATAAATGACGAGATGAGAAGAATAGAGTTTGGGGTGAGATCGTGCAAATCTAGTCCATAATAGAACATGAGCCCCCGGACGAAGGGATTAAGGTCAAACCCTAATCCTCGGAGGAAGTGGGAAACAAACACGACCCTCTCGCCGGATCTGGGGGTGGGGATAACCTGCCCTTCTGTGGGAAGCCAATTGAGGATTTCTTTCGTCAGATATCTTGCCGCTCGAAGCTTTGCGATATCCTCCTCTATGACACAAGAAGCCACCTACCGGCCTCGACGGCTGGATCCGGACATGAATGAGGCTTGCAGCAATTGAAACCCTGGTGTTGGAAGTCGAGGTAGTAAGGGTTGAGGAAGAAGCAAGCATGGAGAAGAAAGACGGGTCTGTACCCCTTAATAAAGGCCGTGAATATCAAACGCCTCCTCCTGGGCTTTAAAGCTTGCCTATTCCCAAGGAGTTGTACCCTAAAGACGGTTGGGTTACCCACGTCTGTTTCGATAAAGAATCCCTTAATAAGGGGACACGATCTTTGCTTGGATAAGACGTGCCAATGACAACCCCGTCTCGGAACATGGGGCAGTAGGCGAAAAAACAGTTTGAAATAATAAACGGACTGACGTGATGTCATGTTGTAAAAAGTTGCCAGAGGATTGGACTTGTAAATTATTATGCCCTCTGTAGCAGTATATGCTACTTGTTTTGCAGAGTCGAACTCGATCGTCCGAAGACTATCGTGAAGCACCCTGAAAGGAGGGAACCCGCCTTGCAATGCCGAAGACAAATCTGTGCCGGACTCCTCGTCATTGAAGCCAGGTTCAGGGGCTACTGAGGGAGTCCTGGACTAAGGGGTCCTCGGGCGTACGACCTGTGAACCATGGTCCGGACTGATGGGCTGCGATGATACGAAGATCGAAGATTGCACCCGTGTCTGGATAAGACTCTCCTTGGCGTGGAAGGCAAGCTTGGCGACCGATTATGAAGATTCCTCCCTCTGTAACCGACCTCGTGTAACCCTAGATCTCTCCGGTGTCTATATAAACCTGAGAGCTTAGTTCGGATAGAGAGAGACTCATTAGCATAGTCATACATGCTAGACTTCTAGGGTTTAGCCATTACGATCTTGTGGTAGATCAACTCTTCTAATACTCATATTCATCATGATCAATCAAGCAGGAAGTAGGGTATTACCTTCATAGAGAGAGCCCGAACCTGGGTAAACATCGTGTCCCCTGTGTCCTGTTACCATCGACCATAGATGCACAGTTCGGGACCCCCTACTCGAGATCCGCCGGTTTTGACACTGACAATCATCATAACATTGCGCTTTTCTATCAATTGCTCAGCAGTAATTTGTTCACCCACCATATTATTTGCTATCTTGAGAGAAGCCTCTAGTGAAACCTATGGCCCCCGGGTCTATTTTCCATCATAGTTTCCGATCTACTATTTTGCAATCTTTTACTTTCCGATCTATAAACCAAAATATTTACTTTATCGTTTATCTATCTCTATCAGACCTCACTTTTGCAAGAAACCGTGAATTGATTGATAACCCCTTTATCGCGTTGGGTGCTAGTTGTTTGATTGTTTGTGCAGGTATTCGGTGATTTGTGCGTTGTCTCCTAGTGGATTGATACCTTGGTTCTCAAACTAATGGAAATACTTATCTCTACTTTGCTGCATCACCCTTTCCTCTTCAAGGAAAAAACCAACGCAGGATCAAGAAGTAGCAGACATCATTGTGTCTTGAGATTTTCTTTGCTTCTTCATTAATCTGGACCTGACTCAGCCGCCAGTCTCATCTTGATATCTCGGGTGTTCAGGCGACGCGCGTCGTCTGTGAAAAAAAACTAGGGGCACCCATGCCCATAGCATGCCATTAGGGCGCCCGTGCGTGAGTCGAGGTAATTTCCATTTTACCTTTAGTTTGACCACCACTACTGTCGTTTCCGCCCAGCGCCACAGGCATTGCGCATGGTAGGTAAAGGACGATCAAGGCTCGGGAACGTGCGCCTTGGCAGAAGGCGCAACACCTCGGATTAGTGTAGTGGGGCAGTTGATGAAACAAGATGCCACCCAAGGACGTAGAGCGCCGGATTGGTGGAGTGGGGCGGTTACCCCCAGTGGAGAGCCAACCTCCCCCGCCTCTGCAACAAAAGGACACGCGCAAGGGCAGTGATGCTCATCTACTTTATCCTACTTCTCCTTCTCTCCTTCTGTCTTCTGTCATGGCGAGAGGAAGAGGCCGAGCTCGTGCTTCGGCCACGGCAGCGAGAGCTTCTCCTTGAAACCACGCCTTGGTCTCAGCTGCGACTGCGGAAGCTGGTTCTAGTGCGCAAGGCGGAGCCTCGGGACGAGGTCAGGATCGATGTGGCACCCACGGTCGAGGCGGACGGAGCGGCGCACTCGTCATCTCTCCTCCAACTGCTCTGCCCCTGGCAGAAGTTCATGCGGGGCACACGGTGCTTGAGTTCTTTTTCAAACTGCATGAGCCTCCCCACAGTCGCCTGCCGCTTCCCCGTCCTTTCACCAGGGTCATGGAGGTCGACCAACCGTAGGGGTTGCGGTTGCGCATGAGCGGCTGCTGCAATGGAACCATGTGGGTGAACATGGAGTTCCCTGCGCCACGTGTCATGGTCCTTAGGCGCGGGTGGAAAACCTTCGCCTGCGCCCACTACCTTGCGGAGGGGCACGTCTTTCGCTTTAAGTTGGTGGAGTCCAACATGCTCTCCGTCAAGGTCTTCGGGTGTTCAGGCGCTCATCTTGGGTGCTACGTAGAAAGCTTGAGCAACGATGAAAGCTCCTCCTAGAGTGACACCGACGAGGAAGACACGGATGGTGAAGACGACAACGGCGAGTCGCTGGCCGTCAAGTCTGAAGACGGCGACTTCAACTCTAGCTGAACGTCAACGACACCATCATCTACAGTCGGACCCTGGTAGAGCGATTTGCTGGGGGTGCTTGGCCTTGGGCACCACCACCACCTCGAGCTGAACTCCGGCAGGCTCGTGGACTCCGGCTTCACCTTCCCTGCCGGTGTCCCCGTTGAGCCACATCCTTCTGGTCCTGGCATCGCTGACCAAGGCATTTCCTACCCGCTCCCTCCATATCTGGCTTCATCTTCCCTTTCGGGGTGGCGCCTGTAAGTGCATCTAGTGCCACCCTTAGTTGGTTTTGGAGTACTGATGACGAACGTGGTTGAGGGACTAATGTGTTTGTGAGATTCACAGAAGAACATAGGTAGAAGTCCCTCATTGATTCAGTTTACCTATCAGAGGTGGCCCCTAAAAATGTATGAACACATTGAAGACAATGGTGGTTCGTGAAGACATTCACGCCAAAGATAATGACGTGTGAAGACATTCAATTGAACTCAATGGAGCGCGAAGACATAGTTTCTGTCATAGTTTCATTTTGTTCTTTCTTGAGTCATTGGAACCACCGAACTATTAAGTGGGGTCCCACTGAACAAAGTCAGAAAACTGATGTGATGATCAACCCAAATCCTATGTCTTCGAGTGAAGACAATGAGAGAAAATCGTATCCATAGTTGGATGAGTCAGCTTTACTTGTAGCCCTAGTCAAGCTGCCGCGTGTGTTTGAAATCTGAATGTTGCACACATGTCGGTTCCTTAGTGACTAATGATCATTTCAGACATATCATGTCAGGTTACCTCCTGGCTATAAATAGCCCGCCCCTACACCATAAATTGGTGGCTGCTCAGAGTTAGTACACTGCTTTTGTTGTTTGAGAGCAACCCACCTCCAAAGCCTTTGAGAGAGAACCCTTGCGAGGACAAAACCCAAAACACCCAGATCCCAAAGAGTGTTTGGCATCACTGAAGTCTTTCTGTCTGCGTGATCTGAAGACTTATTACACTTGCAGACTGTGTATCTTCCAGTTGGTTAGGCGTCACGTTTTGAGGATCCAAGAGTCATCATGGATCGCTGGTGAACAAAGTCTGCGAAGGTTTGGAGGTCTACCTTGAAGACTTACTAGAGTGATTGGGCGAGGACTAAATCTCCTTAGCTCAAGGGGGATAAGGTGAAAGACGCGGTCTTCTGAGTTCAATCTTAGCCTCCCTACCAGACATGCAGTTGTCACAGCAACTGGAAGTGGTCTACCAAATTCTTGTCTGCATCAACCAACTGGTTTTATCACTTTACCCTTTACTTACAATTTCGCTTCGTGAAGTCATTGGTTGTCTGCTCTGTTTGACTTCACTGTGCAAAGACATTCTTCTTGTTTGCATGTTTGGCTTCATCATGTCTTCCTAGTCTGATCCACTCTACCTAGCTGCTATTTGTCTTCATGTTTACTCAGTACTATTTCCTTGACTATGGCTTGGCTAGTTTAGTTTATCTTCTGCTGCATACTGTGTAGGTTGTATTTGGTTGTCTCTCTTCGAAAACATTGCCTGTCTTGAAGACTTCCATAAAAATCACCTATTCACCCCCTCCCCCCCTGTCTAGTCGATAACTAGCACTTTCTATTGGTATCAAAGTAAGGTGCTCCCTTGGTCTGTGTGATTCGGTTTAACCACCTCGAGTTTTAGCTATGTCGACTGCAGGGATAATCAAAGTCTCTGCTGCGTGCCCTGTCTTCGATGACACTGATTACCCCTACTAGGAAAATAAGATGTGCATGCATCTTGAAGCCATTGATATCAATCTTTGGTATGTCGTCAAGACTGGTGTTCCCAAAGTCGGTGAAGGCGTCATCGCTGCTGATGTCAAGACGTTCGCACAACTGGACTCAATCGCCAAGAACATCATCTATGGTCATCTGACCAAAGGGCAGTATGGCCGTGTGAGTGCTCTGGAGACTGCGAAGCTTGTCTGGGACAGGTTGTCCAAGGTTAACGAAGGCGTCTCAACATAGAGAGACTCAAGAATAGAGGTGCTTCGCAATCTCTTCAACCGATTCAACAGGAATGCCAATGAGAATGTCCAGCTCATTTTCGACCGCGTCACTAATATCACAGATGAGCTTTGCGCACTTGGCGCCACTGAAATCACCAAGCATGAAATAGTGAAGATGTTACTGACATCACTTGACAGCTCATTTGACATTCTAGCCTTGATGATCCAAGAATGACCTGACTTTAGAGATCTCAATCCATCTGACATACTTGAGAGGCTCAACACACATGAATTAAATCTATCTGAGAAGAGAGATATCTATGGTCCCAACTATGGCCGACCTCGTGCTTTGAAGGCAAATGGTGTATCCTCATCTGAAGAATCTGACTGCGGTTCTGATGATCCTAAAGACATAGGCAAAGAGCTCGCTATGCTTGTGAGGAAGTTCCAAAAGTTCTCTAAGAAGAATCGCTTCAGGAAGTCTTCAAGATCCAGCTCGAAGAATGATGAGGCTTCCACTCGTGACTACAAGAAGAGAACATGCCACAAATGCAATAAGCCAGGCCACTATATATCTGAATGTCCTCAATGGGACAAGGAAGCAAAGAAAAAGAAGAAGAGAAAGGAATATGACTCTGATGATAATAAGAATAAGAAATCCTCGAAGTCTTCTTCAAAGTCCTCATCTTACAAGAAGAGATCATCTGGCAAGGCACGTGCGTTCATTGGCAAGGAAATGGATTCAGAGGAGGAGTCTACTCCTGAGGAGGTAGAGGTGGAATCTGAGGAGGAGTCTGATTCAGGCCTAGCAAGCCTGGCTTTGGCTTCGGCATACGTTGCCAAGTCCATCTTCAACACTGAAGACAATGGTCACAATGCAATGCTGAAGAAAATGATGACGATGACTCTGCTCCAACCTACTGCTTCATGGGACGAGGTGCTAAGTTAAACTCTCGCGATGCTTATTTTCAGACCTCTAGTGAAGATGACTCTGATTGTGAATCCAAACCCAGCTATAAAATTCCTGCTAAGATTGCAACAGAACAACAAACAACCATGGAAAAGATTCAAAAATTGCTAGACAAAAGCGATGTACGGTTGGACAAGGAAATGAATCGAATTCATTCCTTAATTGAAGACATCCAAAATCTTCGATTTAAGTATGAAGAACCTGAAAGTCGTCATGAAATTCTCATAGACACTCATGAGAAGCTTTCCTCTGATTATCTTAAAAGTAAGCAAGATCTAGAGAAACCGAGAGCGTCTCATGAACATCTTCAAAAAGAGAACAATTCACTACTCGCTCAACACACCAGTTCCGCTCTAGAAGATTTTGTGCCACCTTGCATAAAACTCCTTGAGCGTGACAATGCTATCTCTATTGCTGAATGTTCTACTCTTCTGAAGTTGTAATATCTTCAACTTTTGATGTGGTAACTAACCCCTCGTCTGAGGATACCACTACTATTGCTGATGAGAATGCCAGGTTGAAGACATTTTTCTTGAAACAGGCATGCACAAAAGCCTCAAAGGGCAACATACCCTGTGTGATGTCCTCAAGAAACAGATTCTGAACTGAAACCCTAGGAAAGAGGGTGATGGTTTTGAGAGAAAAATGCATGTTGATGGCTCTTACTGGAAGCCTGAGAAGTGCCCCAAAACCACATGGGTTGCTACAAGGGCCCTTCAGTGGATCCATCCACCTTATCTGGCTTCACTTGTGCTAACCCTATTATCATTGATGAGTCATGTGAATCAAACTACAAACCGTTCAAGAATCAAAACGGTGAAGTGTTTGCCAGGTTTATTGGAACTAATTGCAGGAATGGGTCACCTATGAAGAATACCTGGGTTCCTAAAAGTCGTCTTGAGAAGCTTCCGGTGAATGTCATCATGGCACCACCAGGTAAGAAGACAAACCCCAGATCAAAGGCTTCATACAGACAGAGGACCTCACAAGGTCACCCTAACGCCAATGTTTTGAAGGGAAACTATCATCAGACTCATGAATATGAGCGTGTTTCTTCAAAATACTATGTTCACAAATCAAAGAATTTTTCTGCATATTCTTTTAAGTACTATTCAGCTCCTGAAAACTATTTGGTAGGGCTTCAAAGCCAAAGTTCTCAGATGCTGCACTTAGACTCATTGCTTCTAATACACCCCATTAGATATGGGTTTAAGAAGAATTAACTTCTCTTGCAGAGTTGGGTATCTAGCAGAAAATCATTGACTTCTGAAGACAATGCTGGGGACCTAAAACATCTTGTGGAATGCAAGATAAAGTGCCAAAATGGTCTTACCATTTACTTCGTCCCTGGATTTCTTGATGATCATCCTATCATACCATCCAAGAATCTTACATTTGATAGTATGCTTGTTCGTCAAATGTTTATCCTTCACAATACTCTTTGTGAAGCCTATCCTACTAACGGCATTGTAGGGTAAACTCCGAAAGCTACTGAATGGGTTATGGACAGTGGATGCACTAACCACATGACTGGTGATCAAAGTCTTCTCATGGATTCTACTCTTTGACCATATACTAAAAGCCATATCACATTTGCTAACAGTAGTAAAAGCAAGGTATTGGGCCTAGGTAGAGTTGCTATCTCAAAGGCTCAACACATGGATAATGTGATGCTTGTTGAATCCCTTGGATACAACATAATGTTTGTCTCAATGCTTTGTGATCTTGACATGATTGTAATATTTGGAAAATATCGATGCCTTGTGCTTATGGCTTCTGACAAATCTCTAGCCTTCGAAGGATATCGAAGAGGTAATCTATATATGGTAGATTTCTCCGCAGGACCACAGCTTGTCGTATGTCTTCTAGCAAAAGCTTTAGAGTGCTCACTTTGGCATTGAAGGCTGGGAAATGTGGGCATGAGGAACTTTCACACTCTCTTGAAGAAGAAGCACAACATTGGCAATGATGGCGTCAAGTTCAAGAAGGATCATATATGTGGTGCTTGCGAAGCCGGGAAGATGAATAGGGCAAAGCATCCCTCGAAGACAATCATGACGACTTCATGTCCCTTCGAGCTGCTACACATGGACTTACTTGGCCCTACTCACTACTCTACCCTTACTACCACTACACATCTTTATGGATTCGTTATTGTTGATGATTATTCTAGATATACCTGGGTATACATAATTCTCTATAAGACTGAAGTGCAGGATGTCTTCAGACGGTTTGTCAATCGCACCATGACTGACAATGGAATCAAGATCAAGCACATCAGGAGTGACAATGGCACAAAATTCAAGAACATAGGCCTCGGCACTTATCTTGATACACTAGGCATCACTCATGAGCTCTCTGCTCCATACATAGCTCAGCAAAATGGCATCGTGGAGCACAAGAACATGACCCTTATTGATATGGATTGTATAATGCTTGATGAGTACAAGACTCCAAGAAAGTTCTGGCCTGAAGCCATTAATACATCATTCCATATCATCAACACAGTTTATCTTCATAAATTCTTCAAGAAGATATCTTAAGAACCACTCACTGGAAGAAGCCAAATGTAAGCTATTTCGATGTCTTCGGTGCTGGATCAAGGATCCATATCACACTTTCAAATTTGTACCAAAAGCACATGAAGGTTTTATGCTTGGTTACGGAAAGGATTCGCACACCTACAGAGTCTTCAACCTCTTTCACTATAAAGTGGTTGAAACTGTAGATGTGTGATTTTATGAGACTAACGGCTCGCAAAGAGAGCACCTGCCAAATGTGCTAGATGAAGCTTCCCCTAGTGAATATATCAAGCTAATGGGTACTCGAGAAATCATACCAACCGAGGAACAGGCGGAAGAGGAAATTGTCATTCCAGCTGCTACTCAACATGAAGACAATGCTGAGCCTAAGGACAATGTTGAAGATGAAGACAGTGATCAGCAACAGCAAAATCTTTGCCCTGTTCATCCTCGTGTGGCCAATGAAGTTCAGATTCAGAACATAATTGATAGCATCAATACCCCTGGTCCACTTACTCGATCAAGAGTTAAGCAACTAGCAAACTTCTGTGGGCACTTTGCATTTGCCTCCATATCCTAACCCAAGAAAGTTGATGAAGCCTTCATGGAACCAGAATGGATTCAAGCTATGCAAGAAGAGCTTCAACAATTTGAGCTCAACAATGTATAGGAGCTTGTCAAACGTCCTGATCATCGCAAGCACAACATTATAGGCACCAAATGGATCTATCACAACAAACAAGATGAACATGGACAAGTTGTCAGAAATAAAGCTTGTCTCGTTGCTCAAGGTTACACAAAAGTAGAGGGAATCGACATCGATGAAACCTTTGCTCCTGTGGCTAGGCTTGAAGCCATTCGCATACTGTTAGCCTATGCTAACCACAATGACATCCTCCTTTATCAAATGGATGTGAAGAGCGCTTTGCTCAACGAAAAAATTGAAGAAGAAGAATATGTAGGTCAACCACCTGGTTTTGAAGATCAAAAGTATCCTGATATGGTCTACAAACTCAACAACGCACTATATGGACTCAAACAAGCACCTCGAGCTTGGTATGGCACACTCAAATACTTCCTAAAGAGTAAAGGCTTCAAACCTGGTTCTCTAGATCCCACTCTCTTCATGAAGACATATGATGGAGAACTGTTTGTTTGCCAAATCTATGTGGATGCCATTATCTTCGGCTGCACTGATGAAAGATATAGTGATGAGTTTGGGCATATGATGCAAGAGCCATATCAGATGTCCATGACGGGGGAGCTGAAATTCTTCCTTGGTCTTCAAATCTGTCAACAGAGAAATGGCATCTTCATATCACAAGAAAAATACCTCAAAGATTGCCTGAAGAAGTTTGGAATGCAAGACTGCAAAGGATACACGACACCAATGCCAACCAAATGTCAATTCGGCTGCGACCACAATGGTAAAGAGTTCGATCAATAGGTATACCACTCCATGATTGGTTCTTTATTGTACTTATGTGCACCTAGGCCAGATATAATGCTTAGCATTTGCATGTGTGCCCAATTCCGAGCGGCACCAAAGGAATCGCATTACCTCACTGTGAAATGAATACTTCGATATTTAGCTCACACCCCAACGCTACGGTTACGGTATCCAAAGGGCTCAGAGTGATCTAGTTGGACTCTCAGATGCTGATTATGCTGGTGACAAGGTTGATCACAAGTCTACATCAGGTACATGTCACTTTATTGGACGGTCTTTTGTCTGTTGGTCTTCAAAGAACCAAAACTGTGTATCACTATCCATTGCTAAAGCTGAATGTATTGCTGCTGGATCTTGTTGCGCTCAGCTTCTCTGGATGAGGAAAACCCTCAAGGACTATGGCATCAACATGAAGAATGTTCCCCTCTATTGCGACAATGAAAGCGTCATCAAGATTGCTCACAATCCAGTTCAACACTCGTAGACAAAGCACATTTAGATATGTCATCACCTTCTCAGAGACCATGTGTTAAAGGAAGACATTGATATCATTCATGTCAACACTGAAGAGCAATTGGTAGATATCTTCACAAAGCCCTTGGATGAATGTCCTGTGAAGGACACATATCCTAACGCTTATGCATATTGATGACTTAGGTGCGCAACACACAAAGTAACGTATGTATTCAATTCATGAAGACATACACTCTAAGTGTGAATACATTAATGTGGAATTTGACTTCGGAGCTCCATGATAATTGTGCATCATGTCTGGATCTAATACTTCCTATACAGTGGGTAACGCCACCACCAATCTTTCTTGAAGATTTATGTTTGACGTCATATTGCATTATCTTCAAAGTTGGTTCTTATTCAACATTGTTTTATCTTCATGAATTATCATCACAATGTTTGATTTAGTCTTCATTGCCTAAGTCATCAATATGTTGAAGATATAGCTCTAATATATGTGTTCTGTCCTCTACAACATTCACTTATAGCTATATCTTCAAGCTGCCATCTTCTGGCCTAATTGAATGTGATTGGACCTAACCCATCCGTGCTTATCTCTCCTACTCTCTCTAAATCTCCATATGCATTCTATTGACACATGTCGATTGTCTTCACTATGTCTTTGTTTGTCGAAGATTAAGAGACAAACATTTAAAATGCTTTTAATATCCTTATCTTTTTGCCTGAAACCAAAGAAGCCGGAACGACCACCCGACAAACTAGGTGCATGTGGACTCATGATACAACATTTAAGTTGTTGCATGTGTGCCATGTGTAGCTCAGATGTGAACCGCCAGGGGTAGGTGAGTAAATACACTGCGCCACTCCCTTCCTTGTAAATACCCAGCCCCCTGTGGTCATTAAAATCTTACTCCCCTTGCTATCTCGCTCAAAACTAGCGCTGTCGCTAGCTTCCATCATCGTCGGAGATGAAGCGCTTCGCTGCCGCGACTTCTCCGTCGTCGTCGTCACACCGGTCGCGGTCTTCTTCCGTCCGCCGCCGCAGTAGTTGTCTTCCGCCGCCAAGGTAGGGCGCAGGAGATCGAACTGCTCGGCCTCCATCTCGCCTTGTCTAGGAGTTCTTCGTATGTTCTAGAGCGGTAACTAAAAGCTTACTTTTTACCGTTTATTCGATCCGACCAACTTTCTAAATCCTCAGAAAGTTGTTTTACTACTTTCAAATCTAGATCTTTCCTTCTCTGCATCTCATAACTTGTAAGTACTTTCACTTATGCTTCACAACTAGTTAGATTCCTCACTTCTACTTATTCATGGATTTTTACAAATCTGGAACCAACTTCTATCAATAAGTGAATGTCTTCGCCCTATGAGGTCAATGTCTTCAAACTGATTTATCTTCAAAATCCTTTGAGAATGCATATGACCTCTTCCCCTCCCCTCGCATCTCTAATGCTGTCACAGGTACATGTCCGTGGGAGAGTCTCTTGGTTCTCATAGTCTGAATTCATTTGCAGAATTCTTACAACATCACATTGAATCTCCTGAAGCCAGTTCTTGTCTGACCAGCAAAGCGAAGCCATTCAGTCTTGTGAAGCCAATGTCAAGTGGTAAATCTATGAAGAAAGGTGGCAGATAGCAACGTGATAACACTGCAAAGGATCTGCCTACTGATCTCTATGATTTATACGAGTCTGATCCTGAAGAGAGCTATGGTGAGCGCAAATCTCGAGTCCAATGGATTCACAAATACTAGGCAGAGCAGTGGTTTCTCTATCATTTTGTGACTCCTGAATATACTGACAAGAATATTGAGAGGCCCCCATGGGCTGACATTGTGTACCACAAGCTTCACCCCAATACCAAAGCTAAAGCCATACAGAGAGGCTTCTTTCCTTGCATTATCAGAGGACCAATGCCTTCGAATGCCAACACATCCAATCTTCGATGGTGTCATGAAGATGATCTATTTGAAGCCAACCACCAGTTTGCTAGGGCTTCGGCAGTTCAAAACAAGAAGGATTTCGAGATTGCCTTCAACACAGGTCCAGCTGCACCAAGGCCCGATGGCAGTCGTGAGGCTGAACCAGACCTCATTGGCCCATTCGATGACTTCGACTCATTACTGGCACACTGTGCAGCATAGAGGGCAAGCATTGAAGATGCTGCTGAGGATGAGGAAGAGACTGCAGCTCAAGAGCCCCCGAAGCTAGTGAAGAAGTCGAAGGCTTCAAAGCTTACAGCTGGTCCAAAGGCTTCAAGAGTGAAGCCCTAGAAATATGCACCTCTATAATCCAGTGTGCATTCTGAAGACTTGTCCCGCACATCTACGAGGAAGAAGAAGATCTCCGGGCAAGGTCTTACTCCTGCAAGAATCCTACACAATGAAGAGGGTGTTATAGATCTGTCAAGTGATGAAGATCTTATGGACGATGCCCCTGAGCTGCTGATGAAGAGCAAGCTGGAGGCTGAAATCTTCACAGATTTGCCTCTGTTTGATGCTCACATTCTGAACAATTTCATTGATGAATGGTTCGAAGACACGTCTCTCACCATTGACGATCTGCAGCTACTTATTGACATCAACACATTCTAGGGTTGCATAGCCAAAGAACTTGCTATTGCTCAGAAGGTTGTTGAGCAGAAGAACAAGATTAACCATGAGAAAGCTCTCTTCAAGAAGCACATGGCCAAGCTCAGTGTCACTGATGTTCAAAACTTTCAGAAAATGATGGCTGACCTCAAAGCTGAGTTCCATATGCGTCATGATGAAGCCAAAGGCTCCTGAGAGCACCTCAAGTATTATGCAGAGAAATGTGTTCAGGCTCACAATGAAGCCATGAAGATAAAGGCACATTGGCGTCCAGGTATTGACCCAAGGTTTGCTGCCAAGAAGAAGAAGCCAGCTGAAGCTTAAGCTAAGCCTCCAAGGTAGGAAAGACCAAGCATTGTCTACCCTGCTAGCATGACTGGCTCGAAGCCAAAAGTTCCATCGGCTGCTTCCGAAAGGAATAAGACAAAGCAGGAAGAGGCTGAAGCCAAGAAGCGAAAGCATCGAGAAACCTCTGATGCCGCTCCATCTCAGAAGAAGCTGAAGGCAAAGTCTTCAAAGGCTTCATGAATAGCCCAAGCACCAACTGCTTCATCTACTCCTAAGGAGCCACTGCTTGTTGAGCCCATCCGAGTTGCCCTTCGTGCCTCCTCCAACCGTGACAGAAGACTTGTTGTGCATGAGCCTGCTCCCACAAAGGCCCATGATACTGAAGAGATCCCAGCTGTTGACACCACCGCAACTGATGACATTGGTCGTGAAGATAATGTTGATGATGATGAAGTCCTTCCTCAAGTTCCACAGCTGACTCAGAACCGGTATCATCGCCTGCTCCCACGAGTAATGAACATATTAGTATTGGTGGTCCCACGACGCTAATCCATCAAGATGATTTCTGGGATGAGCAACACCCAAACTCCCCACTATATCAAGTCATACCGCACACTCCACCTGCTCATGCCTCCACCCTAGTTATTGAGAGACCCCAGGCAACACTAGAAGACATGGAGAAGACTACTCCCTCACCGCATGCGTCACCCTCATTCCGAAGGCTTTGCAAAGGCCCAAGGCCAACAGTCTCCATGTCTAGCATTCCCGAGGAGGATGTGCATGCCACAACCTCAGTAGCACTTCAAGTATTTCTTGAAGCCATCATCTTAGACTCTTTGGTGGAAATATCCCCGGGTACGTCATTGCATAATTTAACATCGCTTGCTGATCTGGGCACACAAAAGAGCGTACAGCAGACAGACCACACTTACTGAATCGAGCAATTTAGTAATTACACAGAGCGAGTTGACCTAGACATTGCTCTAACAAAAGACCAGCATTAAAAACAAAGCCTAAGTATGCATAATTGAAAATCCGCCACCGCGCCGGCCTATGCTTCGCCGGTGTGAGATGAGACATCGATGACTTGTTCTGGCGACATGCCGCCGTTGGTGGACTCCGTGTTCCCCTGCTGAAGTCGACCCCGTCCTCGTCCTCGTCCTCGGCGCCGCCCTCAAGGTTGTAGTACTCGTAGTAGTGGCTGCGCTAGAGCTCACGTTGGTACTCCACCGCCGATTCCTTGACGGACAGACTCTTCTCCACCTCGACCTCGGCCACGCGCAACTTCTCCTCCCTGCGCTCCTCGATCTCCTCCGCCTCCTGCATCTCCAGCTCCCGCTCGGCGACCTCATGAGGAAGCAGGTGCTCCATGGCCACCGCTACCTTTTCAGACGTGGGTTGCATGCTGGAGTCCGAGGTGCCTGGAATATCTTGGCGTGTGCATCCTCGATCTTGGTGTGGATGACCTCGACCCAGGCCAGGGCGACATCAGCGGCATGGGAGGCAACTCGAGCGCTCTCGGTGTTTGCAGCCGCCGTTGCAGCAGCAGCTGCAGCCGTCTCGGCTACGGCAGCTGCCATGTCGACTGCCACAGACGCCCTGTCGGCGGAAGCGGCCGTGCTCAATGCGGATGCGGCGGCACACTCGGTGTAGGCGGCCATGCTCTCGCGCAGGCGGCGGCGCTCGCGGGGGGGGGGGGATCGTATGGGCCTTCACGAAGTGTTTCCACGACGTCATCTTTGCAAGAAGGGGGTGCGGGAATGGGGATCGGGATTCATGGATTCTGGGGTTGCCAGCACTAGAGCAGATGAGCCGGCGAAGCTTAAGGAGGGAGACTTAAATAGACCCAGATATTTTCATCGCAAACGGTTCCTAGAAAACAACTGTGTGTGATGTTGTAGATATTTTTTATTAGCTATGAAAGACGAATTTGGATAAAGTGCCAACGGATGGTGCTTTAAGTGAACGAGAAATTTTTTAGTACTAATACAACTGTCATGTCAAATTTTGGAAAATTTCAGGGGTATTTTGACCTTCTAAGACATTTAAGTGATTTTCTAGCCATTTAATGACCGTAATTGAAATTTGAACTACATGTACATGCAACAGCTAACCATAACTGTTTGAAAACTCATATTTCGTGTACTTGTGTGTGATTTAATTCAATGTGTAGTAAATTGGAAGGAATTTTCAAACATATTGGTCTAACGGCTATGACACAATTAAGCATGGAGTGACATGGCATTTTAATTCCAAAAAATTAAAAAAATCAGAAACACATGAAACCTTGGTTGATGTAATGTCATGCCACCAAGATGAGGTGGTAAAAAAATTGGCATGTGTGACCAAAGTTTGGACGCACACCCCTCACAAACCGGAGCAACTCGCTAGAAGGCTCGTGGTTCCGAGAGGAAACAATGCATGTTTCATGACGAACGGGAGATAGCTTCCTCCTACGGCCTTCAATTTTTTTTCTATGTCTAACGTGCACTACTACAATTGTAATGTGAATTTTTTGAAAATTCTAGGGGTCATTTGACCTATTAAAGACATTTAAGTGATTTTCTAGTCATCTAATCACCGTAATTCAAATTTGAACTACATCTACATGCAACGCATAACCGAAACGGTTTGAAAAATCATATTTGTGTACTTGTGTGCGAGTTAATTCCATGTGCAGTAAACTAGTAGGAATTTTCAAACACATTTGTATCACGACATGGACACATGCATGAATACGTATGCATGGAGTGGATGGCATTTTAATTCCAAAAAAAATCAGAAACACATGAAACCTTGGTTGATGTAATGTCATGCCAGCAAGATGATGTGGTAAAGAAATTGGCATGTTTGACGAAAGTTTGGACACACACCCCTCATAAACCTGAGCAACTTGCTAGAAGGTTCGTGGTTCCGAGAGGGAACAATGCATGTTTGATGATGAACGGGAGATAGCTTCCCCTTACGGCCTTCAAATTTTTTCTACGTCTAACGTGCACTACTACAACTGTAATGTGAAATTTTGGAAAATTCTAGGGGTCATTTGACCTTTAAAAGACATTTAAGTGATTTTCTAACCATTTAATGATCGTAATTTAAATTTGAACTACATCTACATCCAGCGCCTAAAAAAAGTTTTGAAAAATCATATCTGTGTACTTGTGTGCTAGATAATTCCATGTGCAGTAAATTAGAAGGAATTTCAAACATATTGGTCTCACGACATGGACACATGCATACATATGCATGGAGTGACATGGCATTTTAATTCAAAAAATAGAAAAATGATGAGAAACACATGAAACCTTGGTTGATGTAATTTCATGCCACCAAGATTATGTGGTAAAGAAATTGTCATGTTTGACGAACGTTTGGACACGCACCCCTCACAAACCAGAGCAACTCGCTAGAAGGTGCATGGTTCCGAGAGGGAACAATGCATGTTTGATGAGGAATGGGAGATAGCTTCCTCTTACGGCCTTCAAATTTTTCCCTACGATTAACATGCACTAATACAACTAGCATGTGAAAATTTGGTAAATTTTAGGGGTCATTTAACCTTTTAAAGACATTTAAGTGATTTTCTAACCATTTACTGACCATAATTCAAATTTGAACTACATCTACATGCAACGCCTAACCATAACGGTTTGAAAAATCATATTTTTGTGTACTTGTGTGCGAGTTAATTCCATGTGCAGTAAATTCGAACGAATTTTCAAACATATTGGTGTCAAGGCATGGGCACATGCATGGAGTGCATGTCATGGCATTTTAATTCCAAAAAATTAAAAAATGCTCAGAAAAATATGAAACCTTGCTTGTTTAATGTCATGCCACCAAGATGATGTGGTAAAGAAATTGGCATGTTTGACGAAAGTTTGGACACACACCCCTAACAAACTGGAGCAACTCGCTAGAAGGTTCGTGGTTCCGAGAGGGAACAATGTATGTTTGATGACGAACGGGAGATAGCTTCCTCTTACGGACTTGAAATTTTTTCAACGTCTAACGTGCACTACTACAACTGTAATGTGAAACTTTGGAAAATTCTAGGGGTCATTTGACCTTTCAAAGATATTTAAATGATTTTTAACCATTTAATGACCGTAATTCAAATTTCAACTACATCTACATGCAACGCCTAACCAAAACGGTTTGAAAAATCATATCTGTGTACTTGTGTGTGAGTTAATTCCATGTGCGGTAAATTAGAAGGAATTTTCAAACATATTGGTCTCACGACATGGACACATGCATATGTATGCATGGAATGACATGGCATTTTAATTCAAAAAATAGAAAAATGATCAGAAACACATGAAACCTTGGTTGATGTAATGTCATGCCACCAAGATGATGTGGTAAAGAAATTGGCATGTCTGACGAATGTTTGGACACACGCCCCTGACAAACCGGAGCAACTCGCTAGAAGGTTCGTGGTTCCGAGAGGGAACAATGCATGTTTGATGATGAACGGGAGATAGCTTCCTCTTACGGCCTTCAATTTTTTTCCTACGTTTAACATGCACTTATACAACTGTCATGTGAAAATTTGGTAAATTTCAGGGGTCATTTGACCTTCTAAAGACATTTAAGTAATTTTCTAACAATTTAATGACCGTAATTCCAATTTGAACTACATCTACATGCAACGCCTAACCAAAACGGTTTGAAAAATCATATTTTTGTGTACTTATGTGCGAGTTAATTCCATGTGCAGTAAATTCAAATGAATTTTCAAACATATTGGTGTCAAGGCATGGGCACATGCATGAAGTGCATGCCATGGCATTTTAATTCCAAAAAATTAAAAATGATCAGAAAAACATGAAACCTTGCTTAATCTAATGACATGCCACAAAGATGATGTGGTAAAAAAATTGGCCTGTTTGACGAAAGTTTGGACACACACCCCTCAAAAACCGGAGCAACTCACTAGAAGGTCCGTGGTTCCGAGAGGGAACAATGCATCTTTGCTGACGGATGGGAGATAGCTTCCTCTTACGCCTTCAAAATTTTTTCCAGCGTTTAACATGCACTAATACAACTGGCATGTGAAAATTTGGATATTTGGAGGGGTCATTTGACCTTTTAAAGACATTCAAGTGATTTTCTAACCATTTAATGACCGTAATTAAAATTTGAACTACATCTACATGCAATGCCTATCCAAAACGGTTTGAAAAATCATATTTTTGTGTACTTGTGTGCGAGTTAAAAAATCATCAGAAGATGTAAATATCTGGTGTTCAAAAAAGAAAATGTAAAGATCTGGCAAGACAACCGGCCCCACATGATTGGCACTCTATCTCGCGGCTCGAGGTTTGGTAGGTGATTGGCAAGGATCATTAATCAGACACGGTTCTATATTGGAAACTGTCACCTATTATGTTCACACACGAATTTGCTGCAGGAATTGTGTGTAATTCAAACTACAGTACTCGTAAATTCTGGCGGCCGGCGTGTGTACTATCCCCGTCGATCTAGATTCCGGCCACCAATTAATACTACCATGCTCACGTCGTCCCGCCTGCATTCTCATCTACATCCTCCCCTCGCTCACCCCCCTCTCTCTCTCTCTCAAATCTTTGCCATGGCGCCACCGGTCTGCCCACACACCGACGAGGAGTCGCCGCCCCCCGAGGACGCTCACTCGATTAGCAGTGATGAGGACCCCTACGCGCCGCCTGACGAGGTTGCGCCGGACCCCCCAACTTTGGACAGGTTTTGGGGCCAGTACAATCTTTGTCTGTGGAAGTCGCTATAGCCGACTTAGAAAGCCAGACAAGTGGCATTCAAGAAGGAGATGGCGAAGGAGGAAGCCAGGTACCAGAGGCCTGTGAAGCCCGTGATGCCGCTTGGAAAAAGGAGGCGACGGAGCTTTGGGGGCTAGCGCGTCGTCGTGCCGAGGAGGTGTACGAAGACGGTTACTTCACGAGGAAGGTCATAGGCGCTGGGCGCCTCGTCGCTGCGTGGAGGTGGGCCTGTCGGTGTACAAAAAGAGGGGCACGCTTTTGTACCACTTTACCTGTGCACGGGCAGTCGGAGCCGTGCCCACGGTCACACCAAGCAGAACAGGGGAGGTGAGCCAAGGTAAGACCAAAGCCTAAGATAACCAGAGCAACGCAAGGCCGAGACCACAAGGAGCAGAGGGGCGAAGAAGGCTCCCCCGGCAAGACCCTTGCCGGGGCAGCTCGCCCCACACCAACAGAGCGAGCCACCCTTAAGCCCACGGTCACCAACGCCATCATCCACGTGGGGCCAGCGCTCGGGAATGCACCTCTGTGAAGACATATTCAAGATCAGATGAGGATTAGAAGACGACGATCCTCGGCAAAATCCTTGCCGAGGAAGGCCACCAGACCCCCGGCAAGGCCCTTCCCGGGGACGACAGTGCACCACGGCAAGACCCTTGCCGGGCCACCCGGCAAGGCCCTCACAAAAGACGCCAGCAGGGCCACCGCAAGGCCCACGCCAACCAAGCTTCCACCGTGTTCACATGCAGCTGCCAGCCCAATCAGCTGGGCGGGCACCTGCGTGGCAACATGCAGCCCCCAGGCCAACTCATCAAGCGCCTGCGTGGCAGCATGCAGATCTTCTTGAAGGCTCCACCACCGCGCCGCCTTAGTTGCCTGCCTGCCTACATGGCGCCGTACGCATCGCTGGCCAAGGCGCGTGTCGAAGCACGGAGGAGCGGTGACGGATGGGACGGGCCTCGCCCCCGTCCCCGTTAAAGCAGGGGGACACCTAAGCTACGCATTAAATGTGTCTTGTCACATGTCTGAGCGATAAGCTCAGGGCAGCATCGGCGCTTTCCACCTCCTGTGTGCCACTGTGGCAGCCACTTTCGACTATAAAAGGAGGCCCATGGCATACTGGAGAGGGATTCGGCTCTTTCAAACCATGCACTCACCACAGCTAGTTCGTGAGATCAAGAACTCTCTGAAATACACCCACCAAAGCAGGACTAGGGTTTTACGCATCCTCGCGGCCCGAACTGGGTAAACGCTCCTCGTGCTGGCTACTGATCTTGCTCTTCTTGTAACCCTGCGCCCCAGCAACCGTAGTAGGGATTATTGTGATCCCATAGGTGTCGTTTCCCCCGACATCTTTGGCGCGCCAGGTAGGGGGCACAATTGTGAGAATCTGGCCTAGTAGCTAACATAGCGCTTCTTCATCGCCCTTGGCTCCTGAGAAGAAGGCGGCCGGAGGAATGACGCCGGTGCGGCAACAGAAAAGCTAAGTCATTCAGAGCTTTGAATTATTTCCTCCTATATATAAGGTTATCGTGCTCGGAGATTTTGCCTATGTATGAGAGACATGCACGCAAAGGGGCCGTCCCACAATTGCAACACCCTTGTTCTGTTTCGAATTCGCTCAACAGCTCAAGTGGCCGCGTCGAGAGTGGCGGGGTAGCCTTCCGCACTTGGCAACGCTCTCGATTCTGACTCGAGTCAAGCTCGACAGTTCGGGAAGCCGCGCTAAGGGCGGCAAGGTGGTTTACCCGGCAGCAAGCACACCCAGCAGGCCAATGGGGATCCGTCCCCAAGACGCCGCCCTGGGTTTACGCACCGGCAAACCTACCCAGGTAGCGTAAGGTGGACATACAAAGGAAAATCAAACAGGAAAATAACATGCATTATACAGAAAGTGCTGCAGAGTTATATTACATCGAATTGTTGCTGCGGTTCTAACTAGTGATAGCGATTGTCTTGGTTGTGAACCTGCAGCGGCGATAAAGACCGGGGTGCCTAATCCCGGAGCTGGCCCTCCACCCTCTGAATTTCGCCGACTCGGCTGATGATGGGCTTGATGCGCTCCCTGAGCAGCGCAAGGTCAGTACCCTCCGGCAAGCTCTCCAGCGTGGCATCAAAGTCGAGGTCAGGGTACCATTGCGCCACCTTGGTGAGAACCTTGGTCATGGCACCCTGGCAAAGCATCCGTGACTCGTCGGCCAGTGAGGCCGCCCCGTTGGCGTAAGGCCGCTCTAGAGCGCCGACGACCTTCTCAAAGAACATGGTCAGGCTGCAATTGGCGCTCACGCTCCGCTCCGGGATATACCTCACGTCCGACATCCCCATGATGGCCAGCTGCGCCGCAGCCTGGTTGGCGACGGTGGCGAGGCGATCGAGCCAACGGTTCTCGCCCACCACGTGATCTGCGAAGTTGAGGCCCTCGTTCGTCCACAACTGCTTCTCGGCTTCCAACTACTTGGCCAGGGTCCCCTCTCGGGTTTTGGCCTCCGGCAGCACCTTCTCGAGACCGTCCAGCTTCAGCTTGAGGTCTTTGATGGAGTTGTTGGCCTCGGAGAGCTCCCCAACCTTGCTGACGACCACGCCTTGCACCTCTGTCAGGGCACTGTTAAGCGTGTCCTTCTCCTGGGACAGCTTCAGGGCCTGCTCCTTCAGCCCTCGCGCTCCGCCTCCAGCTCCTCCACCTTGCCGGCATGAACCTGGGCCTGGGCATTGAGTGACTCTGCTCCAGCTCACTGATCTGCTGCAAGACAAGCTTCTCCACCTCTGCATCCTTGATGCGAAGCATGGCGACAAGCTTCTCCATGCGTGCAGCAAGGTTCTCCTCCTGGGAGTTCAGCGCGGCCTCGTGCTGGGTCCGGGCGGCTTCGGCGGCCGTGGCCAAGTTCCTCGCCGTCTCTTGAGCTTTCTCGACATCGGCGAGCTTCATGGTGAGCTCCACGTTGTGCTTGGCCAACTCGCCCTGAGCAGCCTTGAGCTCCTTATGGGCCTTCCGGAACCAGTCCTGCGTCTCGGCAACGCGCTTCTGGAGGTCCGCCTCCGCCTTCTCCACCACCGCCGTCCTGGACTTAGCCTTGTCCAGGCGGGCGCGGTGGAGCGCCTGGAGCTTCCGGCGAGCACCCATGGCATGGAGGAGCCGCTCTTCCCGCAAACTGCCGCCACCAATGATCGGCTCGTCGGCGATTTCAAGCCAGCGATGGCAAGCACCGTCGTCGAACACCTCTCCCTCAACGGGTGTCCTGGTGCTCGACGCGCCTGGAAGGTGGACGAACAAGTCGTCGCTCACCCTCAGGTACTTGCCGGAGCCAGAAGCAGCAGAAGAGGAAGGCTGGTCGTCAGCCACCTCCTCCTCCTCCTCGGCAGCGGCCCCGCCAGCCTCTCCGGCAGGCCCCTTGCCGGTCTCCTCAGCGGCAGCCTTGCCGGCCTCCCCGGTAGGCCCCTTGGCGGCGTCCTCGGCAGCGCCCTTGGCGGCCTCCTCGGCGGCGATCCTTTCAGCGTCCGCCTCAGCGGCCTTGGCGACGTCCTCGATGATGGCGTCCACGTCCTCTGGGTTCACCGAGGAGGAATCTGGATGCCAAAGAGGGGGGGTGAGGCATGGCCAGGATCAAGAGCCAGAAAGAAAAAGAAACAGGGACGAACGGCGAACGACTTACCTGTGCCAGTACCAGGCTGGGAAACGGAAGTCCCCTCCCCGCCAACATTTGGCGTCGAGGCAAAGCCGCCGGCGCCCACGTTCTCCTCCTCCTCCATGTGCGTGGGCTCGGTGCTTGGCGCCCTTGCCGGGGATGCCCCTCGGGGCGGCATGGTCGATGGGGGCGCCGTGTTGGGAGTAGCCCTCTGTGGCTCCTCCTGCTGCTGCTCTCCTCCTGCATACCTGGCAAGGTCAGCACCAAAGTGTCGTGCCACTAACACATGTCTGCCGGGGGCTGCTGTCCGGGCTGCTCAACACCACTAGTGGCGCCCTTGAAGTACCAACTAGGGGCTGGCCACCCACCGAGACCTTGGCCCTCTTCACTCTCTGGGCCAGCGTCTCCACGTCCCTGCAAAGGCGAAGACAAGTCAAGACGAGCAACACAGATTGAGGAGGCAGAGATAACGAAAAGGAACCAGATACTTACTCGTCGTCCGCCTCCTCCTCTGCTGTTTTCCTCTTCCTCCTTGGGCTGAGGGATCCATAATCGAAAGTAACCTCCGTATCAACATCCGCCCGAGGGGGGAAGGAGGTGGTGTCTGGACACGCGTGGACAAAGAAGGAGCGGCTGTCTTCTTCTTAACAGTGGCCTTCGCCGGCTTCTTTGCCGCCGCGGCCCTTGTGTGGCGCCCGGACCCCTCCAAGGTCAGCTGCGGCCGCGCAGCCTTGCCGGGCCGGACCGGCTCGCCGAAACTGGCCCGCCGCAGGACTTGCCCTCTCCCCGTAGCCGGCGTCGGGCCGGCGGTCTCGGCCTCCTCTGACGACGACTCGCCGACCACAGCTTCAACCAGAGGAGCCTTGGTGCCGGTGCTGCTGGCTTCCCAGGCGGCCGCCGCCCACCGAGCGAGCTCCTCCTCCTCCGCAGCCGTCGCGGCCTTGTCCTCCACACCGCCAGCGCTGCCGGCCTCCTCGGCAAGCTGTGCCTCCCTCGCCCTGGTGGCGATGTAGTCCAGTTCCGCCTGGGTGGTGTCCTGGACAAGCAGCCGCTCGGCGTCGGCGTTGACGTACCCCTCCTGCAGAGTATCAAAGAACTGCTGCACCTCGGCGTCCTCCGGCTCCTTCCAGCTCGGGCCAGGGCCATGCGCGTTGCAGTCTGGCATCATGGCAATGATATCGGACCGGCGCGAGTTATTGCATAGCGGGACCACCCCCGCCGGCAGCTTGAACAGAGGCCCCTTGAGGACCTTGCCGCCCTTCGCGGCGGCCTTTGCGACCTTACCGGTCCGCTCGACCTCGCCGTCACTGTGAAATTGTGGTCGAGGCCGGGACGAAGCCGCATGATGTTGGCGGGGTTCGTGAAGAGCCAGGCTGGCCTCCCATTGTTATGCAGCGGAGCGATCCCGCGGCGGAGGAAGTCCGTCCCGATCATCTCAAGGATGAGGCCGGCCTCGGTAGCCGGAGGATCCTGGTGGTGGCGACCGTGAGCTTCTCGTTGTCAGCATCGACGTCGTCCAATCGCTTTTGTGGACCGGCGGCGCCTGGCGAACTTCGCAGAACGCCGGCGGGTCCTTCACCTCGATCCAGCACCACCGGCCCCGCCATTCTTCCCACCTCTCCTTCATGGCGCCCTTCGCATATGCTCCCTTGGATCTTGAGACCCAGGCAATGCAACCGGAGATGGCGCCCCTGGTTGGATCCGAGGGGAGAAGTAATGGCGAAAGAGCGCCGTGTTGGGGTGCACCCCGGCGAAGCCCTTGCAGAGATGCGCGAAAAGGGCCATGCACGCCACCGCATTCAGAGTAAAATCCAAAAGGCGGAAGCCAAAGGTATGCATGACGTCGCTGAAGAAATCAGAGAAGGGAGGACAGAGCCCGCAGGAAAAATAATCGACAAAGAAGGGGTACCGATTTGGGGCTGCCTCGGCGCAGTCGGCGGGGATGACACGCGTGGCTGGATGCCCCGAATTCTCCCCCCCCCCATCTTCACTCCCCACAGGGGCCTGAAGGAGTCCCGAAGCTCGAACACGCCAACTGTCGAGGGGAAGAAGGCAGATCAAGGCCCCGCTGCACAACAAGCCTGCACGGGCGGCTCCGTCCTTGTCCACTCCCTTGCCCTTGGTGGATTTTGGCGCCATGGCGGCTGGGGGAGGAGGGCAGGATAGAGGGCGGCGGAGGCGCAACGGCGGCGAGCAGGAACGAAGCTTGGAGAAGAAGAGGAAGGCAGGCGGAGGTTTCCGAGATTGGAGTTGCGCGAAGGGTAAACGCAACAGTGCGCCCGCTGTTATCCCTTTTTATGGGGAAGCCGCGGGTCGCGCTGCCCATTTACTGCGATGTGACGCATGCATGCAGGAACAGCCCCACGCATGCCGCCCAAGTCACGCACACCCATCCACGCCGCGCCGCACGCGCAGGTCGTGGGAAGCGAAGCGCGCGAATAGTTTTACCGCGGTAAAAACTGCCACGCCTACCCGCGCACCATTTTGGGCCTGGCCCAACAACGTGTCGCGCTTATGTGTGGCCCAGGCCCGGGGGCTCCTGTCGGTGTACAAAAAGATGGGCATGCTTTTGTACCGCTTTACCTGTGCACGGGCAGTCGGAGCCGCGCCCACGGTCACACCAAGCAGAACATGGGAGGTGCGACAAGGTAAGACCGAAGCCCAAGATAATCAGAGCAACGACAAGGCCGAGACCACAAGGAGCAGAGGGACGAAGCAGGCTCCCCCGGCAAGACCCTTGCCAGGGCAGCTTGCCCCACACCAACAGAGCGAGCCACCCTTGAGCCCACGGTCCTCAACGCCATCATCCACGTGGGGCCAGGGCTCGGGAAGGCACCTCTGTGGTGGCATGCAGATCTTTGTGAAGACATATTCAAGATCAGATGAGGATTAGAAGACGACGATCCTCGGCAAGATCCTTGCTGAGGAAGGCCACCATACCCCCGGCAAGGCCCTTGCAGGGGACGACAGCGCGCCACGGCAAGACCCTTGCCGGGCCACACGGCAAGACCCTTGCCAGGCCACCCGGCAAGGCCCTCACCAAAGACGCCAGCAGGGCCAGCGCCAGGCCCACGCCAACCAAGCTTCCACCGCCGTTCACATGCAGCTGCCAGCCCAACCAATTGGGCGGGCACCTGCGTGGCAACATGCAGCCCCCAGGCCAACTCATCGAGTGCTTGCGTGGCGGCATGCTGATCTTCGTGAAGCCTCCACCACCGCGCCACCTTAGCTGCATGCCTGCCTACATGGCGCCGCACGCATCGCTGGCCAAGGCGCGTGTCGAAGCAAGGAGTAGCGGCGACGGACGGGACGGGCCTCGCCCCCGTCCCCGATAAAGCAGGGGGACACCTAAGCTACGCATTAAATGTGTCTTGTCCTGTAATATGAGCGATAAGTTCAGGGCACTGTGCGCCTTTCCACCTCCTGTGTGCCACTTTCGACTATAAAAGGAGGCCCATGGCATACTGAAGAGGGATTTGGCTCTATCGGACCACGCACTCACCACAGCTAGTTCGAGAGCTCAAGAACTCTCTGAAATACACCCACCAAAGCAGGATTAGGGTTTTACGCATCCTCGCGGACCAAACCTGGGTAAACGCTCCTCGTGCTGGCTACTGATCCTGCTGTTCTTGCAACCCTGCGCCCCGGCAACCATAGTAGGGATTCTTGTGATCCCATAGGTGTCGCTTCCCCCGACAGAGCCGATAAGCTCCAGTGTGCCACCGACGAGGAGCTCCGCTGGGCGCCCAACGAAATGGCAAGATCGGCCACGTCCCTTGACAAGAAGAGGTCGATCGTCAAGCGCTGAGAGGTGGAGGAGTCGGAGTACTGCCTCCGCACTGGGAAGACGCCGCACACCAGGGAGCTGCAGTCAAGGGGCTACCGGAATACTGGCCCCAAGAGGGATTATTAGTTTTAGTATTATTCGTTTTCAATTTTATGCATTGTAGCTAGTAGTTAAGTATCTTGACGTATATGTGATGATATTATGTATATATATATATATATATATATATATATATATATATTCTATGATGATCTAATAAACAATTAATATATATATATATATATATTATGAATTCCATTTTCTATCTGTGTTTGTATACTAATTTGAATCTAGATGTTATCATCCACATATACAGAATGGAAAGTGTATATACACACATTGAAACATAACATATAAGAATAGAAAACAGAGTACACACATTGAAATAGAGCAATAAACAGAGCAATACTATGATTGCTGTGAATACAAAGATATCCACGTCGAAACAACTTTTCAGAATAAAACGCTTCCACGAGAACATGACCAGTAGCCCTTGCCTAGGGTAGCTCTTGGCTCTGCCTGAACTCGTGCGGGCGTTCATCCAAGCGGTCAACACACTCACGGTACATCTAGAGCGCGATCTCGAGCTCCAAGTTGGCTATTTCATCGGAGATCACTGAGGGAGTCCTGGATTAGGGGGTATCCGGACAGCCGGACTGTATAAATCGTTCGGACTATTGAAGCGTGAAGATGCAAGACTCAAGACTTCGACCGTGTCTGGATGGGACTTTCCTTGGCGTGGAAGGCAAGCTTGGCAATCCGGATATTATATTTCCTTCCTTGTAACCGACTCCATGTAAACCCTAGCCCTCTCCGGTGCCTATATAAACCGGAGAGGTTGGTCCTTAGAAGGCCGATCACAATTACAATCATACCATCATAAGCTAGCTTCTAGGGTTTAACCTCTACGATCTCATGGTAGATGTAAATCTTGTACTACCCATATATTCAATATTAATCAAGCAGGAAGTAGGGTTTTACCTCCATCGAGAGGGCCCGAACCTGGGTAAACATCGGTGTCCCTTGCTTCCTGTTACCATCAGCCTAGACGCACAGATCGGGACCCCCTACCCGAGATTCGCCGGTTTTGACACCGACATTGGTGCTTTCATTGAGAGTTCCTCTGCGTCGTTGCTGCAGGGCTCGATGGCTCGTCTCGTTGTCGGGAACAACATTACCGCGGGGGGAGCTCTGGCTGTAGGCCAAACCCTCCGACTGGGCGGCTTCATTATGGCCGCCCCATCGGTTGTCGCGCCGACGATGGCCTCTCGGGTCATCACGCATAAACTTCACATCAATTCGGAACTCGCCGAACAGATGGATCCGATAGAGCTCTCTTCTCTTAATGAGCTCTTGGATCGCATCGCCGCTTTGGGAGTCGCAACGGACTATGACCGGATCGGGCTTATACCCGACCAAAGGGACATTAAATCCCCGCCGGCCACCCATGAGATAGAGGTATCGGAAGAACCACACAAGGAGTATCCCTCTATTTTGAGGATGAGTTATGTCCGGATCGCCGAGCTCCCGGAGCCGGACACCCGCCCGGGGAATGATATGACTCGGATCCCGGACATAGAGCCGGGCACGGGGCCGGAAAAATTGGGCAGCGTCCTGAATCCCGAGCTGTTGAACTCGGAAGCTTCCATGCCCCGGGGCGCTAGATCGGATCAGAATCCGTATTCATCTATAACCACCCACGCGGACTTAAATCGTCTCTCCCATATCAGGCAAGAGCCCCAGGAGACAGTACATCATTACTAGGCCAGATTCCTCCTTGCGCTAAACAAGGTCGAGGACTGCCACGAGGAGGACGTAGTCTCGCTCTTCTGCAAAAACTGCATGGACAAAGGAATCCTTAATGCTGTAAGTCACCGTGACATAGTACGCTTCGCGAACTTAGCAACCATAGTACAAAAGTACTGCGCGATGGAAAGCGTCTGGAAAACTCAAGCTAAATTTTGGGACAGTCCGACTTCCACCAAAACCTTTCTCCGGACTAAACGGGCGAACTCTCATGAGTCGGCCGATCCAATACCCAAGAAACCAAAGCCCACCCCAGGGCGGGGAACCGTAATGGAAAATGGCTCAATGGGCCATGTAGGCTCCACGGCACTCCGGACACAGCACCAACTCATGGCCTTAGGGCATGTTGGATACTCCGGCAGGTTGCAAAAAGTGGTGAGGATCTTCTTACAGAACAACATCCCGCCAATGAGCACAATACGGTACTAACAGTATTCGAGACTTTTGCCTCAAGCAAGATGCAGCATGGCGAAACTCATCGAAGCTCGGCGGAAATTTGCCATATGGCCAAAATAAGCCCTTGAACCATTAATCGCTATAAATTTTAATGCCAGTGACGAACCCCGATCCTGAACTGTCCGGGCACCAGCCGCTCTGGTCCTTAGCCCAATCGTGGACGGCTTTCGGCTCACTAAAGTCCTCATGGATGGCGGAAGCAGATTAAACTTGATATATGAAGAGACACTCAGGAAGATGGAAATTGACAAAGGCCGCATTGAACAAAGCGGCACAACCTTCAGGGGAATTATCCCTAGTCAGGAAACGCGGTGTGCAGGAAAAATCACACTCGACGTAGTATTCGGCACCCCGGAAAATAATAGGTCCGAAGAAATCACGTTCCAAGTGGCCCCTTTTAGCAGCGGATACCACGCCCTTTTAGGGCGGGACGCGTTTGCAAGCTTTCAAGCTATACCCCATTATGGGTACATGAAGCTTAAAATGCTCGGGCCCAATGGAATCATCACTCTAGCCAGTGAACCGGACGTCGCACTCCGCGCCGAAAACAAAACGGCAGCACTAGCCCTGGAGGTATTATCTGAGGCCCTAGCAGCCGAAGAATTAACAACACTGCGGGCCACCATGGACAGGGACGACGTGATACTCGACAAGCGACCCAAGTCCACCTCATTTAAACCCGCAGACGAGATAGTCAAATTCCAAGTCCATCCAACGGACCCCATGAAGACAGCTCCGTCGGGACACTGGTGAGCCGCGATGGGCGCCCGCACTGCAAGACTTCTTACGCGAGAATTGGGACATCTTCGCCTGGCACCCATCGGACATGCCAGGCATCCCACGCAGATTGGCCGAACACAGCCTCAATATACTAAAAGGATACAAACAGGTCAAGCAGACTCTAAGACGGTTTTCAGAGCCCAAACGGCAGGCCATGGGGGAAGAGCTAGCCAACCTACTCGAGGCCGGATTCATCAGAGATATCAAGCATCCGGATTGGCTGGCAAACTTGGTAATGGTACCAAAGAAGGACAAATCCTGGCGCCGATGTGTCGACTTTAAAGACCTCAACAAGGCTTGCCCCAAGGATCCCTTTCCCCTCCCTCGCATCGATCAAATCATTGATGCCACAGCAGGACACGACTCGCTATGGTTCCTCGACGCATACTCTGAATACCATCAAATAAAGATGGCAGAGTCCGACCAAGCTACAACAGCTTTCATAACTCCATATGGCCCTTTCTGCTTCAACACTATGCCTTTCGGGCTCAAGAACGCCGGTGCAACCTACCAACGCATGATTCAAACATGCTTGGAAAAGCAAATCGGAAAAACAGTGGAGGCATACGTGGATGACGTGATCTTAAAAAAAAGACACATCGAAACCCTAATAGACGACTTGAAGCTTACATTCGACAATCTCCGGTCATACGACATCAAGATGAACCCGGAAAAATGTGTTTTTGGCGTCCCCTCGGGGAAACTACTCGGCTTCATCGTTTCCAACAGGGGAATTGAAGTGAATCCGGCAAAGATCCGAGCTCTGTCACAGTTGGCTATACTAACAGACCTCAAGCACATCCAAAAACTAGCCGGATGCGTGGCTGCTCTAAGCCACTTTATCTCCAGGTTAGGAGAAAAGGCATTACCTCTTTACCGCCTTCTTCGGCGCACCGAACACTTCGTGTGGACAGATGCAGCCGCGGCCGGACTGGATGAAATAAAGACCTTATTGGCTAGTAATCCAGTACTAACAGCGCTGAATATTGATGAACCTATGCTGCTGTACATAGCTGCAACGCATCAAGTTATGGCCTTGATGCTTTCGTCGTTGAGCGAGAGGCTAACGGATACAAGTTCCCGCTCCAGAAGCCGGTTTACTACGTATCCACGGTCCTAACCCCATGCAAATCCCGATACCCACACTATCAAAAAGTAGCATACGCGGTTTTTATGGCATCCCGGAAGCTACGACACTACTTTCAAGAGTGTTCGATTACGGTGGCCTCCGAAGTACCACTCAATGACATAATAAATAACCGAGATGCTACGGGCCGGATTGCCAAATGGGCCATTGAGCTCCTTCCGTTCGACATAACATACAAACCTCGGCGGGCCATCAAGTCACAAGTATTGGCTGACTTTGTCACCGAATGGACAGAAGCCGAACTCCCTAAAGAGTACGGCGCATACTCAAACTGGATCATGCACTTCGACGGCTCTAAAATGCTTGCCGGATTGGGAGCAGGTGTATTCCTGACGTCTCCCACCGGAGACACGGTCCAGTACGTCCTCCAAATATTATACACAGACTCCAACAATGCAGCCGAATACGAGGCTTTGTTGCACGGTCTTCGGATGGCAGTCTCCATGGGCATTCAACACCTAGAAGTGCGCGGGGATTCAAACCTCGCAATATCACAAATAAATGGAGATTTTGATGCCAAGGACCCGAAAATGGCGGCCTACCGTAATACCGTCCTCAAAATGTCAGCTCGGTTCAAGGGGCTCGAATTCCACCATGTGGCTCGAGAAAACAATCAAGCGGCGGATATCCTTGCTCGCATCGACGCTAAACGCGACCCTGTCCCACCAAACGTATTCTTGGAACGGCTGTTCAAGCCATCCGTAGTATGGGAAGGGGAGTCCGGCAATACTAGCATAGATCCGAATACACCCCCAGATTTCGAACCATAAGACATAGTCGGAGGTTCTACCATCGAAATAACGTCCTAGGCCCATGAAATCATGGCTGTAATCGCCCCGTGGACCGAGCCTTTCTTGGCCTACCTAAATAGGCAGGAGCTCCCCAAAGACCAGAATGAAGCACGCTGTATCGTCCGGCGCTCCAAAGCTTACAAAGTTTACGAAGGGGAACTCTACAAGAAAAGCGCTACCAGAGTACTCCAAAGATGCATCTCCGAAGAGGAAGGGCGGCAGCTCTTGGCGGAAATCCATGCCGGACTGGGCGGGCACCACGCCGCGGCTCGAGCATTAGTCAGCAAGGCCTTCCGTCTGAGGGTTCTCTTGGCTTGGCCCGAGCAGACGACAGGACCTTGTCCAACATTGCGTTGGTTGCCAGCTCTTCGCCAATCGAGTCATATGCCCCTACCGCTCTCCAAATAATCCCCATAACTTGGCCCTTTGCGGTGCAGGGGCTGGATATGGTCGGACCTCTTAAAGGGGAAGCCATAAGAAAAATACTTATTGGTCATGGTGGACAAATTTACCAAATGGATAGAAGCTAAACCAGTCAAAACAATTTGAATCCGGACGAGTAATAGGCTTCATATCCGGGTCGTACACGATGCGGTGTCCCCACGGCATCATCACCGATAATGGCTCAAATTTCATAGCCGACGAAGTGAAAACTTGGTGCGCAAAAATGGGCATTAAGCTTGATTACGCTTTCGTCTACCATCCCCAAACAAACGGCTAGGTAGAGCGGGCAAATGGTCTCATCATGAGCGGCATCAAACCCAGACTAGTGCGATCCTTGACAGAGTCGGATACGCACTGGGTCGAGGAGCTCCACTCTGTACTCTAGGGGTTGCAGACCACGCTGTAGTTCTTACTTGAACAAGCATCCCACTTATGATTAACCTCTATTGCAAGCATCCGCAACTACAACAAAAGTATTAAGGTAAACCTAACCATAGCATGAAACATATGGATCCAAATCAGCCCCTTACGAAGCAATGCATAAACTAGGGTTTAAGCTTACATCACTCTAGCAACCCATCATCTACTTATTACTTTGCAATGCCTTCCTCTAGGACCAAATAATGGTGAAGTGTTATGTAGTCGACGTTCACATAACACCACTAGAGGCTAGACAACATACATCTCATCAAAATATCGAACGAATACCAAATTCACATGACTACTAATAGCAAGACTTCTCCCTTGTCCTCAGGACAAACGCAACTACTCACAAAGCATATTCATGTTCATAATCAGAGGGGTAATAATATGCATAAAGGATCTGAACATATGATCTTCCACCAAATAAACCAATTAGCATCAACTACAAAGAGTAATCAACACTACTAGCAACCTACTAGCACCAATCCCGGACTTGGAGACAAGAATTGGATACAAGAGATGAACTAGGGTTTTGAGAGGAGATGGTGTTGGTGAAGATGTTGATGCAGATTGCCCTCTCCCGATGAGAGGAGTGTTGGTGATGATGATGGTGATGATTTCCCCCTCCCGGAGGGAAGTGTCCCCGGCAGAACAGCTCTGCCGGAGCCCTATATTGGTTCCGACAAGGTTCCGCCTCGTGGCGGTGGAGTGTCGTCCCAAAAGGTTGCTTCCTATTTTTTTCTTGACGAAAGACTTCATATAGGAGAAGATGGGCGTCGGAGAGCCACCAGGGGGCCCACGAGGTAGGGGGCGCGCCCTAGGGGGGCGCGCCCCCCACCCTCGTGAGCAGGGTGTGGGCCCCCTGGCCTTCATCTTTGGCGACGATTTTTCTTTATTTATTTTAAGATATTCCGTGGAGTTTCAGGACTTTTGGAGTTGCGCAGAATAGGTCTCCAATATTTCCTCCTTTTCCAGCCCAGAATTCCAGCTGCCGGCATTCTCCCTCCTCATGTAAACCTTGTAAAATAAAAGATAATAGCCATAAGTATTGTGACATAACGTGAAATAACAACCCATAATGCGATAAATATCAATATAAAAGCATGATGCAAAATGGACATATCAACTCCCCCAAGCTTAGAGGTAGAGGCGTCGATAAAAATAAAATACGGACATGAAGGCATCATGATTGTTCTCATAACAGCAACACTTATAGATTTTGTCATATGATTACTTATGTTCAAGTGATGATCTTTTCACAATGCAAAAGTATGAATCGAAACCTTATTGAGCACCAACAAATTATAACCACGATCATTGAAGCAATTGCAATTTATCATAACATCGGAAAGAGTCTATGTCGAGCTTAAAAGCAAGTCCACACACTCAACTATCATTTAGTCCTTCATAATTGCTAACACTCACGCAATACTTGTGGTTCTTGAGTTTTAATCGGACACAGAGAAAGATAGGGGCTTATAGTTTTGCCCCACAACCTTTTACCTCAAGGGTAATGTCAACAATAATAATTCATGCTCCCCTACATCCAATCAGATATATATATCATATTCTTTCCAACATGTTGGGCTTGCCAAAGGATAAAATAAAAAAACGAAAGGTGAAAATCACCGTGACTCTTGCATAAGGTAGAGGATAATAATAAAAGATAGGCCCTTCGCAGAGGGAAGCAGAGGTTGACATGCGCTTTTATGGTTGGATGCACAAAATCTCGATGCGAAGGAACGTCACTCTATATTGCCCCTTTTGATATGAACCTTTATTATGCAGTTTGTCGCTTTTATTACTTCGACATCACAAGATCGTATAAAGCTTATTTCTCCCACACCAATCAATCATACATGTTTAGAGAAATTTTTATTGCTTTGCACCGATGACAACTTACTTGAAGGATCTTACTCAATCCATAGGTAGATATGGTGGACTCTCATGGCTAAACTGGTTTTAAGGGTTTTTTGGAAGCACAAGTAGTATCTAAGATATAACATGAGGGGGAAAGGCAAGCTCAACATGTTAGAGGATCCATGACAACATGCTATATCTAAGATATAAGAAAACATAACTCATCACGGTGTCTTCCTTGTCCAACATCAACTCTTTAGCATGTTATATTTTAATGAGTGCTCCCAATCATAAAAGATGTCAATGATAATATATCTATATGTGAAACCTCTGTTTCCTTATTACTTCCTATTAATTGCAACGATGACCAAAGCTATATTTGCCAACTCCCAACAACTTTTAATCATCATACTCTTTCTACCTGAAGTCATTACTCTCGATAAGATCAATATGAACTCTTTGTTTCTTTTTATTCTTTTTCTTCTTTCTTTTCTTTTATTCACCTGAGATCATGGCAAAATAATCAAGCCTTTGACTCAACACTAATCTTATTATATATATAGCTCACGGGCTCGATTACATAGAGAGATCATAAAGCAAAACTCAAAACTAGATCATGCCATGACTTTATTCTACTAAATCAAGATACTACTAAAAGGATCGAACTAATAAAAACGGTAAACGTAGGAGTTGTGATGGTGATACGATACCGGGGCACCTCCACCATGCTTGGCTGTTGCCAAGGGGAGTGCACATACCCATGTGATTATGCCTCCTTCTTTGTTGTTGGTGTGATATTCTTGGCAATGATTCCTCTCAGGATAGGGTTCTCCTCCTCGAGCTTATTGACTTGCTGCTTGAGGTCAATTATTTCCTTACGAAGCTTCCCTGTAACGGCTAAAGCCCCTTGCACCCAAGGGTGTTGCATAGCTGCGGGAGAACAAGTGACACACCTCTTCATATTTTCATAAGAAAGAAATTTAACATTGGAAGGGATAACCGAGTTTGGAATAGCCGAGCTCTGTAGTTCCCCCATCGTGAACCCAGCTCGGAGGCGAGAGGTGACTTCTTGATCCTCCATGGCATCTACCCCCATCAAGTCGACCTCCATCTCTGCCTCCGTTGCTGGCCCAAAGTGGTCCGCGTCGCTGTTTGCCCTTGGTTCCGGTGCCGGATTAGATACCCGGCTCTCCCCGAATGACTCTTGAGAAGACATCTTGCTCTAATCTGCAGCAGCAATAGCTCAAAACAAAAACAGAGGAGATTTGCGTGATACGAGAGTTAAAACCTTCGGGAGAATATATAATGAATTTTTACGGACCAAAATTCGTATCGTGCAAGAAAACGGAGTCCGGAGGGCACACGGGGTGCTCACGAGGTAGGGGGCGCGCCCAGGGGGAAGGGCGCGTCCACCACCCTCGTGGGGACCTCGTGTCCTTTCCGGACTGCTATTTATTTTTATATTTTTCTAAATATTCCTAAATGGAGAAATATTGCCTTAAAAATTCTTTTTGGAGTCGGTTTACTTACCCTACCACATACCTACTCCTTTTCGGAGTCTGAAACATTCCGGAAAGTGTCCCTTATGTATTCCTCCTGGGTTACGGTTTCAATAATATTGGTTTCAACATTTATGGGATTACCTGAGATATAATGTTTGATCCTTTGACCGTTTACCACCTTCGGATTTGTACCTTCGAAGTTGTTGATTTTTATGGCACCGGAACGATAGACCTTCTCGATAATGTAGGGACCTTCCCATTTAGAGAGAAGTTTTCCTGCAAAAAATCATAAACGAGAGTTGTATAGCAATACATAATCACCTACATTAAACTCACGCTTTTGTATCCTTTTGTCATGCCATCTTTTAACTTTTTCTTTAAACAACTTAGTATTTTCATAAGCTTGGGTTCTCCATTCATCAAGTGAGCTAATATCAAATAACCTTTTCTCACCGGCAAGTTTGAAATCATAGTTGAGCTCTTCAATAGCCCAATATGCCTTATGTTCTAGTTCGGGAGGTAAGTGACATGCTTTTCCATTAACCATTTTAGACGGAGACATACCCATAGAATTATTATATGCAGTTCTATAGGCCCATAATGCATCATCAAGTTTCTTGGACCAATTCTTTCTAGACCTATTAACAGTATTTTGCAAAATTAATTTGAGCTCTCTATTGCTCAATTCTACTTGACAACTAGATTGTGGGTGATATGGAGATGCAATTCTATGATTAACATCATATTTAGCAAGCATTTTACGGAAGGCACCATGAATAAAATGTGAACCACCATCAGCCATTCAATATCTAGGGACTCCAAACCTTGGAAAAATAACTTCCTTAAGCATTTTAATAGAAGTGTTATGAGCAGCACTACTAGTTGGAATAGCTTCTACCCACTTAGTAACGTAATCAACAGCAACCAAAATGTGTGTATATCCATTAGAGGCAGGAAAAGGTCCCATATAATCAAAGCCCCAAACATCAAATGGTTCAATAACAAGTGAATAATTCATAGGCATTTCTTGACGTCTACTAATATTACCAATTCTGTGACATTCATCGCAAGACAAAACAAACTTACGGGCATCCTTGAAGAGAGTGGGCCAATAAAAACCGGATTGCAATACCTTATGTGCAGTTCTATCTCCAGCGTGGTGTCCTCCATAAGCTTCGGAGTGACACTTGCGTAGGATTTGTTCTCGTTCATGCTCAGGAACACAACGTCTAATAACACCATCTACTCCTTCTTTATAAAGATGTGGGTCATCCCAAAAGTAATGTCGCAAACCATAGAAAAACTTTTTCTTTTGTTGGTATGTGAAGCTAGGTGGTATAAATTTAGCAACAATATAATTAGCATAATTAGCATACCGTGGAGTGCTACGAGAAGTGCTTATGACATTTGATTGTTCATCAGGAAAGCTATCATCAATAGGTAGTGGGTCATCAAGAACATTCTCTAACCTAGACAAGTTATCTGCAACGGGGTTCTCAGCTCCTTTTCTATCAACAATATGCAAATCAAATTCTTGCAGCAAGAGAACCCATCTAATAAGTCTAGGTTTTGCATCTTTCTTTTCCATAAGATATTTCATAGCAGCATGATCAGTGTGAATAGTTACTTTAGAATCAACAATATAGGGTCTGAATTTATCACAAGCAAATACAACTGCTAAAAGTTCCTTTTCGGTAGTAGCATAATTTCTTTGAGCATTGTATAGAGTCTTACTAGCATAATGGATAACATTTAATTTATTATCAACTCTTTGCCCTACAACAGCACCTATAGCATAATCACTAGCATCACACATAATTTCAAAGGGTAAATTCCAATCAGGTGGTTGAACAACAGGTGCAGAGACTAATGCTTTCTTAAGTATTTCAAATGCTTCTACACAATCATCATCAAACAAAAATGGTACATCTTTTTGTAATAAATTAGTCAGAGGCCGGGAAATTTTTGAGAAGTCCTTAATGAACCTCCTATAAAATCCAGCGTGACCAAGGAAACTTCTTATACCTTTGATGTCCTTGGGACATGGCACCTTTTAAATAGCATCAACCTTGGCTTTACCAACTTCAATACCTGTTTCAGAAACTTTGTGCCCCAAGACAATACCTTCATTAACCATAAAGTGGCACTTTTCCCAATTCGAGACAAGATTAGTTTCTTCACATCTCTACAAAACTCGATCAAGATTGCTCAAGCAATCATCAAAAGAGGATCCGTAGACGGAAAAGTCGTCCATGAAAACCTCACAAATCTTTTCACAAAAGTCGGAGAATATAGCCATCATGCATCTTTGAAAGGTAGCAGGTGCATTACATAAACCAAAAGGCATACGTCTATAAGCAAAAAGTACCAAAAGGGCATGTAAAAGTAGTCTTTGATTGATCTTTAGCCGACCACGGTATTTGAGAGAAACCAGAATAACCATCTAGAAAGAAATAATGTGTATGTTTGCATAATCTTTCTAGCATTTGATCAATAAAAGGTAAGGGGTAATGATCTTTCTTAGTAGCTTTATTTAATTTGCGGAAATCAATTACTATCCTATAACCTGTGATAATTCTTTGCGGGATCGGTTCATCTTTATCATTAGGGACAACAGTAATACCTCCCTTCTTAGGGACACAGTGGACAGGACTTACCCACTGACTATCAGCAACGGGATAAATTATACCTGCCTCCAGAAGCTTGAGTATTTCTTTTCTTACCACTTCTTTCATTTTGGGATTCAAACATCGTTGAGGGTCATGAACTGGTTTGGCATCCGCTTCCAAATTTATTTTATGTTGACATAGAGTGGGACTAATGCCCTTAAGATCATCAAGAGTATATCCAATAGCAAAGACGGTGCTTCTTTAGAGATTTCAATAATCTTTCTTCTTCATGCTCTGAAAGGTTAGCACTAATAATAACAGGATATATTTTCTTTTCGTCAAGATAAGCATATTTAAGATTATCAGGCAACGGTTTATGCTCAAACACGGGATCACCCTTGGGTGGAGGAGGATCCCCTAGGATTTCAACAGGCAAATTGTGTTGCAGAATAGGTTCATGTTTAAAGAATACTTCATCTATTTCCCTTCTCTCATTCATAACCATATCATTTTCATGGTCTAGCAAATATTGTTCTAAAGGATCACTAGGAGGTACGGCAATAGAAGCAAGACCAATAATTTCATCCTTACTAGGCAATTCCTCCTCATGATGTTGTTTACTAAATTTAGAGAAATTAAACTCATGAATCATATCATCCAAGCCAATAGTAACAACATTCTTTTCAAGCAATCTATCTTAGCATTAACACTGTTCAAGAAGGGTCTACCAAATATAATGGGACAAAAGCTATCTTGTAGGGAACTGAGAATAAGAAAATCAGCGGGATATTTGGTTTTCCCACACAAAACTTCAACATCTCTAACAATTCCCACTGGTGAAATAGTATCTCTATTGGCAAGTTTAATTGTGATATCAATATCTTCTAACTCGGGAGCTGCAATTTCATGCTTAATTTATTTATACAAGTCATAAGGTATAACACTAGCACTAGCACCCATATCACATAAGCCATGATAACAATGATCTCCTATTTTAACAGAAATAACAGGCACGCCTACCACATGTCTATGTTTATCTTTAACGCTAGGTTTAGCAATTCTAGCAGATTCACCGCAAAATTGAATAGCATGCTCATCAATATTATCAGACAAGAGATGTTTAACAATAGTAATATTAGGTTCTACTTTGACTTGCTCAGGAGGTGTATAAGTTCTAATATTGCTTTTACAAACCACAGTTGAAGCTTTAGCATGATCCTTTATTCTAACAGGGAAGGGTGGTTTCTCAACATAAGAAGTGGGAACAATAGGATCGTTATAAGTGACAGGCTTTTCTTCAACTTTAATAGGTGCAGCTACTTTTACTTCTATGGGAGGATGATATTTTAACTATTCCTCCTTGGGGAGATCAACATAAGTAGCAAAAGATTCACAGAAAGAAGCTACTATCTCAGAGTCAAGTCCATATTTAGTGCTAAACTTATGGAAAATATCAGTATCCATAAAAGATCTAACACAATCAAACTTAGGTGTCATACCTGACTCCTTACCTTCGTCGAAATCCCAATCGTCAGAATTGCGTTTAATTCTATCTAATAAACCCCATCTGAATTCAATAGTCTTCATCATAAAAGAGCCAGCACAAGAAGTATCGAGCATGGTGCGATTGTTATCAGAAAGCCGAGCATAAAAATTCTGAAGAATTGTCACTCTTGAGAGCTCATGATTGGGGTATGAATATAACAATGATTTAAGCCTCCCCCAGGCTTGAGCGATGCTTTCTCCTTTGCGAGGCCAAAAATTATATATATAATTGCGATCACGATGAACAAGATGCATAGGGTAATACTTTTGATGAAATTCCAATTTCAATCTTTTATAGTTCCATGATCTCGTATTATCACATAGCCTATACCATGTCAATGCGTCTCCCTTAAAAGATAAAGGGAAGACTTTCTTCTTAGCAACGTCATCGGGTATACCTGCAAGCTTAAATAATCCACAAAACTTCATCCACATATATTAAGTGCTCATCAGGATGCTTTGTTCCATCTCCTGTAAAAGGATTAGCTAGCAGTTTTTCCATACCCGAAGGAAATTCAAAAAGAGTTTCATTTTCAGTAGGTTCAGTAGGTTGAGGAGCAACTCTTTGCTCTACTCGACGGGGTGAAGATACCCCGAACAAGCCCCTCAGAGAACTACTTTCCATAGTAACAAGTGACAGTAAATTTCAGCACACTATATAAAATTTTCCTTACCAAATTCCACCTACCAAAGGCGCTACACTCCCCGGCAACGGCGCCAGAAAAGAGTCTTGATGACCAACAAGTATAGGGGATCTATCGTAGTCTTTTCGATAAGTAAGAGTGCCGAACCCCCGAGGAGCAGAAGGAAATGATAAGCGGTTTTCAACAAGGTATTCTCTGCAAGTACTGAAATAAGTGGTAACAGATAGTTTTGTGATAAGATAAATTGTAACGAGCAACAAGTAACAAGAGTAAATAAAGTGCAGCAAGGTGGCCCAATCCTTTTTGTAGCAAAGGACAAGGCTGGACAAACTTTTATATAAGGAAAAGCGCTCCCGAGGACACATGGGAATATCGTCAAGCTAGTTTTCATCACGTTCATATGATTCGCGTTCGGTACTTTGAAATTTGATATATGGGTGGACCGGTGCTTGGGTGTTGTTCTTACTTGAACAAGCATCCCACTTATGACTAACCTCTATTGCAAGCATCCGCAACTACAACAAAAGTATTAAGGTAAACCTAACCATAGCATGAAACATATGGATCCAAATCAGCCCCTTACGAAGCAACGCATAAACTAGGGTTTAAGCTTCTGTCACTCTAGCAACCCATCATCTACTTATTACTTCCCAATTTCTTCCTCCAGGCCCAAATAATGGTGAAGTGTTATGTAGTCGACATTCACATAACACCACTAGAGGCTAGACAACATACATCTCATCAAAATATCGAAAGAATACCAAATTCACATGACTACTAATAGCAAGACTTCTCCCTTGTCCTCAGGAACAAACGCAACTACTCACAAAGCATATTCATGTTCATAATCAGAGGGGTAATAATATGCATAAAGGATCTGAACATATGATCTTCCACCAAATAAACCAATTAGCATCAACTACAAAGAGTAATCAACACTACTAGCAACCTACTAGCACCAATCCTGGACTTGGAGACAAGAATTGGATACAAGAGATGTACTAGGGTTTTGAGAGGAGATGGTGCTGGTGAAGATGTTGATGGAGATTGCCCTCTCCCGATGAGAGGAGCGTTGGTGATGATGATGGTGATAATTTCCCCCTCCCGGAGGGAAGTGTCCTCGGCAGAACAGCTCTGCCGGAGCCCTAGATTGGTTCCGCCAAGGTTCCGCCTAGTGGCGGCGGAGTCTCATCCCGAAAGGTTGCTTCCTATTTTTTTCTTGACGAAAGACTTCATATAGGAGAAGATGGGCGTCGGAGAGCCACCAGGGGGGCCAAGAGGTAGGGGGCGCTGCAGGGGGGCACCACCCTTGTGAGCAGGGTGTGGGCCCCCTGGCGTTCATCTTTGGCGACGATTTTTCTTTATTTATTTTAAGATATTCCATGGAGTTTCAGGACTTTTGGAGTTGCGCAGAATAGCTCTCCAATATTTGCTCCTTTTCTAGCCCAGAATTCCAGCTGCCGGCATTCTCCCTCTTCATGTAAACCTTGTAAAATAAAAGATAATAGCCATAAGTATTGTGACATAACGTGAAATAACAACCCATAATGCGATAAATATCGATATAAAAGCATGATGCAAAATGGACGTATCAACTCCCCCAAGGTTATACCTCGCTTGTCCTCAAGCGAAAAGCCGAAAATAATAAATATGTCCTCATGTTTAGAGGTAGAGGCGTCGATAAAAATAAAATACAGACATGAAGGCATCATGATTGTTCTCATAACAGCAACACTTATAGATTTTGTCATATGATTACTTATGTTCAAGTGATGATCTTTTCACAATGCAAAAGTATGAATCAGAAACCTTATTGAGCACCAACAAATTATAACCTCAGTCATTGAAGCAATTGCAATTTATCATAACATCGGAAAGAGTCTATGTCAGAGCTTAAAAGCAAGTCCACATACTCAACTATCATTTAGTCCTTCATAATTGCTAACACTCACGCAATACTTGTGGTTACGGAGTTTTAATCGGATATAGAGAAACATAGGGGCTTATAGTTTTGCCCCACAACCTTTTACCTCAAGGGTAATGTCAACAATAATAATTCATGCTCCCCTACATCCAATTAGATATATATGCTGGGCTTGCCAAAGGATAAAATGAAAAAGGAAAGGTGAAAATCACCGTGACTCTTGCATAAGGTAGAGGATAATAATAAAAGATAGGCCCTTCGCAGAGGGAAGCAGAGGTTGCCATGCACTTTTATGGTTGGATGCACAAAATCTCAATGCGAAAGAACATCACTTTATATTGCCCCTTGTGATATGAACCTTTATTATGCAGTCCGTCGCTTTAATTACTTTCACATCACAAGATCGTATAAAGCTTATTTCTCCCACACCAATCAATCATAAATGTTTAGAGAAATTTTTATTGCTTTGCACCGATGACAACTTAGTTTAAGAATCTTACTCAATCCATAGGTAGATATGGTGGACTCTCATGGCTAAACTGGTTTTAAGGGTTTTTTGGAAGCATAAGTAGTATCTCTACTTGGTGCTGAGAATTCGGTTAGCATGAGGGGGAAAGGCAAGCTCAACATGTTAGAGGATCCATGACAACATACTTTATCTCATATATAAGAAAACATAACTCATCACGTTGTCTTCCTTGTCCAACAACAACTCTTTAGCATGTTATATTTTAATGAGTGCGCCCAATCATAAAAGATGTCAATGATAATATATCTATATGTGAAACCTCTCTTTCCTTATTACTTCCTATTAATTGCAACGATGACCAAAGCTTCTACGCCTACCGGAGAAGAAGAAGGACAAGCTCAAACCCAAGTGGGAGGGTCCCTTCGTCATTGACAAAGTTCTCACCGGAGGAGCGTACCGCTTACGTAATGCATCCGATAACAGACTCGAGTCGAACCCATGGAACCCGGCCAGACTCCGGAGATTCTACGCCTAACGCCGAACTCAATGTTCGTCTCCTAACCCCTCCTTTTTAATTATGCTCCATCCCTTTTTCCTTTCTCGACATTTTTCTCTCTTCACACAAAGTATTCAATACAGTGCAGATTTCTGGATTACTCCGGCCGCACTAAGTGTGTAAGCAATTCCTGGGGGCTTCCTATATGGAAGCTAAAAATAATTATTCACATGGCTTTCTGCCCATCACATATGCATTCTTTTTCCATATGTGCCTTTTCTTCACCATTATACGCATCGATATGACTTAAGATGTTGCCAAGCTGGGTTGCCTGGCTCTTGTGTTTATGCCCTACATTCCCGTTAATTCGGCTAGGGCATAAGGGGAGCACCTCTGCGATTGTTATTGCCGGTTCAGCCGAATGTGTACCTCAGACTGGGTGAAGCCGAAAGCTAGCTTCCTTAAGAGAATATTCGGTCGGTGAACAAAAGATGTGTTCGTTTATTATAACGTAAATCCCCAGAAGTCTTGTATCCTGCCCCATCGTTCGCAGTCCGGACATGTGCATCGTCGCATGCTTCCCAGGGAAAGGAACCCCTAATGGAACTATTCTCCCTGGAAGATGTTTCTTACTATCCATGTAATGTAACATAACTAGTTGGGTACTTGTCTGTTCAAGCACTTATTGACCCCTACACCTGGTGTCCACGCATACCCCGGTTTTGTATAACTGAGTGGGTATTCGGACACTGTCGGATTTCGGGTTCCGGTAGACCCTTAAGGTTTGAACTCTGGGGTGCGCGCGGAGATCCAACCCTCCACCGTCTCGTACCTCGCCGAGTCGCAGGGACCTAAACCACTCGAAAGAACAACACAAGAGACACGAGATTTATACTAGTTCGGGCCACCGCTGTGGTGTAATACCCTACTCTAGTTTGTGGTGTGGTGGTTTGCCTCTTGGGCTGATGAAGAACAGTACAGGGAAGAACAGCCTCACGAGGGTCTGTCCTTGGTGGGTGCGACGAACTGCTAAGTGGTATCCCGTCGCTCGAGCTTGAGGATCGAGTCTCTCTCTCTGGATTCCAAATGCCCACCTTCCGGTCGTCCTTATCTCCTTCTCTGAATGCTGATCGTCTTGATATCTTCTCTCCCCCTACTATGGTGGCTAGCTCTACTTATATAGACGGAGGCCCAGGGCCTCTTCCCAAATATTGAGCGGGAAGGGCGCCAACAATTGGCCATTTTGAAGGGGAACAGTGGGTACACTTATCCTGACTAAAGTTGGTCCTCGCCTGCCAAAGGCTCTGGTGATGACGCCTTTGCTTGGGCTCCACGATGACTCCCTTCCAGCCGTCGGGGCTGGTCTTGGTCTTGTTGCAATCAAACGGATGCCTTTGCTTGATGCTCTCGCTGCGCTTGCTCCCTTTGCACCAAAGAGGAAAGGAGGACGCCATGCAGCTGGCGCCTGACCGGGCGCCCTTGGTCCTCATGGCTTGCGTCATGGGCACCTCGCGAGGTACCCTGCCTTGAACTCTCCGCCTCCTCATGAGCCAGCCTGACGAGGCCGTGCCTGACGAAGCTCCTGGTCGTCCGCCCCGCGAGGCTTGGCCCCTCGCGAGGGTCTTGAGCTTGTTGGTGAAGATGGGCTGTCCTGGGCCTCCTTTGAGCCACGCCGCAGGCCGCAGGCAGGAAAGTCTGGGGACCCCCGTTCCCAGAACGCCGACAGTAGCCCCCGGGCCCACGGCGCGCCCGAACTTGGCCGAGTAGAGAGGCGAAAGGGCAAGTGTGAAGCGTCGCGGGCCCTAACAGCCTGCGGCCTTGGGCGCGACGTGGCGGTTGATTGGACGTGGGAGCCTGCTCCCCCACGACGCCTTGGTAACCGCCCGGATTCGACAGGTCCCTGCATGCAGAGTTGGGCATGATGACTGGTGATCGTGGAGGCCGACGGTTGGCCTCCGCCGGCTATAAGTACGGAACGGCGTGCGCCCTTCCAGTCTATCCTTCTACTTCTCCTCTTCCTCGTCTCGTCTGGCTGCCATGGCTCCGATCCGCCGGTTCTCCAGGGAAGAGAAGGGAAAGGCTCCTCAAGAGGATCCTGACCCGCTCCCCCCAAAGAAGCGGCTTGCTCTCTGATGACAGGGAAGGAGCGCGCGCGAGGAGGCGCCCACGCCCTGGTGCGTGCGGCCGCCACCAGGGTTTCCTCTTCCCTTGTACGCGCAGATTGGTGGCCCTGAAGGAGGTGACGCCGGGCGCCACGAGCGGCGCCGTCGACGACGCCGGCGGGTCACGAAGGTGTGCGTCTTCCCCCCTGGAGTCCACGCCGAGGGCTCCTGCCGGGAGTTCGTGCTTCGCGTCGCCGCGCCTCCCAAGTCTTGGATTCGTCTTCCTTCTTTCTTCGCCTCCGTCGTCCGGCAAGGAGCCCTTGGGACTCTGGCTGCAAAGACGCCGCCACGGCACCCTCGCGACCGGGGCAGAGGTCGCAGTAGTTGCCCCGGGCGAGGTCTTCATGACACGAGGCTGGAGCGAGGTCGCCCGGGTCTGCAGGACGAGGGGCGCCCTCACGATCCACCTGGAGTACGACGGTGCTTCGGTGATGTCCTTCAAGCTCTTCGACGCGGAGGGTCGTCGGCTGGAGTGCTGCCCCGGGAGAGGCGGTCGGGGCCCTGCTGTGGTGAGACGGAGGCCGACCGACCACTCCCTTGGCAGCTTCTCAGGCGACGAAGGCGCCGGAGGATCCAGCGACTCCGCCGAGCTCTTCACGACGTCGGAGACGGCGGCAGCGACTCTGAGCCCCGAGCTGCGCGCCGCTCCCGGGCAGGCGAAGCTCGTCAGTCGTCGCCGCCGCCTGATCTGGATGGGGTTGGCTCCGGACCGGGTGGCCCACTGTTGATGATGGCGTGCGCGGTGGTCCCTGTAGATAGGACTCCTTAGGATTCGCGTCTTTTGTTCCTGCGAGGAGCCAAGAATGTACCCCGCGGGGGCTTGTAAGATATTTGTAGCTTCGTTTGCCAATATGATCCTTATTGTGAGGCGATGCGGGATGCTCATTCCGTTTTAGCGCAGTTTCTTCCTTTCAGACCTCGTGAGGGCTTGATGCTCTAACGGCCGTGTGTCCAGTCCCAAGGCGGCTTCAGCCTTCGCTGGTATGCCAGGTCGCGATGCCGTGGTCAAGGCTAGGAGGTGAGTGGCCCGAGGTCCGGTAAGAGCCTCCGAGTCGCGATGCTCAGGGGGTCCCCCTTGGCGCTCAAGCAGCCATCATTCGGTGAGAAAGGAGGGCGACATTGCTAACACGGAGTTGCATTGAGTGCGGGGATGGTGTTGCGATGACTAGTGTGTCCGGAGGGTGACTTATCTCGAGGGTCAGGACAATGCCTCCTGGTGTGGCGCCAGGTCTGTGCCTTGGCCGGCGAGAGATTGCGTGGCGAGGTTGTTTCGTGCTCCTTGGAGAGACCCTGCAGGTTCACCACAAAAGGAACAAGAGCTCGCCGTGGCGATCGTTAGTCCTGCCGTTAGTTGCTTCGGAGAGGCACGAGAGGCCTCGCGAGGTGTGTCAGGGCACCCGTGAGCCAGCGTGGGACTCACGAGGCCCTACCTCAAGGTGGGTTGCGCCTGGCTCTGGGCCTTATATTCGAGTGTGTTCCTGCAAATTTGGCCAGATGCCGGTGCTCTACGTCTTAGGGTCCCGGCTCTCGGGCTGGTCTCAGCCGTCGCTGGCAAGCCAGGTCGCGATGCCATGGACAAGACCAGAGGGTGAGGGCCAGAGAGCCGGTAGGAGCCTGAGTCGCGATGCTCGTGCACCCCCTTTAACGCGTAAGCTAGGTTAGATGACGCAACTCTACATCCTCGGGTCCGGCTCGGGCTGGTCTCGGCCGTGTTGGCAAGCCGTGTCGCGATGCCATGGACAAGACCAGAGGGTGAGGGTCGGAGAGCCGGTAGGAGCCCTGAGTCGCGATGCTCGTGCACCCCTTTAACGCAGCGCACGCTGGGTCAGACGCAACTCTACGTCCTCGGGTCCCGGCTCTCGGGCTGGTCTCAGCCGTCGCTGGCAAGCCAGGTCACGATGCCATGGACAAGACCAGAGGGTGAGGGCCGGAGAGCCGGTAGGAGCCCTGAGTCGCGATGCTCAGGCACCCCCCTTTAACGCGCAAGCTGGGTTGGATGGAGAAACTCTACGTTCTCGGGTCCCGGCTCTCGGGCTAGTCTCAGCCATCGCTGGCAAGCCAGGCCGCGATGCCATGGACAAGACCAGAGGGTGAGGGCCGGAGAGCCGGTAGGAGCCCTGAGTCGCGATGCTCAGGCACTCCCCCCTTTAACGTGCAAGATTCCGCCACCCAGGAAAAGGCACCAAGTAACAAACAAGGTGGAGCGAGGGCATAATCCTAAGGAAAACGCAAGAAGGATACATGCCACTGGGACTGGCCCGAGCGGCTTCGGGATGGTGCAGCCCGAGGGGCGCCCCCAACAGGATAAGCTAAAGACACGAAACAAAAGGGATACATGCCGCTGGGACGGACCCACACGGCCTGGGAATAATGCGGTCCTGAAGGCGCTCCCAGCCGGAAATAAAACTTAAAGATGTCACCTGGTGATGTTGGGGATGAAGGGTGGTTGATGTAGCAGACTCGGTGGGCTGCGGGAGCCGATCCTCACGAGCCCCTGTGCCCAGGCCCCGGGAGGCCGGAGGCGTTGGCGGCTCCTCATGGGCCATCTCCATCTCCGCCCGTGGCTGCGCGTGCCTGACCTCTTGAGCCTCCAGGATGGTCCTCATGAGATGCGGGTACACGACAGCTGGCGTTTGGCAGGCCATAAGGCATGCGACGTAGGCTGGGGTGGACCTCGCAACGTCCCACTCGCGAGGGCGAGGCGCTCTTGAGATGCGGCTCGGTTGAGCCCTGGTATGTCGATGCACGCAGCCCCACCATCCTCGCCTATATGGGGGCCACTGGCGGGTGGCGGCTGCCCCTCATGACCCTTGACTCCTGTAGCTCTGAATGGCCTTGCCGATGAACTCTTGAGGGTTCTGTCCTCCTGGTCTTGCTCCTGCCATGGGAAACGTGCTTCAAACACGCCTCATCGTGGTGCCCAAGCGCCTCCCTCGAGGCCTTGGCGAGGTCGGCGGCCCTACAGGGGAGAGCCCCGAGCCTGCCGAGGAGGGCGCCGGGCGCCGCTTCCTATGTGATGGAAGGAGGCTCCCTCGGCCCGGCACGGCCCCGAGGGGCCTGTCTCTTGAAGAGTCGGGCCGGTCGATGTCCTCTTCTTCTTGGGTGCGGCCTCGGAGGCCTCCTGCTGTGGTGCGGATCTTCCAGAATGCGGCCTGAAAAGCTCGCTCCAGGGAGCACACTGCGTCTCTCTTCACATGGCACCGTGATGACTCCGCCGCTTCCTGGCATCTTGAGGATGTTGTAGCCATGGTGGGTTACGACCATGAATTTGGCCAGCGCTGGGTACCCGAGGATGGCGTTGTAATGGCAAAGTAATGTGGGCGGCGTCGAAGTCGATGAGCTCGGGGTGGTAGTTGTCGCGGGCCCCGAAGGTGACAGGAAGGCGGACCTGCCCGATCGGGACCGTGGAGCCGTCGGTGACACTGGAGAAAGGCTTGGTTGGCTGAAGCTGACTGTAAGGCACTTGAAGATTGTTGAATGTCTCCACGGACAGGACGTTGAGCCCTGCTCCGCCGTCGATGAGGGTCTTGGTGACTTGCACATTGCTGATGATTGGGGAACAAAGCATCGGGAGAACTCTGGCTGTGGCTGCACACTTGAGCTGATCCGCTGAGCTGAACATGATGGCGCACGCTGACCACTTGAGAGGGCGCGTGGACTCGAGCTTGGGGAGGACTGCATTCACTTTGTGGGCGAACTGCTTGAAGATGCGGTGAGAGGCTGGGGCTTGAGCTCCGCCCAGGATGCAGGCGATCGCACGCGCTTCCTGGAAGCCCCCAGCCCCCTCGTCCTGATGACGGTCTTTGATTCTCCTTGGCGGCGGCGGCAGTGGAGGTAGGCCTGCGTTCCCTTGCGGGCAATCCTCACGAGGCCGATCCCTCCAGCCCCTCTCGCGAGGTGGGTCTTGCCAGCAGTCCTCGCGAGGTTGGTCGCGCCACCCTTGGCGCGGGCCGCGGTCTTCCCAGCGTCCTGCGTTCCTTCCTCCTCCTCGGCCGTAGCCCCGGTCGGCTGCGCCGGGCGTCTGCCGACCCTTCCTTCACGCACGGCCCGGAGCTCTTGACATTCACTGGTGTTGTGGGTGTGGAGGTCGTGGTACACGCAGTACCGGCTGCCCTTGGAGGACTCGGGCTGATCTCTGCCGCGCTTGGTGTCCGGTTAGGCCGCGAGTACGGCAGCCCCCTTGCGCTTCACGTCCTTAGCCTTGGACTTCTTCTCTTCGGGATCCGCGGCAGGCAGCTCGAGGAGGGAGAGGCGCCCTCCTCAGCCTGGCGCACTTGGTCGCCAAGTTGAACAGCTCCAGGGAGGTGCACAGATCTTCATGCATCGCCAGCTCCTCCTTCATCTTGACGTCGCGCACGCCGTCGGAGAAGGAAGAGATGATGGCCTCCTCCGTCACCCTAGGGATCTTGAGGCGCGCTTTGTTGAAGCGCTGGATGTACTTTTGCAGGGTTTCCCCTGGCTGCTACTTGATTCGACGCATTTCGCTCACGGCGGGTGGCCGGTCGCGAGTACCTTGGAAGTTGGCGATGAAGCGGGTACGCATCTCGGACCAGGAAGAGATCGTGCCTGGGGCCAGATTCAGGAGCCAGGTGCGGGCCCCGTCCTTGGGCGCCATGGGAAACCAATTCGCCATGACCTTTTCATCCCCGTTGGCAGCCTCGATGCCCAGCTCGTAGAGCTGGAGGAACTACGTAGGGTCGGCGGTGCCGTCATAGCGTGGAGGCAGGTCTGGCTTGAATTTGGCGGGCCATGCGACGCTGCGCAGCTCGGAGGTGAAGGCGCGGCAGCCCGCCGTGGCCGCGGGGGGCCTCGGACGGAAGAGAGCTTGGTCTTGTGGGCCTCCCTACGCCGCGGCTGGGGGCAGCGTAGGGTCTTAGCGTCTTTGGAGCGGGAGCGCCGGGCAGCTTCTTCTTGGCGAGGAACTTCTTGGCAGCTCTGCTCTTGCCGCGCGGCGCTGGCGGAACAGGGTTCCGCCGAGGACCGCGCGCTTGGGGCTGGCGCCGTCTTGAGGAGGAGGCGGCCGAGGCGTCTGGAGCTTCATCGCCTGCGTGCGGGCGGGTGCGGTGCAGCGAGACGGACGGCTGTCGCCTCTGCAGCGGACGAGCTCGGCGACTTCGGTCGAGCCATTCTTCAGACGCTCCGTCGGGCGGTAGCGCAGAGCTTCGTTGGCGCGAAGCGTGGCGAAGAACCAGCGGGGTGAGCGGCGTGGCGGTGCGGCCGTCCCGCCTCATGGACGGGTGCTGGGACAACGCTTGCTGCTCGTTCCCCGCGGGGCCGGTGGCGGCGTTGACGGCAGGTGACGGGGAACGACGAGGACGCCCATCGACGGGAGCCGTCTGAGCGGCGATGGGGACGCGAGCGGCTCGGCGCTTCGGCACGCAGGCCTGACGAGCGTCAGACATGGTTGCGGTGGTCGGGGAAGAACGAGGCGACGAAAGGCAGATTCCGGCGCACCCCTACCTGGCGCGCCAAATGTCGGATTTCGGGTTCTGGCAGACCCTTAAGGTTCGAACTCTGGGGTGCGCGCGGAGATCCAACCCTCCACCGTCTCGTACCTCGCCGAGTCGCAGGGACCTAAACTACTCGAAAGAACAGCACAAGAGACACGAGATTTATACTAGTTCGGGCCACCGTTGTGGTGTAATACCCTACTCTAGTTTGCGGTGTGGTGGTTTGCCTCTTGGGCTGATGAAGAACAGTACATGGAAGAACAGCCTCGCGAGGGTCTGTCCTTGGTGGGTGCGATGAACTGCTAAGTGGTATCCCGTCGCTCTAGCTTGAGGATCGAGTCTCTCTCTCTCTCTCTGGATTCCAAATGCCCACCTTCCGATCGTCCTTATCTCCTTCTCTGAATGCTGATCGTCTTGATCTCTTCTCTCCCCCTACTATGGTGGCTAGCTCTACTTATATAGACGGAGGCCCTGGGCCTCTTCCCAAATATTGAGCGGGAAGGGCACCAACAATTGGCCATTTTGAAGGGGAACAACGGGTACACTTATCCTGACTAAAGTTGGTCCTCGCCTGCCAAAGGCTCTGGTGATGACGCTTGCTTGGGCTCCACGATGACTCCCTTCCAGCCGTTGGGCTGGTCTTGGTCTTGTTGCACCAAAACGGATGCCTTTGCTTGATGCTCTCGCCTGCGCTTGCTCCCTTTGCACCAAAGAGGAAAGGAGGACGCTGCGCAGGCTGGCGCCCGACTGGCGTCCTTGGTCGTCATGGCTTGCGTCATGGGCACCTCGCGAGGTACCCTGCCTTGAACTCTCCGCCTCCTCATGAGCCATCCTGACGAGGCCATGCCTGAGGAAGCTCCTTGTCGTCCGCCTCAAGGCTTGGCCCCTCGCGAGGGTCTTGAGCTTGTGTTGGTGAAGATGGGCTGTCCTGGGCCTCCTTTGAGCCACGCCGCAGGCCGCAGGTAGGCAAGTCTGGGGACCCCCGTTCCTATAACGCCGACAGACACATCCCGGACTATAGGATCTGGGGGCTCAAGCGAAAAGGCCCGCCATGACAAATGATTTTAATCCGGCTAGGGGCTAATTATGTCCATTAAATTACACAGTCACTTGGGCTGAGTATATTCCTCCTCTATACCATCCAACAGGCTATCTAGCTTACAATCCTGTTGAGAATACTTAGCGGCTAATGCTACCTGGTCATATACCAGACTCACGGGAATTTCTTGCCCATCGGGCCCCGCCGGTCCTACTTCGGCCATATGGTTCGGGTCCAGCTTGGTGTAGCGCGTCTTGACCATTGCCCAGGCTTCTCTTGCGCCTTGCCGGCAAGCGTACACCTTCCATAGTCGGAAGCGCCACCGTGCTCCTTGAAGCATATTCACAATCTCCCCCATGCCATTCGGCAACAAGCTTGATGGCCACAAAGCTCGAAAGCAACACCTGCATCACTTGCCGAGCTCGCTCGTGCAGTTGCAAAAGGTCTTGCAGTAAATCACTTGCAGATGAGGGCATCTCCTCCTCAGGGCGACCCGTTAACATTCCTGCAAGCAAAATCCTTTATATATACCACAGTTCGTCTAGGCACTTACCGTAAATGCCGCGTCGAAGCCTTTTGTTCTCCTTTACGGACTCCGCCAGCTGGGCGCGGAGATCTTTTAACTCCACGTCTAGCTGGACCTTGGCATCTTGAAGATCGTTCTACTCCTGCCTAACTCGCATAATAATGCGCTCTCCAGCCTCCAGCTGCCTTTTGAGATGCGATGTGTCCTCTCTTACGCCCTCTGGATTCACCCTGGGATTGTCTGCAGAATTTTCTATTAGACTTGTCATATCAGCCATTTACTAACTGGTGCATCTTCGTACAATTGTTACCAGATGAGGGATTTTGGGGTTTCTCTAACTTGGCAACTGCGGCCCTCAGTTCGGCATTGCATTCCTCCAGCTCCCGAGACAATTGCTCATTCTTATCTACAAGGACCTGTGCATAAATTGATCCTAAAAACAGTTGTTCCAACCATTTCAAGTCTCAGGGGCTACTGCTACACATGCTTATCAAATTTTCTTACCCGTATATCTTTGGTATACTGGTTCGTCGCTTGGTCAAGCCCGCCTTGAGCAGCTCGGATGTATGCGTCTCCCGAATTGAAGGCGTTAAATGCCTCTTCGGAAAATATGTTGTTCCGAAGTACGGCCCGTCGGCGCCGGTGATTCATGGTGCTCTCTACTTCGGAATTCGTGGCCAAGAGCATATCCGCATTCTCTGTTGGAGAACTATGCGGCATCGGCCCCACTCCCGCCTCCGCTCTCGAAGACGGTTCTGGAATCCGGCTGGTGGAGGCGTGGTTGGCAGGATCCCCGGATATAGTCCGGCTGCTCCTCTTCCTGCCAAGACACAAAGGGTGCTATCATACTTCAAAATACCATAATCACAGCACGAGTTTTGCCTTACCTCTGTAGCAGTGAGTCGACCCTTACCGCCTTCCTCTTGAGCCTGCCCGATCCGGACACCCTTGGACGACGAGTCCCTAGGGGCTCGGCCCCACGCTCCGACCGTCGAATCTGCAAAAACACGACACTTCAAGGGTAAGGCATGACATCTGAAGGGAGTCCTCTTCGGAGGATAGGGTTTTTCGACTTGGCTTACGCGCGACGTAGGAAGCGGTCCGGGATAGTCGGCAGTAATGGGCCACTGAGGCGCCATCGCAGCTCGCTTGATAAAATATCCCGTTGACGAGCTCCACGGTAATATCCGGATCTTCTTCGAGACCTGGATCTAGGGCCCTTCCGGGGTCCTCTGGCTGCGGGGAGGGGCTGGAGATTCCTTCTACGGCCCTCCTCAGTTCCTGCTCGGAAATATCGAGGCAGATGATCTTAGCGAAGAACGCCACAATAAGTGACGTAGGGAAAGGAATGACAACTTACCCAGTTCGGAGGGTTGTACATGGAGAATCCATCTCGCGGTTTGACGTGAAGGAATTACTCCTCTTCGCCTTTGTATAAATCGAAAAATATCCTTGCCAGACCAGTGGCGGAGTGCGGACCCTTATGGCCACAGCGGGTGGCATCATCTTCCCCGTTGAAGTGCCACATGGGCTTCCCCCGATATTGAAGTGGTTGCACTCCCCGTATTATGCATATTGCCATAACCTCGACTATCGTCGATCCGGAGTTGGCGATAACTTTATCCTGCTCATCGGGTAATATATTTCCTGGTATCCTCCTCTTGGGGGCCTCGGGCGCCCGGCTTAGGCGTGCCACAGGCGGGCGTTCGAACTGGGGAGACCTGTCGGACTGGATCCGGAAGGGAACATCGTTAATGTAGAACCACTCTGAAGGCCAGTTCTCTGGTGCCTTCTTGGGAGTGCCGGAAAGGTATCCGGTCTCGGCAATGCGCCATACTTCGGCCCCGCCCACCTGACATAGGGATTCTCCCTGGTTTCGGGGGACAAGGCAGAACAACTTCTTCCATAACCCGAAGTGAGGCTCGCAGCCTGAAAATAGCTCGCAAAGGGCAACGTACCCTGCTATATGTAGTATAGAGGCAGGGGTAAGATTGTGTAACTGGAGGCCGTAGAACTCCAGGAGCCCGCGAAGGAACGGGTGGATAGGAACCCCGACACCCCTTAGCAGATGCGGGATGAGGCATATCAGCTCCTCTGGAGACGGATTCGGAGATCTCTCCACTTGCTCCCCGCCATTATAGGTGGCTATTCCGACTCGGACAGGGACCATGAATGCTGGTGGAAGAAACCCTTGGATTTGTAACTCAATCAAACGGCTATGGGGAACTGAACACTCTTCCCAGTCCCCCGGCTTGGAGCGAGGAGAGCGAGCAGAAGAGCTGTGACGACCGGCCATGTTGGAATGGTTTTTTCGGAGCGCTCTGTTGGATGCTTGCTCGAGGGGGAAGAGTGAGGTTTGGATCTGAGAATTCCCATCTCTTCAAATAGGCGATCAGCCCAAAAGATTGAGGGTGGTAAATGCGAAAAACACCTCGGCTCCTCGCATTCGCTCGACACATGGAGATGGTCATTATTGAGGCACTGAATCCAAGGAGTGCAACATTGATGGAGTTCCGGACACTATTCGCCATAACAAGTACTTTGGAGTATTCGGAGAAGGAACCCGCGCTGCAATGCCGAAAACAAGACTACGCTCCAGACTCATCGTCATTGAAGCCTGGTTCAGGGGCTACTGAGGGAGTCCTGGATTAGGGGGTATCCGGACAGCCGAACTGTATACATCGTCCGGACTATTGAAGCGTGAAGATGCAAGACTCAGGACTTCGACCCGTGTCCGTATGGGACTTTCCTTGGCGTGGAAGGCAAGTTGGCGACCCGGATATTATATTTCCTTCCTTGTAACCAACTCCATGTAAATCCTAGCCCTCTCCGGTGCCTATATAAACCAGAGAGGTTGGTCCTTAGAAGGCCGATCACAATTACAATCATACCATCATAGGCTAGCTTCTCGGGTTTAGCCTCTACGATCTCGTGGTAGATCTAACTCTTGTACTACCCATATCTTCAATATTAATCAAGCAGGAAGTAGGGTTTTACCTCCATCAAGAGGGCCCGAACCTGGGTAAACATCTGTGTCCCTTGCTTCCTGTTACCATCAGCCTAGACGCACAGATCGGGACCCCCTACCCGAGATCCACCGGTTTTGACACCGATAATTACCATCTCGAGGATGCGACGGCCATGTTCCTCTACTATGCCCAGGTGGACACCTGGGCCAAGGAGGCGGTCGAGCCTACGGACCAGCGCGTTGGCATCTAGCGGGTCGCGGACAAGGCGGACGGCGGCACCTATGCGAACGGCGCGGCGGGCGTCCGGTGCAAGTATGGCGTGGCCGGCATCTGGTGCAAGTACGACACTGAGGGCCTTTGCCCACTCCTGGAGAGGAATGGGGGTACTGACGGGACGTGTACCCAGCTGCGACATCGTGTTGATAGCAGTCAAGTGCCGCCGGATCCGCTCTTGCTGTGCGGCACGCCGGTCCTCTTGCTCTGCGGTGCTCCAACGGTCTCGCCGTGCGGTGAGCCGCAGCCTATTGGCACGGACGCGCCTAGCTTGCTCTACGGCGTGCCATCGATCATGTTGTGCGGCGAGCTACAGCCTATCAGCGCTGTCATGCCTATCTTGATCCGCGCCGCTCAACCGCCATGCGCCAAAGGTCTGCTCAACCATGACGATGACGTGCATCATAGCGTCATCCATCGCGTTGCCGGGGGGCGCCTCGGCCTCGACGGGGCGTGGCGCCTGCTCGTTTCCCTTGTCGACAAGGTTGATTGCAGAGGCGGCGCTTTGGTGGTTTGGCATGCTTGGAAAAGGTGGATGTGCTACAGGCTGCGCTTGTCGCCTCCGTGCGTCGCGCGCCCCCGATGCGGAATATAGCATGGTGGCGGGAAACATGTGAGGAAATGGCGGGAAATGGTGGCGTGTTCCTAAAACACCATCAATTAATGGAAACTTAGCATCGAGCTAGCACAAGAAGTAGATGATGATCAGATGAACACGGACCACACTAGGGATCCCGTCGGTAATAAATTCATCAATCCCAAATGGTTGAATACTAGCAAGGGCTTGGCCACAACACACACGACCTATTCCATCACAAATAGGTCGTATGGATCAACTGTATGCCATGTATCGCACATTGTCAAAAAAGTAATGCGGTAGACCTTCTTTAACGTGTGTAAAAAAATAAGGACCTTGAGGTTAAATTAGCTAAGGGAATGGGGCATTTCGGTCATTTGACCGAAATGACCCATCCCATCACGTAATTTAACATCGACACAACTTCCCATCCAGTCACCCATCCGATGGCTGCTCCAGCCTGAGCACACTTAACTTGATAGGTTTCCTACATGAGATACTAGTGGAACAACTAGTCCTTGCTGATAGGAATGCCTCTTCGCATCCTTATGGTGTATCCGCATGACCGCCCGTCCCACAATGGCCAATAGACGTTGTGTAGACAGAGCATATCACATATGTCTTATTAGAAGACATCATTTGCGTTATTATCGGTCTTCGCACACATTTCTGATTACAGAACTGTTTGTCGCGTATCACATACATCTTGTTATATTGAATCGTTTCTGTTCTCTTGCCTAATCACAAATAGTTCATCTGAGTGAACTGTATGTTGTACATCGCACACACCTTGATCGGGCTGTCCATTTCTTTTGTGTTGCCTAATCACAAACAATTCATCCGAGTGAACCGTATGCTGTACATCGCACACACCTTCATCTGTCTTCCCGTTTCTTTTGTTCCTCCTCATCGCATACATTTAATTGAACTGAACCGTATGCCCTTCATCGCACACGCAACTAAATGTGTTTGATGCATCCTTCATCGCAAACGTTTTATACAGTTCTGACGGTTTTCCTACAACACCGTTTGCGATCATTGCATCACACACATTTTCTCGAAGGGTCTCTGATCATAGTGTCACGTTAGTAGCATCATGCATTAGTGTGATTTTAATCGAGGGATGACTTTGCCCTGCATAATCATGCAAACAAGGCAGAATTCATAGAAACCAGAGAAAAATCATTAAATTTTGAAAACTTTTTATATAAACCGGATGAGATACATTACAGTTTTCATACAATTCGCCGTAAAACCTACTCTAAACAAGTTGCAATTGTAATGTGGGCGGCGCACGGACGACGGCCGGCCGTGTTGTCGTTTGAGGCTACTCATAGTGGGGTGTATCATATACAATATACTAGTGCATGATACTGGTGTATGATATACTACTTTTATAGTTCATAGTAGCATATATGATCATATTTATTGCCATGCATGACCCCACGTCTCTTCTTTAATTCCCTACCATATCAGCATGTCTGATATTCCCGAGTGTATGTACCAGTTAAGTTACGACCACTATGGCCAACCTTGACGCGGAGCAGTCGCGTGCACCCGGAAAGGGTGCTCTCTCGGCCTCGCGCTGCTTCAAAGCCGGCGCCAGTGAGAGGTCACCTCCGCTCTGGTCGGTGTCAAAACCGGCGGATCTCGGGTAGGGGGTCCCGAACTGTGCGTCTAGGATCAATGGTAACAGGAGACAGGGGACACGATGTTTACCCAGGTACGGGCCCTCTCTATGGAGGTAATGCCCTACTTCCTGCTTGATTGATCTTGATGAATATGAGTGTTACAAGAGTTGATCTACCACAAGATCGTAATGGCTAAACCCTAGAAGTCTAGCCTATGTGAATATGGTAATGAATGTCCCCTATCCGGACTATGCTCTCCAGTTTATATAGACATCGGAGAGATCTGGGTTACATGGAGTCGGCTACATAAGAAGGAATCTTCACTGCTGGTTGCCTAGCTTGCCTTCCACGCCAAGGAAAGTCCAATCCAGACATGGGTATATTCTTTGGCCTTCGCATCTTCACAGCCCATCAGTCCGGCCCAATGATTAACAGGCCAGACGCCCTAGGACCACTTAGTCCAAGACTCCCTCAGTAGCCCCTGAACCTGGCTTCAATGACGAGGAGTCCTGCGCGGAGACTGCCTTCGGCATTGCAAGGCGGGTTCTCTCCTTCCGAAATCTGGAATAGTCTTCAGATGTAGTAGATATATTCAGACCTGTGTATATGATTGCAGAAAATACAATATTCCAGGAGTCTAATTTGTTGATAACTGTTTATGACATTGCATCACGCCTGCCCAGTTACTATTTCCAACCGTTGGCTGGCACGTCGCCCATGTCTCGGGACGCGGTTTTACTGCCACGTCTTGCCAAGGTAGAGATCGTGTTCCCTTATTCACGGGATTTTCATTAATGCAAGCGTGTGTAACCCAACCGTCCCCTGGGTACAACTCTCTGGAGATAGGTAAGTTTTGAGACCCAGGTGGATACGCTTAGTATTTGGGGTCTTTATATAGGGTCCCAGACTCGTCTTCTTCCTTTGCGCTTGCTTCTCCCTCAACCCTAGCCACCCCAAGTTCCGACCCTTGGGTTCCCATCGCCACCAGCCCTAATTATGTCTGGATCTAGCCATCAAGGCCGGTGGGTGGCTTCTTCTGTCACAGAGGAGGATATTGCGAAGCTCCGTGCGGCAAGGTATCTGACCCCGGAAATCCTTCATCGGCTTCCTGCACAGGGGCAGGTCATTCCTACCCCCAAATCCGGTGAGAGGGTAGTGTTTGTGTCCCACTTCCTCCATGGGTTAGGGTTCGCGCTTAACCCCTTTGTCTAGGGGCTCATGTTCTACTATGGGCTATTCTTTCATGATCTGGCCCCGGACTCTGTTCTCCTCATCTCGACATTTATCGTCACGTGTGAGGCCTTCCTTCGGACTCCTCCGCACTTTGGTTTGTGGCTCAAGACCTTTGACATGAGGCTGCAGGTGACAGAGGAGGAACTGGCAGAGTGCGGCAGCGTCACAATAGGCAAGCTTGCCAGCGCGGTTTGGTTCGAAGGATCTTTCGCCAAGTCTTTCGACCTATGGCAGTAGGGGTGGTTTTATATCAACTAGCGTGGGGCTCCAAGTGGGAGGCTACGCCTGCGTTCCGACCCGGCCCTCCAATTCAGCTTGCTTCGTGGATCAATAAGGGACTAGACTGGGGATCCGGCAACGAAGTGCAGACTCTGCAAGGTCACATCCAAAGCCTTACCGAGGAGGGCATCGGTCTTGTGAACGTCATTAAAGTAATGCTAGTCCGCCGAACCCTGCCATGTCAGTGCTGGCCTCTCCGTATGTGGGAGTCTAATCCAGAAGGGCGGCGGCCTCTTCAGCACTTCTTCGGCACCACGCACAAAGGAATGTGGAAATTATATTTCAGGGAACGAGAGCCATGGCCGGACACCACCGAAGATGTCGGCCTTGACTGCAATCATCCGGACACTGCGGTAAGTACTCAAACTCCGAACACCTTCCATTCAAGCATCTCTTGACAAGACACTGAACAATCTGTCCCTATACAGGACTGGATAAAGAAAGCGGTGTTAATCTGGTGTCCAGCGCCCCTTCCCGAAGACTCTGCGACCGCCCTACTGACGAGAATGCTGATTCCCACACCGTACCAGGTGTCTGCAGAGGGGGGGCGAGAGCGGGGAGCCCGAAGGTGATACCCGCCCTGAGGACGAATTAGACGCTGTGTTCAAGGAAACCAAAACTCTTTTGCCCAAGGGCAAAGGTGCGGCTGAAGCTCTCCATGGCAAAAAGAGGGCCGCTTTCGAAGATCAGGAGGGGAAGCCTTCCAAGAGAGGAAAAATGCCATCGCCGGGCAGTTTGGGCTGGGTGAGCGATGCTGCCGTAAGGCTTTCTAGCGAGGACGATCCTCTGGCCAAACCGTAAGTGAGGTTGGGGCACTTTAAACGTACCTCATTCTTTTCCTATTAGTGAAGTAATCATTCGACATATGCACATCCACGTAGGTTAATGACTAGTGTTTCTCAATCGTCCTCCTCCTCAGCACACCTTCTTCTGGAGATGATGGAGAGTGACACGGCATCTCCGGCCTCTTCGCCCATTAGGGGGGATGATACCGAGGTATCGTCCCGAAGGGCTCCTCCCCATCGTCAAGCGGTGCAGGAAATGAAGAAGGCGTTACCCGAAGGTAGTGCCTCTATCACCCAGGGTTCGGGAATAAAGAATGAGTGCCCCGAACCGTCCGGTTTACAGCCGGAGACGATTCTGGGGGAGAGTAAGCAGATTCCGTCAAAGGAATGCCGTACTCCGGCGGCGGTTTCCGAAGACCCCAGAGCGCCGGAAATGCTGACGGACATGCTATGGTGAGCGTCCATTTCAGAGAAGCATCGAGCCTTGATGGTTACGGTGGTCTAAAAGGTTCTATACGCGAAAAGCGGATTGAACGAGGCCTTCTCGAGCCTTCTAAGAGGTTTTGAGGTTTGTGATGTAGTTTTGCCAATTGAATAATATTGACATAATGCACCTGTTGTATATACAGTAGCCCCTGAGACTCGGATTGCATTCCGAAGGAAGCGATCGGAGGATCAAAAAGATATGCTCAGTTACTAACCTTGATTTAACTTGGAATACAGGCTGCCTCCCCTCCTGCGCCTACCCAAAATACGGAAGTGGCCGAACTGCAGCAAAAGCTGGATATTGTAGAAGATGACATTGCATTGATCAACAGGCATCTTGACGACTCGCAAGGTATATATTTCAAGCATTCCTTACACCAATGTTCTTGTAATGTAGGCCCGACGCCAAAAAGGGTTTTATATGAAATGTGTATGATTGCAGATGGTGTTGCCGCCATTGAAGCTCTTTGGGCGGAGCTAGCCTGGGCCAAGCAGCAGGCCTGGTGTAGTGATGCAGCTGCCGAGAAGGCATCGGCTGATCTAAGAGATGAACAGGAAGCTCGGCGCCAAAGTGTGGAGAAAATATCCGCACTGGCGCTTGAATTGAAGAATACTGCCAGCCGCTGTGAATTCCTTGAGAAGGAGAATAAAGCGAAAATGGCTGAACTTGATAAGGCCGTCTGAGGCGAGTGAAGCTCGATCTGAATCTAGGGAAGCTTCGTGAAGAGATTCGGCGGGCTAAGGAGATAGCGGCTAGTAAGCCGCTTTTTGCTTCGAGACTAAGTTTGGCGATCCGGACTATCCTCAGGCTAAACCAGGTCTGGAGGTTCTCCAAATTAATTTTGGACTTGTCAAGAGTTCTTACGATCGGCACATTTTTACCAAGCGCGAGAGGGGTATGCAACGGAGAAGCTTTTCTGGTCACTATTTGGCACATCAAAGCGCCCTCTGTTGCTAAATAAACAGATGTCCCAATGGGCCGAGCTTCATAGGATATCCGGCGACGCCATGAAGAATGTCATAATCCGGTTGTGGCCGAGTGAGCCTGTTCCCAACAGCTATTTTGGCATGGTGTGGCGTCTTGTTGATGTGGTGCCGCGTATCGATGCGGCGAAGCGGTTGGCATGCACTGAGGGTGCACGGATGGCCTTTGCCCGAGTCAAGACGTTCTGGGGGAAGATGAAGGCCGTCGATGTTGCAGCGAAGAGTCCGCCCAAGGGCAAGGACTGTAATGAGCCGGAGCATTATTTTCAAGACGTCCTGGAAGCCGACCGCCTAATAGAGGGTCAATGCTCGAAGAACATAATGTTCGAGTGAGGTGTATTTGAATTGTAAAAGACAATTTTATAATTGATCTACTTTATATTTTTGCTCCAAAGGTTGGATTCCTCCTGTGCGGCCGTTTTAATATAAATTGAAAGTTTTCCAGTCGTCGGCTTCAGCCCCCTCGTAGGAAGTACGAGGGTGTTCGGAAAAGCATTTAATAACTCTTTGTCCAACGTCTTTCTTTGTAAAGGAGGTGATAATGCAGTGAACCACGCAATCGGACTATAAGGCGTTAACACTTTCATTTAGCCATAGGATTTTTATGGCGGGGCTACGACATAGCCCCTGGTATGTATGCGGCATATAATGCCTTGCATATTTGATCTGAAAAAGATCCCTCGTGTGAAACGGAGAATCTTTAAGGATTCCAAGAACTCGTCAACTGGTTGATTAGCTCTCGATCCATCATGACAATCATTTTTCGGCTTTCTCTACTGAGGTGCTTGTCCGGTTTAGACCAGGGCACATTCGCGGTAGTTCTCTCTTTACTACCCTAGCCGATAGAGAAGAACGTGGGGTAGCAAGCACAGGAGCCGGGCAACCCAACTATTGACCCAAGACAATGATTCAGAGCTGATGCATATAAGGCCAAACTTGCGACGCCGAAGTACGCTATAGAGTTGTTCGGACTTTTGATGGCAACTCTTTCGTTCCCATACCGAGCCCCTGGCAGGGTATGCCGAGGTGCATCTGTAATGCAGCCGTTGAGACCGTACTCACTGTTGAAAGAGTATGAAAGATTAGTTCAGACGAGGTTTACCGGGAGCGGAGCAATACGCCAATGACGAATGTATATATATATATATATATATATATATATATATATATATATATATATATATATAAAGGAACCACAAGCCTAGCTATTTGACATGCTCGGGGTCGGGAACAGAGGAAAAAGGTCATAGTACAGGCTTAGAATAAAGAGTGCAGTCTACAAAAAGTTATTTTGGACCTCCTGTCGCACATCTGCACCGCCCGTCCTCGAGGAGGGTAATCCTTAACGGAATTAGCCCCTTAGGTGAGTGTACGGATCCGACCTCCTATCCGTTGTAGATGCTGTCGTGTTGGTCACCTGTTCTTAAGAAATGATACAGAAAAATAAAATAAAACGGATAAAAGCGTTACGGGGATTCTTGCAGGGTTGTCTATATTGTGCTTCCACCGATGCCCATGGTATCTTGAGTGTGTAGTGATGTACGCGTGGTGTAAATATCGCCGGTATGGTAGGGGGGTGGCGGAAGCCGAACTGCTATTTTTGTTCCGGGAGTGGTCGAACTTCGGAGGTAAACTGCTTCTGGCCCCTGATGTTCGGCTGGCGAGCCGCTCCGTCGTCTTTATCATCTGGTGGCCTCCTTCCCTTACTATCGGCATTAAGCTTGCCTGCCTGCTTGAGGACCCAACAGTTTCTGTTGGTATGGTTAGCTGGCTTATCAGGATGACCATGAATCTGACAAGGTCAGTCCAATATTCTGTCAAGGGTGGATGATCCATCCTGGTTTGCCTTTAGTGGCTTCTTCCGTTGACCGGGTTTCGGATTGTGAAATCCGGCGTTGACCGTTGTGTCGCGTAATCTTTCAGTATTGTTGCGACTGTTGTGTTCGGTTCGTCGTGGCTTACCATTGCCGTCTCGAATTTCGGAAGTGCCCGGGTCGCTGGCGTTGTTGCTTTTACGAGCGAGCCAGTTGTCTTCTCCCGCACAAAAGCGAGTCATTAGAGCGGTAAGGGATATCATGGATTTGGGTCCTTCCTGGCCGAGGTGACGCGCTAGCCATTCATACCGGACGCCATGTTTGAAGGCTGCGAGGGCTTCTGCGTCCGGACAGTCGGCAATTTGGTTCTTTTTGACTAAGAACCTAGTCCAGAGCTCCCTGGCTGACTCGCCGGGCTTTTGGACAATATTATTTAAGTCATCGGCATCTACTGGACGGACATATGTTCCTTGGAAGTTGTCTCAAAAGGCATTTTCCAAGTCCTCCCAGCTACCAATAGAATATTCTGGCAAACTGTTTAGCCAGTACCAAGCTGGCCCTTTAAGCTTGAGAGGTATGTATTTAGTGGCATGAAGGTCGTCTCCGTGAGCCGTGTGGATATGGAGGAGGTAATCCTCAATCCATACCACGGATCTGTTGTTTCATCGTATGATTCAATGTTAATGGGTTTAAACCCGTCTGGAAAATCATGCTCCATTACCTCATCAGTGAAGCAAAGAGGGTGTGCGGCTCCTCTATGTTGAGCCCCACTATGAAGCACCTCCGGCGGACTCTATTTACGGAGTTCAGACCGGGCGTGGTCGGCTCTGTTGTGTCCGAATAGGTGACCATCATCACCGGTCGAGGCATGTCCCCGCGATCTGTGTATTGACTTCGTGTGTCCTGTTCTACCCTCCAGGCCCTGTTGGATGTCGCGAGTGTTCCCCCGAGCTGTTTTGTTCTTGTTTTGTCGGCCGGATGGGTTGGTATGATGCTCTGTTTGGGCTGCTTCTTTATCCGGACCGAATTGTGGTCGGCCTACAACCTTATTCGATGGTGGTGTGGGCTCCAATGCCCTGCCATCATATTGAGGGGGCCACCTGCTGTTGGGGTCTCTCTTGTCTGGGCCGATAAGGCCGTATTCTTCGGCGGCCAAGACCTCGCTCCATCTATCATTGAGCAAATCTTTGCTCGCTTGAAGCTGCAGCTGCTTCTTTCTTAGGCTCCTTGAAGTGGCTATGAGCTGACGTTTAAAGCACTCCTTCTCGACAGGTTCCTTAGGCACGATAAAATTCTCGTTGTCGAGGATCTCCTCTTCCTCGGAGAGTGGGAGATAATTGCTATCCTCTGAGTCTCCATATGTTGGCTGTTCATCAGGGCTGTCTTGCCCGCCTTCCTGTTCCTCCTGTTCGGATCCTACCTCAACAGGGTCTTCATCGTCTGGAGTGTTGTCCTCTCCGGTTCTAGTATTATTTTCTCTTGAGCGTCGTGACTTGGAGCGGCGCAGGGCGCGCCGGTGTTCGGACTATGTACCAGGAGGTTTATCCTCAACTGGGTCATCCTTGTCGTCGCCGAAACCGTCGTTGGGTGTGTCTTTCATACACATGTCATACCATGAAGTGGCCATCCCGCGTCTAGCGGGTAGTGAATTCTGGCCTTGCCCTTATCGTCGTTCGTACCGTCGATTTCTTTGGGGCCGAGGTCAAGCATTTTGGTTGGGTCTTCGACAGTGGCTATGAAGTGGGTGGCGGGTGGGAAGCAAAATTCTCCATCATCAGCCGTAAGTTCGAACCGAACATAGTTCAGTGGCGAGTCGCCTGCCAGAGATAGGTTTTTTAGTGAGTTTAGTACATCTCCCATGGCGAGTGTTGGAAGACGTCTGCGACGCTGAACTTGAAGATCGATAACCGATCGAGTTCGGTGTCTGAGGACTCGCGGGGTTCGGAACCTGTCGCCAGGGAAGAGTCCGGGGTTCTGCTGATGTGGATATCATACGCTGTAGAATCTGTGTGCGGCTCCAACGCCAGGGAATCGGTAGCCCCAGTGATGGGGTTGAGCTTCCCATCCTGGGACAACTTGATCTGCTCTGGATCTAAGGCCAGAGTTGCTGCAGGAGCTATCTCCTGGATGCGGCCCGATGACAGGTTTAAGCCATGCCCATCGGGGCGGCAGGGAGCGATTGCCGCGGTCTCAAATCTCTCGAATATCAAGTCTCCACGGATGTCCGCAACGTAATTCAAGCTTCCGAATCTGACCTGATGGCTAAGGGCGTAGCTGTCGATCTGCTCCATATGGCCAAGCGAGTGGGCCCACAGTACGATGCCGCCGAACACGAAGATCTGTCTGGGGAGAAAGGTTTCTCCCTGAACAACGTCATCATCAACGATTGAAGGGGCCATCTAACCTTTTGTCCACGGCATAGTGGAACTCTCAATGAAAGCACCAATGTCGGTGTCAAAACCAGCGGATCTCAGGTAGGGGGTTGATGCGGAGCATCCTTCGGTCATCCCCATGGACCTTCCATCAACTATCCAAGCTCCAAGTAGACCCATGACAAGAGCAAGAGCTTGTGCTATTCAATCCGAGGTGACATCACTCCTACTCGAGTTCCCCTTTTCTTCCAGTGAGACATGGCTACTACCTAAGTCTGAGACGCTATGCGTGATCAGGTACAACGTTCAAGCCAAGGAACCAGGAGCTGAAGAAGAAACGACAGGCGTCAACTCTCTGGACAGCCCTTCTGGCCCCTGGAACTTCCGGCCCACCCGGACCTTCTGGCCCCCGGAAGCCAGCCCAGCTCCACCCGCGCCAACTCTCGGCTTAGGCCGGACCCTTCCCGGACCTTCCGTCGCCCGGAACTTCCGGCCTAGCCTAGAACTTCCGGCCCTGCCTGCGTGCAGCCACTTGGGCCGAGGCCCGTGTACCCTTTCGCCCCGTAAACTATATAAACTCCTCCACCTCCTCCTAGTTAGGGTTAGCATTGGTTTAGCTCATATTTCGTGTGAGAGCCCTTGCTCATCCTCTTGGTTACCTTCTCCTCGGAGATTGCGCCTCCTCAGAGAAGATCCTTCCAAGGGATCCAAGACCCCCTCTAGGGTGGACCCCATCAAGACCTCCTCACGGAGAAGAACGGCTACTCGTGTATCTTTCCTTTGTTGATTTTGATTCTTGTGCTACCTTATGTGTTCGATGATCTAGCCCTTGTGTAATCGAAACTTGTCGGTTTAGTGTTCCTCTTGTGTGTTTTTCCTTGTGTTCTTCCGCCCGTTCGTCGTGTTTTCCCCGTAGGATCCCCTCCAAACGTGAAAGATATCCGATTAGGGTTCCACCCTACATCATCTTGGTATCACGAGCCACGTTGATCACGTTTTTGGAGCCCCTACCCCGTGTTTTCTAGCTTGATTTTGTTGTTTTCGTCCTAAATTCAAAAATCCCCACCAAAAATAGCCCCAATTTTTTTTTGTGATTTGTTGGTGTGTTGAAGTTTCGTTGGATTTGATCCACGGATTTGCTTTGCTTCGAGTGGATCTAGCTTCCCCTTCCTTATTCCCATCTAATTTCTTCTTTTCCCCTCAGGATTTGGGTTTTCCCCCCAATTTTTCCGCCCAAACCCTCGATCCCGAAGTCCCTGTTCTTGACAGAATTGCGACCACCGGAACTTCTAGCCCAGCCAAGAACTTCCGGCCCCCGGACCTTCCGGCCGAACCAGGAACTTCCGGACCCCGGACCTTCCGTCTTGCCCGGAACTTCCGGCCTAGACAAAAAGGTCGCGCATCTTCGGTGACTCCCGCTTCTGCGGCAAATCCGACCACGGTGCAGCGGCATCTTCGCCAACGTACTGAAGACCGTGCATCACATCATCGTCCACATTCGCATCCGTTTGGAACCTTTAACCGTAAGCAAGGACGGTAATCTCGACGACATCTTTGTCCAAACCTTGCCATTGCATTGATAAACATCATAGCCATCTTTTGCGTTGCTTACCCATCGAGACTAGCCATTGAGTATTGCAGGCAACGTGACTTGTGCACATTAGTGATCATACTCCATAGCATACATACCATACCACCGTGGTGCATATCTTGGGATCCATTTGTGTGTCACAAAGTTGTCATCACATACACAATTGCTATCTTGGTTTGTGAAGTATTGCATGAGAAAAGAGCTCAAAAGTGAAAGAGCCACCCAAGATTTTAAGCAAAGAGCTTTGAGCAAGAACCATAGCATCATACTACATTAAGATTGTCATATTGGATCATCTTGGATCATAGCACCAAAATACCATACATATAGCATACGTGGGATAGAGATAGTTGCATTTTGCCTAATAGGTTGTGCACAAGTTCCGTATCCGCCTATTGTGCAATCGTGCTAGCGTCTTTCTAGAATTGTGCAATAAAAGCATTTTTGTGGATTCCACATTTCGGCTCACTTTTGGTTTGCACAATCCGACTTATCTATTTGCGTGTGTGTTTCCGTGTACACCTACTTGCTTGATCAACTTGTTGCATTTGCAAATTTGTGAATCTTTTCCAACATTATTGAAGCTGTGGACCAAGCGTCACTCAAGGAAGTCTAGCCTTACCGGGAAGCAAACGACAGAAAAGCTAAGTTGCTAAAGTTTGAGCAATCAGTTTTAAAAATTTTAAGTTATCTTCCTCGAACGACCGTACTTTGTATGGAAAACCTGTGCGCGGAGGAACCAACTCGTAGCTAGTTGCGCCCTTACTTTGTTTCGAGTCCGCTCAACAACTTAAGTGAGCTGCGACTAGTTGCGACAAGGTTTCTTGTCGGTAGCAGCACCGCCAAAGAAGCCGACGTCCCTTTTCGGCGCTTCATGACCCAGTGCCTGCGCCGACAAGTTCCCTAAAAGCGTAGGGCAAAAACATACAAAGGAAGGAACCAAGTAAAGGAAATAACATAGCAATCGCTACCCGAAATAGAGTTATATTTCAAGATAGCTTGTCGCAACTCTAATAGACTGTTCTCATAACATGACCAGCAGCAGCAAGAAAAAGAGAAAGCGGGCGGCCTAATCTACGCCGACCGCCGGGGGCTCTCAAGAAAGCAAAGGATGCTGCCGCAGCTGCCGAGGGATCGGCGGTCGGCGTAGCGCCTGGCGCTCCTACGGCCTCAGGGTCATCAGTGCGATCGCCGGACCCCTCGCCAGCTTCTGCGGCGGCAGCTTTGGTGGCCTCTTCGCCGGCGGGCTCGTCAGCTCCAGCTTCTTCTCCGATGGCAGCGGCGTCGTCAGTATTGCCGCGTGCGTCCTCCTCGCCGGCGGCCTCGATCTCCATTGGCTCTGTGGCGGATGGATATGACGACCGAAAAATGAAGAAAAGTCAAGAAAAGATTCAAAAAGAAAATCAGAAGAAGAAGAAGAACACAAGGGAAGTTTTCAAGCAAGAGGATTACCTGTGCTAGGGTCTGCAGTCATGGTCTCCGCCACCAGGGGATCGCTGGAACTGCCCCTTGCCGGAGAAGTCTCCCTTGCCGGAGAACGCTCCCTTGCCGGGGAATCCTCCCTTGGCGGTGTAATCGAAGCAGAAGGCATGTCAGGAGCGGCTTCACGGCACTCCTGGTAAGGCTGCTCTGCTCCTACACAAATCAGCAGTCAGATATCAGCAAAGAAAGAGCACCCATGCACGCCGAACAGCAAGAAGTAATCCATATACTTACGCTGGGGGCTGCGCTGGGGCTGCTTTGAGGAAGAGTTGCCACGTCCGGCAAGGTGGTCTCGGACACGCCTCCTGCTGTCGCGGTGGGTTCGTCCTCGATGACAATCACCGGGGCCTTGGCTCTCTTCGACGCTCTCTGGGCCAGCGTCCTGAAAAGGAATGGGTTCAGAGTGAAGCAAATCAGATACAAGACAAAGCAACAAGCCGAAGAACTACAAATGCCCGTGCCCTGTTTTGGGCCTGGCCCAACAGCGCTCGGCACCGTGTGTGGCCCAGGCCCGGGGGCTCCTGTCGGTGTACTAGAGTAGGGGTACCCTAGTATCCCGAACTTGTGCACGCAGGCAGTTGTAGCCCTCATGGCAAGGCTTACCGGTGACCGCCAAGGTCCTCTGTGGTTCCTTTGGAGCCATTTAAGAACAAAGTATTCAAGCCAAGGAGACAAGGCCCCGGCAAGAGGAGCTTGCCGGGAAGGCCACCCAAGGCACCTAGGAGAGAAGGACCCGGCAAGAGGAGCTTGCCGGGAAGGCCACCCAAGGCACCTAGGAGACAAGGCCCCGGCAAGAGGAGCTTGCCGGGAAGGCCCGGTGAGCGACAAGCTTCCGGACGCGACAAGACAATAACCACGGCAAGGCGCTTGCCGCGGCAGACCACCACTCTATACCTGCGCTCCAGCACATCCACTAACGTGTCGCCCTGGGACCTTTCCAGGCGCGCGTGGCAAGAGGCCGTGCGGCCAGCGGAGCACGGTGGCAAGCGGCGCTGACAAGATTGCCATCGTGGCAAGCGGTGGCGCCCCTGACGGTCCCTTTCTGCACTGTTAGGGCGACGTAGACGGGCATTTAATGCCTTTGTCCCCTGCCGTCAGGTTTAGGTATGATACACTGTACAAGTAGCTGTACCAACCACTCCTTTTCCATTTTTACCCTTGTCTACGTTGCCACCTGTCGGAGACCCCTTGAGCACATAAAAGGAGGCCCATGCGCAACGTAGAGAGGGGTTGGGGTTTTTGGAAGCCAGAGAACACTCACGCTCGGTCTCGTTAGCAGCGTGTGTGTACCGTAGCACTCGGCGCTCCTGAGCAAGAACCCAATACACTCAGACATGCAGCAGTAGGAGTGTTATCTCTCTGGAGAGCTCCGAAGCTGGGTAAACCGCTCGTGTGCTTCGCCTCGATCTGCTCTTCGTGCGACCTCCGCCCCCCGCCGAACCGAAAGGGGCTCGGTCCGCCGGTCCCATAGGTGTTCGTGGGCCAGATCTGCCTCCCCGACATCATTGCATCAAATTTTGTGCCACCATCCTCACCAAGCTCCAGCATAAGCTTTTATTTGTGTAGGTGTGAGAACCGACAAGGATTGGTACCAATAGTGCTATTTCATTGTCCGCATTTGAGTGAACTTGATTCATCATCAACATCGGTCAAAGGTACATTGGTATAAGTTCTTATCCTTCTACCACTCACACATTTTGCTTGGAATGATGGACAGGCCAAGTACTTCTACCAACCCACTCTTCCTCGAGCAAGACGACGACATGTCTTCATATGTCACCAAGAGCCACCTCTTTGGTACACAACAAGCATTGCACCAAGAGCAACAAGCAATGAGCGACCGCATCGACAACCTCGCCACCGACTTGCGACTCTCCGAGCAACGTACAAGAAACTACTTCGATAACAAGTTTGATGCTCACAAGCAAGAGAATGATGCAAGAATGGCGAGATCCGCGCCTTGATGAGGAACCGGCATCATTCCACTTCTTCATCATCAAGACGGAGCCGCTCGAGTCGACACTCCGACGACACCTTCTATGACTCAAGTACACCGTCATCGAACAGTCTTCAACGAGCCGCGCGTCAAGACCATCATATGCATCTCGCAACCCGCTACATGACAAGCATTCACAAGAGCAAGTCGATGAGCAAGTGCCTCGTCCTCAATCAAACCAAGCTGCTTTTGCCCAAGCTCAAGAACGACAACGACTACGGTGCCAAGAGGAAGAACGAGCGCGTCTACACCAAGACGAACAAGACGCCGAGGCTCAACGCCTTCAACAACAACAACGAGAACCGCAAGCTCTTGAGGCGCAACGTGCCCTTCAAGAATCAAGTCGAGCCATCGCCAACCGCAATCGCGAACAGCGCAATCAAGAGGAAGCCCTCCGAGAAGAAATCCAAGAGAGGAACTACCAACCACGTGTGCAACGTCAAGTTCCTCAAGGTCCTCCACAAGCTCGTCAAGCTCCACCTCAACCTCAAGTTCAACAAGAACAAGTTGATCATGGACTTCCTCCACACCAAGAGCAACATGAAGATGATTGTCAACCACATCAAGGGCGTCATCATCACCATCGCCAACAACACAATGAAGAGCACCGATATGGAAAGCTCAAATTCACCATGCCCAAGTTCAATGGAAGCAATGACCCCGAAGAGTACCTCTCATGGGCATTGAAGGTCGACAAAATCTTTCGTTTGCACGACTATGAGGAGGAGAAGAAGATCGCTATGGCATCACTTCAGTTCCAAGACTATGTGCTCATATGGTGGGAACAAATCCTTGAGAGGTGACAAGCAAGTGAACCTCCAATCACCACTTGGGCTCAAATGAAGGATGTCATGAGAGCACATTTTGCGCCCACCTACTACAACCGCGACCTCTTCAAGAAACTCCAACTTCTCAAGCAAGGAACAAAGAGTGTTGAATAATACTACAAGGAAATGGAGATAGCCATGATTCGAGCCAATGTGAAGCAAGATGATGAGCAAACTATGGCACGTTTCTTGAATGGACTCAATCATCCCATCAATAAGATCGCCGACTTCCAACCATACTCCACCCTCATTTAGCTCGTACATCAAGCTACAAAGGCGGAACGTCAAGAGCAAGATGACTTCAAGTACGCCAAGTACTCGTCCAAGACCTATGGCTTCTCCAACAACCAAGCTTCAACACCTCCTCCAACATCTACATCAACCAAACCCTCTACAAGCAATGAAGAAAAGTCAAGTTACAAGAAAACTTCAGCAAGTTCAAGTCGTCTTCCTCCCACTACAAGCAACTTCAAGCCGCGTGCTTCATCATCTACTCCAAACGATGAGACCGTCAAGACAAGCTCCTTCAAGTGTTTCACTTGCGGCCGAGGCCACAAGTCCTTTGAGTGCACAAACAAGCGCACCATGATCTTCAACGACGACGACACCTTCGACTCCATGAGTGAAGGAGAAATGGAAGCCCTTGAGCAAGTGGCCATGCACCGACAAGTGAACAACGAAGACGAAGATGACCAAGTATTTTGTGATGAAGATTCAAGCCCCGCTCTTGTTGTCTCCAAGGTCTTGAATCTTCAACATCAACAAGAAGAAGCCCTACGATGCCACATCTTCCACACAAAGGCCGGCATCAATGGAAGGTCCGTCAAGGTCATCATCGACGGAGGTAGTTGTCACAACTTGCCAAGTGAAGAACTATGCTCCAAGCTTCAATTGGTCAAGAGGAAGCACCCGCACCCCTACATGGTTCAATGGCTAAGTGACTCCGGCACTATCCGAGTTGAGCATAAGGTCCAAGTCTCCTTCAAAATTGGTGCATATGAGGACACTTTGGAGTGTGATGTGGTCCCAATGACCATTTGCCACCTCCTTCTTGGTCGACCATGGCAATTCGACCGTGGTGTCATCCACAATGGGCGTACCAATCACTATAGCTTCAAGATGAAAGGGAAGGAGTATGTGCTACGACCTATGTCTCATAGTCAAGTGTTAGCCGACAAGCAAGCCACACATCATGGAGAAAAGAGTGAGAAAGTGATCCACCAAAAAGTGAGTGAGAGCCACAAGCCAAACTTGAGCGCCTCTTCGCCTAGAGAGAAAAACCTCATCCTATTTGCCACCAAAAGTGAGATGAGAGAAGTGTGTGAGAACCCATCTAGTGTGATGCACTTTGTCCTTGTGTGCAAGGATGGAGAGCCAACAACTAACACCTCTCATGAGCTACCTTTAGTGTTTAAATCTCTTTTGCAGGAATTCAAAGATGTTTTCCCCGACGACCTACCTCCGGGTCTACCTCCTCTTCGAGGCATTGAGCATCGAATCGACCTCATCCCCGGAGCACCTCTACCAAACAAAGCTCCATACCGAGTCAATCCCGAAGAAACCAAAGAGATTCAACGGCGAGTACAACAACTAAATCGACAACGGTCATGTACGTGAAAGCCTAAGCCCTTGTGCCATTCCTGTTATACTTGTGCCTAAACCCGATGGAAGTTTCCGCTTGTGTTCCGATTGTAGACCTATTAATGCTATTACCGTTCGCTATAGGCATCCCATTCCTCACTTAGATGATATTCTTGATGAACTTAGTGGAGCCAACTTTACATGCATGCGTGATCAATATAAATGACCAATAAAAACAACTACATGCACGCAACGATTTAATGCACATTGTAATCTCAAGATGCAATGGAGAGCTCTAAATTTGAATCTGAAACTTATAAAACGAGAAAAATCGAAAAAGAATAAACTGGAAGAGAGGGAGTATACCATAGGATGTCTCCCATACGAAACAAGTCCCCTGGTTTGTCACCGCGAAGATGTGGTTAGAAAGGAGCACATCGTCTTCTTACTCGTACGACAACAAATCGACCGCAGACAGCATGGTCCTCCTTTGACCGCCATGTGCCGGATTCGTGAAAGCAATCGCGATGTCGAACACTGTGAGCAGAGTGTAAATTTGGTTGGCGGACGACCTTATCGGGGATTCCGGGATTGCTATCTTCTTCAATCTCAGAGTGGTTCCATCATACGAATTCAGGCGATGGCCCATTGCATGGCTTATCCCAATGTTGGACAAAGGTTCTACGAGAAGGGTGTCATCATTGTAGATGTTGTGCAAATTGACGTTGGTACCCTCGCATAGATATGCAAGCCAATCTCCAATGGCACCAAGCCTAACCTGTGAAACATTGGCCAGCAGGGGAATTAGGAAATGGACACGGAAGTAGTCTTTATAATGCGTTTACTACGTGATCAAACTCATCACTTACCTGCTAATCAGACAAAATCTGAGTGCCCCTCAATGTTGGCATCTCAAGGGGCATCAACTTGCAACTACGGCCAGGCCCCGCTGGAGAGACCCCCAAGGAAACATCCTCATCCTCGAGGACGCATGGCAGACCAACTAGCATGTCCTTCTCCCACTCATATTTACGCACCCTCTTACAATATTTGGTGCAAGTACCGCTAAGTCTTGCGGATGTGAGGAAGTGGGAGCATCTTACGATTTATCCCAAAGGATCATCGTCCAAGGTCTTCCGACCTCGACGAGGACAAGAAGCACCACCGCCTTGCGAATTCATGGCAATGGTGACCAACTGCCTTGTCCCTTGTGGAGTTGGTTTACATGAGAGGAGATGGTAACTATAGGGCTTCGTCCCTTCGGAAAGGTTGTTCTGCGGGCGCACACTAGTGCTGTTTATATTTGAGTCTAGCAAGAGGCCCATGCGTTGCACGGAACACGAAGATGCATTTATACAAGATGTTTATCTTGTGGGAGACGAAGATGAACGAGGGAAGGCCTTATCTAAAAAAGTGGAGAGGGGTGCGGGTACCTTTTTTGCAAAATTGCCATAGTTTGCTTTCTATCTGTCAGATATAGATCGGACGGTCTATATTGCAGGATGGAAGGCACACCATCATCACCAACTCGGTTTTTTATATTACTAGCAAGATGCTCGTGCATTGCACGGGACATCAAGATGCATTTGTATGAGTATTTTATCTTGTGGGAGAAAAGGATGAACGAGGGAAGGCCTTATTTGCAAATGTGGAGAAGGGTGTGGGTATATTTTTGAAAAATTTCCATAGTTTCCTTCCTATCCATCAAATACAAATCGTACGGTCTATATTGCAGGATGGCAGGCACACCATCATCACCAACTCTATTTTTGTAAGGGTAGAAATTTATTATTATTATAAGAGTAAAGGAAGAGATTAGGGTGTTGGCGGCCGGTTTGTTGTATGGCACATTCGCGTCCATCCACTAGCCCAAAATTAAAGCTCGCATGACATTTACAGCGACTGGGAGTAGTTATTTTCCGGGCGCATGGACCAACGTGGACTAGTGGACCTAGTCGCCCTTTTTCGAGCATGCTTTCGACAAGTACACGCGTGACATACTTGCATGCAAATCTTGCATGACCAAATCATGCGAAGCGAAGTGGTAGGCTGTCAAACTGTATCCTGCATGTTGTAGCCATGTCATCCACACGCAACCTAAATGCCAATTCATACTCCGCTGGACTATACTATACTACTATGCATTGTTTGGCATGAACGTTCCTTGGAGCTCGTGCTACAACTGGCATAATGCACATCCCGCGTCCCTTCTCCTTCCTCTTCCACCGCCCGCGCACGTCTGTGGGAAGCAACCGGTCAGCCTTATATAGGAGTGGTAGCACAAAAAGATGCATGCATGACCACTAAAATTTCCTTTCTATAAAATAAATGCGGCGTGAAACTCAAATCCCTTTAAGTCTGAGTATATTGGAAAACATCGTCCTCCTTCGGCCCAGCTTCACCCGCATCGTCGTTCTCCTCCTCAAGCTCCGCGTGCTACTCCACCTCCAATTGCCTCCTTGTCCGGCTCTGGCTAGTCCGGACTCTGAAGGCACGACGACTGCGATCCGGGCTTTGCGTCGCCTCCAGAGAAAAGTGCCGCTCTGGTGGGAGCATGGCATATGTCGCTACCTTCGGTCGGGCATGGCTATCGGGCGACGGCGACCGGAGAAGAGGCGGCAGGATGGGAATGAATGCAACTATTGTTTGGGTTCGCCATCCAGCTTAAATAAATGCACACCATCACATGTACCTGCGGGTGCACAAATTGTTAACATACGGGTCTTCTTAGGGGGCGTCACATAACTGGTATGTGTGAGAGATTCTGAGAGACAGAATGCGTGTGTGCGACTCTACTCTTTGGACATGTACTCCACCTTTTGCATCGGGATATAAGTATAATGGTATTACACTTTAGCTTGTGATTTACATGGCCATGTTAACGTGGTTGTGTAAACAATGTCGCTTCCTACTCGTGATTTGCGTTATATAATTACGAAAAGTTTGCTAACTACTAAAATAAAGTGGAATTTGTCCATGTTATATAAGTAAATTAGGGTGATTGTTTATCATATGGGTAAGGTTGGATGAAGGGTGGTAGGAACAAATGCTCCACCTAGAGCATGTATGTGAAATGGAGTCTGTGTGTATGTGCTTGTATGTGTGTGTGTGTGTGTGTGTGTGTGTGTGAAGTGGAGTGGAGTCTTCGGTGGTGAAAGTAATTTAAGTGTGTGTCGCTTCATCGTAGAGAGGTGATGTGTATGGCAGAGGCCACCAACAAGGGGGTGCGAGAGAGAAGAGGCCCATAAAGAGGGAAGAGAAGGCGTGTGTGCATGAGAGGAGTCGACATCGAGATAACGTGTTTGTTCGAGAGATACCAAGGAAGAGTACTATATATCAATGGTGCATGTTGGCAAGAATTAAACGAAGGTATGGTCTTGTTGGTTTCGGGGATATAGGGGAGGAGTGAGAGAGGGGGTAGCTAGGAGCAGATTGTTAAGTGTGAGTGTGTGTTTTAGAGAAGAGACCCATCCAGGCAGAACTCATGTGCACACAAGAAGAGAACGATTTGGTCTGGGGTGAGGGCTGAGGGTAATTAAGTACATATGGAGACATAGGAGATCTTGAACGTGCATCTGCGAGAGGTATACATGTATACATAGGATGTGTGTGTGTACGCGCGCACATGATCGAGATAAAAGAAATAAGACATAATTCATAAGATCAACGACATGGGAGAGAAGGATTGGTATGACAATATGCATGCATGTGAGAGTGGAGGGAAGAAGTCCCATAGTTGAGCATGTGTTTTTGTCTTTAAGAGATAGTGGCGTGGGCTGGAGCATGCATCTATGGCGAGCAGAGAGAGCGAGACACAACGATTGTGCAAAAGAGATTTACCTATAGATGCATGTATAGAGAGACCGATATAGTGTGCGTGATATGAAGCAAGAGTGAGTGCGAGAAAGAAAGGTTGATGGAGAAACTGCAGATAGATAGAGAGATAGAGATGCTAGCTAGAGGGGCATCAACTAGTTTGTGTGTTAGAGATGGCCGCTGAGTGCTTCAGAGGGGTGAGCTATGTGTGTGAGAGAAAGATAAAAAGAGGGCACATGACTTCATGTAGAGACAAACATATATAGTGTGCGTGATAGGAAGCAAGAGTGAGGGTGAGAATGAAGGTTGATGGATAAACAGATAAACAGAAATATAAAGATGCTAGATAGAGGGAGATCGGTTAGCTAGTGTGTGTGTTAGAGATAAGAGTCGAGTGGATGAGAAGGCTGAGTTATGTGTGTGGGTGTGAGAGAGATAGAGAGAGAGTGCATGTGAGTCACATACAAACAAATATTAGAGAGAAATGAGATCCTGAGAGATGGAGCTTTGTGTTTGCGAGAGAGAAAGATATTTCACATGGAGAGTGATAGCTAGATAGACATATTAGGGAACGCGAGATATCCCTAGGGAGAGAGAGTTTGTGTGAGCAACATACAAGGGAATGGTGCAGAGATATGAGACCCTGGGGGAGAGAGTTTGTGTTTGTGTGTGAGAAAGAGATATTTGAGAGGGAGAGTCGTAGCTTCTCATAACTAAATAGCGCAAGACATCTCTTTGTGAGAGGGGGTGTGCGAGCGGCACATAGGGGAATAGTAGAGAGAAATGAGACCCCGGAAACGAAGTTTGTGTTTGTGTGAGAGAAAGAGATTTCATAGGGAGAATCATATTTAGAGACACATAGCAGGGAGCGAGATATACTTAGAGAGAGATAGAGTGAAGGTCGAGGGAGAGAGTACCATCAGTGTGTTACGAAGATAAAAGAGCATTGTCGACATACAAGTAGCATGAGAGATACCCGAGAGATGATGAAGGCGTATAGGTCTAGAGATATATATAAGCATGAGTGATAGCTATATGAGATGAATATCTGGATTAAAGGGGATTCAAATATTTAAACTAGAGATCACGACATCGATAATATCATAACAAAAATTGGTCTATCAAACATGCATATTCATTTGAATTTGGGGACATGATGTTATATAATTTACCAATATTAGTGATCCATAGATTCTTTAATTACAGACAGTGCATGCTTTATATGCAATTAATGTCTAAACGGGATTACACTATATGTTGCGTGTGTCAAACACATTATACGTGTTTGAGAAGTAAAAAAATCCACATGAAACACACATTAATTGGAGAAGGTTAGCACGGAATGCATACATTGGATTTCAACATAAAAGTGGTTTCAAATATTTGAAAATCCAAATTAAGATGGATCCAACCTTATGAATCTGAGATCATGCCATTTGTAAACCATATTTATGTATAAAGGGTGTTGTGCTTTTGAAAGTATATATAAAAAATGGTGTATAAATATTTGTATTCGAATACAGAATGGATCATGCCCGAAAAATATACAAACTGGATTCGAATTGAGTTGGCACGGTAAACGTGCACTCTTTCTCTGCAAAAATTTGAATGAAGCGGGGAAACTCCCAGTAACGGCCCGAAACCAGAATCTGCGAGATGGAAATACTGCCTATCTGTGACACGCAAAGCCTATCGGCTTGATTTCTATAGGTTTCGATAGGGGCATGCTTGTAATTTCACCCAAATGTGACATAACCGCCTCTCACCCGGATTCATACACGGCAAGCACCAAAACATATTATAAAATACCAAAAATATATTTACCTTATCATACTATCTTTATTAGATCTCACTTTCGCAAGTGGCCGTGAAGGGATTGACAACCCCTTTATTGCGTTGGTTGCGAGTTGTCAGTTTGTTTGTGTAGGTGCGTGGGACTTTTGAGGAGCCTCCTACTGGATTGATACCTTGGTTCTCAAAAACAGAGGGAAATACTTACTCTACACTTGCTGCATCACCCTCTCCTCTTCGAGGAAAACCAACACAAGCTCAGGACGTAGCAAGAAGGATTTTTGGCGCCGTTGCCGGGGAGGTCTTCGCTCAAGTCAAGACATACCAAGTACCCATCACAAACCCATCTCCCTTGCATTTACATTATTTTCCATTTGCCTCTCATTTTCCTCTCCCTCACTTCACCCTTGCCGTTTTATTCGCCCTCTCTTTCCCAATCTCCTCCTCTCTTCTGCTTGTCGTTTTTCTGTTTGCTTGTGTGTTGGATTACTTGTTGCCATGGCGCAAGATAATACCAAATTGTGTGACTTCTCGAGTACCAATAATAATGATTTCCTTAGTACTCCGATTGCTCCTCTTAATAATGACGAGTCTTGTGAAATCAATACCGCTTTGCTGAATCTTGTTATGAAAGATCAATTCGCCGGCCTTCCTAGCGAAGATGCCGCTACTCATCTAAACAACTTTGTTGATTTGTGTGATATGCAAAAGAAGAAAGATACGGATAACAATATTGTCAAATTGAAGTTATTTCCGTTTTCACTTAGAGATCGCGCTAAAGTTTGGTTTTCGTATTTGCCTAAGAATAGTATTGATTCTTGGAACAAGTGCAAAGATGCTTTTATCTCTAAGTATTTTCCTCCCGCTAAGATCATCACTCTTAGGAACGATATTATGAACGTTAAACAACTTGATCATGAGCATGTTGCCCAATCTTGGGAAAGAATGAAATTGATGCTTCGCAATTGCCCTACTCATGGTTTGAACTTATAGATGATTATACAAAATATTTATGCCAGATTGAACTTTGCTTCTAGAAATCTCTTAGATTCGGCCGCGGGAGGCACCTTTATGGAAATCACGTTAGGAGATGCTAAAAAACTTCTTGATAATATTATGGCTAATTATTCTCAATGGCACACCAAAAGATCTTCTAGTAAATAAGTGCATGCTATAGAAGAAATCAATGTTTTGAGTGGAAAGATGGATGAACTTATGGAGATGTTTGCTACTAAAAATACTCCTCTTGATCCCAATGATATGCCTTTGTCTTCCTTGATTGAGAATAATAATGAATCTATGGATGTGAATTTTGTTGGTAGGAATAGTTTTGGAAATAATGCTTATAGAGGGAATTTTAATGCTAGACCGTTCCCTAGTAATCCCTCTAATAATTATGGAAATTCCTATAATAATTCTTATGGTAACTTTAATAAGATGCCATCTGATTTTGAGAATAGTGTGAAAGAATTTATGATTTCTCAAAAGAATTTTAATGCTTTACTTGAAGAAAAATTGCTCAAAGTTGATGATTTGGCTAGGAACGTTGATAGACTTTCGCTTGATGTTAATTCTCTTAAACTTGGATCTTCTTCTCCTAAGCATGATATCAATGAGTCTCTAAAAGTAATGAGAATTTCCATTGACGAGTGCAAGGAAAGAACCGCTAGATTGCGTGCTAAAAAAGAAAGCTTCATAAAAGCATGTTCTTCTAGTTTCCGTGAAAATAATGATGAGGATCTGAAAGTTATTGATGCATCTCCACTTAGATCTATTTTTTGCAATATGAATGTTGATGATTATGGGATTGATAATGAATCAACTTTGCCTAGAAGGCATCCCAAGAATTCGGAGTCTTTAGATCTTAATGTTAAATTTGGTAAAAGTGAGATTGGAGAATCCTCAACTTTTAATAATGGTGAACCCACTATCTCGGATTTCAAGGAATTTAATTATGATAATTGCTCTATAAAAGGTTGTATTTCCTTGTTGCAAGCCGTTGTTAATTCTCCTCATGCTTATAGTCAAAACAAAGCTTTTACCAAGCATATTGTTGATGCTTTGATGCAATCTTATGATGAAAAACTTAAATTGGAAGTTTCTATACCTAGAAAACATAATGATGAGTGGGAACCTACTATAAAGATTAGAATTAAAGATTATGAGTGTTTTGCTTTGTGTGATTTGGGTGCTAGTGTTTCCACGATTCCGAAAACTTTATGTGATATTCTAGGTTTCCATGATATTGATGATTGCTCGTTAAATTTGCACCTTGCGGATTCCACCATTAAAAAGCCTATGGGAAGGATCAATGATGTTCTTATTGCTGCAAATAGAAATTTGGTGCCCGTAGATTTTATCGTTCTTGATATAGATTACAATCTTTCTTGCCCTATTATTCTTGGTAGACCTTTTCTTAGAATGATTGGTGCGATTATTGATATGAAGGAAGGGAATATTAGATTCCAATTTCCATTAAAGAAAGGCATGGAGCACTTTCCAAGAAAGAAAGTCAAATTACCTTATGAATCTATCATGCGTGCTACTTATGAGTTTAGTGCCAAAGATGTCACTCGTTAGATCTATCCATGCTTTTATGCCTAGCTAGGGGCGTTAAACGATAGCGCTAGTTGGGAGGCAACCCAATTTTATTTTTAGTTTTTTTGTTTTTGCTTATGTTTAGGAATAAATAATCCATCTACCTTCTGTTTATATGTAGTTTTATCTTTTAATTAGTGTTTGTGCCAAGTTAAACCTATAGGATCTTCTTGGTTGATAGTTATTTGATCTTGCTGCAATTTCCAGAAACTTTCGGCTCACGAAAATAAGTGTTAAAAATCATCATAACGTGATAAAATAGTGATTCCAATTTATTCTGATCAATAATCAAATTGCCTAGGTCTTCCTATTTTGGCTGAATTTTTTGAGTTCCATAAGTTTGCGTTAGTTACAGATTACTACAGACTGTTCTGTTTTTGACAGATTCTGTTTTTCGTGTGCTGTTTGCTTATTTTGATGAATCTATGGCCAATAAAATAGTTTATAATCCATAGAGAAGTTGGAATACAGTAGGTTTAACACCAAATTAAATAAAGAATGAGTTCATTTCATTAGCCTATGTGGTGTTTTTGTTTTCTTTTACTAACGGAGCTTATAAGATTTCTGTTGAGTTTTGTGTTGTGAAGTTTTCAAGTTTTGGGTAAAGCTTTTATGGACCATGGAATAAAGGGTGGAAAGAACCTAAGCTTGGGGATGCCCATGGCACCCCAAGATATTCAAGAATATCCAAAATCCTAAGCTTGGGGATGCCCCGGGAAGGCATCGCCTCTTTCGTCTTCGTTCATTGGTAAACTTTCCTTGGAGCTATATTTTTGTTCACCACATGTTAAGTGTTTTGCTTGGAGCATCGTGTATTATACAAGTCTTTGCTTTTTAGTTTACCACAATCATCCTTGCTGTACACACCTTTTGGGAGAAGCCTATTTGATTAGAATTTGCTAGCATACTATATGTGCTTCACTTATATATCTTTTGAGGTTGATAGTTTTTGCTCTAGTACTTCACTTATATCTTTTAGAGCACGGTGGTGTCTTAATTTTGAAGAAATTGCTAGTCTCTCATGGTTCACTTATATTATTATGAGAGTCTTTTATAACAGCATGGTATTTTCTATGGTCATAAAATTGGTCCTAGAATGGTAGGCATCCAAGTTGGGTATAATAAAAACTATCATAGGAAGTGAATTGGATGCTATGATCAACTCGATACTTGATAATTGTTTTGAGATATGGAGGTAGTGATATTAAAGTCATGCTAGTTGGGTGATTATGAATTTAAAGAATGCTTGTGTTGAAGTTAGCAAGTCCCGTAGCATGCACGTATGGTTAAAGTTGTGTAACAAATTTGAAACATGAAGTGTACCTGGCTTGTGCATCCTTATGAGTGGCGGTCGGGGATGAGCGATGGTCTTTTCCTACCAATCTATCCCCCTAGGAGCATGCGCGTAGTACATGATTTTTGATGACTTCTAAATTTTTTCAATAAGTATATGAGTTCTTCATGACTAATGTTGAGTCCATGGATTATATGCACTTTTACCTTTCCGCCTTTGCTAGCCTCTTCGGTACCGTGCATTGCCCTTTCTCACCTTGAGAGTTGGTGCAAACTTTGCCGGTGCATCCAAACCCCGTGATACGATACGCTCTATCACACATAAACCTCCCTATATCTTCCTCAAAACAGCCACCATACCTACCTATTATGGCATTTCCATAGCCATTCTGAGATATATTGCCATGCAACTTTCCACCATTCTGTTCATCATCATGACATACTTTACTTTTGTCATATTGCCATTGCATGATCATGTAGTTGACATCGTATTTGTGGCAAAGCCACCATGTATTATTTTCCATACATGTCACTCTTGATTCATTGCACCATCCAGGTACACCGCCGGAGGCATTCATATAGAGTCATATCTTGTTCTAGTTTCGAGTTGTAATCCTTATGTTGTAATCAATAGAAGTGTGATGATCATCATTATTAGAGCATTGCCCAATAAAAAAAAGAGAAAGGCCAAAAAGAAAAAAAGAAAGGCCCAAAAAAAGGGCAATGTTACTATCTCTTTTTCCACACTTGTGCTTCAAAGTAGCACCTTGTTCTTCATGTAGTGAGTCTCATATATTGTGCTTCAAAGTAGCACCATGGTTTTCATATAGTGAGTCTCATAAGTTGTCTTTATCATACTAGTGGGAATTTTTCATTATAGAACTTGGCTTGTATATTCCTACGATGGGCTTCCTCAAATGCCCTAGGTCTTCGTGAGCAAGCAAGTTGGATGCACACCCACTAGTTTTCTTTTGTTGAGCATTTATTTATAGCTCTAGTGCATCCGTTGCATGGCAATCCCTACTCCTCATGTTGACATCAATTGATGGGCATCTCCATGGCCCGTCGATTATCCTCGTCAATGTGAGACTTTCTCATTTCTTGTCTTCTCCACACAATCCCCATCATCATATTCTATTCCACCCATAGTGCTATATCCATGGCTCACGCTCATGTATTGCGTGAAGGTTGAAAAAGTTTGAGATTATTTAAGTATGAAAAAATTGCTTGGCTTGTCATCGGGGGTATAGAAGTTGGGAACTTCTTTGTGTGACAAAAATAAAGCATAGCCTAACTATATGACTTTGTAGGGATGAACTTTCTTTTGCCATGCTATTTTGAGAAGACATGATTACTTTGATTAGTATGCTTGAAGTATTACTATTTATTTTATCAATATGAACTTTTATTTTGTATTCGTTTGGATCTGAACATTCATGCCACAATAAAGAAAATTACATTATGATTTATGCTAGGTAGTATTCCACATCAAAAATTCTCTTTTTATCATATACCTACTCGAGGACGACCAAGAATTAAGCTTGGGGATGCTTGATATGTCTCCAACGTATCTATAATTTTTGATTGTTCCATGCTATTATATTACCCCTTTTGGATGTTTATGGGCTTTATTTTACACATTTATATCATTTTGGGACTAACCTACTAACCGGAGGTCCAGCCCATATTGCTATTTTTTTTGCCTATTTCAGTATTTCGAAGAAAAGGAATATCAAACGGAGTCCAAACGGAATGAAACCTTCGGGAGCGTGATTTTTGGAAAGAACGTGATCCAGAGGACTTGGAGTGCAAGTCAAGAAGCTTCCGAGGAAGCCACGAGATAGGAGAGCGCGCCCCCCCTATAGGGCGCGCCCCCCTGTCTCGTGGGCCCCTCGGGCGGCTACCGACATACTTCTTCCTCCTATATATACCTACGTACCCCGAACATCCAGGGGCACCACGAAACACAATTTCCACTGCCGTAACCTTCTGTATCCGCGAGATCTCATCTTGGAGCCTTCACCGGCACTCTGCCGGAGGGGGAATCAACCACGGAGGGCTTCTACATCAACACCATAGCCCCTTCGATGAGTCGTGAGTAGTTTACCACAGACCTACGGGTCCATAGTTATTAGCTAGATGGCTTCTTCTCTCTTTTGGATCTCAATACAATGTTCTCCCCCTCTCTTGTGGAGATCTATTCGATGTAATCTCTTTTTGCGGTGTGTTTGTCGAGATCCGATGAATTGTGGGTTTATGATCAAGTTTATCTATGACTAATATTTGAACTTCTCTGAATTCTTTTATGTATGATTACGTTATCTTTGCAAGTCTCTTCGAATTATCAGTTTAGTTTGGCCTACTAGATTGGTCTTTTTGCCATGGGAGAAGTGCTTAGCTTTGGGTTCAATCTTGCGGTGTCCTTACCCAGTGACAGAAAGGGTTGCAAGGCACGTATTGTATTGTTGCCATCGAGGATAACAAGATGGGGTTTATATCCTATTGCATGAGTTTATCCCTCTACAACATGTCATATTGCTTAATGCGTTACTCTGTTCTTATGAACTTAATACTCTAGATGCATGCTGGGTAGCGGTCGATGTGTGGAGTAATAGTAGTAGATGCAGGCAGGAGTCGGTCTACTTGTTATGGACGTGATGCCTATATACATGATCATGCCTAGATAATCTCATAACTATGCGCTTTTCTATCAATTGCTCGACAGTAATTTGTTCACCCACCGTAATACTTATGCTATCTTGAGTGAAGCCACTAGTGAAACCTATGGCCCCCGGGTCTATCTCTTATCATATTTGCTTTCAATCTACTTTTATTTGCATCTTTACTTTTTGCATCTATATTATAAAATACCAAAAATATATTTACCTTATCATACTATCTTTATTAGATCTCACTTTTGCAAGTGCCCGTGAAGGGATTGACAACCCCTTTATTGCGTTGGTTGCGAGTTCTCAGTTTGTTTGTGTAGGTGCGTGGGACTTTTGTGGAGCCTCCTACTGGATTGATACCTTGGTTCTCAAAAACTGAGGGAAATACTTACGCTACACTTGCTGCATCACCCTCTCCTCTTGGAGGAAAACCAACGCAAGATCAAGACATAGCACACGTATGCTTTAAAGAATAATGATAACCATGAAACTTGTCATCTTGATCTTAATTTCCAATCATATGATAGTTATTTTGTTGAGTTTGCTCCCACTACTATTCAAGAGAAGAATTTTGCTTATGTGGAGAGTAGTAAAATTTCTATGCAAGTAGATCATGAAAAGAATGATTTAGGTTCTGGTTATATTGTTGAATTCATTCATGATGCTACTAAAAATTATTATGAGGGAGTAATATATGCTTGTAGGAATTGCAATAATATCAAGTTTCCTCTCTATGTGCTTAAAGTTTTGAAGTTATGCTTGTTTTGCCTTCCTATGCTAGTTGATTCTTGTTTTCATAAGTTGTTTGCTCACAAAATCCCTATGCATAGGAAGTGGGTTAGACTTAAATGTGCTAATCATATTCTTCATGATGCTCTCTTTATGTTTCAATTCTTATCTTTTATGTGAGCATCATTGAAATCATCATGCCTAGCTAGGGGCGTTAAACGATAGCGCTTGTTGGGAGGCAACCCAATTTTATTTCAGTTTCTTGCTTTTTGGTTATGTTTAGGAATAAATGATCTATCTAGCTTCTGTATAGATGTGGTTTTGTGTTTTAATTAGTGTTTGTGCCAAGTAGAACCTTTGGGAAGACTTGGGTGAAGTCTTTATGATCATGCTGTAAAAAACAGAAACTATAGCGCTCACGATATTAGCTAGACCTTTTTACTGGAGAGTGCTATTTAGTTGATTATTTTTGCAGATGATTACTAGACAAATTCCTCAGGTCCACCAAATTATTTTAGAATTTTTGGAGTTCCATAAGTTTGCGTTAGTTATAGATTACTACAGACTGTTCTGTTTTTGACAGATTCTGTTTTTCGTGTGTTGTTTGCTTATTTTGATGAATCTATGGCTAGTAAAATAGTTTATAATCCATAGAGAAGTTGGAATAAAGTAGTTTTAACACCAATATAAATAAAGAAAGAGATCATTACAGTACATTGAAGTGGTGTTTTGTTTTCTTTCGCTAACGGAGCTCACAAGTTTTCTGTTAAGTTTTGTGTTGTGAAGTTTTCAAGTTTTGGGTAAAGATTCGATGGACTATGGAATAAGGAGTGGCAAGAGCCTAAGCTTGGGGATGCCCAAGGCACCCCAAGGTAATATTCAAGGATAACCAAGAGCCTAAGCTTGGGGATGCCGGAAGGCATCCCTCTTTAAATCTACTTCCATCGGTAACTTTACTTGGAGCTATATTTTTATTCACCACATGATATGTGTTTTGCTTGGAGCGTCATTTTATTTTCTTTAGCTTTGCTTGTTTGAATAAAGTACCAACATCTGAAATTCTTAATATTAGAGAGTCTTCACATAGTTGCATAATTATTCGGCTACTCATTGATCTTCACTTATATCTTTCGGAGTAGTTTGTCATTTGCTCTAGTGCTTCACTTATATCTTTTAGAGCACAACGGTGGTTATATTTTGTAGAAATAGATGAACTCTCATGCTTCACTTATATTATTTTGAGAGTCTTAAATAGCATGGTAATGCGCTTAATCCTAATATGCTAGGTATTTAAGAATAGTAAAAACTTTCTTACGAGTGTGTTGAATACTAAGAGAAGTTTGATGCTTGATGGTTATTTTGAGATATGGAGGTAGTGATATTAAAGTCGTGCTAGTTGAGTAGTTGTGAATCTGAGAAATACTTGTGTTGAATTTTGCAAGTCCCGTAGCATGCATGTATGGTAAACTTTATGTAACAAATTTGAAACATGAGGTGTTCTTTGAGTACCTAAAACCACCAAGTTAATATTATAAGCTAAACAACAATTGCACAATGATGTAGTACAACACTCTTTTATAATATGTCTATATACATCCGTATGTAGTAGTCCATTTGAAATCTCTAAAAACACAAATATTTAGGAACGGAGGGAGTATCTTATAACATCCAATATACTCACTTATTAGATGAATTAACATCTTATATTCTGGGCCAAAAGGAGTTTAGTGCATTCTTAACTGCTACTGTATCCATGGGTTACATTTAGTTTGAGCTAGTTGGGCTCAAATAGCCCTAAAGTATATCTAAACATGAGGGCTAGTTTGAGCTAGTTGCATCTATAACCCACCCAAAAAAACTGTCCAACCCAAGAGGTGCTAATTGGAGCTAGTTCTCCTAGTGCATTTATTGTCAATCTAACCCTGCCATCCAAACAACTCTTTGGATGGAGTTAGTTTAGGGTTAGTCATGAGCTAGAAACTAACTCTAACCTCTAGCTAAGTCGAGTATCCAAATAGTGCAGTGTTGTTGTTGTTGTTGTTGTTGTTGTTGTTGTTGCTGATGCTGCTCTTCTACGTATATCTAGACATCACTAGAACATTAATATGTCGGCGTCCTGGGAACGGGGGCCCCAGACTTTCCTGCCTGCGGCCCATAGCGTGCCTCCACCTGCGGCCCTGTATGGCCCTTCTTCATCAGCGAACACTCTAGACCCTAACGAGGGGCCAAGCCTCGCGAGGCGGACGACGCAAGACCTCCTCGGTGATGGCCTCACCAGGCTAGCTCGCGAGGGGCGGAGAGATCAAGGCGAGGAGCACCTCGTGAGGTCCCTGTGACGCAAGCCATGACGACGAAGGCCAGGCAGGCGCCAGCACATGCAGCGTACTCGTTTTCTCTTTGGTGATAAAGAGGCAAGCGCAGGCGAGGAGTCCCGAGGCATCAGGCAAAGGTTTCCATATCGTTGCAACAAGACCAAGACCAGCAGGATGGCAGGACGGAGGTCATCGTGGAGCCCAGGACGGTGTCACCACCAGAACCTTTGGCAGGTGAATACCGCCTTTAGTCAGGATAACTTGTACTGGTTGTCTCCCTTCAAATTTGGCCGTTGTTGGATCCCTTCCCGCCTACATTTGTGAAGAGAACCAGGGCCTCTATAAATGTCACTAGCCACCACAGTAGGAGGTAACTGATCTTGGACCATTCAGATCATCCTCAACCACAGAAGCTCACCGAGTTCAAGGACACCTCTCCTCAGGAGGCTGTTCTTCCCTTGTACTTGTTCATCCTCAGCCCAAGAGGCAATCCACCACACCACATTGGAGTAGGGTATTACACCACATTGGTGGCCCGAACCAACATAAACCCTGTGTCCTTTGTTCTGTGAGTACGACGTGCTGAGCCTTTGGATTGTGGGGAGTGGATGAGCTAGGGGAGGAGAGATCTTCGTGCGCACCCCAGAGTTCGAACCTCAAGGGTTTTGCAGGAACCCGAAATCCAACATTTGGCGCGCCAGGTAGGGGTGCGCCGAAGCTTTCCTTCCCTCGACCCACGCTCCCCCACCACTGCGCCTTGCCCCCATGGTCGGCGTTGCTCCTCCGGCTGGGATGACGGACACCCACGATGGAGCCAGGGGGCTCAGAGCCTTTTCCCCCGCCTTGCGACGGGTATAGTGGCCGCCCAAGTTCAAGCCGGAGATGCCACCGTGCTATGATGGCACGGCGGACCCGTCAGCCTTCCTGCTGGCGTATGAAGAGGCCATCCTGAAGGCTGGGGGAGATGACAAGGTCATGGCCAGCTGGCTTCCCATGGCCCTCGCTGGTGCACCTCGTGCCTGGCTGCTCACCCTCCCGAGATCCTCGGTGGAATCTTGGGAGGAGCTGCTCGGCCTCCTCGTCACGCGCTTCGTGGCACCGGCGCCCCTCGCCGTTGCGGCCCTCCATGGCGGCTCGCAAGCACTGCCCTCGGACCGTTATGCCAAGCAGTTCTTTCGCCGGATCGGCGCCGCTTTCGTGCAGCAAGGGGCTCCCTTGGGTTGGGTAGCGCCGAAGGCCGACCTAACCTCCGACTCGGGAGATCACCCCGTCACCACCGTTGGCTCGCGCGTGCTGCCAATGCTTTGCGCGCCCACCATTTTCAACGTAGCTGTCACCAAGATCCTCATCAACGACGACGGCGACCTCAACATGCTCTTTGTGGAGCTTTTATCCTTCTTCACGTACCACTAGAACGGCTCCGCCCTAGCAAGCCCTTTTCCGGGGTCGGTGGCGGCTCCTCCTGCACCCTGGGGTAGATCCGCCTTCCTGTGACCTCTGGCACCCGTGACAACTACCGCACCGAGCTGATCGACTTCGACATCGCCCGCGTTGGCCTCCCATAAAACGCCATCCTCGGGTACCCGGCTCTGGCTCAGTTCATGGCGGCGACCCATCCGACCTACAACCTCATGAAGATGCCCGGGAGCAAGGACGTCCTCATCGTAGTTGGGGACACCAAGGAGGCTCTGGTGGCACTCAAACTCGCCCTCAAAACCACCACAGTGGCGCGGCCCGCCGACAAGGTGACCCCTGGAGCTAAGGAGGCCGCGCCAGCAAAGAAGAAGCATTTGTTCACTCAAGACCGGGCCGAAACTAAGCAGGTGCCGGTCGAGGAAGATGGATCCTCAGGAGCCACCTTCACCATAGGTGCCAACCTCGACTCGGGTCAGGAGGAGGCATTAGTGAGGTTCCTGAGCGCGAACAAGGATGTATTCTCCTGGGAACCCAAGCAACTAGTAGGGGTCCCAAGGGGGTGATCGAGCATCACTTGAGGGTGTGCCCCAATGTACGCCCTGTGAAGCAGAAGGCGCGGCAAGAGTCCACGGAGAAGCAGTCCTTCATCGTCCAGGAAACCTGCAAGCTAGAGGCAGCAGGCGTCATTCCCGAGGTTCGGTACCCTAAGTGGCAGGCGAACCCCTTCGTTGTACCGAAGAAAGGTGGGAAGGAGCGCATGTGTGTTGACTTCACCAACCTCGACAAGGCCTGTCCCCAAGACCCGTTCCCGCTCCCGCGCATTGATCAGATTGTTGACTCCACCACCGAGTGCGACCTGCTGTGCTTCCTGAACTCGTTTTCAGGCTATCACCAGATCAAGATGGCAGTGGAGGATGTGAAGAAGACGGCCTTCCTGACCCCGTGTGGGGTGTACTGCTACACTTGCACGCCCTTCGGGCTGTGCAACGCAGGCGCGACCTTTTCGGTGACCGATGCACATCATACAGGTCAGCAGCTCGGGAGGAACGCTGAAGCCTATGTCGACGACATTATGGTAAAGTCTTGGGAGGCAAGGACTTTGATTCAAGACCTGGAGGAGACCTTCGCAAGCTGGTGCCAGGTGGACCTGCGGCTCAACCCACAGAAGTGCGTGTTTGGTGTCCCCTCCGGCAAGCTGCTGGGCTTCCTCGTCTCCCGCAGGGGGATCGAGGCTAACCCGGAGAAGGTTAAGGCGATAGAAGACATGAGCCCACCACAAACTCTCAAGGAGATGCATAAGCTTGCGGGCTGCATGACCTTGCTGGGCGCTTCATCTCCAAGCTGGGAGAGCGCGCCCTGCCATTCTTCAAGCTGATAAAGAAGAAGGGCCCATTCGAGTGGATCCCGGAGGCTGACCAAGCTTCAAGACCTCAAGAGATACCTGACCAGCCCTCCGGTGATGGTGGCGCCCCACCCTCTCGAGCCCCTGGTGCTTTACCTTGCCGCCACTCCCTACTCCGCTAGCGTATCTCTAGTGCCAGTTCGGGAAGAGCGTCAGGCCAAGGGTCAGCCGCGCCGTGCCGCACCTTCAGTCGGCGTGATACGGGACCAAGAGGGCACCGCAAAGGCTGCAGCAACGCCAACGAGTGACCAGGCCCAGCAAGGCGGCGTTCACGGGCCTGTAGAGGCCCCAGTGGGCGACCAGGCCCTTGGGGTCCCGTGACCTCAGGAGACGCCCCAACCTCCGATAGACACAGGCTGCGTCGACGCTCCCGCCCTCGTCGAGCACCCAGTATACTTCGTTAGCTCGGTATTGCGGGATGCAAGGTCACGGTACCCCATGCCTCAAAAGTTCTTGCTAGCGCTCTTGGTGGCCTCGCGTAAATTGTGGCACTACTTCCAAGGTCACCCAATCAAGGTCGTCTCGGCCTACCCGCTGGAGAGGGTACTCAGGAGCCTCAATGCTAATGGAAGAGTCGCCGAATGGAACATCGAGCTGCAAGCATTCCAGCTAGAGTTCAGCACAACCAGGGTCATCAAGGGAGCCGCGCTCGCCGACTTCGTGGCAGAATGGACTGACGCCCCGGGGTTTGAAGCAGGCGAGGACCGATCCCTCTCACTAGGAAGTGAAGCACCAGATGGCTGGGTCATGTATTTCGATGGCGCGTTCGCACGCCAAGGCGCGGGAGCTAGAGCAGTGCTCATCTAGCCCACTCAGGACAAGCTCTACTACGCCATGCAGCTCTGCTTCCAGCAAGGCGATAAGGTCTACAATAACATCACAGAGTACGAAGGCCTCATCGCTGGCCTTAAGGCTGCGGTGGCCCTTGGGGTGAAGCACCACACCATCAGGGGCGACTAGCAGCTCCTTGTCAACTGCTCCACCAAGGTATACGAGCCGAGGGACGAGCACATGGAGGCATACCTCGCGGAGGTACGCAAAATGGAAAAGTATTTCCTGGGTCTAGAGTTGCAGCACGTGCCCTGTGGCACCAACAAGGAGGCCGACAACATCGCCAAAAGGGCGTCCAAGTGACAACCCGAAGAGCCTGGCGTCTTCGAGGAGCGGCTCTTCAAGCCTTCGGCAGCACCTCCGCTTTCGGGGCTGGCGCCGCCTTGGGAGGAACTCCCCCAACCACCTGCCTCGGGAGCCCCAGCCTGCGGCCCGACCTCAGGAGCACACCTACTCCTAGCTCTCGAGCCTCAGGAGGGGTGCTGGACCAAGGAGTTCAAGGAATACCTGACGCAAGGGACGCTGCCGGAGAAAGAGGAGGACGCGGAGCGCGTGGCCCGACAGGCTACGGCATACTGCATCCAGGACGGTGAGTTATACAGGAAGCGGCCAAATGACGTTTCCGTATGGTGCATGTCAGGGAACAGGGGAACGAGTTGCTAGCTGACATACACGACGGAGACTACGGGCACCACTCGTCGTCACGAACCCTCGTCGGCAAGGCATTCCGCAGCGGGTTATACTGGCCTACGGCACTCAACGACGCGACCGAGCTGGTGAAGTCCTGTGAGGCCTGCCAATTCCACGGCAAGCAGATCCATTAGCCAGCTCAGGGCCTCCAGACCATCCTGCTCTCATGGCCATTCGTTGTCTGGGGGCTAGATATCTTAGGCCCGTTCCCTCGAGCGCCTAGGGGCTACCGCTACTTCTATGTCGCCATCGACAACTTCACCAAATGGGTGGAGGTAGAAACTGTCCGCACATTCCGGACGAATATGCAGTCAAGTTCATCAAGGGTCTCGTGAGCCGGTTTGGGGTCCCTAATTGCATCATCACCGACAATGGTCGCAGTTCACTAGCAATCTCTTCAAGACATATTGTGCTAACCTTGGTACGCAGATCTGCTACGCTTAGGGGGCACACCCCAGGAGCAATGGTCAAGCCGAACGCGCCAACGCGGAGGTCCTGAGAGGCCTCAAGACGAGGACCTTCAAGAGGAAGCTCGAGGCCTGCGGCAGGGGCTGGCACAACGAGCTCCAGTCTGTGTTGTTGTCCATCCACAGCACCGCCACCAAGCTAACAGGCGGGACCCCGTTCTTCCTCGTCTATGGAACATAAGCGGTTCTCCCTCATGAGGTCAAGCATCGCTCTGCGCAGGTCCTGGCGTTTGATGAGACACAGCAGGACGCCATGCGAGGGATGGACCTTGTGCTGGGGGAGGAACGCCACCGTGAAGCCACACTTTGAGCGGCAAGATACCAGCAGGCGCTGCGGCGGTATCACTGTCGCAGCATCCGCTCCAGGACGCTCGAGGTGGGTGACCTCGTCCTAAGGCGGGTGCTCTCCAGGGAAGGGCTGCATAAGCTCTCGCCCATGTGGGAGGGCCCGTTTAGGGTCGCCCACGTCTCCAGGCCTGGTGCCATGCTCCTGGAGACGCAGGACGGGGTCCCCATCCAGAACGCCTGGAACATCCAGCACCTTCGGAAGTTTCAAGAAGCAAGGCCCAGCGCATGTGCAGCAAGGCCGCGTGCCTTTGAAGGTCTCCGCTCGTGACACTCTCATGTAATAATGAGTGGGGATGTACATGCCCCGGAGTCTCAAGAGTGCCGCCCTCGGGCCTCGGGGGCTCCCACCCACGTCCTAGTGGCAGCACTTAGCTCCGCGCTAGTGAGAAGACTAGACTAGGTGCCAGACGCGGCTTTTCATTTGCTTTCCGTAGTTGACTTGCCCCTCTTTAATGGAAGTTCGCATTCTGGTGTTTCTTGTCGTCTTGGTTCGACGCCTTTTCCTCTGTTCTTCCCTCGGTTCTTTGTTTTGGCCCGTACTCTCCCTCACATGCCTCGCAAGGGGGCTGGACAGGTGCACTCATGAGCGTTCGTTTTTCTTGTTCTTCGCGAGGAACCCTCGCTCGAGCTCGCAAGCTGTCGCACCTCCCTCTTTTAACACCGTGCCCCTCGTGTACCGCGACGGGGAGCACTAGGTCATGGCCGGCTATGCCTAGGGCCCTGGGCTTGGAATAACAATAGTTCCTTAACAAATTTTTGCAGTTCATCGACGCCTCCCAAGCCTACGGCAAGGAGGTCTCACCAGGTGCTGGGAGATGCGCGCCTCACGAGGTGGAAACTACTCCAAACACGTTAAGCTAAGTTATCTCTACATGCCTACGTAAAACACTGATGCTACAACACAACGCAGGAACAATAAACATAACATAGCAGCTTGGAAATCATGGTTCGTTGCACGCCCTTACAGGGCCCCATACTGGTTTCTTTTTCAAATGCAGGAAGGAAAGAACAAAACAAAAGCGGTGCACACCCCCGCGGCGGTTCATGAGGGTAGGCCCTCGGCGCCCCCTGGACTCAACCAAACACCTCCTCGCGCTTCACTTGGGCGCGGCTACGAGAAGATCCGCTACCGCCTTCGAAGCGGGCGCGACGGCTGGTCATAGCCGCCGCTACTGGAGTTGTCGTCGGAGGAAGAGCCGCCGAGCTGGATGAGTCGCGGCCAACACTAAGGAGGAGTCCACCTTCACCCTCGTCACGACCGTCACCAAGGCCGAGCACCTTGCCTCCGTCGTTGTCCTCGAGGTAGAATCCGACGCGGCGACCATCTTCCCCGAATACCCGCACGTAGAGGGTCGCGTCACCGTCGTACTTGAAGTGGAGGGTACACCGCCTGCCAGGCAGCAAGACGGGCAAACGTCGCCAACCGGGCTGGGGAGGCTGCGTTGCGACGGAGACTTCCGCCATGAAGCTTCTTTGCTGCAGCAGCTATCCGCCTGCAGCTAGAGACTGCCTGGACCAGCGGCCGGCAGTTCGCTTGAGAAGAAGCGCGGGAGCTGAAGCTAGGTGTCGGCCGGGTTCTCCGACTACACGACGAACTCCGACAGCACCTCCGCCGAGTGGAAGCGTGGCCGGGGAGGCTGCGCAACCATGGCGCACCTCACTTCATCGACGGGACTGCCACGACCTGGGCGTCCCCCACCGCGGCCGCGAGGTGCCACGGTGGGGGTCACGGCGTCCTTACGTGGGCGACGACGCCCCCTCTTGGGTGGCGGCGAGCCGGGCGCCTCCTGGTGGGCCTTTCCTTTTTTCTGTGGCCGAGAACCTCTTCACCGGCGCCATGGGTGTCGCTGCTAGTAGTGAAGCAAGGGAGAAGAAGCAAGTGGAGAAGGAAGAGATGGGCGACCGGGGCTCCACCCCACTCCTCATTTTTAGCAGGAGAAGGCCAACCGGCGACCCCCACGATCACAGGTAATGATGGTTTTCTGTGAGTGCAGCAGTGACTCGTCTGGGCAGTTGCCGAGTCAGCATGGGGAAGCGAAGACGCCCACATCCCATTAATCGCCACGCATCGACCGAGGCCGCAGGCTATTGGGGCCCGCGGCGCTTCGTACTTGCCCCTTGGCTTCGCCTCGAAGACAAGTCCGAGCGCGCCTTGGGTCCGGGGGCTACTATCGGCGTCCTGGGAACGGGGGTCCTCAGACTTGCCTGCCTGCAGCCCTTGGCGTGGCTCCACCAGCGGCCCTGTGCGGACCATCTTCATCAGCGAACACTCAAGACCCTCGCAAGGGGCCATGCCTCGTGAGGCGGACAACGCAACACCTCCTCGGGGACGGCCTCACCAGGGTGGCTCGCGAGGGGTGGAGAGATCAAGGCGAGGGGCACCTCGCAAGGTCCCTGTGAGTCAAGCCATGTCGACCAAGGCCAGACGGTCGCTAGCGTGCGCAGCGTACTCGTTTCCTCTTTGGTACTAAAGAGGCAAGCGCAGGCGAGGAGTGCCCAGGCATCAAGCAAAGGTTTCCATATCGGTGCAACAAGACCAAGACCTGCAGGACGGTAGGACGGAGGTCACCGTGGAGACCAGGACGGCGTCACCACCAGAACCTTTGGCAGGCGAAGACCACCATTAGTCAGGATAATTTGTACTAGTTGTCTCCCTTCAAATTTGGCTGTTGCTGGATCCCTTCCCTCCTACATTTGGGAAAAGGACCAGGGCCTCTATAAATAGGAGTAGCCACCACAGTAGGAGGTAACAGATCTTGGACCATTCAGGTCATCCTCAACCACACAAGCTCACCGAGCTCAAGGACACCTCTCCTCAGGAGGCTGTTCTTCCCTTGTACTTGTTCATCCTCAGCCCAAGAGGCAATCCACCACACCACACTGGAGTAGGGTATTACACCACATTTGTGGCACGAACAAGTATAAACCCTGTGTCCTTTGTTCTGCGAGTTCGACGTGCTGAGCCTTGGGATCGTGGGGAGTGGGTGAGCTAGGGGGAGGAGAGATCTTCATGTGCACCCCAGAGTTCGAACATCAAGGGTTTTGCCGGAAACCGAAATCCGACATAATGTAACACTCTTCCTTGTTGCTATGTAGCCTAGGGTTGCATATTTAGACATTAAGTACAGTGCATGTTGCTATGTAGCCTCAGATATATTACATATGGCCCTAGTTAACCTAACGAAAAATGGGTTGCAGATATATTCAGTTAAAAGTCCGATTCACCGATTAGTCCCTTATCAGCCGCCGGCCTATATGGTACCAGCTACCGATATCCTGAACAGTGAGCAGATATAAGCCATGGGATGAAACTAACCTCGATGGAAAACAACAGTCGTTCCCAAAATTGTCCTGTGTAGGTACATCGAGAAGCATGTTAAGCACAATAGGCTAAACATGAACCAAAATTATCCATGGCAGACAAAATAATCTCCAAAAGATAGCTTCAGTGTGCAGGTTTAAGCACGCTAGTAAGGCAAAACAAGTGGAAAGGTGTGCTAACTGCAACAGGCCTAACATTTAACAACAAGCAAACATAGTCATTCAAACTGGTATTGTGCCGGTCTAAGTACACTGGTTATTTTTGAAGAAAAATGGAAAGGCGTGTTAACTACAAGCAACCAAATGTAGTCATTCATAGTGGTATTGTTGAAACTGCTACTGATGAAATTGAACTGCACAGTTCATACTTGCACACATAGAGCATCACATTGTGAATAACTGGAATAAACAAGGCATACTATGAACAACCAAAGATAGCATTTGAAACTGGACATATACTAACTGCAAACAACCGAACAATCAAAAAACTTTAAAAGAGGCATATGCTAGCTATAACAGGCTTACTAGCATGCAAATATATGCATTCCTACGGTATGTTTAAAATTGGATTGATGAAATGTACTACACAGTAAATAATTGCACATATAGAGCATCACATTGTGAACAAATGAAATAAACAAGGCATACTGCAAACAACTAGATATAGCAATTAAAACTGGACATATTCTCACTACACTACTAAAGCGACACGACAAAACAAATCATGGGTTTCTCCCTTGAAGAGGCACGGCAAAACAAATCATGGGTTTCCTCACTTGTCACAGATGGGCTCGTTCTCGTGGGAAGAGCACGAACCCTGGTTGCGCTCCATGTTGTCGCAGATGGGCTCCTTCCCCTTGGAAGAGCATGACTATAGGGTGCCCTCCCTGATGTCGCAGACGGGCGCTTTTTCCCCTTGGAAGAGTAGATGGGCTCTTTCCCCTTGGAAGAGCCGGAGAGGGTGCCTCCTCGTGGTTACCGTCGATGAGGTCTGACTTGGAAGTTGTGGATCCCAAGCCAGCGTCGCAGAATGTGTCCTTCAGAAATGACAAAAGGGGCTTGATGGAGATGTAGAATGGCAAATTGTTGACAGCGAGCCAGAGAAGATCAGCGGCGGGGCCATGGATGAGATCAACAGCGGTTGAACCCGAAGGGTTGGGGGTGGGCCACTTAACCTATGACATAGCCCGCCTCAGGCCGTTGCTGTCGATGACCTCGATGTCGTAGCCGGCGGCCGAGACATGCCCGCATACTCTAGCCCGCTTCTTGAGTGTCTGCCGCCAGTAATGGTCGTCAGCTTCCACGGTGACGTCGGGCGAAGAGACCGCTATACACCTATTCGGGCCAGTCGCTCCTCGAGCTCCACGAGAAGCATAGCCAGGCTTCTAGAGTGGGGGATGGGGATGGGGATCTGTGGGAAAGGGGGCGTTTGGCAGGCGTCATCGAAGAAACTCAAGGCGGCCTGGGTATGGAGATCGGTTGGTAAGCTGCACGGGCAAACCGACAGATGTTGAAAATGGAGGCCTTGTGGTGGCGGCGGTGGCGGGAACCTTGCTAGGGTCTCGAGCGATGGAGGGTGTGTGTGTGTGTGCATGCATGCCCGAGGAGGTTTTGGTGTGTGTGTGTGTGTGTGTGTGTGTGTGTGTGTGTGTGTGTTGTGTGTGTGTGTGTGTGGAGGGGGCGCGGGGTGTTTGAGGAAATGAAGCTGATACTGAAAATTTTACTATGCGGGAGTCAAATGCGGGAGTGAAATGCGGGCTATTGAAAGCGTTGATGATAGTGCATCGCACACGGTCCGGAGATAACAACCGTTTGTTATGAAACAGAAAAACCGTCGAGGCGGGCAGATATTTTCTAGGGATGCAGGCGGGATTGGGAACAAGAAACATCGCACACGGTCCAGTGATAACAACCGTGTGTCATGAAACAGAAAAACCCTCGAGGCGGGTAGATATTTTCTAGGGATGCAGGCAGGACTGGGAACAAGAAACATCGCACATGGTCCGGAGATAACAACCGTGTGTTATGAAACAGAAAATCCCTCGAGGCGGGTAGATATTTATGAGAGGGGGAGCCTCGTGGAGCCCAATGTACTGTGCGGATGTGTGCATCATAGGGGCACCAGCATGGCACACAATTAGTTTGAGTGAACCGTGTCTATTGCGTCATCCGACTTGTCTAATGTTCATAAATTTGGAAAAGAATGATGTGGGAGAGGGTCAGAACACGAACCCACTTGCATGTGGACCAAATTTATGTATCAAAAGGGTGGTTTGATTTTCAAATACCAAATGCAACTTCGATGTGGCACCTCTCTCGCAAAGCGCTTGGTATTCCATTGCCCCCACCCCCTCGTGTGGGCATGAAGGGAATCCTAAGCTATGAATGCATGCCCCCTCCCCCCCAACCGAGGTTCACCAAGCAAAGTGTGAAGTAGATAGAAGCCCCCCTCCTCCCTCGTGTCGGCAAGAAAGGAATCCTAAGCTATGAGTGCATGCCCCCAACCGAGGTTCATTCAACTAGCAAAGTGCGAAGTAGCTAGTAGCCCCCCTCCCTCGTGTCGACACGAAGGGAATCCTAAGCTATGAATGCATGCCCCCCCCAACCGAGGTTCACCCAAGCAAAGTGCGAAGTAGCTAGCAGCCCCCTCCCTCGTGTCGGCATGAAGGGAATCCTAAGCTATGAATGCATGCCCCCAAACCGAGGTTCACCCTAGCAAAGAGCGAAGTAGCTAGCAGCCCCCCCCCCTCGTGTCGGCACCATTGGAATCCTAATCTTTTAATGCATCCCCCCCCCCCCCGCCAACCGAGGTTCACCTAGCAAAGTCCGAAGTAGCTAGCAGCCCCCCACCCTCCCTCGTGTCGGCACGAAGGAAATCCTAAGCTATGAATGCAAGCCCCCCCCCCCAACCGAGGTTCACCTAGGAAGGTGCGAAGTAGCTAGCAGCCCCCTCCCTCGTGTTGGCACGAAGGGAATCCTAAGCTATGAATGCATGCCCCCCAGCCGAGGTTCACCTAGCAAAGTGCGAAGTAGCTAGCAGACCCCCTCCCTCGTGTCGGCACCAAGGGAATCCTAAGCTATGAATGCATGCCCCCCAACCGAGGTTTACCCTAGCAAAGTGCAAAGTAGCTACCAGCCCCCTCCCTCATGTTGGAACGAAGGGAATCCTAAGCTATGAATGCATGGCCCCCAACCGAGGTTCACCTAGCAAAGTGCGAAGTAGCTAGCAGCCCCCTCCCTCATGTCGGCACCAATGGAATCCGAAGCTATGAATGCATGCCCCCCAACCGAGGTTCACCTAGCAAAGTGCTAAGTAGCTAGGAGCCCCCCTCCCTCGTGTCGGCACGAAGGGAATCCTAAGCTATGAATGCATGCCCCCCCAACCGAGGTTCACCTATCAAAGTGCAAAGTAGCTACCAGCCCCCCTACTTCGTGTCGGCACCAAGGGAATCCTAAGCTATGAATGCATGCCCCCCCCAACCGAGGTTCACCTAGCAAAGTGCAAAGTAGCTAGCACCCCCCACCTCGTGTTGGCACGAAGGTAATCCTAAGCTATGAATGCATGCCCCCTCCCCCCAACCGAGGTTCACCTAGCAACGCGCGAAGTAGCTAGCAGCCCCCCTCCTGTTGCCACGAAGGGAATCCTAAGCTATGAATGCATGCCCCCCAACCGAGGTTCACCTAGCAAAGTGCGAAGTAGCTAGAAGCCGCCCCCTCCCTCGTGTCGGCATGAAGGGAATCCTAAGCTATGAATGCATGCCCCCCCAACCGAGGTTCACCTAGCAAAGTGTGAAGTAGCTAGCAGCCCCCTCCCTCCTGTCGGCACCAAGGGAATCCTAAGCTATGAATGCATGCCCCCCAACCGAGGTTCACCTAGCAAAGTGCAAAGTAGCTAGCATCCCCACCTCGTGTCGCCATGAAGGGAATCCTAAGCTATGAATGCATGCCCCCTCCCCCCCCAACCGAGGTTCACCTAGCAAAGCGCGAAGTAGCTAGCAGCCCCACATACACCCACACACTTTCAGTCGGCGGGCCAGAGAGGCATATCTCACCAAGATGGATCGTAAAACGGAAAAAGAATAATCCACCTTGGTCGTACAACCTCTCTCTTCTTGTTGGTCAAAGTGATGGCCGTCCATGCGACCCCGGAGGGTGGCTAGCTCGCCAATAATCACGCAAGTAGCTAGTCCCCAAAGACAACCACTGCATGCGTGTGGCCCAAACATATGTATGGAGAGGTGTGTTTTTGAGTAACAATGGAACAACTTTGATGTGGCACCGTGATTTCGAACTATAAATCCCCACACTGAGTGAGGGTTAGGTTGACGATGCATATGTATGTTACACCACACTTCAAGCCAACAACGGGGATTCATGGATGCATGCGTGCATAGTATATGCACTCAAACTTAAGGTCTGAATCTCACCATGAACTATACTATGATAACGTGAACCAATTGAAGAATCCACCATGGTAACCTATCTTGTTGTTGGTCAAGGTGATCATGGATGTCCACGCAGGCCACGAATATATAGGCTTGTCGTCGATAACCACGCGAGGGAGTGTACTGTTCGAACGCAACCACTACATGAATATGTATGGAGGTGATGCGTGCAGGCATGTTTGAATACACAACATTGATGTGGCGCGTGCGTCAAAAATCGTAAGCTCCCCACACAGAGCGAGATCAGTTCTTAATGTGTCGTTGTACTAGCCACTTTGACTTGATGGGAGGGACTCATGCATACACATGCATGTGTGTGAGTGCTCAAACTATATCATGCATGTCATCCCAAAGAAAAAATAAAAACCCCCTCCTAAGTCAAATTAACCTCTCTTGTTGTCAGGCAAAACGTAGTGATGGACCAAGCGGGCCCATAGATGGAAAGCATCGATATCGCTGGTGACCGCTTATGTGGGTGCGAGAGGACAACCACCACTGCTTTGCATGTGGGCCAAACATATATATGTTGAATACACAAAATGCACCACTTGGATGTGCCACATGCCTCAAAAAACCGTAAACCATGCACCCACACAGAGTGAGGTTCATCAAGCGTACTACATATGATGGTCCCCTTCCCCCCTCTTCACCGCATATTATATGCTCCTGCTGTAATATATGTACAACCCAAAAGAATCCTCACCAATGGTGAAATTAATTAATCTCTCCCGATGTAGGTCAAAGTGATGCATGCATGCATGGACGATGGCCTCGTGGGTGTAACACCCCGGATGTAACTTTCCATATTTGTAACTCCAACTCTTGCCATTTTCGGCATTGTGATATGATATTCCCTCCGTGGTTGGGTTTTGTCTTTTGTTTTGCATTTTGTCCATGTCATGCATCTCATATCATGTCATCATGTGCACCTCATTGGCACACGTGTTCGTCTCATGCATCCGAGCTTTTTATCCGTTGTCCGTTTTGCAATCCGGCACTCCTATGTTCCCCGGCGTCCCCTTTTACATTTTTTCGTGAGTGGGTACTAAAATTTCTCGGAATGGACCGAGGTTTGTCAAGTGGCCTTGGTACATCACCGGTAGACCACCTGTCAATTTTTGTGCCATTTGGAGGTCGTTTGATACTCCAACGGTTAACCGGGTAACCGCGAAGGCCTCTTGTATGTTGCAGCCCAACACTCCTTCAAAACAGCCCAATAACCCATCTAAGTCACTTCCATGCTCTCCATCATCGGATCACGATCGTGTGGGCGAAAACTACACCTCATTTGGACACTCCTAGCTCCTTCTACCTATAAAAACACCCCTCCTCCAAAATCCCGGGTCATTTCCACCCTAACCCTAGCCCCGCTCCTCTCCGCGCCGCCGGACACGTCCGGACGGAGCCGGACGCGTCCGCCACCGCGCCCCCGGCGAATCGGGAGCCGCCACGTGCGAGCAGCGCCCACATCGCCAGCTGCCCATGGAGCTCGCCCGGCCCCCGAGGCCCATCGCCGTCGCCCGCCGCTGGCGCCCAAGGCCTCCTCCTCCTGCAGGCCGCCCTAAGCGCGCCCGCCGAAGAGGCTCCCGCTGGCGCCGCCTCGCGCCTCCCACGGTCGCCCCGCCCCAAGGTCCGTTGCCGGAGTCCGGCCGCCCGGCCCCGCCTCCGCCCGACGCCGCCGACGCCTGATCCGGCCAGGTCCGGCCACCCCGGCCTCTCCTCCGTCCTGCTCCGGCCTGAGCTCCATCTCCGGCCGGCGAACCTCGAAGTCCGAGCCGGATCCAGATCAGCCTCGGTTGACTTTCTTCCTCCCCTGATTTTTTGTCTAAGTCCTTATCTGTCATTATTTTGTTACATGTTCATGGCACCATAACTCCGTACTCGTGGCTCCGTTTTGGTCGTATTGCATACGGGATTGTTCGCCTCGACGGGCGCATCATTTCATCTCATTGCATCATTTACATTTGAGCTCATCTTGATGCCCGAAATTCTGTTAGAAGAGGGCTATGTGATGTTAGTTTCAGATTCTTATCAGAACATGCACTTTTGTCATTTTTGCCATGATTGATGTGTGCATCCTATGATCTTGAGTCCTACTTATGTTTTTTGATATGCCATGCCATCTTTACAGGGGTGTATGCCATGTATTTTTGTGATCTCTGTGGTGACTAGCACAAGCATGCAAACTAGACTTCATGATGTTGCTGATTTCAGCCCCTGTTTTGCTGATATTTTTATGCCATGTAAACATGATGCTACAGAGAGATCCATGCATATTTTGAGATACTTCATTAAGGATGTTTTGAACATACGGTTATGCTCTATCCATCCATTCCTCTGTTGGCAATTATGGAGTGACATAGCTTGAGTCAATCGAGCTCTACTTTTGCTATAAAACGTTTCCTAGCAGGTCGTTTACATGTTATTCAATTTTGCCAAGGTTGTTGCAATTGATCCGTGTATGCTATGATATGGTTCTTGCCATGTATAGCTTTTATGCCATGTCTTCTTGATGGATATATTCTTAGTTTATCATGAAATGCTCTGTAATGAGTACATCGAGCTCGCGAAGATGCCTTCATAATTCTGTCAATGTCATGCCCTGTTTGCTGAATCTGTTAACGAAACTTGCTATATTGACATCGGTGCTATTACATTTTCTCATCCCTTTTGGCTCTTGGTTAGTAAGGGACTTTTGTTCAATGCCTTGATTATACTCATGCCATGCCATATTTTGCTATGTCTTGTTCCTGTAGCAGGTTGTTTGCTTGCTCTAAACATGCCTTCCTGATGTTCATTTCTGGCATGTTAGTATTTTCACTGTCTATGAAGCTGATATATTTTTCACTTTTGCCTTGCTTGTTTGGACCTGTTATGTTGTGATTTAGCCATTGCTTAGTGTTCATCTTTTGTCAAGAATCTTGAGTAGATCACTGCCATATGCTTTGTTGGTACGTTTGGGTGCAGTAGCTTAATTTCTTGTTGCTTGCTATGTGGTATGATGCTGTTAATGGCAGATTTGTGCCATTCTTGTTTTGCTTGTCATTTGCAAACCGTGCATCCGATTCCGGTGACCGTTATATCGATTTCAACCGAAATCATCTCACCTTTCCAGCGGCATACTTGGTTTGCCAAGTTGATGCCTTGTTCATCATTTTCCTTCCGGAGCACGCATATGCACTTCATCTCACATCTCGCATATCATGCCATGTATTGCATCATGTTGTTTGTGCATCGCCCGTGATTTATTGTGATTCCATTGTTTGTGTTCTTGCTTTGGGTAGAGCCGGAGACGAGTACGTGAACGAGGAACCTGTTGAAAACGCTTACGAGGATCAAGCTTTCGACAACTCTGAGAACCTTGCAAGCAAGATGACCATACCCTCGAAATCACTTCTATCTTTGTTTGCTAGATGCTCGCTCTTTTTATATGCCTATGCTACGTTACCTACCACTTGCTATATCATGCCACCCATATTGCCATGTCAAACCTCTAACCATCCTTTCCTAGCAAACCGTTGATTGGCTATGCTACCGCTTTGCTCAGCCCCTCTTATAGCGTTGCTAGTTGCAGGTGAAGATGAAGTTTGTTCCTTGTTGGAACATGGATATTTTGGGATATCACAATATCTCTTATTTAATTAATACATCTATATACTTGCTAAAGGGTGGAAGGCTCGGCCGTATGCCTGGTGTTTTGTTCCACTCTTGCCACACTAGTTTCCGTCATACCGGTGTTATGTTCCTTGATTTTGCGTTCCTTACACGGTTGGGTGATTTATGGGACCCCCTTGACAGTTCGCTTTGAATAAGACTCCTCCAGCGAGGCCCAACCTTGGTTTTACCATTTGCCTACCACCTACCCCTTTTCCCTTGGGTTTTCGCGAGCCCAAGGGTCATCTTTTTTTAGCCCCCCCCGGGCCAGTGCCCCTTTGGGGGCTGGTCCGAAACGAGCAGACTGCAGGGCCACCTTGGGGAGACTTGACGCTTGGTTTTACTCGTAGGATGTCTCATCCGGATGTGCCCTGAGAACGAGATATGTGCAGCTCCTATCGGGATTTGTCGGCACAATCGGGCGGCTTTGCTGGTTTTGTTTTACCATTGTCGAGATGTCTTGTAGTCCAGGATTCCGAGACTGATTGGGTCTTCCCGGTAGAAGGAATATCCTTCGTTGACCGTGAGAGCTTATAATGGGCTAAGTTGGGACACCCCTGCAGGTTATTATCTTTCGGAAGCCGTGCCCGCGGTTATGAGGCAGATGGGAATTTGTTAATGTCCGGTTGTAGAAAACCCGAAGTTGACCTTGATTAAAATACATCAACCGCGTGTGTAACCGTGATGGTCTCTTCTCGGCGGAGTCCGGGAAGTGAACACGGTGTTGGAGTTATGTTTGGCGTAAGTAGTTTCAGGATCACCTCTTGATCCCTACTAGCTTCACGACCGTGCCTTGCTTCTCTTCTCGCTCTCTTTTGCGAATGTAGCCACCATATATGCTAGTCGCTTGCTGCAGCTCCACCTCACAACTCCGTCCTTCCTATAAGCTTAAATAGTCTTGATCTCGCGGGTGTGAGATTGCTGAGTCCCCGTGACTCACAGATTCTACCAAAACAGTTGCAGGTGCCGACGATGCGGCAGGTGTGACGAACCGAGCTCAAGTGGGAGTTCGACGAGGAACGTGGTCGCATTATGTGTCTTTTCCTGATGATCGATAGTGGAGCTCAGTTGGGACGATCGGGGATCTGTGTAGCATTTGGGGTAGTCTTCTTTTATTTTGGTTCCGTAGTCGGACCTTGAGTGTAATCTGGATGATGGATGTTTATTTATGTATTGTGTGAAGTGGCGACTGTAAGCCAACTATGTATCTCTTTCCCTTATGTATTACATGCGCTATGTGAAGATTACCTCACTTGCGACATTGCTTTCAATGCGGTTATGCCTCTAAGTCGTGCTTCGACACATGGGAGATATAGCCGCATCGAGGGCGTGACAAGTTGGTAATCAGAGCCATCCCCGACTTAGGAGCCCCCGCTTGATTGTTTCTTTGGCGTTGTTGAGTCTAGAACAAAAATGTTTTGAGTCTTAGGATTATATATATCGGAGAGTAGGATTCTTTTTACTCCCCAGTCCCTTCGGCTGCTCGTGAGGTCTCTGACGAGAAGTTTTGACTCTCCTCTCCTCAAATTTCACTAATTTTTTTTAGGATCACGCGGGTATCTTGGAATCGTTCCGATGGTTTTGTGAGGAGAACATTGTTCTTGGTGCCTCCTGACATTTAGGGGTTGTGGCAGTGTCCCGGGGAGTTGAGCTCCGAGGTATTGTCGTCACAATTTTATCGTTGCAGTTCTAGAATACCTGAGCTTTGCCGACATCAAAAATCTCTTTTTTACAGTTGTTGGTGAGATAACCCCGATAACCAAGTACTGGGGCGAGCTCGGGAGTATTGCCATGACTCGTATAACGGATGCTTTTCGAAGGTCGAGGTACACGATTTCCGAAGGTTTCTTGGTTATGTGTTGACGGATGGATACAAATTTGGATCTAGGTATTGTTAGTTTGGGTGATATATTTTGTGTCCCTGTATCCCCAACACCAGATTGCATAACCAAAAAGTTTCGGAGTTTATAGGTGGGATTCAAGTAGCTCTTAGCATTTCTTCCCGCAGATATTTGGTTTGCGATTGGGTAATCCTTACCACTTATTTGTTCCAGTCGTACCTTGTTATTTTTTTCATCAACCCTTAATCAAGTGGCTTCTCACCTTAATGTACGTGTGATGTTAGCTTTTGGAATTCATTCGTTCATACTTGTTCGAATGTTTATTGTGAAGACTATATGTTGCAATTTCTATCCGTTGATTCAACTTGTCTATCTGCTCATCAAAGTGCTAACGGATGTCACCGTCTTCGAGGATGGCTCCGCCAACGCGTCTGAATCCGGAACGCAATGATGGGAGTCGGTCCGAACCTCCACCTCCACCTCCGCCTCCGGAGGCATGGCAAGCTATCATGGCAGCCACCAAAGCAAATGCTCAGATGATTTTGCAACTCTTGCAAGAGCGTACCCAAGGGCAAGGCAATCAAGGAAATCAAGGCCAAGGCAACAACCAACCGCACTTTGCTACCCTCAATCAGTTCCTTGCTAATCAGCTGAAGTCTTTCAGCTTCTGTGCCGAGGCCACAGACGCCGACGATTGGCTTGTGGACATCTGCAAACATTTTGAATGTAGCAATGTCAGACCTGAGGACTTTGTCAAGTTTGCTTCGTTTCAACTCAAGGACCAAGCTGCCGAGTGGTATCAGCAATACAAAGATTCCAGAGGAGGTCGTGTAATTACAGGATGAGTTCCGCCGAGACTTCAAAGCTCACCACATTCGCAAAGTGTTGTTGAGAGCAAGCGTGAGGAGTTCCGCAATCTCAACAAGGCAACATGTCTGTGTATCAATACAATATCCAGTTCGAGAACTTCGCTCGCTTCGCTAAGCAAGACGTCCACGATGAAAAGAGTATGATCTATCAATTCAGAGGTGGTCTCAGAGAAGATCTGCAATTAGCTCTCGTGCTTTTTGAGCCGGAAAAGTATGATGAATTCTACAACATGGCACTGAAGCAAGAGGCTGCCCAACTCAAGTGTGAGGCTTCTAAGAAGAGAGTCAGGGACGCAGTTCAGTCTTCTTCTTCCTCACTAGTGGCAGCTAAGCAACAAAAGTTCTGGTTGCCTCCTCCTCCTCCGTTCCGTCAGCCTTATCAGCAGAAGAACTCAGGTGGTCGTGGATCTTCCCACCCGCACAACCCAAAGCTATCGTAACAAGTCTAATTCTCAAGCTCCAAGGTCAAATACTCCATTATCATCGTCCGCTCTCGTGAGGTGACTTGCAACAAATGTCGTGAGAAGGTCACTATGCGAACAAGTGCTTCAACCAAAGGCGCCTTCCGCCTCCTCCTCCGTGTGAGATCTTCCGGCAATGCAAGTGGTCAAGCATAATCCAAAGCATGCCAAGGTGAATATGATGAATGCAGCTCAAGCGGAGGAATCTCTTGATGTGATAATGGGTAATCTCTCGATTAATAATATTCTGCAAAAGTCTTATTTGATCTTTGGTGCATCGCATTCTTTCATGTCATATCCTTTTGCATCGAAGCACAACGTTGACACAGAGATTTTGTTCAAAGTTATGCAAGTTGTTTCTCCCGGAAAGCTTATGACTTCTAGTTTGATTGCTCCCGATGTCACTATCAAGATGGGCGACTATAGATTTCTGGCTAAACCAATTGTCATTGGTGACTCGGATATTGATCTTATTGTTGGGATGGACTGGCTTTCTCAGCACAAAGCTCAACTTGATTGTGCTGCCAGGGAAATTCAATTGACTCACTCTTCTGAGGATGTGATCATCTATGTCGCTCATGATGAAACCATTCGGTTGTTTTCTCTCAATGAGATGGGCGAGTTGGATGCTATCTCTCAGATTCCAGTCGTTTGCGAGTATCAAGATGTCTTTCCAGAAGAGCTTCCAGGAATGCCTCCTCACCGCCAGCTTGAGTTCGTTATCGATCTTGAGCCCGCATCGAACCCGTTTGCAAGCGTCCATACAAGCTTGGACCTAATGAGCTGAAGGAATTGAAGAAACAGCTCGATGAACAAGAGCGTGTGGGTTTGATCAGACCGAGTTCATCTCCATGGGGTTGTGGAGTTCTTTTTGTCCAGAAGAAGGATGGCACGGACCGATGCGTGGCCGATTACCGTCCATTCAACAAGAAGACAATCAAGAACAAGTATCCACTTCCCAACATCAATGAGCTTTTCGAGCAACTCAAAGGTGCTAAAGTGTTCTCCAAGCTTGACCTTCGTATGGGTTATCATCAAATTCGCATTCGTGAACAAGATATTCCCAAGACGGCATTCGAACAAGCTTTGGTTCTTATGAATATACTGTCATGTCTTTCGGCCTTGTCAATGCTCCTCCAACATTCTCTCGAATGATGAACTTCATCTTCAACCCCTACACCAATGAATTCGTCTTGGTCTATCTTGATGATATTTTGGTCTTCTCCAAGAGGATCATGCCAAACATTTGCGATTGGTGCTCGACAAGCTCAGAGAGCATCAATTCTATGCGAAGTTTTCCAAATGTGAATTTTGGCTTGATGAAGTTCTTTATCTTGGTCACATCATCTCCGCCAAGGGCATCGCTGTTAATCCCGAGAAGGTGTCTGCAGTTGTGAATTGGGAACCTCCTCAGAATGTCAAGCAGCTTCGCAGTTTTCTTGGACTTGCAAGCTATTGCCGAAGATTCATTGAGAATTTTTCTAAGATTGCAAAGCCTCTTTCCAACCTCCTCCAGAAGCATGTGAAGTATGTCTGGTCTCCTGAGTGTGATGTTGCTTTCAACACCCTCAAAGAGAAGCTAGTCACAGCTCCTGTCTTGACTCCTCCTGATGAATCCAAACCATTCGAAGTTTTTTGTGATGCTTCTCTTCAAGGTCTCGGTGCTGTGTTAATGCAAGAGAAGAAAGTTGTGGCATATACCTCTCGTCAGCTGAAGCCCAATGAAAAGAACTACCCCACTCACGATCTTGAGTTTGCGGCAGTTGTCCATGCATTAATAACATGGAGACATCTCTTGTTGGGAAGGAAAGTGGACATTTTCACCGATCACAAGAGCTTCAAGTATATCTTCACTCAACCCAACCTCAACCTCAGGCAAACTCGATGGGTCGAAATGATTCAAGAGTACAACCCGAGTATTGAATATACCTGTGCAAGGCCAATGTGATTGCAGATGCTTTGAGCAGGAAGGCTTATTGCAACAGTTTAATTCTCAAGCCCTTCCAACCGGATCTCTGTGAAGCTTTCCGCAAGCTGAATCTTCAAGTTGTTCCTCAAGGCTTTCTTGCCAACCTCATAGTCTCTCCTACTTTGGAAGACCAAATTCGTGAGGCTTAACTCCTGGATACCATGGTGAAAAAGGTGAAACGTGGTATCGACAAGGGCATTTCCAAATACAAGTGTTTCCACATTGATGACAAAGATACTCTTTTCTTTGAGGACCGGATTGTGGTTCCAAAGGGTGGCCTACATAAAGTCATTATGAACGAGGCGCACAATTCTCTTCTATCCATTCATCCTGGAAGTACGAAGATGTACCATGACCTCAAGCAGTCGTATTGGTGGACTCGAATGAAGCGAGAAATTGCTCAATTCGTGAATGAGTGTGATGTCTGCAGAAGGGTGAAAGCAGAACACCAACGACCAGCTGGTCTCCTCCAACCTCTTGCTATTCCAGAATAGAAGTTTGATCATATCGGAATGGACTTCGTGACTGGATTTCCAAAGTCCAAGCGTGGAAATGATGCTATCTTCGTTGTCATTGACAAGCTTACTAAAGTGGCTCATTTTCTTCCAATCAAAGAATCCATCACAGCAGCTCAGTTGGCAGAGCTATACACCTCCAGAATTGTCTCCTTGCACGGCATTCCACAATTGATCTCTTCAGACCGTGGCAGCATCTTTACCTCCAAGTTTTGGGATTCTTTTCAGAAGGCCATGAGCACCAACATTCGCTTTCAAAGACAACTTTCCATCCTCAAACAAGTGGCCAAGTCGAGCGAGTCAATCAAATCCTCGAAGACATGCTCAGGGCTTGTGTCATTTTCTTCGGTATGAAGCGGGAGGATTGTCTTCCATATGCCGAGTTCTCCTACAACAACAGCTTCCAAGCGAGTTCGGGAAAGGCCCCATTCGAAATTCTCTATGGCATAAAGTGTCGTACTCCTCTCAATTGGTCCGAGACAGGTGAACGCCAACTTCTTGGCAACGACTTGATCACAGAAGTCAAGAAATGTGCAAAGTCATTCGTGAGAATCTCAAAGCCGCGCATAATCGCGCGGAAGAGCTATTATGATGAAGAGCACCGTGATGTGGCTTTTGAAATCGGAGACCATGTCTACCTCCGCGTCTCTCCAATGAAAGGCACTCGTCGCTTCGGTATCAAAGGGAAGCTTGCCCCTAGATACGTGGGTCCTTTCAAGATCATTGGCAAAAGAGCCGACCTCTCCTATCAACTTGAGCTTCCGTCCAACTGCGCGAACGTGCACGATGTGTTTCACATGTCACAGCTTCGCAAGTGCTTCAAGACTCCTGAGCGCACCATCAACTTCGAAGAAATTGACCTCCAAGAAGATCTCTCTTATCATGAGCACCCCGTTGCTATTCTTGAAGAAACCGAGCGCAAGACTCGCAACAAGTCAATCAAATTCCTGAAAGTGAAGTAGTCACACCATTCCGACCGAGAAGCCACCTGGGAGCACGAGGATCACCTCCGTTCCGAATATCCGGAGTTCTTTCAGTCCTAGATCTCGGGACGAGATCCTCTTGTAGTGGTGGAGTGTTGTAACACCCCGGATGTAACTTTGCATATTTGTAACTCCAACTCTTGCCATTTTCGGCATTGTGATACGATATTCCCTCTGTTATTGGGTTTTGTCTTTTGTTTTGCATTTTGTCCATGTCATGCATCTCATATCATGTCATCATGTGCACCTCATTGGCATACGTGTTCGTCTCATGCATCCGAGGTTTTTCCCCGTTGTCTGTTTTGCAATCCGACACTCCTATGTTCCCCGGCGTCCCCTTTTACATTTTTCCGTGAGCGGGTACTAAACTTTCTCGGAATGGACCGATGTTTTTCAAGTGGCCTTGGTACATCACCAGTAGACCACCTGTCAAGTTTCGTGCCATTTGGAGGTCGTTTGATACTCCAACGGTTAACCGGGTAACCGCGAAGGCCTCTTGTGTGTTGCAGCCCAACACCCCTTCAAAACAGCCCAATAACCCATCTAAGTCACTTCCATGCTCTCGGTCGTCGGATCACGATCGTGTGGGCGAAAACTACACCTCATTTGGACACTCCTAGCTCCTTCTACCTATAAAAACACCCCCTCCCCCGAAATCCCGGGTCATTTCCACCCTAACCCTAGCCCCGCTCCTCTCCGCGCCGCCGGACACGTCCGGACGGAGCCGGACGCGTCCGCCGCCGTGCCCCGGTGAATCGGGAGCCACCACGGGCGAAGCTGCGCCAAATCGCTTCGCCCCATGGAGCCCGCCCGGGCCCCGAGGCCCACCGCTGCCGTCGCCCGCGCTGGCGCCCTGCGTGCCTCCCTCCTCCCGCGCCGGCCGCTTTAGCGCCGCCGCCGACGAGGCTCCCGCCCGCGCGCTGCGCCTCATGATCGCCGCCTCTAAGGTCCGTCATTGAGTCTGCCGCCGGCCCGCTTCCGCCCGACGCCGCCGGCGCCGGATCCGGCCAGGTCCGGCCACCCCGGCCTCTCCTCCGTCCTGCTCCGGCCCCGAGCTCCATCTCCGGCCGGCGAACCTCGAAGTCCGAGCCGGATCCAGATCAGCCTCGGTTGACTTTCTTCCTCCCCCGATTTTCGTCAAAGTCCTTATCTGTCATTATTTTGTTGCATGTTCATTGCACCATACCTCTGTACTCGTGCCTCCATTTTGGCCGTACAGCATACTGAATTGTTCGCCTCGACGAGCACATCATTTCACCTCATTGCAACATTTACATTCGAGCTCATCTTGATGCCCGAAATTCTGTTAGAAGAGGGCTATGTGATGTTAGTTTCAGATTCTTATCAGAACATGCACTTTTGTCATTTTTTCCATGATTGATGTATGCATCCTATGATCTTGAGTCCTACTTGTGTTCTGTAATATGCCATGCCATATTTACAGGGGTGTATGCCATGTATTTTTGTGATCTCTGTGGTGACTAGCACAAGCATGCAAACTAGGCTTCATGATGTTGCTGATTTCAGCCCCTGTTTTGCTGATATTTGTATGCCATGTAAACGTGATGCTACAGAGAGATCCATGCATATTTTAAGATACTTCAGTAAGGATGTTTTGAACATATGGTTATGCTCTATCCATCCATGCCCCTGTTTGCAATTATGGAGTGCCATAGATTGAGTCAATCGAGATCTACTTTTGCTATAAAATGTTTCCTGGCAGGTCCTTTACATGTTATTCAAAATTGCCAAGGTTGTTGCAGTTGATCCGTGCATGCTGTGATGATGTTCTTGCCATGTATAGCTTCTATGCCATGTCTTCTTGATGTATGTATGCTTAGTTTATCATGAAATGCTCTGTAGTGAGTGCATCCAGCTCGCGAAGATGCCTTCATAATTCTGTGAATGTCATGCCCTGTTTGCTGAATCTGTTAACGAAACTTGCTATATTGACATGGGTGCTATTACATTTTCTGATCTCTTTTGGCTCTTGGTCAGTAATGGACTTTTGTTTAATGCCTTGAGTAGATTCATGCCATGCCATATTTTGCTAGGTCTTTTTCCTGTAGCAGGTTGTTTGCTTGCTATAAACATGCCTTGCTGATGTTAATTTCTGGCATGTTAGTATTTTCACTAAGTCTATGAAGCTGATATATTTTGCACTTTTGCCATGCTTGTTTGAACCTGTTATGTTGTGATTTAGCCGTAGCTCAGTGTTGATCTTTTGTCAAGAATCTTGAGTAGATCACTGCCATATGATTTGTTGGTACGTTTGGGTGCAGTAGCTTAATTTCTTGTTGCTTGCTATGTGGTATCATGCTGTTAATGGTAGATTTGTGTCATTCTTGTTTTGCTTGTCATTTGCAAACCGTGCATCCGATTCCGGTGATCTTTATATCGATTTCAACCGAAATCATCTCACCTTTCCAGCGGCATACTTGGTTTTCCAAGTTGATGCCTTGTTCATCATTTTTCTTCCGGAGCACGCATATGCATTGCATCTCACATCTCGCATATCATGCCATGTTGTTTGTGCATCGCCCGTGATTTATTGCGGTTCCATTGTTTGTGTTCTTGCTTTGGGTAGAGCCGGGAGACGAGTACGTGAACGAGGAACCTGTTGAGAACGCTTACGAGGATCAAGCTTTCGACAACTCTGAGAACCTTGCAGGCAAGATGACCATACCCTCGAAATCACTTCTATCTTTGCTTGGTAGATGCTCGCTCTTTTGCTATGCCTATGCTACGTTACCTACCACTTGCTATATCATGCCACCCATATTGCTATGTCAAACCTCTAACCATCATGTCCTAGCAAACCGTTGATTGGCTATGTTACCGCTTTGCTCAGCCCCTCTTATAGCTTTGCTAGTTGCAGGTGAAGATGAAGTTTGTTCCTTGTTGGAACATGGATATTTTGGGATATCACAATATCTCTTATTTAATTAATGCATCTATATACTTGGTAAATGGTGGAAGGCTCGGCCGTATGCCTGGTGTTTTGTTCCACTCTTGCCACCCTAGTTTCCGTCAGACCGGTGTTATGTTCCTTGATTTTGCGTTCCTTACACGGTTGGGTGATTTATGGGACCCCCTTGACAGTTCGCTTTGAATAAGACTCCTCCAAATGAGGCCCAACCTTGGTTTTACCATTTGCCTACCACCTACCCCTTTTCCCTTGGGTTTTCATGAGCCCAAGGGTCATCTTTTTTAGCCCCCCGGCCAAGGCCCCTCCGGTGCTTTGGTCCAAACGAGCAGATCAAGGGGCCACCTTGGGGAGACTTGAGGCTTGGTTTTACTCGTAGGATGTCTCATCCGGATGTGCCCTGAGAACGAGATATGTGCAGCTCCTATCGGGATTTGTCGGCACAATCGGGCGGCTTTGCTGGTTTTGTTTTACCATTGTCGAGATGTCTTGTAGTCCGGGATTCCGAGATCGATCGGGTCTTCGGTAGAAGGAATATCCTTCGTTGACCGTGAGAGCTTATAATGGGCTGTTGGGACACCCTGCAGGGTATTATCTTCCAAAGCCGTGCTGCGGTTATGAGGCAGATGGGAATTTGTTAATGTCTGGTTGTAGAAAACCCGAAGTTGACCTTGATTAAAATACATCAACCGCGTGTGTAACCGTGATGGTCTCTTCTCGGCGGAGTCCGGGAAGTGAACACGGTGTTGGAGTTATGTTTGACGTAAGTAGTTTCAGGATCACCTCTTGATCACTACTAGCTTCACGACCGTGCCTTGCTTCTCTTCTCGCTCTCTTTTGCGAATGTAGCGACCATATATGCTAGTCGCTTGCTGCAGCTCCACCTCACAACTCCGTCCTTCCTATAAGCTTAAATAGTCTTGATCTCGCGGGTGTGAGATTGCTGAGTCCCGTGACTCACAGATTCTACCAAAACAGTTGCAGGTGCCGACGATGCGGCAGTGACGCAACCGAGCTCAAGTGGGAGTTCGACGAGGAACGTGGTCGTTACAATGTGTCTTTTCCTGATGATCAGTAGTGGAGCCCAGTTGGGACGATCGTGGATCTATGTAGCATTTGGGGTAGTCTTCTTTTATTTTGGTTCCGTAGTCGGACCTTGAGTGTAATCTGGATGATGGATGTTTATTTATGTATTGTGTGAAGTGGCATTTGTAAGCCAACTATGTATCTCTTTCCCTTATGTATTACATGGGTTGTGTGAAGATTACCTCACTTGCGACATTGCTTTCAATGCGGTTATGCCTCTAAGTCGTGCTTCGACACGTGGGAGATATAGCCGCATCGAGGGCGTGACAATGGGCCCACAGATGCAAGCATCACACATGAGTGTTCTAGGTAGGATATGCATGTGGCCCAAAAAGGTCTTTTGTGATGTTTGAATAGCCAATTTCACAATTTTGATGTGGCACGTGCCTCGGAAACCAAAAATTCCCGAGGGCGCGTACGTATAGTATACATGCTAGTCCCCTCCCACCTCTTCGACGCGTAATATATACCACCATAACACAAAGAAAAATGATTCTACCTTGCTAGTCAAATTAATCTCACTATCGGTTGTTCGTCAAAGTGATGGACGATGACCCCGCGGTCCCACAAAAAGCGTCACACGCGAGTATCGAGTGTCGTGTAGGACAACCATCGATTGCATGTGGCCAAAACATGTATGTATGAAAGGGTTGTGTAATGTTTTAAATAACGATTTCACGACTCTGATGTGGCACCGGCCTGCCTAAGAAAACGGCCAACCCACACGGTGGCTCACAACTCGTAGTGTACTGTCAGCCGCCCGCCACCCCCCGACGCACACACCCACACACACACCGCGAATCCACCGCAACTACAATGCATGTTAAATTAATTATCCCGCGGTGAACATATATGTTACCAAAGGAGGGACGTTTTAATTTAAAAAAATCACAGAGATCATTAAGACGTTTTAGTACATTAATTGATTGATTTTCTATGGGTGTAATGTGCAAAAATCAAATTTGAGCTACATGCACACATGACAGTGTGTAGGACCTTGAAGTATGTCTAGAGGGGGGTGATTAGACTACTTGACCAATTAAAAACTTAGCCTTTTCCCAGTTTTAGAGTTTGGCAGATTTTAGCTATCTTAGGACAAGTCAAGCAATCATCTCACAATTCAAGCAAGCATGCAAAGAGTATATTGGCAGCGGAAATTAAAGCATGCAACTTGCAAGAAAGTAAAGGGAAGGGTTTGGAGGATTCAAACGCAATTGGAGACACGGATGTTTTTGGCGTGGTTCCGATAGGTGGTGCTATCGTACCTCCACGTTGATGGAGACTTCAACCCACGAAGGGTAACGGTTGCGCGAGTCCACGAAGGGCTCCACCCACGAAGGGTCCACGAAGTAGCAACCTTGTCTATCCTACCATGGCCGTCGCCCATGAAGGACTTGCCTCACTAGCGGTAGATCTTAACAAAGTAGGCGATCTCCTTGCCCTTACAAACTCCTTGGTTCAACTCCACAATCTTGTTGGAGGCTCCCAAGTGACACCTAGCCAATCTAGGAGACACCAATCTCCAAGAAGTAACAAATGGTGTGTTGATGATGAACTCCTTGCTCTTGTTCTTCAAATGATAGTCTCCCCAACACTCAACTCTCTCTCATAGGATTTGGATCTGATGGAAAGAAGATTTGAGTGGAAAGCAACTTGGGGAAGGCTAGAGATCAAGATTCATATGGTAGGAATGGAATATCTTGGTCTCAACACAGGAGTAGGTGGTTCTCTCTCAGAAATGGTAAGTTGGAAGTGTAGGTTTGTTCTGATGGCTCTCTCCATGAATGAAGAGGGGGTGGAGGGGTATATATAGCCTCCACACAAAATCTAACCGTTATACACAATTTAACAAACTCTGTGGGACCGATTCAACAGACTCGGTCGGACCGATTTAGTAAACCTAGTGACCGTTAGTGATTTTCGTTGGGACTGACTTGCATCTCGGTAGGACCTATATGGTTAGGGTTAGGGCATAACGTAATCTCGGGGAGACCAATTACACAAACTCGGTGAGACCGATTTTGGTAATTAGCTAACCAGAGAGTTGGTCAGGTAAACTCGGTGGGACCGATTTGCTCTTTTCGGTGAGACCGAAATGTTACAAAAGGGAAACAGAGAGTTTACATTGCAATCTCGGTGGGACCGATCCGCCTTTTCGGTGAGACCGAAAAGTTACGAAAAGGAAACAGAGAGATTACAATCCATCTCGGTGAGACCGAGATCCCTATCGGTAGAACCGATTTGCCTAGGGTTTGTGGCAGTGGCTATGACATATGGAATCGGTGGCGCCGGATAGGAAGAATCGGTGAGACCGATTTTGGCTTTAGGTTTAGGTCATATGTGGATGTGAGAAAGTAATGAGGGTTTTGGAGCATATCACTAAGCACATGAAGCAAGAGGCTCATTAAGCAACACCTCATCCCTCCTTGATAGTATTGGCTTTTCCTATAGACTCAATGTGATCTTGAATCACTAAAATATAAAATGAAGAGTCTTGATCTTTTGAGCTTGAGCCAATCCTTTGTCCTTAGCATTTTGAGGGATCCACTTTCATCATCCATGCCATGCCATTCATTGAGCTTTTCTGAAATTTTCATCTTGGAATAGCATTAGCTCAATGAGCTATATGTTGTTATGAATTACCAAAATCACCTAGGGATAGTTGCACTTTCAATCTCCCCCTTTTTGGTAATTGATGACAACATATAGATCAAAGCTTCGACAAATGATAATAAGATTGAAAACATCGTCGCTTTGAGAAGTATGTGATAAGCAAGAGCTCCCCCTAAATTTGTGCATAGTTTACGATTTGCTTTGGACTGCAAATGCACAAGGAATTAGGCTCATGGGTTACTCTTCCATGTCACATACATCTTGGTGGAGCGCTCAAAATGATAAAGAGTGAATACATGCACTCATCACCAAGCAAAGTGGATGATCACATAGGATAGATAAGATAATATCATCAAACATGCATAAGTGTAGCTTATGATCAAACACATGATCATCAATGTCTCACAAACATAGTATATCAAGCAAACAAAAGCAAACAAGTTTGAAAACCACCAAATCAAGAGAGAACAAAAGCAACACACTCTCTCTCGAAGCCTATAATATATACATTTTTCTCCCCCTTTGGCAACAAGTTACCAAAAGGTTCATAGAAAATGCATAGTGATAGATCGACTCCCAGGCTTGATCTTCAGGTGGTGGAGTTCGGATAACGCCGAGGACGAAAGCTTCAGTTGAAGTAGATGGAGCTGGAGATGATGTAGGTGCTGGAGCTGGTGGCACTGAGGCTGTAGCTGGTGCAGATGAAGTGGCTCTGGTGTCAGGAACTGGCATAGCAGATGACCTCTGGGCTCTAGGCACTCTGGCAAATGCATCAGTTGTTGTTTTGCCCTTCCTCTCATGCATGTCATCTTGTAGTTGCTCCACAGCAGACTGAATCTCAGTTACTTTCACATCTAAGTCATAGAACTTTTGTTCTATGATTCTTTCCAAGCTCTCCTGATTTTGAGTGAGGGTGGCCAATCCCTTCTCAATCCTCAGTGTTGATGCTATTAAGTATCCGAGCTGCTTCGCTTGTTCTTCAAGAAATACTCAGATGCCTCCTCTTGAGTTGGCATCCTGGCAGCCTTCTCCTTCCTTGCCTTCTCCTTCTTATCTTGTGCTTGAACTGACGATGGATCATTCTCATTCATGACAACCTCATTGTCCTCAAAGTCTGGATAAATTGGAAAATGTTCTTTATCCAATAGATATTTGCATGTGCCCATCTTTGAGTTAATCAACTCCTCAGATTCCGAGGGGCATATCCACAACTTCTTTTCTCGGTCACCGCAGTCCTCTTAATGGTTTCAACCATAAGGCTCATGACTTTGAATTTCTTTGGCACATCAAAAAAATGCAACATGTTGATTGCATGCCTTCTAATCATGTTGTGGTCACCAGACTTTGGCAGTAGAGTGTGCCTTAAGATGCAGTTGATAGTTGGCAGACCTGACAGAAGGAAGTGGACTGATCCAAACTCATGTGTCTCAATGGTTGTGTCTGGGATCTCCTTGTACATGTGTGCCATGGAATTGTGGTCCATTTTCTTCTTGGCATATACATCAAGGTCATCTTCATTCTCCTTTGGGGCATTTATCAGCTTTACCCACTCCTCAACAGTTGACTGGTACCTTGTACCTTCAGACATCCACACTATCCTGCCATCTGGATAAAAGTGTGCTGTGGAGTAGAACTGCATGATAAGTTCATCGTTCTAGTTGGTGAGCTTTTTGCCCAACAAAGTCTGCAACTCAAACAACAACAAAACTGTCTTGCACTCTAGGATAGTGCTCTACATTTTCTTTCATGTAGGTCCAGTCGACCCACCTCATATCACACACTATGGGCTTCTTATCCAGCAGGATAGTCTCATAAAAGTCCTACTGTTCCTTGGTGTGGAACCTGTAGTCCACAACAGTTCTTCTCCTTGAGGCATATGGATCTGTCATCCTCCATAGCCTCAACCCATTGTCTCTTCTGATCTTCATATCCTCAGCCACAGGATGGGCATCATTGTGTTCTGGTATCTTGGGCTTGAGCTTCCTCAAAACTTTTCCTTCTTCATCTTCTTCATCACAACCTCGTGCACTTTGGGGCCTTGTTCTTCTCATTTCTGGAATACTCCTGGTATTCCTCTTTGGTGCAGACTTGGCCTTGGGGGCAGCTTTGGGTGCTTCCTTGGGCTTAGATGTGGCAGCCCCTGATCTTATAGCATCACCCATAAGCTTGGGTGCCTTTGGTGCTGGTGCAACAATCTCTTCTTCCTCTTCCATCATGGAAGGCTTCCCAATAACTCTGACTGTGGTCTTCTTGACCCTCTCTTTCCTTTTCTTCCCTTCAGCAGCTGGCTCTTTGGGATCAGGCTTTTCAGGAATTTGAGTTGATGCTCTGACTTTTGGCATAGGTGTCCTCTTGGCAGGAACCTTCTTATTGAGTCCAAGCTTTGTGCTATGTCTGAGCAATACTCCTTTTGAGCATAACCTTCTTGGAGGTTGCCTCATCCTCTTCTGCCCTATAATCCTCATCTTCAGAATCTGAGGTTTTCTTTTTCCTTTGCCTAGTGGCAGCTTTAGGCAAATTGCTTGGGGTGCTCCTGCTGCCTTCATCTGAAGAGCTGGAGGGACTAGTGCCCTCACTCATGTTCACCTGTTCCTCGACTGTTCTAACTGGCCACTCTGCGACATGCCGATCACGACTCGTGAAGAGTTATAGATGAGGTAGAGTGGATGAGCATCACAAAATGCAGAGATTTTTGCAAAAGAATGACTCAAAAATTCAGTTTTAGTTTTCCACAGAAAGCATTTCGGATCAACCGATTTTCAAACTCGGTGATATCGAAGCAGCTTTGGAACCTAAACTGATGAACTCGGTTGGATTGAGTCACAGTTCGGTGGCACCGATACTGTTAGGGTTTCACAAAGTCCTAAAATCGGTATCACCGATTAGCAATTCTCGGTCAGACCGAGTCTCACTAGTGCAATGGCATATGCCAAATCGGTGGGACCGAGTTTTTCAACTCGGTGGGTCCGAGATGGTTTCGACGGAAACCTAACCGTAAATTTTCGAATCAAAACTATTCTAAGGATTGCATTGACTGGATAGGAGTGTTTCAATCGTGGCAAGAATCAATAAGAACACAATGTGCTGAGAATCGGACGAGGAAAGCACTGTGATCGAGTCCATACCCTAGTTCGGTGGAGACTCGCTATGGCGGCAACGGCGGGGTTGAATTCCGATGACGGCGGCGGATACCAGCGACAGGAGGCGGCTGGCAACGAGGAGACGATCCGGAGACCACGGAGGTAGAGCGAGCTATTGCGCGGGCGAAAAGGTTCGGAGAAATTTCCAAATTTTTGCCCGTGACTATATATAGCCCGACCCTGTCGGTGTGACCGAGTGGAACAACTCGGTGGCACCGAGATGCAAAACTGTGTCTGATTATTGCAACTCGGTGTGATCGAAGAGTTCAAATCGGTTGCACCGAGATTGAAAACTTAGATCGACTAAGTGATCTCGGTAAGACCGAAATGGAGGAATCGGTCAGACCGAGAATCACAAAGAAGTTTTGGAAGTTTAAGTCTATGACGAATCGGGGACTCCGAGTGCTCCTCACACAGAGTGGTTCGAATCTGACTTGATCAAATTTTGTGATGTAGCATGAATAGAGTTTGAGACGAGAAAATCATAGATAGCTAGAGAAACTTCTTAGGCATTCTTGTCCATCCACTTGGCCAAAAGAAGAAAGAAGCAAACAATCAAAACAACAAGTGGATGTCCTCGAATGAGTAAATATGCAACCAACATGCTCACACAATAAGATGACAAATAAAATATGTGACAAATCATGCACAACCAATTCTAGCATCTATCAAACAATTGGCGATGACTAGGTCATCTATATATGAGTATATTGACTTAGGAGTCAAATGATAGACATTTGATCATAGGTCATACTCATCGTTTAAGCTCAAGTGGGGTTACCACTTTTACATAAAGCATTTATGTGTTCACATCATTAGAGTTGCTTTGACTCAATTCTTAGAGTTAAGCTCCCCCTAGATGTGAGATCCCCCCTCAGAGGGATGAACTAACCTTGGGTTTTGTCGATGATGACTTCATGTAGGTGTTTAAGATGTGGATGCTCAATGTTGATGTAGATCTTTTTGGAGCAATCCTTTGGAGTGAGTTGCACTTTCAATACCTACATGGGTTAGTCCCACAAGGAACAAACAAGTATATCCATAGACATAGAATGATGCACACACAAAATGATGTCCATGAAATCATTAGGTTACCTTGTCCGTTGCCTTACCAACATGAGGGTTTGTGACTCCTTGAACTAGTGCAAGATATGGAAGTTGATTGCACTTGTCCTTGCCGTAATGATATGAGTAAAATATGTTGGCAGAGTCACCCTTAAGAACTCTCTAGTTCTTCTTCTTCTGGATCCACATCATCTTGATGGGAATACTTGGAGTTGTAGTTGTACTTGATGAGGTAGAACTTGACGTAGTCTTGGGAATCCACTTGACCGAGACCTTAGGTGCTTTTTCAAATGCATCAATCTCTTCTTGAAGCTTGTCTTTGCCTTTGTTCTTGTGGTCTTGTGGTGGAAGATCATCTTGTGCTTGTGTTCCCTTGAAGGAAGTAGGATCATACTTCTCTTGTTGAGGTACAAACTTCGTCTTGGGGTATTGATCTTCTTCCCACTCAACTCCATTGGCATTGAACTTTCGTTCAAAAACAACACCTTGATTCTTCCGGTGCCTTCCTTGCTTGCGTACAATTTCCTCGAATTGCTTACTCCCGTCAAGGCTCTTGTACACACCTTTCTCTATAATTACCTTCAATAAGCTATTTTCTTGCTCAAGTGTAACTTGGCTAAGAGAATCATTAGTGGAATCAAGAGAACTACTAGAAGCAACAATATTGGATTTGACATTATTATTATTACTACTAGAGGAAGAATCTTTCTTGTTCTTGTTACTAGAATTGACTTGAGGTATGTAAGTGGATAAGAGTAAACGCTTGGCAATGCAAGAAGAACTTTTCTTACGGAGATCATCATTGATTGATTTTAAGAACTCATGCTGTTGCTCAAGATTGAGCTTTTCAAAGCGTAACTTCTCATGAGCCCTTAAAAGTTCTCGATGATCTTCAAAGATAGTTTCATGAGCTAACTTAAGAGTGTTTAGTTCTTTAGTTAGACGCTCAATTTTCTCCTTATCATTGTCATTCGTTTCAACTTGATTAGCATGATTAATTGACGTTTCATCATAGTATTCATCACTAGAGTTGTCAACAATTAAATCATCATCACCTAGCAAGTCATCTTCATCAACATCAAAATCAACATACTCGGGGTGTGTTACCTTAGGACCTTTGGCCATGAAGCATCTACCAATTCCTTCATTTGGTGATTCAAATATGTCATAGGAGTTGATTGACACAAGTGCTAGTCTGGCAACACCTTCATCTTGAGTATGTTCGGAGTCGGAGTGATAGCTTCTCTCGGAGTGATGGTCGGAGTCGGAGCCGGATACCCATTCACCAACATGAGCTTGATGTCTTCGTTTTGTGTAGCTCTTTGATGAATTGTCCTTCCTTTCCGAATCCTTGCTTCTCCGTGAGGGTCTTCGTTCATAACGATCATCTCTACTCCTCCTCTCTCTTGGTGGTGATTCTTCTCTTCTACTTCTTCTTTTTGGTGAGTCTTCTCTTCTTTTGTAGGGTGCCGTACACTCATTGGAATAGTGTCCGGGTCTTCCACAATTGTAGCAGTTTCGCTCTCGACTAGAAGATCTTTTGTCATTGTAAGACCTTGACTTGGAGCTTCTTTCTTTGCTTCTACTCTTGTAGAATATATTGAAGTTCTTCACCATTAAGCTCAATTCTTCATTGAAGGTGTGTTTCTCACTTGATGATGTGGGGGCTTCACTTGAGACTTTGTAAGCACCACTTGACTTGCTGTGAAGTTCCTCCTTATCCTTAAGTGACATCTCATTAGCAACAATTCTTCCAATGACTTCCGTTGGCTTGAGATCTTTGTAGTTTGGCATCATTTGAATCAATATGCATACAGTATCATACTTTCCATCCAATGCTCTTAGGATCTTCTTGATGATGAATCTGCTACCATCTCTTCACTCCCTAAGCCGGGCAATCTCATTTGTGATAAGTGCAAGCCTAGAGTACATTTCAAATGACACCTTCAAAGATCCTTCATTTTGAACTTGTCAAGCTAACTTTGGAGCACATCCAACTTGGATTCCTTGAAGGATTCGGTACCTTCATGCATATCAATCAAAGTATCCCAAATTTCCTTTGCATTCTCAAGACGACTGATTTTGTTGAATTCTTCGGGGCACAATCCGTTGAAGATGATATCACAAGCTTGAGCGTTGTATTGCAACATCTTCAGTTCTTCCGCATTAGCTTCACGGTTCGGCTCTCTCCCATCAAAGAATTCACCTTGCAAGCCAATACAAATAATTGCCCAAATGGCGGGTTATGTCCGAGAATATGCATTTTCATCTTATGCTTCCAACTAGCAAAATTAGTACCATCAAAGTAAGGACCTCTACGGTGATAATTTCCTCGCTAGACGCCATACTCTCCTAGGTTGCGAAACCAAGGCTATGACCACCAAAAGCTATGGAAATCAAAGCAAATGGAGACCAAAGCTCTGATACCACTTGTAGGACCTTGAAGTATGTCTAGAGGGGGGGGGTGATTATACTACTTGACCAATTAAAAACTTAGCCTTTTCCCAGTTTAAGAGTTTGGCAGATTTTAGCTATCTTAGGACAAGTCAAGCAATCATCTCACAATTGAAGCAAGCATGCAAAGAGTATATTGGCAGCGGAAATTAAAGCATGCAACTTGCAAGAAAGTAAAGGGAAGGGTTTGGAGGATTCAAACGCAATTGGAGACACGGATGTTTTTGGCGTGGTTCTGATAGGTGGTGCTATCGTACCTCCACGTTGATGGAGATTTCAACCCACGAAGGGTAACGGTTGCGCGAGTCCATGAAGGGCTCCACCCACGAAGGGTCCACGAAGTAGCAACCTTGTCTATCCCACTATGGCCGTCGCCCAAGAAGGACTTGCCTCACTAGTGGTAGATCTTCACGAAGTAGGCGATCTCCTTGCCCTTACAAACTCCTTGGTTCAACTCCACAATCTTGTCCGAGGCTCCCAAGTGACACCTAGCCAATCTAGGAGACACCACTCTCCAAGAAGTAACAAATGGTGTGTTGATGATGAACTCCTTGCTCTTGTGCTTCAAATGATAGTCTCCCCAACACTCAACTCTCTTTCATAGGATTTGGATCTGGTGGAAAGAAGATTTGAGTGGAAAGCAACTTGGGGAAGGCTAGAGATCAAGATTCATATGGTAGGAATGGAATATCTTGGTCTCAACACATGAGTAGGTGGTTCTCTCTCAGAAATGGTAACCATTACACACAATTTACCGAACTCGGTGGGACCGATTAAACATACTCGGTCGGATCGATTTAGTAAACCTAGTGACCGTTAGTGATTTTCGGTGGGACTGACTTGCATCTCGATAGGACCGATATCGTTAGGGTTAGGGCATAACATAATCTCGGTGAGTCCGATTACACAAACTCGGTGAGACCGATTTTGGTAATTAGCTAACCAGAGAGTTGGTCAGGTAAACTCGGTGGGACCGATTTGCTCTTTTCGGTGAGACCGAAATGTTACAAAAGGGAAACAGCGAGTTTACATTGCAATCTCGGTGGGACCGATCCGCTCTTTCGGTGAGACCGAAAAGTTACGAAAAGGAAACAGAGAGATTACAATCCCATCTCGGTGAGACCGAGATCCCTATCAGTAGAACCGATTTGCCTAGGGTTTGTGGCAGTGGCTATGACATATGGAATCGGTGGCGCCGGATAGGAAGAATCGGTGAGACCGATTTTGGCTTTAGGTTTAGGTCATATGTGGATGTTAGAAAGTAGCTGAGGGTTTTGGAGCATATCACTAAGCACATGAAGCAAGAGGCTCATTAAGCAACACCTCATCTCTCCTTGATAGTATTGGCTTTTCTTATAGACTCAATGTGATCTTGAATCACTAAAATATAAAATGAAGAGTCTTGAGCTTTTGAGCTTGAGCCAATCCTTTGTCCTTAGCATTTTGAGGGATCCACTTTCATCATCCATGCCATGCCATTCATTGAGCTTTCCTGAAATGTTCATCTTGGAATAGTATTAGCTCAATGAGCTATATGTTGTTATGAATTACCAAAACCACCTAGGGATAGTTGCACTTTCACAGTGCACGTAAATGGATTGCAAAAACACATGTGTCTCACTGGGTGCATGTTTACTCCTCGTGCAACAAATTTCAAACATTGAGAATCTTGATTTTCAAATTCGAGTACATCTAAAACCTATTTGAAGTTCATGAAACTTATCGTGTTATCATATGGACACTAGTACAAAGTGGCATTGTACTTTTTTTTGTCAAATTTGAGACCAGTTTTGATGTAATCTTTATCTAATTACAGACGGGAGATTGTTAATAATTGGGAACCAATAACCCATATGGATTATTTATTCGAACCATGAGCGTTAGACCAACAATGATACGTGCCATGCTTCGGTTAAGAAATAAAGTGGCAACATTAATTATCCAAATAGAAAAAAAAAATATGCCGCATGCCGTGCGTGTAGTCCACCGCGCAGCCAGACGGGGAGGCGTGCGTGCAGGTGTGTGAATTTGACGGAGGCGTGCTCGCTGCATAGTGTTATCAGGAGGCGTGCAAGTAGCTGTGTGAAACTTTGGTAGGCATGCCAGTAGTCCGGTGCGCAGGCTCACCGGGAGGCGTGCCATCGGTTTGACCGCCGCCCGCCTCTCTCCCACAACTCCCACTACTCCATATTAGTGGTGCGCCTGAGAGGCCGCACCCCCTATCCTCGCCACACACACAATCCTCTCTCTCCTCTTGCATCCTCGACGCCGCTCTCAGTCCTCAAAGCTGTTAGTGTATGAGGATGCAGCCGAAGCGCCCCATCGGAGGGAGTGGCGATGTCGGGGCTGCGAAAGCACCGGAGCACGGCGTGGAGGTGGAGACAGAGGTTGTCGTCACCGCCGGCAAGTTATTGCTGCACCCTGACATCATCGACGGTGTCGAGCTTCCACAGCTGGAGGCGGAGTTCCACACCGACTCCGACGACCACTCCGGCGACGACTCCGATGACGACGGACAGCTGGTTAGTCATCTATACCGATTTATGTGTCAAATAGATCATAGGGTTTCTATGGTTACTCCTGCCTCCCCCTTTTTGGAATAGAAATCCTATGGTTATGTTCTCCCAATCCATGAAATCTGAGTAAGTTTCGTTAGATCCGTGTAGTGTATTGATTGTTTGAATGGTACAGCCGATAAGTGATTTGTTGTTTCATCTGTGCAAATGATTTCTGCTAGTAATCCAACTAGGGTTAGTGTTCGTGCTAATAATTCCTAGCCAGGACTTGACAATTGATTTTGAATGTCCAACATATGTTTGTGCCATTGTTTTCTTCAAGATTGGTCTGTACATAGACGATTATGCTTAAAAATCAAACCATAATCTCTGGATATGTATAAATAAATAGCCATAAATTCCTAATCCTACTTCACGGCATGTAATCCTTGATTTGATGCCAAATTTGTTTTACTATTTGTATAGGTGCTGTCTGACCATGTGGACAGCAAGGATGAAGATGGCCAGAGGAGGTACAAGAGGCAAATCCTGAGGGAGCTTTATGCGGGAATGCATAACAGGCATATTAGGACCTGGAACGGCGGCTATGGATGCCCATTTTGCAACCAGAAGCTTCATGACGCGTATCTAAGTGTTCTGGCGCATGCAAGAGGACGGGCCGTTGGCTCCTTCAAGTAGAAGTATTCTCGCAGGGTGGCGCACGGCGCGTACGCCGAGTACCTGGAGAAGCTTCAGGATCGTGCCGGCATGTGAGATGAGATGTGGGATGGATCGAACTATGTACGCTTGAGTATGCTTAATGACGGTTGAACTATGTACTTATGGTTGAACTATGCTTATGTACGTGTATGCTTATTATCTATGTCTGAGTATGTTAAATATTTGGTCAAAATTTGGTAAAAATTACAAAGGGAGACCAATAAACCAGGACGGAGGTAGTATGTCAATCACACACGGTTCCCAAAATTGGAACCGTGTGCAATGAATTTCATTTTGTCTATTGCGTCAATCACACACGGTTCGCTCTAGCAAACTGTCGCACCCCAAAATTCTTTGTCGGACAGAAAACCCTCACCACCTAATTCAAAAAAGAAAAAAGAAAACCCTCACCATCCCCACGTCACAAAAACCCTCACCCCGCTCGCCAACCCCTCCGGTACGTTCCCCATTCACACCTGTACAAGCTCCTCCACGTCTATGCCATGGCACCGCCTATCGCGGCGGTAAACACTTAGCTCGCTGCCTGCCGCCACCGCCAAGCTGCCGGCAAAGCCCACCGCATTTCGCCACTTCCTCTTGCCGCCGCCTATCACCATTGACTTTCGGGGCGCTGCTCGAGGTCGATCCAGCTCTGCTTGGTTGGGAAATCTGCCGTACTGAGGGTTCATTCTCATGGACGACAAGGTAACTAATTTAATGAGATATTATCTCATGTCTTATCCCAGTTCATCTGCCTCCTTTAATCACCCAGCGGAAATCGCCGTGAATTTTTTTTGTTCGAGCTGATTTGAGGATTTACTTCCATTCATAGAATGTACAGTGCGCCGACACTTTAGGACTTTGTGACCTCCGCCAGGGATTCCATCTCACCGTACCAGATAACTTGAGGACACGTGCGGTATGTTCAATCTCAACCTAAATCGGTTGGCATGGCCTACTTTCCTGAACATATTCGAAATATTGCTACATTTGGAAAAAAGGTGCCACATGCACCATATACGTCAAAGGGAATTTTTCCCTCTTCTTTCTATATTAGACAAATTAATGATGTATTGTTCTTTCGAGTACTCTCATATTTCCATGACATCATGTTTACCCTATTTGTTTAATTATAGATTTTTGTCCTTCGATTTCAACTGCTGTATAGTTCTTTCAATTTGGGCCCATATTTGCATGTTACCATATTTTCTTTAATAATCCTACCATTTTTTGCAGAACATCCCTTGCTATGCAATAGATTATGTAGTGCACAATTTTTCCCTTTACATAGATCAAGGCTCCACAGATGTCATAGTGCACACAAACCATGGATTTAATATCGTTGCTACTGTAAGACTTGATGAACGTGGTGACTCCTATTTTGGCACTGGCTTTTGGAAAGTAATTGCAAAGTTTTATGTACTGAAAGCTGTCACTAAAATTGCACTGCACATAAAAGGGCATGGTCATGAGATATATGCTAACTTCCCCGACAAGATCATCCATTCAGACTTTGTTTGAAGTCAGTTTTCTTTTCAACTATATGCATGTTGACTTACCCAGCAATGTCAAATGAATTGTGTAGTATTTAAGCAACAAATTGTTATTCCCTTTTCTTACTATATTCCTACCTAATAACTTCTAGTTACCAATACACTTTTCTATTGCCATGTTTTAACTAAATATTCCCTGTACTTCCATTTCTATCAGAAATCGCCACTGACAAGGAGACTCCGGAGGTGGAGAACGGGGCTGCCAACAAGCGGAGGCGGGGCCAGCTAGAACCGCAAGCGACTCCAGCAGGCCTAGACTTCATCAGCAGCCTCCCCGATGATATGTTGAGAGTCATCTTCTCCCTCCTGCCAATCAAATAAGGGGTGCGGACAACAATCCTTTCCCGGCGGTGGCGCCCCCTGTGGAACTCCAGCCCTCTTAACCTCATCGACACCCACGAGCTCTTCCATGGTTATCGCAAAAGCTTGGATGCGTTCTCCAAGATCCTCAGCAGTCGCTGTCGGTGTCAAAACCGGCGGATCTCGGGTAGGGGGTCCCGAACTGTGCGTCTAGGCGGATGGTAACAGGAGACAAGGGACACGATGTTTTTACCCAGGATCGGGCCCTCTCGATGGAGGTAATACCCTACTCCTGCTGGATTAATATTGATGATATGGGTAGTACAAGAGTAGATCTACCACGAGATCAAGGAGGCTAAACCCTAGAAGCTAGCCTATGGTATGATTGTTGTTTGTCCAATGGACTAAAACCCTTCCGGTTTATATAGACACCGGATAGGTTAGGGTTACACAGAGTCGGTTACAATGGTAGGAGATCTACATATCCGTATCGCCAAGCTTGCCTTCCACGCCAAGGAAAGTCCCATCCGGACACGGAACGAAGTCTTCAATCTTGTATCTTCATAGTCTTGGAGTCTGGCCGTGATGATAGTTCGGCTATCCGGACAGCCCTAGTCCAGACTCCCTCAAGAGCCCCCGAACCAGGCTTCAATGACGACGAGTCCGGCGCACATATTGTCTTCGGCATTGCAAGGCGGGCTCCTCTTCGAATACTTCATAGAAGGTTTTGAACACCAGGATAGTGTCCGCTCGCAAAACAAGTTCCACATACCACCATAGAGAGAATAACTTTTGCACTGATCTGCTGACGTATTCCGCGGCGTGACATCACACCACGGCCAGGCCTTTATATGAATCGTTTTTTACTGTTCCACCTCAGCGCGTTTAGCGAGGCGGTTTCCTTGGCATGCCTTATCAAAGCATAGATCATGCCCCCTTATTCTGGGATTCTCATCAATACGGACGTGGGTAACCCATCCGCGCCATTGATTACGGCGCTTGGGAGATAAGCGAGTTTTACCAGCCTGGTGGGGGACGCATAGCTTCGTCCGTCCATATAAGGGGATAAGGGTCCACCTTTTCACCTACACCTTCTTCCTCCTTTGCTCATCCATTTTCGCCAAGACTCGAGCTCCAAATACCAAGTCCGCACACCCCACCTCAACCTTACGCAACTATGTCCAGAGCGGGAGGCAGGTGAATGGCCTCCTCCGTCACGGAGGGGCACATCACAAAGCTACGGGAGGCCGGATACTTGTCCAGCAACATCGCGCACCGGCTGCCCGACGCAGGGCAGCTCATTCCAACCCCCAGGCCCCATGAGAGGGTGGTGTTTCTCCCCCACTTCCTCCGCGGACTAGGTTTTCCACTTCACCCATTTGTCCGGGGGCTCATGTTCTACTACGGCCTGGACTTCCACGACCTGGCCCCGAATTTCATCCTCAACATCTCGGCGTTCATCATCGTGTGCGAGGCCTTCCTTCTGCATCCAGCCCCACTTCGCTTATGGCTGAAGATCTTCAACGTCCAGCCGAAGGTAGTGGGCGTCAAAAGTCTTGAGGCGCCATGGTTGGCAAGATGGCCAAAGTCCTATGGCTCGAGGGCTCCTTCGTGGAGACAATAAAGGGGTGGCAATCGGGGTGGTTCTATATCACCGAGCCGCGCGATCCCAAATGGGCGGCGGCCCCCGAATTCAGATCTGGCTTCCCCACACGGCTCTCGTCATGGAAAGAGACGGGCCTGACGTGGGGGAATTCGACGAGCTATCCGGACTCCAAACATGCGTCCGAAACCTGGTGGACAAGAATTTCAGGCTTGTCAACGTAATCCAGGTGATCTTGATCCGCCGGATTCTCCCATGCCAACAACGGGCCTTCAAATTGTGGGAGTTCGATCCGCACAGCACCCAATCTGAAAAGGCTCTTCGACACTACGACGAAGATGCCCGGAAGGTGTTGTTCAAGGGCGCCGAGGCTCTACATCCGCCATCGAAGATCGCGGATTCAGCTCGCATGTCAAGCCAGCGAGGTGAGTTATTTTACCCTTTATGGGACTCTTTTTCATAGTTTGACTCTATGCGGGATCTAAAACTCCCTAACCTTTAACAAGACTGGTCAAGACTTCCGGACAGGTTAACTATCCGGCTCCTTTGCGGAAGACCAGCGGACGCCCGATTGACGGGCATCGGCTCCGCACCTCATGTGGTGCCGGAGAAGAAGGCCAAGAAGGAGGCAACGGGAACTTGAAGGAGCTCCCGACGCCTGGTGCTGTCAGATTCTGAAGCAGAATCTTCTCCTGAGAACGAGGAGGAGGAAAAAGAAGCCTCTCCCCCAGCGGGGGAGGAGAGGAAAAGGAAGGTTGCCCCAACTGGGGAGGCCGGAGGGTCCAATAAGGGAAGGACCCTTCCTCCGGACTTCTCCACCAATGTCGACAATGACGAGGAGGAGCGGCCGACAAGGGCCAAGCCCCTGGCGAGATCGTAAGTGTCCGGATACCCATGGCTTTTTTATTGCATAGTGTTCTCTAATGCCGAACAATCATGCAGCCTGCCCAAGGGCGAGTTTGCCGCTTCGTCCGCGGGTCCTCGAGTTCGCCGGAAATGGAGAGTACTTCACTTCGGCCGCCTCATCGCCTCACGCTGTGGGACGACTCGAGGTGGTGCCCCAAGGGGGCCTGGTCAAGAGGAGGTGGCACAGAGGCGCCGCAAGGCAACCTCCGGACTCGAGCGCATGGGGCGGACCTCAGGCTCTAAGCCCGACCCTCGTCCGGACTCCATGCCGGAACCTTCAGCGGTTCCGGAGTCTGGCAAGCGGTCCCTTCATAGGAAGGGTAAGGCGCCAGTGTCTTCCATCCAACCGGAGGCACCGGATAGCTTACTGGAGGCGCTTAACAGCGCCTCCATCGAGGAGGAGCACCGCCTGTTATCGGTGTGGTGATTCAGAAGTTCAGTCCGCCAAGAGCGGGCTGATCAAGCATGTACCAGACCTTTTAACAGGCTTTGAGGTAAGTTTAGAATATGTAAAAATATTACCGCATAGACAGTAGCCCCAGATGCTTAGTTCGGTGTTCGGAAAGAAAAGCCGGACTAAGGATCTAAAAAGATATATGCAGGAGTCTAACATAAGTATGTCAATTTGCGAATGCAGTGAGCTGTCGACCTTCCGCCAGACCGAATGCAGAGGTCAATGCATTGAAGCAGAACCTCGAGCGGTCTGAGAACGAGCTCGGCCTTGCCAAGAAGCAGCTCGAGGACAAGGAAGGTAAGTAATACCTTATTAAAGAAATACCTTATAGAAAGGTTTCAGTTGCGAAAAATAACAGGAATAACATGGGTACTGCAGGGGCCACGAACGAGGTGGCGACCCTGAAGGAAGCGGTGTCCATGGCCGAAAGCAAAGCAGCCACGGAATGCACCGAGCGAGAGAAGGGGGAGGCGCAGCTGGCGGAGGTGCGGCAAGAGCTCCAGGCTCTCGTGAAAAAACACGAGGGTTTGGAGCGTGACTCGAAGACCCGAGAGTCCGAGCTTGCCTCGGCTCTTGAGAGTGCCAAAGCTGCTAAGGCCAAGGCCCAAAAAGCCCTCCAAGAAATTGAATCATTAAAGAAGATAGCGGCGGGTAAGGCATTCTTTATGCAAAGCAAGCATGTGAAAGTGAATTACCTGTTACTTACCCGGATTCGGAGCTCAACAGGAGCATTCGCAGATCTGCCCCGTAGTGTATCTGATGCTGCCGCATTCTACCGCGCCAAGGAGGGGAGCTCGACGGAGAAGGTGTTCGGTCTCAAGATGTTGAGGCCGGACATCCGGTGTGCCCCTAAACGACCACCGGGCAGCTGGTCGAGCTCCACAAGGTCGCCGAACAGGCCATGAGGGGCCTCATAGTTTGGCTGTGGCCATTGGAAGCCATGCCTGGGAGCTACTTTGGGCTAGTGCGGCGGCTGGTGGATGCCTGTCCACGGATTGAAGTCATCAAGCGCTCCGTCTGCATTGAAGGTGCCCGTCGGGCCCTTGCCCATGCTAAAGTCCACTGGGGCAAGCTGGACGCGGAGAAGCTTGTGGCGGACGGGCCACCGAAGGGCAAGGAGCATCGCATGCCCGAAATGTACTATGAGGGCCTCCTGAAGGGTGCCCGCCGTATAGCGGATGAGTGCTCCAAAGATGTAATTTTTGAATAGACTCGCATTTGTTATCCTGTGCGCTGAAAACTTGTTCATATGCGCTAAGCAACGCTTGTTAATTTAAAATATTACCTTCTGTGCGGCCGTTTATCAAATTTGAGAGATGGCAAGTCGTTGGCTTCAGCCCCCATGCCACGAGTGCTGGGGTGTTCGGGATAAACTTGAGCGCTCTTGTTCCCATTCTTGGGTCCATCGAGGGAGGCGCTCAACGCAACGAACAAGGCAACCGGACTTATAATGCTTGAACACTCTCACTTAGCCATAGAATTCTATAATTTTAAATTTCGGCGAAGCCCCTACTATTCGGAAGACCGAGTTCCGGGCGCTATCCACGCCTTGGCCGGACAATTCCGGTTCCTCGCTCTAAGCGGCATAAGTATTTAAGGACCCGAAAAAACCTCTCGAACAGCGACCGACTCTCGCCCTATCATGACGGTCAGTTTTAGCTTTCTCCACTGAGGTGCTCGACCCAGCTCAACCGGGGCACAATCGCAGTGGTTCTCCTAGTGCTACCTTAGCCGATATAACGGAACGTAAGGTACCAAAACATAGGAGCCGGGCAAATCCAACTATTGACCCAAGACATGATTCGGAGCCGATGCATATAATGCTATAAGTTCGGGTGCCGCACTTGTGAAAGTGTTCGGACTTATCACACCATACTTTTGGGGTACTTAAGCCCCTGGTGTATTGGCCGTACCCAAGTGTACGGGTGCAACATGTCGTGAAATGAACATATATATAGATAAAGAAAGGAGGGCAATAATAGGAAAAAGCTATGTATTGTTTATTCAAAAAGGTATTGCAATGAAAGAAGAACGATACAAATAGTGCGATAAGCAAGGGATGGGACTATTTAACATGTCCTCCTCCAGGGGTAAGCTGCGGGATGGTATGTAAAACAGGTATAATGCTCGTAATAGAGACCACCTGAACACTCGACGTAGCTTTCTGCTTCCCTGGCTATTGCAACGTGAGTTCGGCGATTCTAGTGCCGGACAGGGCTTCTGGAAAACGGAGTCCTGAAAGTAAGAAAAAAAAGAAAAAGGAAAAAGAAAAAGAATGACACAATCGGGAGCCCTTGGTGCGGTTGAGCTGCATTCTGGGCGTGTCGTGGTCGTGCCCCTCCCCTTTTGCCCATGGTATCTCCAGAGCATAGTTATGTACGCGTAGTACTGGCTTCGCAATTTCGCGAGGGTTGGGGTAGGGGCCGGATTGCTACGCGTGCTTGGATCGTGCCAGGCGGTCTTGTTGTAGGTTACTCCGGGCGCGCTTGACAGTGTCTGGACGTTTAATGGCCGGACTCGAGAATTGCTATGCGAGGTTGCTTTGCACCTCCGCCGCGAGGGCCGCCGTGTGCTCCTCCGTTCGGAGAGAGCGTTCGGTGTTTCCATTGACCGTGATTACTCCTCGAGGGCCTGGCATCTTGAGCTTGAGGTATGCATAGTGCGGCACCGCAGATGAACTTTGCAAATGCGGTTCGTCTGAGCAAGGCGCGTGATAGCCGCCGCAGAACGAGACTATGTCGAAGATTAACTCTTCGCCGGAAGTTATCCGGGATCCAAGATCACTTGAGCGAATCGAGCCCGCATAATTGGCCTCTACACCCGGTATGACGCCTTTAAAGGTCGTCTTTGTAGGTTTAATCCTTGAGGGGTCTATGCCCATTTTGGCGCCTTTGTATCCTGATAAAGCAGGTTCAGGCTGCTACCGCTGTCCATCAGGACTCTGGTGAGGTGAAATCCGTCAATAATTGGGTCAAGAACCAATGCGGTGAAACCGCCGTGATGGATGCTAGTGGGGTGGTCCCTTCGATCGAAGGTGACCGGGCAGGAAGACCATGGGTTGAACTTTGGGGCGACTGGCTCCATCGCATATACGTCCCTTAGCGCACGCTTCCGCTCCCTTTTGGATATATGGGTTGCGTATATCATGTTCACCGTCCGCACTTGTGTGGGAAATCCCTTCTGTCCTCTATTGTTCGGCGGTCGGGGCTCTTCCTCGTCATCTGTAACGCCCTCGATGCGGCTATATCTCCCACCTGTCGAAGCACGACTTAGAGGCATAACCGCATTGAAAGCAATGTCGCAAGTGAGGTAATCTTCACACAACCCATGTAATACATAAGGGAAAGAGATACATAGTTGGCTTACAATCGCCACTTTACACAATACATGAGTAAAGCATTACATCATACATATACAATCAAGGTCCGACTACGGAACCAAAAATAAAAGAAGACTACCCCAAATGCTACACAGATCCCCGATCGTCCCAACTGGGCTCCACTACTGATCAACTGAAATGAAACAACACAATGAACAAGATCTTCATCGAGCTCCTCCTTGAGCTCGGGTGCGTCACCTGCACGGTTTCATCGGCACCTGCAAACTGGTTTTGGAAGTATCTGTGAGTCACGGGGACTCAGCAATCTCACACCCATGAGATCAAGACTATTTAAGCTTATAGGTAGGACAGAGTTGTGAGGTGGAGCTGCAGCAAGCGACTAGCATATATGGTGGCTACATTCGCAAAATAGAGCGAGAAGAGAAGCAAGGCATGGTCGAACAACTATGATCAAGAAGTGATCCTAAAACTACTTACGTCAAACATAACTCCAACACCGTGTTCCCTTCCCGGACTCCGCCGAGAAGAGACCATCACAGTTACACACGCGGTTGATGTATTTTAATTAAGCTCAACTTCGGGTTTTCTACAACCGGACATTAACAAATTCCCATCTGCCTCATAACCGCGGGCACGACTTTCGAAAGATAATACCCTGCAGGGGTGTCCCAACTTAGCCCATCATAAGCTCTCAGGTCAACGAAGGATATTCCTTCTCCCGGGAAGACCCGATCAGTCTCGGAATCCCGGTTTACAAGACATTTCGACAATGGTAAAACAGGACCAGCAAAGCCGCCCGAATGTGCCGACAAATCCTGATAGGAGCTCCACATATCTCGTTCTCAGGGCACACCGGATGAACACTACGTACGGCAACCGAAGATACCCCAAGTTGCCTCGGGGCGGCACCGCAAGTGGCTCTAATTTGGACCAGCACTGGAGGAGCACCGCCCGGGGTTAAAATAAAGATGACCCTTGAGTCTGCAGAACCCAAGGGAAAAAGGCTTAGGTGGCAAATGGTAAAACCAAGGTTGGGCCTTGCTGGAGGAGTCTTATTCAAAGCCAACTGTCAAAGGGTCCCATAAATCACCCAACCGCGTTAGGGACGCAAAATCCGGGAACATAATACCGATATGACGGAAACTAGGGCGGCAAGAGTGGAACAAAACACCAGGCATAAGGCCGAGCCTTCCACCCTTTACCAAGTATATAGATGCATTAATTAAATAAGATATATTGTGATATACCAACAAGTAAACATGTTCCAACAAGGAACAACATCTCCATGTTCCAACAAGGAACAAACTTCATCTTCACCGCAACTAACAACGCTATAAGAGGGGCTGAGCAAAGCGGCAACATAGCCAAACAACGGTTTGCTAGGAAAGGTGGGTTAGGGGCTTGACATGGCAACATGGGAGGCATGATATAGCAAGTGGTAGGCATTGTAGCATAGGCATAGCAAAAGAGCGAGCAACTAGCAAGCAAAGATAGAAGTGATTTCGAGGGTATGGTCATCTTGCCTGAAATCCCGCAAGGAAGAAGAACGAATCCATGAAGAAGACAAACGGACGTAGTCGAACGAATCCTCACAACTCCGGAACAAAAACAAAGCTCACGAGAGAAGCAACCCGGAAACAAACAAACAACATGGTAAACCAACAAGAACAAATATGGCATGATGCGCAAACAAGTATGATGCATGTCCGGTTTAAATAGCATGACATGGCAATATGCACAAACAAAACTACAAGTTAAATGGAGCTCAATATGCAACGAGTTGCATATTAACAAAACACCACATCAATTATTTAGTTCTCTCTCGGTTATGTACCCAACAACATTAAATGTTATTAAACATGGCAAGAGATGAGGCATAAGTAGACTAACTATTTAGGCAAGTTAAATGAGGCCGGAAATAACAAACAACAAGTCCGGTAAATCCTCATGTGCATATTTTAGATTTGGAACTGTTCTGCCCTAAACACAATTTTAATGTTGTTAAACAGAAAAAATAAAATGCACCATGTTAATCTATGCATTTTTCTACCCCATTTACATATAAAGTTTATTAAATTTGGAGCTACGGTTATTTAGTTATGAAATAAATCATTTTAACATGCTATTTATGCAAATTAATGCAAACAGCAAGTTAAACATTTTACACATGGATGAGAGTGGCCTAATGTGAAACTAGATGAAATTCTAAGCATTTTTCATAAATAATGTTTATACATATGATGCACGGTTTATGAGTTATGATATGCATGATCTAGAGGGGCTAATCTGTAAACATGCAGTTTCTGGATAATATGAAATTCACAGCACGCAAAAAAATAGCAACGGGCCGAATGCAACGACTTTGTGCAAGCCAGCAGCAGATCTGGCCCAGCGTATGTGGGAGTGCAAAATAACAGGAAAACTAAGCAAAAATGGGGACGTGGGACTCGAACCAGACCCCTCGAATGGATAGAGGCTGCTAGCCATTGGGCTAGCTGATGTGCTTGTGGTGGAACATAGTGGCAACTCTAAATAACCTCTACATGCCGTAACGGATCTAGGAAAAGATCAAGCTTGATTACGGAGGAAGTTTCTCACAGCTGGAAAACAGAGGCCGGCGGCCATGGCGACAGGAAGGTGGGGGTCGCTGATGGGGCTCCTTCCGCCGGATCACGCCGGATCCAAGGGAACGGAGCGAGGGCGAACGGATCCACGCACGAGGAGTCGAGGCAGGGCTCGAGGCGGCGAACTTGAAGGAGGCTGCTGTTAACTGAAGAAAAGACAGAGTTCAGAGGGAAACAGGGGAAGGAAGGAGAGAAAGAGACGTAGAGAGATGGCAAGGGCGCGACGGGGCGACCTGGGGTTGCCGGCGACGACGAGGCCGATCGTCGGAGGAGCGAAGGCGATGCCATGGTTGCAAGGGCAGCAAGGCAAGCCTCTGCTTGTGGCGTCCATGGCTGCAGGAGCGACCTTCCTGTAGAAAAGTAGAGAGAGGGAGTTGAGAGAACGAGGACGACAGGAGAAGGAAAAGGGGCTGCGCGCTGCTCATCTGTGGCGGGGACGGAGAGGACAGAGCAAGGCGGCGGTGGAGCATCTGGGCACGGGGAAGTGGCCTAGAGAAACTGCACGAGGCCAAGCACCATGGTGGTTGCAGCGGCGTCAGTCTCCATGCTAAGGACGGCAGACCTTGGCGAGGGGGGTGCGGAGAGGAGGCATGCGAGGCAGGGGATGGAGTGGACGTGGAGGGAATGGAACTCCGTCGGCTTGGCTGCTCCCAAGGGCTCAAGGAGCTCGGGCGCGTGTCATCCATGGCGTCCCCTGTTCCTGTGAATAAGAGAAGGAGAGAGATGAGAAAGGGAACAGGGAGAGGGAAAGGAAGGAGATGGACGCGACGGGGAAGTGCAGCATGACCTGGTGCTCCGGTCGGCAAGGTCGAGGTTAGGCAGAGACGGCGGGGAGGGGAGGTGCTGTTGGATCGGTGGGAAAACTAGGAGAAGGTGGTTGGCGGCTGGATCAGGAGGGATCCCGAGGAAGAAGGAGGTTGGTCGGGTGGCTCGAATGGATCGGGCAAGATCCCGAGGATGGAGGAGGCAGTGGCGGCGGCAGGTGGAGGATTTGATGGATGGGATGGCTAGGTCTAGGGTTACACTGTTTATATAGGTAGGGGATTAGGGTAGGGGTAATCTAGGTCCCTCCGATCGTAATCGGACGGTTCGAAAAAATAGGCTAGGGAGTTCAATAATTAATACGAAGATGTTTTATAGATGTTAGGGGATGATCCGGATCCAATGGTAACGACAGACCGGTTCGGGTTCGGGGCAGGTTTCGGACGCACGCAAGAGGGGGTCGGTGGTTGGGCTGTCAAGAGAGGTTAGGTGGTCAGGGTCAAGAGGGAGGCAAAAACCCGATTGGTCTCGAAACAGTCAACGAAAGCAAGGGGTGACGCGGCAACTACGAGCGGATACGGGTTTTACGAAAACATGCAGATGCAATGCGCATGATGCTACGAGATGAGATGCACGACAAGAACAAAATGCAAAACAAAAGACAAAAACCCAACCACGAAGGAAATAGCATATCGCATCTCTGGAAAAGGCAAGAGTTGGAGATACGAATATGGAAAGTTGTATCCGGGGCATTACAACACTCCACCACTACGAGAGGATCTCGTCCCGAGATCTAGGATGGCACCGGAGGGAAAAGAAAGAGGAAGATAAGAGGTAAAACTAAGTTGCTTCTTTGACAAACGAGAGAAACCAAAGAACCTTGAGAGGTTGAACAAAATGAAAGAAAGAAAACAACGAAGATGTACAAAGTTGAAAACACTCTGTTAGAAAAGAGGAACATGGGATACGACGAGAACCAAGAGGTTTAGTGACAAGATAGATATTGACACCACTCCGGTTAAAACAAGATAGAGAAGGAATAAGAATGATATAATTTGGGCAGCACTCCGACTATAAATGGAAGGAATTGAACATGATCTTGACAAGATGAGAGGATACTTGATGAAAGAAGAGAGGATACTTGATGAAATCAACAAACACTGCCTCTGGAACTATTGAAAAAAATGGCACAAGGGGTAAGAAAGATTTCAGACCGCACTCTGGTTGAGAAGGGAGGCAAAACTTGATAAGATGAGAGAACTTCGAATGAAAACATGACACTCGGCTAAACGGAGAAGCAAGGAGAAGAACATGATCTTGACAAAACAAGATGATGGGTCGAAGAGAGCAACATCACAATGCCTCCGGAAGAAATGAAAGAATGGAATGGAATGGACGAAGGGAAACAAGATCTTGAAAGAGCATGCTTACAAGAAATGCTAGAACGGAGTTGTTGGATTATCAACAACGAAAGGAACAAGCTTGTTGTGGGCTTATGGAACACATCTCAAAATTATGAGGTGACAACCCGCCACTAACGGAAACAGTTGATTGGATTAAGATCAACAAGAAGATGAAAACTTCTTTTCATTGAGAGGATAGGAGGAAAACTTGGATCATTGATAAGCACCATAATAGCAACATTCTTTAGGGAAGGCTTTAGGTGTAACATGACACAAGATGACTCGAACGAAGAGATTGGTGGATTTAAAATATCTCATTCTTGACAACATGTGAATCATGAAACACGAAGAGAAATTGTCAAGAATGATATAACACCACCTCAAAAGATAAGGTAGAAAGAATTGCACTTCGGAATGCAAGATGAAGAATGCTTGAACTCCTCAAAACAAAACATGTGTTGAACACCATGTTTATTTTAGAGTATGGCTTGACGGATCTTAACTCCGAGAAAAACTTGAAGGACAAATCGAGAAATAAATGAATCCTTGACGAACCACCATGTAGAGCCTCCATGAAGAACTCCGGTAATGAAAGGATGATAGAAAGAAAGAGAAGTTGAAAACACAAGGTGAAGCCTTGCAGTGATAAGAAGAAGCTTTGAAATGATATAACCGAGAAAACTTTGAACTCCGGAAAGAAAAGATGAAGCATCTCGCATCGAGAATGTGATATGATGAACAAACTCCGGAAAGAAGAGATGAACAACTTAGAACTAAGAAATTGATACCATTACTTAACTCCGGAAGAATGAATCAATCACTTGGATGAAACAAGAACAAGAATTATGTTATGCGTATCCTTCACCAATATAGATTGATGACAAGCAACGGATTAGGCATACTACTTATTCTCGTTGAAAAAGGATTGAAGAGAGATATTGCTCAACTTGGGAAGGTCTTCAACGATCCGCCGGTAGGATTTGGGAAGAATGAATGAATCTATATAATAACGAAGGACGAGAACTCTTGAACGAACCACCGTTAGAATTGAAAATGAAAGTAGCAAAGGCACAATTCACCGTGAAGAATTGCAAAATGAATGAAGATACTTGAGGGAATTTAGATACAAGAGAACGAAAAGATCATGAACTGAGTAGAGGATATTTGAACGATGCACCGGTAAGATTTGGAGAACGAGAGCTGAAAGCTGGAATGAATAATTCTGAGATGATGGGCTCAGAAGAATCAAACTGAAAAAAAAATCCTGAATTGCTCCGGATGGGTGAAAAGAATTCCCACAATCGAAAACACTTATGAGAGGATGGCATCAAGCTAGAACCATGAATCTTGAAGAGAATGGAGCAAGATTAAAGAGAAACTCTTCTTTGGTCTTCAAATGTTGAGAATGACGATGAGAAACATCACCATGAATTGTTGAGATACTCCGGGATGAAAATTAGAAAGGTTGAACCAACGATGAAAAGAATTTGAAAGATCTTGGAGAAAGACATTTGACTGATGATAATTCATTCTTACGTCAAAATTGGAAAAGAATTTGAGAATAACTCCGAGAAAATTAGAAGAGTCAGGTAAGATCCTGGGAAAAGACATGTGGGTTAGGGCCCACTCAAAACAAACACCATTGAACGATTTAAAAGATAGATTGCGCCGGTTGAATTAAATGGCTGAATAAGGTAAGACCTCGAAATAGCTAGAATTGATGTAGAGTGGAAACACGAATCTTCAGAGATATCTTGAACACTCCGGAACAAATGAATAGCGAGAGGTGAATGATTAATTGGTGCATCGGAATGGGAAAGCATTGTGAAAAGAGGAAAAGGGATAAGATCAACACCGAAATCTTGAATTCAATCCACCGGAGAAGAAAATTAGAATGGAACAATGATAAGGTTGAAGCTTCCTTAGCGTCTTCATGAGAAATCACCAGATAAAACATTAAAGGAAAAGAATGAAGAAACTTCACTCAATAAAATGGATACTTGATTAAGAAATCTGAGTCCTTGAAGAAAAAGGGTGGAGGGTGGGAAAACAAAGGCAACTTGGGTCGGATGAAATGAACACCGTTGAGAAAAAAAAACTTAGAATTGATCTTAATGTTGCAATGATCGGATTTACTTGGAGAGAAGCACACGGTTGGAAAAGGATTGAAAAGACGACCTTGATGAACAAGAAGGATTAGCATCCACATAGAAATATGAGAACACCGTTTAGAATAAGGTATGGAATCAACACTTGGCATTGAAGCAACTTGAATACCACAAAACGGAACAAAAACAAAGGATTTGGCTTGCAGACTAAGCCGGAACAAATACATATGATAGAGATTTACCCAATCCCATATCATGCATCCGTTGGAAAGATATCCTAGGAGCTACTTGAATTCCCACCTATAAACTCCCGAAACTTTCTGGTTATGCAATCAGGTGTTGGGGATACAGGGGACACAAAATATATCACCCAAACTAACAATACCTAGATCCATTTGTATCCATCCGTCAACACATAACCAAGAAAACTCGATCGGGTTATCGGGGTTATCTCACCAACAACTGCATAAAAGAGATTTTCGATGTCGGCAAAGCTCGTGTATTCAGAATCTGCAACGATAAAATTGTGACGACAACACCTCGAGCTCAACTCCCCGGACACCGCCACAACCCCTAAATGTCGAGGCACCAAGAACAATGTTCTCGCCACAAAACCATCGTAACGATTCCAAGATACCCGCGTGATCCTAAATTTTTTTTAGTGAAATTTGAGAAGAGAAAGAGTCAAAACATCTACGTCAGGAGACCTCACCAGAGCGACGAAGGGACTGAGGAGTAAAAAGAATCCTACTCTACGATATATATAATCCTAAGACTCAAAACATTTTTGTTCTAGATTCAACAACGCAAGCAAACAATCAAGCAGGGGCTCCTAAGTCGGGGATGGCTCTGATTACCAACTTGTAACGCCCTCGATGCGGCTATATTTCCCACGTGTCGAAGCACGACTTAGAGGCATAACCGCATTGAAAGCAATGTCGCAAGTGAGGTAATCTTCACACAACCCATGTAATACATAAGGGAAAGAGATACATAGTTGGCTTACAATCGCCACTTTACACAATACATGAGTAAAGCATTACATCATACATATACAATCAAGGTCCGACTACGGAACCAAAATTAAAAGAAGACTACCCCAAATGCTACACAGATCCCCGATCGTCCCAACTGGGCTCCACTACTGATCAACTGAAATGAAACAACACAATGAACAAGATGTTCATCGAGCTCCTCCTTGAGCTCGAGTGCGTCACCTGCACGGTTTCATCGGCACCTGCAAACTGGTTTTGGAAGTATCTGTGAGTCACGGGGACTCATCAATCGCACACCCGCGAGATCAAGACTATTTAAGCTTATAGGTAGGACAGAGTTGTGAGGTGGAGCTGCAGCAAGAGACTAGCATATATGGTGGCTACATTCGCAAAAGAGAGCAAGAAGAGAAGCAAGGCACGGTCGAACAACTATGATCAAGAAGTGATCCTGAAACTACTAACGTCAAACATAACTCCAACACCGTGTTCACTTCCCAGACTCCGCCGAGAAGAGACCATCACGGTTACACACGTGGTTGATGTATTTTAATTAAGCTCAACTTCGGGTTTTCTACAACCGGACATTAACAAATTCCCATCTGCCTCATAACCGCGGGCACGTCTTTCGAAAGATAATACCCTGCAAGGGTGTCCCAACTTAGCCCATCATAAGCTCTCAGGTCAACGAAGGATATTCCTTCTCCCGGGAAGACCCGATCAGTCTCGGAATCCCGGTTTACAAGACATTTCGACAATGGTAAAACAAGACCAAGAAGCCGCCCGAATGTGCCGACAAATCCTAATAGGAGCTGCACATATCTCGTTCTCTGGGCACACCGGATGAACACTACGTACGGCAACCGAAGATACCCCAAGTTGCCTCGGGGCGGCACCGCAAGTGGCTCTAATTTGGACCAGCACTCGGAGGAGCACCGCCTGTGGGTTAAAATAAAGATGACCCTTGAGTCTGCAGAACCCAAGGGAAAAAGGCTTAGGTGGCAAATGGTAAAACCAAGGTTGGGCCTTGCTGGAGGAGTCTTATTCAAAGCGAACTATCAAGGGGGTCCCATAAATCACCCAACCGCGTTAGGGACGCAAAATCCGGGAACATAATACCGATATGACGGAAACTAGAGTGGAACAAAACACCAGGCATAAGGCCGAGCCTTCCACCCTTTACCAAGTATATAGATGCATTAATTAAATAAGATATATTGTGATATACCAACAAGTAAACATGTTCCAACAAGGAACAACATCTCCATGTTCCAACAAGGAACAACATCTCCATGTTCCAACAAGGAACAAACTTCATCTTCACCTGCAACTAACAACGCTATAAGAGGGGCTGAGCAAATAGGCAACATAGCCAAACAACGGTTTGCTAGGAAAGGTGGGTTAGGGGCTTGACATGACAAACGGACGTAGTCGAACGAATCCTCACAACTCCGGAACGAAACCTAAGCTAACGAGAGAAGCAACCCGGAAACAAACAAACAACATGGTAAACCAACAAGAACAAATATGGCATGATGCGCAAACAAGTATGATGCATGTCTGGTTTAAATAGCATGGCATGGCAATATGCACAAACAAAACTACAAGTTAAATGGAGCTCAATATGCAACGAGTTGCATATTAACAAAATACCACATCAATTATTTAGTTCTCTCTTGGTTATGTACCCAACAACATTAAATGTTATTAAACATGGCAAGAGATGAGGCATAAGTAGACTAACTATTTAGGCAAGTTAAATGAGGCCGGAAATAACAAACAACAAGTCCCAGAAATCCTCATGTGCATATTTTAGATTTGGAACTGTTCTGCCCTAAACACAATTTTAATGTTGTTAAACAGAAAAAATAAAATGCACCATGTTAATCTATGCATTTTTCTACCCCATTTACATATAAAGTTTATTAAATTTGGAGCTACGGTTATTTAGTTATGAAATAAATCATTTTAACATGCTATTTATGCAAATTAATGCAAACAGCAAGTTAAACATTTTACACATGGATGAGAGTGGCCTAATGTGAAACTAGATGAAATTCTAAGCATTTTTCATAAATAATGTTTATACATATGATGCACGGTTTATGAGTTATGATATGCATGATCTAGAGGGGCTAATCTGTAAACATGCAGTTTCTGGATAATATGAAATTCGCAGCACGCAAAAAAATAGCAACGGGCCGAATGCAACGCACTGTGCAAGCCCAGCAGCAGATCTGGCCCGAAGCAGATGTGGGAGTGCAAAATAACAGGAAAACTAAGCAAAAATGGGGACGGCTGGGACTCGAACCCAGACCCCTCGAATGGATAGAGGCTGCGCTAGCCACTGGGCTAGCTGATGTGCTTGTGGTGGAACATAGTGGCAACTCTAAATAACCTCTACATGCCAGAACGGATCTAGGAAAAGATCAAGCTTGATTACGGAGGATGTTTCTCACGGCGGGAAAACAGAGTTCGTGCCATGGCGATGGAAGCAGGGGGTCGCCATGACGGGCTCCTTCCGCCGGATCACGCCGGATCTCAAGGGAACGGAGCGAGGGCGAACGGATCCACGCACGAGGAGTCGAGGCAGGGGCTCGAGGCGGCGAACCTGAAGGAGGCTGCTGTTAACTGAAGAAAAGACAGAGTTCAGAGGGAAACAGGGGAAGGAAGGAGAGAAAGAGACGTAGAGAGATGGCAAGGGCGCGACGGGGAGACCTGGGGTTGCCGGCGACGACGAGGCCGGTCGTCGGAGGAGCGAAGGTGATGCCATGGTTGCAAGGGCGGCAAGTCAAGCCTCTGCTTGTGGCGTCCATGGCTGTAGGAGCGACCTTCCTGTAGAAAAGCAGAGAGAGGAAGTTGAGAGAACGAGGACGACAGGAGAAGGAAAAGGGGCTGCGCGCTGCTCATCTGTGGTGGGGACGGAGAGGACAGAGCAAGGCGGCGGTGGAGCATCTGGGCATGGGGAAGTGGCCTGGAGAAACTGCACGAGGCTGAGCACCATGGTGGTTGCAGCGGCGTCAGTCTCCACGCTAAGGCGAGGCAGGGGATGGAGTGGACGTGGAGGGAATGGAACTCCGTCGGCTTGGCTGCTCCGGGCGGGGCTCAAGGAGCTCGGGCGCGTGTCATCCATGGCGTCCCCTGTTCCTGTGAATAAGAGAAGGAGAGAGATGAGAAAGGGAACAGGGAGAGGGAAAGGAAGGAGATGGACGCGACGGGGAAGTGCAGCATGACATGGTGCTCCGGTCGGCAAGGTCGAGGTTAGGCGAGACGGCGGGGAGGGAGGTCTTGTTGGATCGGTGGGGAAAACTAGGAGAAGGTGGTTGGCGGCTGGATCGGGAGGGATCCCAAGGAAGAAGGAGGTTGGTCGGGTGGCTCGAATGGATCGGGCAAGATCCCGAGGATGGAGGAGGCAGTGGCCGGCGGCGGCAGGGAGGATTTGATGGATGGGACGGCTAGGTCTAGGGTTACACTGTTTATATAGGTAGGGGATTAGGGTAGGGGTAATCTAGGTCCCTCCGATCGTAATCGGACGGTTCGAAAAAATAGGCTAGGGAGTTCAATAATTAATACGAAGATGTTTTATAGATGTTAGGGGATGATCCGGATCCAATGGTAACGACAGACCGGTTCGGGTTCGGGGCAGGTTTCGGACGCACGCAAGAGGGGTCGGTGGTTGGGCTGTCAAGAGAGGTTAGGTGGTCGATGTCAAGAGGGAGGCAAAAACCGATTGGTCTCAAACGATCAACGAAAGCAAGGGGTGACGCGGCAACTACGAGCGGATACGGGTTTTACGAAAACATGCAGATGCAATGCGCATGATGCTACGAGATGAGATGCACGACAAGAACAAAATGCAAAACAAAAGACAAAAACCCAACCACGAAGGAAATAACATATCGCATCTCTGGAAAAGGCAAGAGTTGGAGATACGAATATGGAAAGTTGTATCCGGGGCGTTACATCATCGCTATGCAGCCCCTTGTCATTGAGTTCGGCACTTAACTTGCCTGCTTGCTTGAACACCCAACAATCCCTGTTGGTGTGATTGGCTGGTTTTTCGGGGGTGCCATGTATCCGCACAAGCGATCGAGTATTCAGTCCAAGTTGGACGGGCCCGGGTATTTCTTTTTAATGGCTTCTTCCACGACCGGGTTTAGAGTCTCCGAATCTGCATTGATCGACGATCTTCGCATTATCACCGCACGCGGCGCTTGTTCTTATTGCGACGCCGACCGCCATTGTTGTCCTTGGTATCCGAACTATCAGGGTGTTTGGCCAAGTTGTTGCTTCGAGCTAGCTAGCTGTCCTCTCCCGCGCAAAAGCGGGTCATGAGTGTTGTGAGGGCTGCCATGGATTTCGGCTTTTCCTGTCCTAGGTGTCGGGCAAGCCATTCGTCGCGGATGTTATGTTTGAAGGATGCAAGGGCCTCTGCATCCGGACAGTCAACGATTTGTTTTTTCTTTGCCGTGTCCAGAATTGTCTGGCCGATTCTTCTGGTTGCTGAATTATATGGCTGAGGTCATCGGCGTCTGGTGGTCGCACATATGTGCCCTGGAAGTTATCAAGGAATGCGGCTTCGTGTCCTCCCAACAACCAATTGATTCTGCTGGCAAGCTGTTGAGCCAATGCCGAGCTGGTCCTTTAAGCTTGAGTGGGAGGTATTTTATGGCATGTAGATCATCACCGCGGGCCATGTGGATATGGAGGAGATAGTCCTTGATCCAGACCGCAGGATCTGTGGTACCATCGTATGATTCGATGTTTACGGGTTTGAAGCATAGTGGGTGTGCGGCGCCTCTGTATTGCTGTATTGGGCTATATCACCACGTAGCTCATATGAGCTTTGTCTATTGTGTTCGGCCCGGCCGGGTTTGCTGTATCCGGCGTGACGGTAATCACCCCGAGTCGTTGGGCGCCCACGCCATCCGTAGATCGATCTTATATGTTTTGCCTTATCCTCCAATATATCTCACAAGTCCGGCGCGTTTTCCCATGCCTTGGTACTTTTTGAGCGGCGTCGGGGTGCGGCTTGAGCGGAGGGCCGAGAGGCTTCTCTGTCACGGCCACGGGGTGGCTGGTCTGCCATGTCGTGCGCTGGTTACCTGGGTGCTTCCTCCTCTGATCGAGGCAATGGCCTGCGTTTGGGGTAGCTTTTGGAGAGGCGTTCGAGTTCATACTCTTCGGCTGCAAGGACTTCAGTCCATCTGTCAGCTAGCAGGTCTTGGTCAGCTCTAAGCTGTTGCTGCTTTTTCTTGAGGCTGCTTGCCGTGGCTATAAGCCTGCGTTTGAAACGCTCTTGTTCGGCGGGATCCTCAGGCACGACAAATTCGTCGTCGTCGAGGCTTGCCTCATCTTCGGAGGGAGGCGCATAATTATCGTCCTCGACCTCTCTTTCTCGCCAGACCGTCGTGTGGACTTGCTTCTCCTCCTCCGCGCCGAGTCCTGCCGGAGGGGTTGTCTTCGCACCGTCCGGTGTTATTATCTCCCGTGCGGAATCACCGCTTTTGCTGTGGCGGGGTTTAGAGCGGCGCACGACGCCGGGCGCTTCGGTTGCTTCTTGGAGCGGTCATCCTCCGTTGTTCCATCGCTGTTCCCATCTTTTGGGATGTCCACCATGTATATGTCGTATGACGAGGTGGCCTTCCATTGCCTCTGTAGGCGCTTAGGTCTTGGTCGTCTCCGGCATCGCCGTCCATACCGCCGATGTCTTCGGAGTCGAAGTCGAGCATGTCGGTTAAATCATCGGCGCGTGGCTACAAAGTGGGTGGTGGGTGGGTGTTGAATTTCTTCGTCGTCAGATCCCAACCTTCCCGTCCGTAGTACGGCAGGGCTCTCCGGATAAAGAGAGAGACTTTAGTGAATTCAGGATGTCGCCAAAGGGCGAGTGCTGAAAGATGTCCGCGGCAGTGAACTCCATGACCGGCGCCCAATCGGATTCGATTGGTAGGGGCGCGGAGGGTTCGGAGTCTGGAGAGGAGTCTGGCACCCTGGAGTCAAGGTCTTCGCACAGGACAGGGATGGAGTTCGGCTCAATCGCCGTAGAGATTGTAGCCCCCGAGGCGGTGTCCAACCACTCGTCCTCGATCGGGGAATCCGGCTCCGGACTAATGGTCGGAGCGTTTGCCGGTGCGGCCTGTGGCACTGCTCGCGGCAGAGCTAGATCATACCCATCGAGACAAGGCAGCACGCCGGCTGTGGCTCGAATCCGTCAAGATCAAGTCTCCGCGACATCGGCCGTATAGTTCAAACTTCCAAATCTGACCTGATGGCCAGGGCGAAGCTCGATCTGCTCCAGATGGCTGCTTAATTGGCGCGCAGTGCAAAGCCGCCGAATACGAAGATCTGTCCAGGGAGAAAAGTCTCACCCTGGACCACATCGTTGTTGATGATCGAAGGAGCCATCGGGCCTATCGGTGATGACACAGAGGAACTCTCAATGAAAGCACCAATGTCGGTGTCAAAACCGGCGGATCTCGGGTAGTTGGTCCCGAATCGCGCGCCTAGGCGGATGGTAACAGGAGACAAGGGACACGATGTTTTTACCCAGGTTCGGGCCCTCTCGATGGAGGTAATACCCTACTCCTGCTTGATTAATATTGATGATATGGGTAGTACAAGAGTAGATCTACCACGAGATCAAGGAGGCTAAACCCTAGAAGCTAGCCTATGGTATGATTGTTGTTCGTCCAACGGACTAAAACCCTTCCGGTTTATATAGACACCGGATAGGTTAGGGTTACACAGAGTCGGTTACAATGGTAGGAGATCTACATATCCGTATCGCCAAGCTTGCCTTCCACGCAAAGGAAAGTCCCATCCGGACACGGGACGAAGTCTTCAATCTTGTATCTTCATAGTCTTGGAGTCCGGCCGTGATGATAGTTCGGCTATCCGGACACCCCCTAGTCCAGGACTCCCTCAGTCGCCTTGGCCCAACCAAAGGCCTTAGGATGGGCAAGTTCCGTTCCAACGGCAAGAACCGATCCAAGCTTGACGACTGGTTCCGATCCCCCACACGAGATCAGCTCGAGGAGCTAACTTTTGATGATGGGCATATGTGGTCGCTGCTAACGTCCGCACTCCGCCTCGCGCCCACACTACGCAACGCCAAGTTCAGGAACTACCATCCCTCCCCCATAATGACGCGCCCGCTCTTATTCTACCATGACTGAAGCGAGGGGATTACAAGTTTTAAATCTAACAAGTGCCCGCAGGCTTACAAACTAAAAAGAGATAAGATGCCCGTAATCCCTTTCTTGTCCCTCACCTCAGAAGATGGAACAAGGTAGCAAGAGGGCGAAAGAAGCGCCTAGGCGAGGTGCGAGAAGCAGAAGGCACCAAGAGAGCATCCCGGTGCCGGGAGAGGAGCTGGAAGATGAGGCAGCGGCCCGACAATACGCGACGAAGGCGTCGGTGCCCGCGTACTCCGACTTGACGGCCGCCGCCCGCCTTCTTCGCCTTCTCCGGCCCTCCTACGCCAGCCGCCAAAGGATGCGATGGGGAACGCGCCGATAGAGAGCTTGACGAGGAAGGCCCTCGGCAGGGTGCGTGGCCGAGGGAGGGGTGACGCGGCCAGTCGGAGTCGGGGTCGGCGTCCCGCCGCTTGACACCCTCGTCGTTGCTGTCATCCTCGTCACTCCCGCTCAAAGAGGAATCTTCATCGTCGGAGGAGCTCTTCATGCAGCACTTTAGGTGAGTTCCAAGATCTCCAAAGACCTTGACGAAGAGCAGGCTGCCCTCCATTAACTTGAATTAGAGGACGAGCCCCGCCGTCAGGCTGTGGACGCGAGCAAACGTCTTCCATCCGCGACGAAGGTACATGACGTGAAGAGCGGGGAAGTCGACGTCGACCCGCGTGCCGCCGTTCCCGCAGCCACTCATGTGCGACCTGAGGGTCTGGGGCGGATCGAGCTCCATCTCCCGAGCAAATGGGGTAGGAAGACGAAGACGACGACGCGGTGGCCGGCGTAGCCGGATGTAGAATTCATGGGGCTAGTCCCCGACGTGGCCCTCCATCAGGGGAGGCATCGCCAGCGGAGGCGGGGCCGGTGCGCCGCCCCGTCCACCTCTTCCCTGAGCGGCACGGAGACCTCGGTCTCGCCCCCCTCCCTTCCTCTCGTGGCTGGCTCCACCGCTGCGAGCTCTTGGGAAGGAGGGACGCGCTGTCGGGCGGCGATCCTCGCCGCCACCATTGAAGGGCCGACGCCTCCTCTCGCCATGGGAGACGTAAGAAAGAAGCCGAAGTGAATGGGGATGGATGATGAAAGGATGTGGGATGCCGTCTCCCTCCCCCTTCTTATAAAGGGACGGGGTCGGGACTTGGCCGCCCCGCTCGGCCAATCCGGCCATCGGGGGCGCAGGGAATCAAGAACGACCCGCTGCCCCAATCAGTGACGGCCCGGTTTCCCGCCTCTACCTCCTACCACTTGCATGGGGGACACGTGGCGAGCAAGCATAATTGAGAGGACGGGTGAGGCGACCGTTCCCCACCCCGTGATCGTGGTGCACGGACGCTTTGAAGGCCACGACCCATGTCCGCCCGAGTAAATGAGCCGCGATATGACGCATGCGTGCGGGAAGGCACGAGCTGCCTCCATCTTTTTTGGGAAGGCGCGAGCTGCCTCTTTACCACGATGTGATGCATGCGTGCGGGAATCACCCCACGCATGACCCCCGAGTCACGCACGGCCCCCCATGTCGCGCGTTCAACGCGGGTCGTGGGGAAGCGCAGCGGCCAAAAAAGTTACAGCGGTAAAATCCGCCCCACCTGCCCGTGCACCGTTCCAGGCCTAGCCCAACAACGCATCGCACTTATGTGTGGCCCAGGCCTGGGGGCTCCTGTCGGTGTACAAAAGTAGGGGCTCTCCTTTTGACCCCTTTATTTGTGCACGGGTAGTCAGAGCCGCACCCGCGGCCACACTTAACAAGGCAGAGGAGGGAAGCCGGAGGGAAACCGAAGCACAAGACAAACAAGGCGATGCCAAGACCAGAAGCATAAAATTGCAAAGGGGCGAGGTGGACTCCCCTGGCAAGACCCTTGCCGAAGCGGCCTCCGTGGCCCCGGCAAGGGCCTTGCCGGGGCAACTGACCCAACGCCAGTAGAGAGAGCCACCCTTGAGCCCAAGGGTTCCAAACAAGGCCAACAACTACATTGGACCCAGGGCTCGGGAGGCACCTCTGTGGTGGCATGCAGATCTTGTCAAGATCATGAATACATGAGATCAGATGACAACCAGAAGACGACGACCCTCGGCGGGATCCTAGCCGAGGAAATCCACAAAGACCCCCGGCAAGCACCTTGCCGGGGACGACCGCAGCGCCACGGCAAGACCCTTCACGGGCCACCCAGCAAGAACCTTGCCGAGGACACCAGCGGGGCCACAGCCAGGCCCGCGTCTGCCAAGATGCCACCCCCGTCCCCAAGCAGCTGCTAGCTCAACCAGTTGGGCAGGCACCTGCATGGCGACGGGTGGCCTCTACACCGACCTAGCAAGCACCTACGTGGTGCATGCAGATCTTCGTGAAGACTCCACCACTGCGCCAGCCCAGCAGCCAGACAACGTGGCGCCACAATGCCTCGTCAGCTCGGACGCGTGTCGAGCCAGGCGGAGCGGCGATAGCTGGGACGTGCTTCCTCGTCGTCCCCGATAAAGCAAGGGGGGCACGTCCGTAGTGCATTAAATGCGTTTGTCCGACGGTCCCAGAGGATAGGCTTATCGATTGTAGACCTTTCCACCTCCTGCGTGCCACTGTGGCAACCCCTTTTGCCTATGAAAGGAGGCCCGAGATGACCAGGAGAAGGATTCGGCTCTTTGGAACTACGCAGCCACCGTAGCTAGTTCGAGAGCTCAAGAACACTCTGAAAAACACACCAAAGAAGGACTAGGGTATTACGCATCCTCGCGGCCCAAACATGGGTAAATGATCTTTGTGCTAGCTCCTAAACCTGCTCTTCTCACAACCCCGCACCCGCCGACCGTAGAAGGGATTCCAGTGATCCCATAGGTGTCGTTTTCCCCGACACTCTTAGTCCGGTAATTAAGTTCTCCCCCAAACGTTACCAGCAACGTGATCTTTCCCTTAGGATGGCTCCTGTCAGGATTAACTCCTTGAAACGTGTCGGTAACCTCTAGCTCATGTTCCCCTCTCTGAAGCTTGCTGATGACTGCCGGGGAAATCAGATTCAAACCAACCCCTCCGTCCACCAACATCTTTGTGACCTTGAGGTTGCGAATTGTTGGGGATACCAACAACGACAAACACCCTACCGCACTAGTACGTCTAGGATGATCCTCCTCGTCAAAGATGATTGGCATACGGGACCGTTTGAGCGGCTTTCGGGCCTTTGGAGCTAATTCCACGGCATTGACCTCTCGTGCCCACCGTTTGAGCTAGCAGTGAGAAGTGTGTAGAGATGCACCTCCATCAATGCACAGGGCGTCTGTGGCCTTCTGAAACTCTTGCTCAATAGTTTCCTCTTCATCCCCTCCATCACTTTCATCTTCACATGTTTCCTTCTCTTGGCCTCTGGTGGGCTTTCCTTGATTCTGAAAGGGTTTGCTGGGGTAATTTACTTCACCACCCCGACCCGTTACCGCCAGCGACATTCTGACTTTTTTCCTTATCACGCTTCTCATATTTTTCTCTCTGTTTCTTGACAAGCTGCTCAACCTGGTAACACTCTTGAAGGTCGTGGCCCTTGGTCCGATGGATCTTGCAGTATGGCCCATAGCCTTTCCCAGCTTTTTCGGCAGCAGCGGCTTCTCGGTAGTCAGTGCACGCAAAAGCTTCCTTGCCGGGGGGCCTCAACTTTGGCCTTCTTGCTTGTACTAGGCGTACCAGATCCTTCAACAGTCATCACTGCCTTATCTCTTTGCTTCTTACTGCGCTTCTTGCTCTTCTTCTGACTGTTGATCTGTCCTCATCCTCTGACTCAATGTTGGTGCAATCTTCCTCTCCGGGCAACCTCCTTCCCTCCTCCATCCTAGCACACTTATCCACTAATGTGTAAAGCTCATTCATAGTCTTGGGCAACCGAATGTTCATCTTGGAACGAATACGACGGTTGCGCACATTGGACTGGAAGGCAGCTATTACGGCTGCCGGATGGATGTTCAGGATATTTCTATGAACTTTGATGAATCTCTGTAAATACTTACGTAGGGTTTCTCCTTCCTTCTGCTGGAGAACCTGCAAATCGCTGGGCCTGCCGGGTTCTTGATGATGGCCATTGAAGGCGCCAATGAACTCGTGGCACAGGTCAGCCCACGACGAAATGGAGTTCTCCGGTAGGTGCATCAGCCAAGACCTCACATTGGACATGATGTCCAAAGGGAAGTAGTTGGCAAACACCTTCTCATCTCTTCCCCCGGCAGCCTGGACAATGATGGTGTAGATGCTCAGGAACTCTGTCGTGTTCAGTCTCCCGTCATACTTCTCAGGTATCTCTAGTTTGAACAAGCGAACAGACGGCCAACGGACTTGCCGCAGCTCTCGTGTAAAGGCAGGGCAGCCAACCTCGTAAGGTAGGCACCCACCAACACTGAGCGTGGGCTCGCCGACGTTGAGGCCGTCGCACCCGTCGGTCCGGCGGAGGTCATCGCGACATTGCTCTATGACGACGCGCGCGCCTCCTCTCCGCCCATCCTCCGGGGCTCGATGTTGGCCTGGATGTACATGAGGGTCAGATGAGGCTATCGAGATGTCATCGTGATCTTGATTCTGTTGCGCTCACGCTGGCTGTCATGGTGGGGACTGCATCGTGGGGATGGCCCCATCCGTACGGTCAGCAGCATGAGCTGTTGCTGTCGCTTGGGGAGGTTGTGGTGGGCCAGCTTGCTGTGAGCCCCTAGCTTTGGCGAAACCGAGCAGGCTTTGGATGGTCGCAAACCATTTGTCCATCTGCTCGGCCGCTGGAAGAAACATGTGCAACAGCTGAGCTCACGCCATGGCCTCCGAAGCTGTACTTGGCATGGATGTCGATGAAGTCGATCGTTCCGTCACGTGGCTCCTGACGGTGCCAGCGGCGGTAGTACTGCGCCCCACTATCGCTGCGGGGCGACCACCTGGATGTGGTATGGTGAAGGCGCTCGAGGGCCAGCGGCTCCGTCAGGCACAGCGGCTTGGTCGGCCCGTCCCAGGGAAGGGGCACATGCTGCGACCACACCCATGGCGGGGGCGGCCGGAGGGCGGCGGTTCGCCCCGGTACGAGTGTCGTTGCTGTGGCTGTGCCCATCGGCGGGAGAGAGGGGAACAGATGGAGTAACCCCCTCACCAGTACCTTGGGGACTGTGGTCGTCTGGGTGTTGCTGATGTTGCTCTCCTCCGGTGCATCCTGCTCCTGCGTTGGCTGCGGGGGAATGGTGACGGTGCCGCCTACTCGACCACATCCCCAGCAGCGTTCGCATCGTCCTGCGGCCGCGCACCCCCCGTAGCGTTAGAGGCCACGGGCGGCGGAGCCTTCGAGGTGGATTGATGAGCCAGAGGACCGGGTTTCTTCTTGGGCGCCATGGTCGATGGCGTCGTCGAAGACGAAGATGGTGATGAAGTCGACGCGCCGCGCACGCCTTCAGGTTTGCGCAAGCGAGCCCCCTACCTGGCGCGCCAAAGATCTCATGGGAAACCACAACCACCTATGGGACCAGAGGCCCCTTGCTGGTTCGGCAGGGGGCGACGCATTGCACAAAGAGCAACGAGTGTGGGGCGGCACAGCAGGGATCGCACAGGAAGCTTATCCAGGTTCGGGCCGCCACGAGGCGTAAAACCCTACTCCTGCTTTGGTGGATTGATGGTGGAAAAGTGGTGGCTGAGTTTAGTACACTTGCCCGCCAGGGGTTGCCTTGGGGCAGCGGTGACTACACGTGTCGGATTTTGTGTTCCGGCAAACCCTTGAGGTTCGAACACTGGGGTGCGCACGAAGACCTCTCTCTCTCTCTCTCTCTCTCTCTCTCTCTCTCTAGCTCGCTCGCATAACTATCTTTAGGCCTAGGTCGACGAACCCAAAGAACAATAGACACTGGGGTTTACACTAGTTCGGGCCAATGTTGTGGTGTAATACCCTACTCCAAGACCGGGTTTCTTCTTGGGCCATAGTACAAGGTAAGAACAGCCTCCTGAGGAGAGGTGTTCTAGAGCTCGGTGAGCTACTGGGATGGCCTTGGTGGAATGGATCCAATCCAAGATGAGTTGCCTCCTATGGTGGTGGCTAATCCTATTTATAGAGGCGTTGGTTCTCTTCCCAAATATCAGGCGGGAAGGGATCTGTGGGGACCCTGACTCATAAGTCGTGATCACCGAATGCACGTGTACAGTGATCCCAGAGATCAATGCTCACTGAACACACAGAAGCTGAATAACAAGAGTCTTACATCCATACATACCGTCTTACACAAATTATGACCATTATGGTCAAGTCTTACATTGATAAAGCCTTAAGGGCTGAACATCAAATAAAACACAAGCAGCGGAAATCTTCGACGATAAGTAGAACCCATGCCATCTGCCTTAATACTACAGGCATTCTGACTGGGAAACGTCCTAGTTCGCATGTTCGTCTCCAAAGAACTCTTCTTCGAACTCAGGTTTTTCCATGCGTGGCCAATTAAATAACCAGCGGCAAGCCAATGAGTACTTTGAATGTACTCGCAAGCAACCCATTATTTGGTTCAATGTAACAATGCAATAGCACAACGAGTAAGCAACCTAGCATCAAGCTAGTTAACATGTCCTATCAACTTATGAGATATGCATCAATGAAACATGGTTAACCTTGAGAACAGGTTATGGATATCAACATAAATAGAGTTGAATCGATGCCATATCATGTCAAGTCTCCACCTTGACAAAACTAGTTCCTTTCCAGACACACATGCATTGTGATTTGTAAAGTTTCTGGACATAGTTTAAGTAGCACCTCCCAACTGTCCATGACCGTGGACACGGCTATTCGAATAGTTTGACACTCTGCAGAGGTTGCGCACTTTACCCACAAGATCCAGGAAGCTTTCGTGTCATCCACGATCCTGCAGCATTACCTCAAGCACTCGAGAAGCACCCGGTCATTACCTTTCCCTAGACGACACTAACATAGGGTCCACTCATTGATACACGGCCCTCGTATAAGCAAAAGATCGTGGGACTCGCCCTTTTCACATTACTTCGCATACACGAAGGGACCAACGGTGTGTCCGGTGCCTGTGAAAACAGTCATGGCCGCCTATCCAAGCACGACCCCGTCCCAAGAGTGACCTCAAGTCACCCCCGTCACTAGTAATGTGGGCACCATGCTAGTATCAGCCTAAGTAATCAATAATGCCCCGTCCCATAAGGGGTAGAGTGGTTGCACATATTTGGTTGGGACGGTAATCACACATAAATCTAATCCATCACTTTACACACACACCAAAAGCTCTATTTGGTACACCACTTCTTCCTCAAGTGATGACCTTAGTTCAACATCTCCCAAGGGCATTAGGGGCACCCGATGGGGTTTTCAAAAGAACGTAACCATGAAGAGTTCATGGTACACATGCATCAACTAGTTTCTTGAAAATGCAATCATGAACAATGTAAAGTCATGAGTAGGGGTGTGCATCATGTGGTGGTTCACAACAAGTTTACCATCGTCACATTTCATCATCATGCAATCGGGTAAAAGGGTACCGATGAACAAGAGGGGTGTCATGGTCAAAGGGCTGCTTGCCTTGATTGGCTTGTTCTTCGAGGTCTTCAAACCCTTCTCCTCCTTCTCCTTCAGCAACTTCGTCAAATACGGGATCTAAACGTCGCAAGAAAATAACTGAAAAATAAGACAATAATAAAAACAGAAAAGTCAAAGTGCTCAGAAAAATGTGAACTTATTTTTGTAAAATACTAGGGTGAAAACTAAGAAGGGAAAAATTCTTAGTTTGAATGAAAGTTGCACAATTAAAAGTGCTCAGAGAAATGGATTTACAAAGGCATATTTAAATGTTTAAAATCACATTTAAATATTGATAGTGAAGAAAAGGTTGTTGGATTCGAATGAAAGTTGCACCATTAAATAGGTTGCAATATTTTAGGAATTTAGGAATTGGAATTAATTTATTTGGACATATATTTTGTCCTGTGGAATATTTGGAAAAGTGACAGAAAAAGAAAAGGAAAAGGGCCCTATGCCCATCGGGCTGTAACAGTCATAGGCAGCAGGCCCAGCCAGAGAGGCGGCTCAACAGACTGGTGCACGCTGCGTTGTGTTCAAACCTCGACGGGCGGGGCCCAGGCCTCAGGACGTGAGGCTGACGGAGGGGGCCCACGACCGTCGTCGTCAACCCTGGGTCAGAGAGGGCGGCGAGATCACCGGCGACGATACGGGGCACGACGAGGTCGGGCGAGGGCACGGCTGGACTCAGCGTCGTGTCGCCGTTTGGGTGGAGGTGGTGGACGTCACCGGAGTTGCCTGGTTCATCGGCGACGAGGAGGCACGGCGGAGGAGCTTCTGGCGGCGGTGGCTCCGGCCGTTTCCGGCTACAAAAGAGGCGGGGAAGAGAGGGGAAATGGTCAGTGAGCCGCGGCGGTTCCAGATCGAGGGAGAGGAGCGGCGGAGAGGGCCTGTACCCGGAGATCAACGGCGACCCGAGGCGGCGGAGCACAAGCTCGATCTCGAGCTCGGGCGGCTCTGGAGAGGAACTGGGGGTGCAGGGGGAGGGTTTGGTGGTGCAGAGAGCGAGTGGTGAGGAGAGGAGGGCTCGGGGAGGCCTTTAAATAGGCGAACGGCGAGGTCCCGTAGACCCGTGCGCCGGCGAGCTCACGCTCGTCACTGCAGGGCTCGGGGGAAGAGGGCGTGGTGTCTGGGGTGTTCCTGGACGTCGACTACGTCGGGAGAGATAGAGAGAGGGAGTGTGGAGATGTCAGAGGCACGTGCGTGTGAGCCGCGCCATTGGCGCGCTCGGGCGGCCTCTATTTGCTAGCGCGGAGGCGCGGGGAGGAGGAGAGAGGAGGGGGCCGACCGCGTAGCGTGTTGTGGATGCCGAGGCGCATCGGCAGGCGCGCGGGGGAGGCCCGAGGTGGTCGGAGGCGTCGGGCAGAGGGCGGCTCTGACGGGAGCAAGATCAGAAGGCTGGCCGAGCGCCTAAATGGCCGGGCATGGCATTTTCTATGCCTTGTGGGCGCGGCCAACCGTGTCCAAGAGCTCAAGGGTGGAGTAAAGAAGTAGGGGAGGCATTGGATGCTCTGGATGGTCACTGGGTGAGGGGAGAGGTGAGGAAGAGAGAGGAAGGGGCTGTCCAGAGAGAGAAAGTGGGGTTTTACCCATCCAATAATTGAGTTGTGGACTTGCCATTGTTACTGGAGGTGAAAGGGGTCTAGGAGGAGCTGTGGTAAAAAGTTGAGCTCAAGGAGAATAGTTTAATGGTCAAAATGGGGATTTTTGAAAAGTGGCAGAAGGTGTTTGATAAAGGTTTTGGCAAGCAAATTACTTCCAAATGCCATGAGACTCCACAGGGTGGAATGACACATACAATTAGGGCCCTCCACCAATTTGGAGCTTATTTGGGCAAAGTTGCCAATGCAACTTTTGTAAACCCTAGAAATGAGCAGAAATAGACTTGTGTAGATCTAGTTGAGCATAACACTTCTCCTTGATGCACTACTTAGTGTAGTGGCCTCATTTGATCATGTGAACATGCTCACAAAAGATGGAGTTAAGGGGAGAAAGTTGGTAGTACAAACTTGCTCAAATATGATTCTGGCCAGAGAGGGTTTTGGGGCATCTTGGTGAACCAAAATGACTTTAATTGATATGAGGCTTTGAAAGGTGATCACAATATGCACTTGTGACTTGCTGGATTTTACTTGGATTTTTATGAAAATATTTCCTGTAGAAATATTTCAAACCCTTGAAATGGGCAGAAATGGTTTTGGGAGGTTTTGTCCAATATTTTGATCATGACCATATGTCGAAACTCTTATATATGGGAAATATATGCCCACTGAGTTTCCCTGATTTTTGTCAAATATTTTTAAAACAGTAAAATAATTTTTCCCTATTAAAGACCATTTATGGCCTTAAGAAAAAGATTTTAAATAAAGTAGGAAAATAGCTTTTAAAATTATGTTTTTGTGGTTTATGGGAGTCCTATATCTAATAGGATTCAAATATACCTTTTGAAAGATTTTTCACACCCCAAATCAAGCACATGCAGTGTAATTCTTAATTCAGGGGTTTTTGAAAAACTAATTTTTTGAAAATACTATTTGGCGAAATTATTTTTGTAAGAAAATACCATATTGCTCTATGCACATGGCATGATCATTGGACAGAAGTTTGGGCAAGCAGATGAAGTATAGAAGGTGAAGCTATGTTGACTTTGAAGAGCACTTGAAAATCACAGAGAGAAAACCAACTCCAAGATAAAAAGCCAAATAATGCAAAAGTTTTTGTTGGTCCAAATTTTCATGCTTTATTAATGCAAATGAAGTGTTACAAAATGCAGGGTGTGACAGACCTACCCCCCTTACAAGAATCTCGTCCCCGAGATTCCTAAGCTAGGCTTTAAAGAGATATGGAAACTCGGATCTAAGGTAGTCTTCGCGTTCCCAGGTTGCTTCTGCTTCGGTGTGGTTGCTCCATTGGACCTTGAAGTACTTGAAGGTGTGGCTTCGAGTGCGTCGTTCTGCTCCGTCCAAGATCCGGATGGGCCTCTCACGGTAAGTCAAATCAGGCTGAATGTCAATGGCTTGGTGAGCGACGTCCTTGTAAAGATCAGGCTTGCCTGGGACTTGGAGACACTTCCGGAGTTGTGACACATGGAATACGTTGTGCACATCGGATAGTTCAGGTGGCAGTTCCAATTGGTAAGCCACTTCTCCGCGTCGTGCGGTGATCTTTAAGGGGCCAATATATCTCGATGCGAGCTTCCCTTTAACGTGGAAACGCTTGGTTTCCTTAAGGGGGTTTACCCGCAGATACACATGGTCTCCGACTAGGAATTTCACTGTCGGGCGATTTAGTGTCAAGATAGCTCTTTTGCCTTGACTTGGCAGTCTTCACCGCCTTCTCGACTAGCTGCACTTGTTCTTCCGCTTCACGGAGAACATCAGGTCCAAAGACTAGCCCTTCTCCGATCTCTGACCAATTGAGGGGTGTGCGACACTTGCGTCTGTATAGCAGCTCAAATGGTGCCATCTGGAGGCTGGACTGATAAATGTTGTTGTAGGAGAACTCGGCAAAAGGGAGGCAATCTTCCCACCTAGCTCCATATGCTAGGACACAGGCCCGGAGCATGTCTTCGAGAATCTGATTTACTCGCTCTGTCTGGCCTCCGGTCTGTGGGTGGAAAGCAGTGCTGAAAGACAATTTTGTTCCCATAGCCTCTTGGAATTTCTTCCAGAACCTCGAGGTAAACTGGGTTCCTCAGTCTGACACAATCTCCTTAGGAACGCCATGCAGACTTACGATTCTATTGATGTATAGAGTTGCCAGCTGGTTGCCATCATAAGTAGTCTTGACAGGGATAAAATGGGCTACTTTGGTCAAATGGTCGACTATAACCCAGATGGAGTCATGACCCTTATTAGTCCTAGGTAACCCAGTGATGAAATCCATTCCGACTTTATCCCATTTCCACTCGGGAACCTTGAGTGGTTTGAGCAATCCAGCAGGTCGCTAATGTTCAGCCTTGACCCTTTGGCATACATCACACTTTGCGACATAGGTGGCAATCTCCCTTTTCATCCCGTGCCACCATAATCGTTCCTTCAGGTCTTGATACATCTTGGTACCTCCAGAATGGATGGAATACTTGGTGTCATGAGCTTCTTGCAAGATCAAGTTCTTGAGCTCAATCTCGTTGCGTACGCAAATGCGATTCCCAAACCACACAACTCCTTGCACATCTTCTTAGAATCTTGGGGCTTTGCCCGTCTTGATCTTCCTCTTGATGCCTTCAATACTCTCGTGCCCCTTCTGGGCTTCCTTTACATCATCCATCAGGGTAGGCTTGACTTCAAGGTTGGCTAAGAATCCTGGTGCAACCAGTTCCAACCCGAAGCTTTCAAGTTCTTCATACACGGCGGGTAGCCTTTCCTTAAGCATAGAATTCAAGGAACAAGCCTTTCTGCTTAAGGCATCTGCTACCACATTAGCCTTTCCAGGGTGGTATTGGACATCGAGGTCATAATCCTTGATCAACTCTAGCCACCTTCTCTACCTCATGTTCAATTCCTTCTGAGTGAAAATATACTTCAGACTTTTGTGATCTGTGTATATCTCACACCGCTTCCCTAGAAGGTAATGTCGCCAGGTCTTTAATGCGTGAACTACAGCTGCCAACTCAAGATTATGAGTAGCATAGTTCTCTTCATGAGGACGTAGCTGTCTGGATAGATATGCTACGACCGCCTTCTTGCATCGAGACACCACCGAGTCCGGTTCTTGATGCATCACAATAGATCACAAATTCCTTGTGAATATCAGGTGTGGCCAGAATCGTGGCGGTGGTTAATCTCTTCTTCGCCTCGGAAGCTCTCTTCACACTTCAAGGCCCACTCAAACTTCTTGTCCTTCTTCAAGAGCTGGGTCATAGGTCGGGCAATGCTTGAGAATCCTTCAACGAACTTGCGGTAATACCCCGCAAGTCCGAGGAAGCTTTCGACTTCCTTCACATTGCTCGAGTTTGCCATTCGATCCACGGCTTGAATCTTGGTGGGATCCACTAACAACCCTTGGCATTCAATACATGACCCAAGAATCCAACTTCACGCAGCCAAAACTCGCACTTGCTGAACTTGGCATACAGTTGGTGCTCTCGAAGCTTGTCTAGGACCATCCTCAAGTGTTGCTCGTGCTCTTCTTCCGTCTTCGAGAAGACAAGAATGTCATCAATGAAGACAACGACAAACTTGTCCAAATATTCCATCAAGACCTTATTCATGAGATACATGAAGTAAGCTGGGGCATTGGTCAATCCAAAGGACATGACCGTGCACTCATACAGGCCATATCTGGTTACAAATGTCGTCTTCGAATATCTTGGGGTCTTATTTTCAGCTGATAATATCCAGATCGAAGGTCGATCTTGGAGAACACCTTGGCCCCATTGAGTTGATCAAACAGATCTTCAATCTTGGGAAGTGGATACTTGTTCTTGATTGTAACCTCATTGAGGGAGCGATAGTCAATGCACAAGCGGATGGTACCGTCCTTCTTTGCCACAAACAGTACAGGTGATCCCCAAAGGGAGGCACTAGGGCGGATAAATCCCTTCCTCAACTGCTCTTCCAGTTGCTTCTTCAACTCTGCTAACTCTTCCGATCCCATTCTATAAGGCTTCTTATAGATGGGTCCTGCTCCGGGCATGAGCTCGATGATGAACTCAATGTCTCGGTCAGGAGGCATTCCCGGCAGCTCATCAGGAAAGACATCGGGGTATTCACATACTACCGGCACTTGCTCCAATTCAACTTCAGTCAGACCGTTGACTTGGTTGGCTTGAGCAGAGGAGGGGTTGGAGGCAAATTTAACTTCGACTCCTTGGTCATTGGTCAAAGTGACAGCCCGGTTGGCACAATCTATCAAGCCTTGGTGCTTGATGAGCCAATCCATTCCTAAGATCACATCCAAGCCTTGCGATCTTAATATGATAAGGTCTGCTCGGAAGTCTACCCCATTAATGACAATCCCGACTCCTTTACATCCTATCTTGGCTCTCATCTCTGCTCCGGGGGTTTGTACCACCATAGGGTTATTCAGGGGTGTAGGGGTCATGCCACTTTTAAATGCAAACTTTTGCGTGACAAATGAATGCGTGGCTCCAGAATCAAACAAGGCGATTCTATGGTGCTGAGTTGACAAGGAACGTACCCAGCACGACGTCCGGGTCTTCCTGAGCTTCTTCTGCGGTGACGTGATTCACACGCCCCTTGCCATTGTTGGGCGGGTTGCGGGGAGCTTGGTTCCTTGGGGGCATTCCACAACCTTGTCCTGGGTTCTGCGCATTGGGGCGCGGAGCATCGGGCTTCTTTTTGGGGCACACCCTTGAGATGTGTCGTGACTGACCACATCCAAAACAAGTGACTTGGTTTGGATTGTTGGTCTTGTTGCCACCGATGTTATTGGGGTTGTTGTATGTTGGCCTGGGGTTGGAGTACTGCTGAGGTGGATACTTGGTGCGGGGTGCAGGAGCTCTCGGCTGCTGATAGGTTGGCTTGACCGGGGCTGGCTGCCATGGGCGAGGCTTCTGGTTGCTGGAGCTACCCTTGCTGATCATCTTGCGCTTACGGGTATCATCCAAAGCACGTCGCTTGTCTTCAAGCATGAGTGCCTTGTTCACCAGATCAGGAAAGGTTGGGTAGTCACACACAACAAGCGGGTACTGTAGAGTCTGGTTAAGGCCTTCCATGAAGCGCTCCTTCCGGCAAAGATCGGTCGACATCCTCAGGAGCATACCTTGAGAGAACACTGAACTTCTGCATGTACTCCTTGACAGTGCTACTTCCTTGCTTCAGGGCTCGGAACTCACGCTTCTTGATGGCCATGATTCCAGAAGGAATGTGGGCCTTGCGGAATTCTGCCTTGAAGTTATTCCAAGTGATGTTTTGCTCAGCATGCATGGCCTTGAATCCATCCCACCAAGCTCTAGCAGTGCCCCCTAGACAGTGAGCAGCATAAGCCACCCTCTCACGGTCCTCAGTGCATCCGACTAGTTCCAGCAGGTCCTCAATGGTGCGGATCCAGTCGTCTGCATCCAGGGGTTCAGCAGTCTCGATGAAGGTGGGTGGTGCATGCTTCTTGAACTCCACCAACGTGGAACGTCCATTGCCGTTTTCCACGGGCCGGTGATTGACAGCCTTGAGCGATCATCTGGAGGGCTGCAGTGTTGGCTTGGCGTTCCTCCTGAAGGCTTGGAGAAGCCGAGCCATGTCCATGCTTGGAGGTGGTGGCGGTGGTGGGGCTTGTCCTTGGGTTTGGTCTGACCGGCTCCCGCCCGCTTCTTGCCGGGTAGAGGTACCAGTACGTGTTACAACAGCATCCTGTTGGAGTGGTCAATGTCTCATAATTGGGAAAGATGGGGAAAGCAATATAGATGGGACGCCTAGTAAGGGGGTTGGTATGACACTAATTGTTTTCATGCAAGGGCCAAAAGGCCAAACACATTCATTAAAGTCCAAATGGGTGATGTAGTCGCTTACAAGTTCCCGAAGGAAAGCACGACGTCCATCGAACACATCAAAAGAAAACACAACACTACATGGTTTCATATGAACCATTACAAGGACTCGACTTCGCATAGGGGTACACGACCTATCCTACCGTAGGGGTTATTAACGGGCATATCCGGACTGCGAATGATGCCTAAGTGGTGGAATGCTCGGTCGCGTAGTCTGGCTCTTCTGGGTCTTCCTCCTGGTCATCAGCTTCCTGACTTTCCTCTTCACTTGAAAGGGTGGGGGAGTGGAGGAGTTCAACACGGCGTTGCTTTGCCGGTGGTGCGAAGAGCTTGCGGTATTCCTTTGCGCTCATGCGGTGTTGTTGTGGTGGTTCTCCATCCTTTGGGGGTCTTCCGCCTCTGTATGCGATTCTTGGGTTGTCCAGGGGGAGCACCTTCCTTCTTGATCCTATCCGTCTTCCCTTGTGCTTGGCGTAGAAGTGCCTTGGTCTCATGAAGTTCCTTTCGGAGCTCCATTGTTTCCGAGGCCAAGTGTTGTGCCAAGCTATCGGCACAAAGGCTGAAGTAGGTCTGGAATCGGAGTGGAAGTCCTCCCTTCAATGGTGGAGCTGGTGCGTTGCTCTCATCCTCACCTTCCTTCCGATAAGGCAAGAAGCGGGTTGCCAACTCGTGTGCCATCTCTGGAAGAAGGTCTCGGAGGCGGGTGAGTGCTTTGAGGATTGCCGTCTCGACGGCAAGAACCAGTGTTGCCATCCGGGGTCCCTCAAAGAACCAACTGGTTGGAGAGTCATTAGCCTTCATGATCACTTCCACATGATACTCCGTCTCGGTGTCATTGATCCAATGCTCATGGTAGGTGAAAATGTGGGCTCGGTGAAACTGGCACCTCCTGAGGCTATCCTCGAGAAGCACGGGAAATCCGGTGGTCAGGAAGTCTTTGGGTACGGCAGCCATCTACAAAGGTTAAATGGGAGAGGTCAATAAGGGAGTATATCTTGGGTTGGGTAAGCTTAGAAAAGAAGAGAAGTTTAGATGGTCTCAAGCTAACTAACGTCCATGCTAACTAAGGCTTCCTACAATCAGGATGGCTCTGATACCAGCTCTGTGGGGATCCCGACTCATAAGTCGTGATCACCGAATGCACGTGTACAGTGATCCCAGAGATCAATTCTCACTGAACACACAGAAGCTGAATAACAACAGTCTTACATCCATACATGCCGTCTTACACAAATTATGACCATTATGGTCAAGTCTTACATTGATAAAGCCTTAACGGCTGAACATCAAATAAAACACAAGAAGCGGAAATCTTTGACGATAATTAGAACCCATGCCATCTGCCTTAACCCTACAGGCATTCTGACTGGGAAACGTCCTAGTTCGCATGTTCGTCTCCAAAGAACTCTTCTTCGAACTCCGGTTCTTCCATGCCTGGCCAATTAAATAACCAATGGCAAGCCAATGAGTACTTTGAATGTACTCGCAAGCAACCCATGATTTGGTTCAATGTAACAATGCAATAGCACAACGAGTAAGCAACCTAGCATCAAGCTAGTTAAGATGTCCTATCAACTTATGAGATATGCATCAATGAAACATGGGTAACCTTGAGAACAAAGTTACGGATATCAACATAAATAGAGTTGAATCGATGCCATATCATGTCAAGTCTCCACCTTGACACAACTAGTTCCTTTCCACACACACATGCATTGTGATTTGTAAAATTTTTGGACATAGTTTAAGTAGCACCTCCCAACTGTCCTTGACCGTGGACACGGCTATTCGAATAGTTTGACACTCTGCAGAAGTTGCGCACTTTACCCACAAGATCCGGGAAGCTTTCGTGTCATCCACGATCCCGCAGTACCTCAAGCACTCGGGAGAAGCACCCGGTCATTACCTTTCCCTAGACGACACTAACATAGGGTCCACTCGTTTTTTTATACACGGCCCTCGTGTATAAGCAAAAGATCGTGGGACTCTGCCCTTTTCACATTACTTCGCATACACGAAGGGACCAACGGTGTGTCCGATGCCTTGTGAAAACAGTCATGGCCGCCTATCCAAGCACGACCCCGTCCCAAGAGTGACCTCAAGTCACCCCCGTCACTAGTAATGTGGGCACCATGCTAGTATCAGCCTAAGTAATCAATAATGCCCCGTCCCATAAGGGGTAGAGTGGTTGCACATATTTGGTTGGGACGGTAATCACACATAAATATAATCCATCACCTTACACACACACCAAAAGCTCTCTTTGGTACACCACTTCTTCCTCAAGTGATGACCTTAGTTCAACATCTCCCAAGGGCATTAGGGCCACCCGATGGGGTTTTCAAAAGAACGTAACCATGAAGAGTTCATGGTACACATGCATCAACTAGTTTCTTGAAAATGCAATCATGAACAATGTAAAGTCATGAGTAGGGGTATGCATCATGTGGTGGTTCACAAGTTTACCATCGTCACATTTCATCATCATGCAATCGGGTAAAAGGGTACCGATGAACAAGAGGGGTGTCATGGTCAAAGGGCTGCTTGCCTTGATTGGCTTATTCTTCGAGGTCTTCAAACCCTTCTCGTCCTTCTCCTTCAGCACCTTCGTCAAATACGGGATCTAAACGTCGCAAGAAAATAACGGAAAAATAAGACAATAATAAAAATAGAAAAGTCAAAGTGCTGAGAAAAATGTCAACTTATTTTTGTAAAATACTAGGGTGAAAACTAAGAAGGGAAAAATTCTTAGTTTTGGTTTTGGGGTAGCAGAATAGGAGGAATGGATTTACAAAGGCATATTTAAATGCTTAAAATCACATTTAAATATTTATAGTGAAGAAAAGGTTGTTGGATTTGAATGAAAGTTGCACCATTAAATAGGTTGCAATATTTTAGGAATTTAGGAATTGGAATTAATTTATTTTGACATATATTTTATCCTGTGGAATATTTGGAAAAGTGACAGAAAAAGAAAAGGAAAAGGGCCCTATGCCTACTGCCAGAACAGCCGCAGGGCAGCAGGCCCAGCCAGAGAGGCGGCCCAACAGATCGGTGCATCGCAAGGCCAAAGTTTAAACTCGACGGGCGGGGCCCAAAGGCGTCAGACGTGAGGTCGACGGAGGGGCCCACGACCGTCGTCGTCAACCCTGGGTCAGAGAGGGCGGCGAGCTCACCGGCGACGATACGGGGCACGGCGAGGTCGGGCGAGGTATCACGCCCAATATGCGACCCTATCCAAAAGGAACTCGACGGTCCCACCAAGGATAGACCCGCATATTGGAACGCTTTTGCAAGGTGGATATCATTACATCAACATTACATAATTCATAGGGATACGTACATAACGCACAAATGCCACAAGAATACATCAACATCATATACAAGAGATCAACATCCGACTACGGATGGGACATAAACAGAAACTCAAACAATATCCACCCTGCTAGCCCAGGCTGCCGACCTGGAACCTATCCCCTGATCGAAGAAGAAGCAGAAGAAGAACTCCAATACAAGCAAACATCGCTCTCACGTCATGATCATCGCATAACCTGCACCTGCAACTGATGGTGTAGTAATCTGTGAGCCACGAGGACTCAGCAATCCCATTACCATGGGTATCAAGACTAGCAAAGCTTAATGGGAAAGGAAGGGGTAAAGTGGTGAGGTTGCAGCGACTAAGCATATATGGTGGCTAACATACGCAAATGAGAGCGAGAAGAGAGCAAAGGAACGGTCGTCAACTAGTAATGATCAAGAAGTGATCCTGAACTCCTACTTACGCCGACATAACCCGTAAAACCGTGTTCTCCTCTCGATCAACCCCGAAAAGAGACACTCACGCATTACGCACACGGTTGGTGTATTTTAGAAGAGTTTGCTTCAAGTTTACTACAACCGGATATTAACAAATTCCCATCTGCCACATAACCGCTGCACGGCTCTCGAAAGTTTATACCCTGCAGGGTGTCCCAACTTAGCCCATGATAAGCTCTCGCGATCAACGAAGGATATTCCTTCTCCCGGAAGACCCGATCAGTCTCGGAATCCCGGCTACAAGACATTTCGACAAAGCAATAAAACAAGACCAGCAAAGCCGCCCGATGTGCCGACAAATCCCGATAGGAGTCGTGCACCTCGCTCTCGTGGCACACCGGATAAGTCAAGCTACGAGTAAAACCAACCTCGAGTTGCCCCATGGTGGCCCCAAGAAGTGCTGCTCGTTCGGACCAACACTCGAAGGAGCACCGCCCCGGGGCTAAATAAAGATGACCCTTGGGCTCCGGAAACCCAAGGGAAAAAGGGCATAGGTGAGGCAAATGGTAAAACCAATGTTGGGCCTTGCTGGAGGAGTCTTATTCAAAGCGAACTGTCAAGGGGGTCCCATAAATCACCCAACCGCGTTAGGAACGCAAAATCCGGGAACATAATACCGATATGACAGAAGCTTGGATGGCAAGAGTGGAACAAAACACCAGGCATAAGACCGAGCCTTCCACCCTTTACCAAGTATATAGATGCATTAATTAAATAAGATATATTGTGATATGCCAACAAGTAAACATGTTCCAACAAGGAACAACATCTCCATGTTCCAACAAGGAACAAACTTCATCTTCACCTGCAACTAACAACGCTATAAGAGGGGCTGAGCAAAGTGGTAACATATCCAAACAACGGTTTGCTAGGAAGGGTGCAAAAGGTTAGAGGCTGACATGGCAATTTCGGAGGCTTGATAAACAGGTGATAGGTAGCGCAGCATAGCGATAGAACGAAGCAACTAGCATGGCAATGATAGTAGTGAGATCCAGGGTAGCGGTTATCTTGCCTGAAATCCCGCAAGGAAGAAGAACGAGTCCATGAAGAAGACGAACGGATGAAGCTGAACCAAGCGTAGACGAACGAATCCTCACGATCGCAACGAAACAGGAACTAACAAGAAGAAGCACACAACATAGTAAACACACCACACATAGACAAGACATGATGCACAACCAAGCATGATGCATGACAAGACTACATGAAGCTACTCATGGCAAGAGATGATGCAAACAAGAACAACACATCAAGGCAAGTTTAAATGAGGCCTAAACAACATATAACAATTCCTAGAAGTCCTCATATGCAAATTTCAAAATTGGTCCAGATCTGAATAAACCTTATGTTAAAGTTGTTAAACAGCAAGTTAAGATGCACCACGATGATCTACACGAAATTCTAGTCAAGTTTCATATAAAGTTCATTAGATTCGGAGCTACGGCCTAGAAGATATGAGCAAAACAAGTTAAGCATGGCATTGATGCAAAATGCACCCAAACATCAAGAAAACACATCAAAACAAGGATGCAACATGATAATATGAAACTACATGCAATTCTAAGCAAGTTTCATATAGAGCACACTCAAAACGGAGGAACGGTGCAACACATACACACTATACAAGTCATGACAATCTGTCCAAAACAGCAAGTAGGCATATTGCAAGCATCAAAACAAAAGCTACAGCATCTTAACATGAGAAAAAAAGGCATGGGCATGATATACAGGTAACGCATAACAAAACATGAACACTGAGCTATCTCCAGAAATCATGAGAACATGCTCAAAATAACATGGCAAGATTGCAAATAATAATAGTTTCAGACTTTAGCAGAAATAACATCAGGTTGCAATGTCTAGATCTATCAAACAACATGTTACAGGAACTTATCATGGCAAACAAAGGCATGGCATGATACTACTAAATGCATAGAACAAATGTCCTTTACTGACCATGAGCCAAAAAGGATCAGGAGATATGATGGCACCCATGTAAACATGGCAAGTTATATGACAGATTCGTACATGGCAGAAACAACAATAAGTAGGCATGTTGGTGAGCTTGAACCACTCACCACAGAGCAATACATGGTATGGAAAGACAACTCACAGTAAGAAGACATGGCATAGAAGCTATACATGGCAAGAAAAACATCATAGCATGCTTGGATCAACTACAACAACATTGGCAAAATTGAATAACATGTAAACAACCTGCCAGGAAACATTTTATAGGAAAAGTAGAGCTCGATTGACTCAAGCTATGGCACGCCATAATTGCAAACAAGGGCATGGATGGATAGATAATAACCATATGTTAAAAACATCCTTACTGAAGTTAACATGGATCTCTCGGTAGCATCAAGTTAACATGGCATAAAAATATCAGCAAAACAGGGGCTGAAATCAGCAACGTCATGAAGCCTAGTTTGCATGCTTGTACTAGTCACCACAGAGATCACAAAAATATATGGCATACACCCCTATAAAGATGGCATGGCATATTACAAAACACATGTAGGACTCAAGTTCATAGGGTGCACACATCAATCATGGCAAAAATGACAAAAGTGCATGTTCTGATAAGAATCTGAAACTAACATCACATAGCCCTCTTCTAACAGCATTTCGGGCATCAAGATAAGCTCAAATGAAACTGATGCAAGGAGATGAAATGATGTACTCATCGAGGCGAACAATTTGACATATTACACGCACGAAACAGAGCTACGGATGCAGAGTTATGATGCGATGAAAATGCATGAAAATAGTAGCAGATTCGGGGACAGGGATTTCGGGGGTCAACCTCGTTTGACCGGATCTGGATCGGGATCCCGCGCGGATGCCGAGGACGGCGGCGCGAGCTGCGGGAGACGGGCGGAGGGCGCCGGAGAGGGCCGGGCGGCTGTGGAGGAGGTTGCCGGCTCAAGCGGGCGCCAAGGGGCGGGTCAGTAGGGCGGCGCGGGCGCGCCGGACGGCGACGAGGAGGCGGCGGGCGGAGGCGGCACGGTGGCGCACTGTGGCGGCGGGCGGAGGCTGGCGAAGCGGGCGCGGAGGCGAGGCGGCGGGCGCTGGGCGCCACGGGCACGCGGGCGACGGATGGGTCGAGGGGTTCAAGGCCAAGCCGAGCGGGCCGCGGTGGCGGTGGGTGGCGGCGTGGAACGTGGCGGCCAGGGAGTGGTGCGGAGGCGGCGACGCGAGGTGGACGAAAGCTAGGGTTTCGGGGGTTTGGACTGCGGAATTTCGGAGGATCACATATTTATAGGTAGAGGGAGCTAGGAGAGTCCAAATGAGGTGCGGTTTTCGCCCCCACGATCGTGATCGAACGACCGAGAGCAACTTGTCACGCCCAATATGCGACCCTATCCAAAAGGAACTCGACGGTCCCACCAAGGATAGACCCGCATATTGAAACGCTTTTGCAAGGTGGATATCATTTCATCAACATTACATAATACATAGGGATACATACATAAGGCACAAATGCCAAAAGAATACAACAATACATCATATACAAGATCAACCTCCAACTACGGATGACACATAAACAGAAGCTCAAACGACATCCACCCTACTACCCCAGGCTGCCAACCTGGAACCTATCCCCTGATCGAAGAAGCAGAAGAAGAACTCCAACACAAGCAAACACCGCTCTCACGTCATGATCATCGCAAACCTGTACCTGCAACTGGTGGTGTAGTAATCTGTGAGCCACGAGGACTCCTCAATCCCATTACCATGGGTATCAAGACTAGCAAAGCTTAATGGGAAAGGAAGGGATAAAGTGGTGAGGTTGCAGCAGCGACTAAGCATATATGGTGGCTAACATACGCAAGTGAGAGCGAGAAGAGAAACAAAGGAACGGTCGTCAACTAGTAATGATCAAGAAGTGATCCTGAACTCCTACTTACGTCAGACATAACCCAGAAACCGTGTTCTCCTCTCGATCAACCCCGAAAAGAGACACTCACGGTTACACACACGGTTGGTGTATCTTCGAATAGTTTGCTTCAAGTTTACTACAACCGGATATTAAAAAATTCCCATCTGCCACATAACCGCGGGCAGGGCTTTCAAAAGTTCAAACCATGCAGGGGTGTCCCAACTTAGCCCATGATAAGCTCTCGCGATCAACAAAAGATATTCCTTCTCCCCGGGAAGACCCGATCAGTCTCGAATCCTGCCACAAGACATTTCGACAAAGAATATAACAAGACCAAGAAACCGCCTGATGCGCCGACAATCCCGATAGGAGCTGCACATATCTCGCTCGTGGCAACACCGGATGAGACAGGCTACGAGTAAAACCAAGCCTCGAAGTTTCCCTGCAGTGGTTTCAAGAAGCGTTTCGGTTCGAACCAGCACTTAGAGAAGCACTGGCCAGGGGGGCTAAAATAAAGATGACCCTTGGGCTCCGGAAACCCAAGGGAAAAAGGGCATAGGTGAGGCAAATTGTAAAACCAATGTTGGTCCTTGCTGGAGAAGTCTTATTCAAAGCGAACTATCAAGGGGGTCCCATAAATCACCCGACCGCGTTAGGGACGTAAAATCCGGGAACATAATACCGATATGACGGAAACTAGGGCGGCAAGAGTGGAACAAAACACCGTGCATAAGGCCGAGCCTTCCACCCTTTACCAAGTATATAGATGCATTAATAATATAAGATATATTGTGATATCCCAACAAGTAAACATGTTCCAACAAGGAACAACATCTCCATGTTCCAACGAGGAACAAACTTCATCTTCACCTGCAACTAACAACGCTATAAGAGGGGCTGAGCAAAGCGGTAACATAGCCAAACAACGGTTTGCTAGGAAGGGTGACAACGAGTTAGAGGTTCATGGCAACTTGGGAGGCTTGAGCAGCAAGTGATAGGTAACGCAGCATAGCGAAAGAACGAAGCAACAAGCATAGCAATGATAGTAGTGAGATCCAGGGTAGCGGTCATCTTGCCTGAAATCCCGCAAGGAAGAAGAACGAGTCCATGAAGAAGATGAAGCCATGAAGACGAACCAAGCGTAGACGAACGAATCCTCACGATCGCAACGAAACAGGAACTAACAATAAGAAGCACACAACAAGGTAAACACACCATACATGAACAAGACATGATGCACAACCAAGCATGATGCATGACAATACTACATGAAGTTACTCATGGCAAGAGATGATGCAAACAAGAACAACACATCAAAGCAAGTTTAAATGAGGCCAGGAACAACATAGAACAATTCGAAATTGGTCCAGATCTGAATAAACCTTATGTTCGAGTTGTTAAACAGCAAGTTAATATACACCATGATGATCTACACAAAATTCTAGTCAAGTTACATATAAAGTTCATTAGATTCGGAGCTACGGTCTAGAAGATATGAGCAAAACAAGTTAAGCATCGCATTGATGCAAAATGCATACAAACATCAAGCAAACACCTCAAAACAAGGATGCAACATGATAATATGAAACTACATGCAAATCTAAGCAACTTTCATATAGAGCACACTCAAAACGGAGCAACGGATCAACACATACACACTATACAAGTTTAAAGGACAAGCTGTCCAAAACAGCAACTAGGCATATTGCAAGCATCAAAACAACATGCTACAGCACCTTAACATGATAACAAAAGGCATGGGCATGATACTACTAAATGCATAGAACAAAAGTCCCTTACTGACCATAAGCCAAAAAGGATCAGAAAATATGATGGCACCCATGTAAACATGGCAATTTATATTACAGATTCATACATGGCAGGAATAACGATAAGTAGGCATGTTGGTGAGCTTGAACCACTCACCACAGAGCAATACATGGCATGGCAAGGCAACCAAAAGTAAGAAGACATGTCATATAAGCAATACATGGCAAGAACAACATCATAGCATACACGGATAAACTACAACAACGTTGGAAAAATTAAATAACATGTAAACAACCAGCCAGGAAACATTTTATAGCAAAAGTAGGGCTTGATTGACTCAATCTATGGCACTCCATAATTGCAAACAAGGGCATGGATCGGTAGATAATAACCATATGTTCAAACCATCCTTACTGAAGCATCTCAAAATATGCATGGATCTCTCGGTAGCATCAAGTTAACATGGCAACAAAATATAACAGAATCTGCCAGGAAAACAGCAACAGCAAGTACCCTACTTAACAAGCTTGATGCACTCACTACACAACTCACAAAAATACATGGCAAGCACCCCTGGAAAGATGGCATGGCATGTTACAAAACACATGTAGGACTCAAGTTCATAGGATGCACACATCAATCATGGCAAAAATGACAAAAGTGCATGTTCTGATAAGAATCTGAAACTAACATCACATAGCCCTCTTCTAACAGCATTTCGGGCATCAATATTAGCTCAAATGAAAATGATGCAATGAGAAGAAACGACTTACTCGTTGAGGCGAACAATTTGACATATTATACGCACGAAACGGAGCTACATGGACAGAGTTATGATGCTATGAAAATGGCTAAAAATATGCAAATATTCGGGACTTAGTGGATATTGGAGAACGAAAAGGAGTGTAACGCCCCGGATTCGATGCGCCAGGTGTCCTTCAGTTATTCGTCGTTGTTGCCATGTCATTTGCTTGCGTGTTGCACTTTGCCATGTCATCATCTTCATTTCTTTTGCATACGTGTTCGTCTCATGCATCCGAGCGTTTTCCCCGTTGTCCGTTTTTCAATCCGGCACTCCTATGTTCCCTGGCGCCCCTTTTACCTCTTTTCGTGGGCGGGTGTTAAACTTTCTCGGAATGGAATGAAGTTTGTCAAGCGGCCTTGGTATAGCACTGGTAGACCGCCTGTCAAGTTTCGTGCCATTTGGAGGTCGTTTGGTACTCCAATGGTTAACCGGGTAACCGTAGAAGCCCTCTTTGTGTTGCAGCCTAACACCCCTTTGAAAGTGGCCCAAAACCCATCTAACTCCCCTCCATGCTCTCGGTCGTTCGATCACGATCGCGTGGCCGAAAACCGCACCTCATTTGGACTCTCCTAGCTCCCTCTACCTATAAATATGTGTTCCTCCCCGTCCAAATCGCTCAAACCCTAGATCCACCTCCTTCAAGGCCATCGACACGTCCCGACATCGCCGGACATGTCCGCGCCGCCGCCCCGGACCAACCCCGTGCCGCCACCTGTCCCGCCGCCATTCCCCACCGCGCGGCTCGGGGAAGCCCATCGCGGGCCCGCCCGGGCCCAGATCCACCCGCCGGCTCCGGAGAATCAAACTGAAAAGACTCCTGAAATGCTCCGGGTGGGTTAAAAGAATTCTCACAATCGAAAATAATTATGAGAGGATGGCATCAAGCTAGAACCATGAATCTTGAAGAGAATGGAGCAAGATTAAAGAGAAACTCTTCTTCGGTCTTCCAAATTCGAGAATGACGACGAGAAACACCACCATGAATTGTTGAGGCACTCCGAATGAAAATTAGAAAGGTTGAACCAACGATGAAAAGAATTTGAAAGATCTTGGAGAAAGACATGACTGATGAAAATTCATCCTTACATCAAACTTTGCAAAGAATTTGAGAATAACTCCGGAAAAATAGAAGAGTCAGGTAAGATCCTGGGAAAAGACCTGTGGGTTAGGGCCCACTAAAGAGATAACACCGTTGGAAAGGGATGTTAAACAGATAGATGATGCACCGGAACAATTGAAATATTTGAATGAGGTGACAACCTCGAATTAATTGAAGCACAGACGAATCTCCTGAGATGTCTTGAACACTCCGGAAGGATAAACTGGCGAGAGGCGAACCAGCAAAAGGAAATATTTGAGCTGAGGGAAAGAATATGATCGACAACGAAGAAAACTTGACTTGAATCCACCGGGGAAGAAAAAGAGATGATGAATGTCAAACGAGACGAGAATTCACCGGTTTAAATGATTGACGAAAGACTGAAAAGGCTGCGCACGAATGAGATAGTTGGTCGAGAGAGACTCAGGCTCCGGGAAGAAAAGGGTGGGAGGGCGGGAAAACAAAGACAACTCGGGAGGGGAAACCGACGAATATCTTGAAGAGAAAACACCAGTTGAAATCATTGAGGAAGGAAAGCAAAGACTTCGCATGAGTAGGATGGATACTCGATTACGGACTCCGGTTTCGAGAAGAAGAAGGGTGGGTGGGTGGAAAAACAAGGACAACTTCGGACAGGGAAATAACATCGATCGAAAAGAGCTGAGGATTGATCTCCCAAAGACAAAGAGGTTCGAGTCGACTTGACGAGAAAACACCGGATGAAAAGAGCTGAGGACCAACGATCGAAAAACCAACTGCGTGATCCTAAAGAAAAATTTGAAGGGGAAGAGAAGTAATTCAAAACACCTACGTCAAGGTTCCTCACCAGAGCGACGAAGTGGCAGAGAAGTAAAAATAATTCCTACTCTCCGATATAACTAGACTCCGAAAAAATAGTTTTCTTCTAGACTCAACAACGACCAAACTACACGATCAATCAAGGGGGCTCCTAGGGTCGGTCGAGGCTCTGATACCAACTTGTAACGCCCTCGATGCGGCTATATCTCCGACGTGTCGAAGCACGACTTAGAGGCATAACCACATTGAAAGCAATGTCGCAAGTGAGGTAATCTTCACACAACCCATGTAATACATAAGGGAAAAGATACATAGTTGGCTTACAAATGCCACTTCACACAATACATAAATAAACATCCATCATTCAGATTACACTCAAGGTCCGACTACGGAACCAAAATAAAAGAAGATACCCCAAAAGCTACACAGATCCCCGATCGTCCCAACTGGGCTCCACTACTGATCATCAGGAAAAGACACATAGTAACCACCACGTTCCTCATCAAACTCCCACTTGAGCTCGGTTGCGTCACCTTCATTGGCATCGTCGGCACCTGCAACTGTTTTGGTAGAATCTGTGAGTCACGGGGACTCAGCAATCTCACACCCGCGAGATCAAGACTATCTAAGCTTAAAGGAAGGACAGAGTTGTGAGGTGGAGCTGCAGCAAGCGACTACCATATATGGTGGCTATATTCGCAAAAGAGAGCGGGAAGAGAAGCAAGGCACGGTCGTGAAGCTAGTAGCGATCAAGAAGTGATCCTGAACTACTTACGTCAAACATAACTCCAACATCGTGTTCACTTCAGGACTCACGAGAAGAGACCATCACGGTTACACACGCCGTTGATGTGTATTAATTAAGGTCAACTTCGGTTTTCTACAACCGGCATTAACAAATTCCCATCTGCCTCATAACCGCGGGCACGGCTTTGAAAGATAATACCTCGCAGGGTGTCCCAACTTAGCCCATTATAAGCTCTCACGGTCAAAGAAGGATATTCTTTCTACCGGAAGACCCGATCGATCTCGAATCCCGGACTACAAGACATTTCGACAAAGAATAAAACAAGACCAAGAAAGCCACCCGATTGACAGCCGACAAATCCCGATAGGAGCTGCACATATCTCGCTCTCGTGGCACATCCGGATGAGACAGGCTACGAGTAAAACCAGGCCTCGAAGTTTCCCGAGGTGGCCCAGCGGGTTTCGGTTCGGGCCAAGACTCAAGGAGCACCGGTCCGGGGTTAAAATGAAGATGACCCTCGGGCTCGCGAAAACCCGGGGAAAAAGGCTTAGGTGGCAAATGGTAAAACCAATGTTGGGCCTTCTTTGGAGGAGTCTTATTCAAAGCGAACTGTTAAGGGGTCCCATAAATCACCCAACCGTAAGGAACGCGAAATCAAGGAACATAACACCGGTATGACGGAAACTAGGGCGGCAAGAGTGGAACAAAACACTGTGCATAAGGCCGAGCCTTCCACCCTTTACCAAGTATATAGATGCATTAATTATAGCAGATATATTGTGATATCCCCAACAAGTAAACATGTTCCAACAAGGAACAACATCTCCATGTTCCAATAAGGAACAAACTTCATCTTCACCTGCAACTAGCAACGCTATAAGAGGGGCTGAGCAAAGCGGTAACATAGCCAATCAACGGTTTGCTAGGAAGGATGGTTAGAGGTTTGACATAGAAATATGGGTGGCATGATATAGCAAGTGATAGGCATCGTAGCATAGGCATAGAAAAAGAGCGAGCAACTAGCATAGCAAAGATAGAAGTGATTTCGAGGGTACGGTCATCTTGCCTCGCAAAGTTCTCGTGAGTTGTCAAAAGCTTGATCCTCGTAAGCGTTCTCAACAGGTTCCTCGCTCACGCACTCGCCTCCGGCTCTACCCAAAGCAAGAACACAAACAAAGGAACCACAATAAATCACGGTGCAAAGCACAAGCAACATGATGCAATATATGGCATGATATGCGGGATGTGATATGCAATGTGTATGCGTGCTCCGGAAGGAAAATGATGAACCAGGCATTAACTTGGCAAACCAAGTATGCCGCTGGAAAGATGAGATGATTTCGGTTGAAATCGATATAAAGATCACCGGAATCGGATGCACGGTTTGCAAATGACAAGCAAAACAAGAATGACACAAAACTGCCATTAACAGCATGATACCACATAGCGAGCAACAAGAAATTAAGCTACTGCACCCAAACGTACCAGAAAAGCATATGTCAGTGATCTACTCAAGATGCTTGACAAAAGATGAACACTGAGCTACGGCTAAATCAAATCATAACAGGTCCAAACAAGCATGGAAAAAATGCAAAATATATCAGCTTCACAGACAGTAAAATTACTGAACATGGCAAAATCAGCATCAGGAAGCAATGTTCAGAGCAATGAAACAGCATGCTACAGGAACTTATAATAGCAAAACAAGGCATAGCATGAATCTACTCAAAGCATAGAACAAAAGACCCTTACTGACCATAAGCCAAAAAGGATCAGAAAATATAATGACACCCATCTCAATATAGCAAGTTACGTTAACAGATTCAGCAACAGGGCATGGCAAAAACAGATAACATGTAGGCATGTTTAAGTGCTCTATGCACTCACTACAGAGAATTACATGATAAACTAAGCATACATACATCAAGAATACATGGCATATAATACATACATGGCAAGAACAACATCATAGCATACACGAATCAACCACAACAACCTTGGCAAAATTGAATAACATGTAAACAATCTGCCAGGAAACATTTTATAGCAAAAGTAGAGCTCGATTGACTTAATCTATGTCACTCCAAAATTGCAAAAAAAGGCATGTATGGATAGAGCATAACCATATGTTCAAAACATCCTTACTGAAGTATCTCAAAATATGCATGGATCTCTCGATAGCATCAAGTTAACATGGCATAAAAATATCAGCAAAACAGGGGCTGAAATCAGCAACATCAGGAAGCCTAGTTTGCATGCTTGTGCTAGTCACCACAGAGATCACAAAAATACATGGCATACACCCCTGGAAAGATGGAATGGCATATTACAAAACACATGTAGGACTCAAATTCATAGGATGCACACATCAATCATGGCAAAAATGACAAAAGTGCATGTTCTGTTAAGAAACAGAAACTAACATCACATAGCCCTCTTCTAACAGCATTTCAGGCTTCAAGATGTGCTCAAATGAAAATGATGCAATGAGAGGTAATGATCTACTCTTCGAGGCGAACACTTCGACATATTACACGCACGAAACGGAGCCACGGGTGCAGAGTTATGATGCGTTGAAGATGCAACAAAATACTGCAGAATAATGACTTGGAGGGAAATCGGGGGGAAGGAGGAAGTCAACCCTTCGAGGTGGATCTCAGATCCGGCCGGGACGGAAGCCGAGGCGGCTCGAGGTGGCCGGTGGCGGCTCGCCGGAGCTCGGGCCGGGGAGGAGAGGAGAGGCCGGGCCGGCCGGAGGAGGCGGCGACCGAGGCGGCGCGGCGCCGGGCGGCGGGGCCGGCATGCGGTGGGCGGCCGGGCGCCGATGGCGGGCCACCGAGGCGGCGGAGCGGGCGGCACCGCTGGCGGCCGGGCGGCCGGGCCGAGGAGGCGGCGGCGCGGCTGGCCGAGCGCGATATGAAATGCAGATGATGACATGGCAAAGTGCAACACGCAAGCACATGACATGGCAATGACGGCAAATAACTGGCAGACACCTGCCGCATCGAATCCGGGACGTTACACGAGGGCACGACTGGACTCAGCGTCGTGTCGCCGTTTGGGTGGAGGTGGTGGACGTCACCTGAGTTGCCTGGTTCGTCGGCGACGAGGAGGCACGGCGGAGGAGCTTCGGGCGGCGGTGGCTCCGGCCATTTCCGGCTGCAAAAGAGGCGGGGAAGAGAGGGGAAATGGTCAGTGAGCCGCGGAGGTTCCAGATCGAGGGAGAGGAGCGGCGGAGAGGGCCTGTACCCGGAGATCGACGGCGACCCGAGGCGGCGGAGCTCGAGCTCGATCTCGAGCTCGGGCGGCTCTGGAGATGAACTGGGGGTGCAGGGGGAGGGTTTGGTGGTGCAGAGAGCGAGTGGTGAGGAGAGGAGGGCTCGGGGAGGCCTTTAAATAGGCGAACGGTGAGGTCCTGTAGACCCATGCGGTGGCGAGCTCACGCTCGTCACTGCAGGGCTCGGGGGAAGAGGGCGTGGTGTCTGGGGTGTTCCTGGACGTCGACTACGTCGGGAGATATAGAGAGGGAGTGGGGAGAGGTCAGAGGCGCTACAGTGAGCAGCGCCATTGGCGCGCTCGGGCGGCCTCTGTTTGCTAGCGCGGAGGCGCGGGGAGGAGGAGAGAGGAGGGGGCCGACCGCGTAGCGTGTTGCGGACGCCGAGGCGCATCGGCAGGCGCGCGGGGGAGGCCCGAGGTGGTCGGAGGCGTCGGGCAGAGGGCAGCTACAGTACAGGAGCGCACTGTAGCATGCTCCAGAGCGCCCAAATGGCCGGCATGGCATTTTCTATGCCTTGTGGGCGCGGCCAACCGTGTCCAGTAGCTCAAGGGTGGAGTAAAGAAGTATGGGGAGGCATTGGATGCTCTGGATGGCCGCTTGTCGGTGTACTAGAGTAGGGGTATCCTAGTATCCCGTACTCGTGCACGGACAGTTGCAGCACCCCGCGGTAGGGTTTGCCTGGTCACCGCCAAGATCCTATGTGGCTCCTTTGGAGCCATTCAAGAACAAAGTATTTGACTAAGAAGACAAGGCCCCGGCAAGAGGAGCTTGCCGGGAAGGCCATTTAAGGCATGCAGAAGACAAGGCCCCGGCAAGAGGAGCTTGCGGGAAGGCTCGAGCGCGACAAGCCTCCTGGACGCCGACAAGGATTCGGCCGTGGCAAGGCGCTTGCCATGCAAGCAACCTCTCTCCATCTCCGCCCAGCTCATCCAACAACGCGGTCGCCATGGGACCATTCCATGCGCGTGCGTCAAGAGGTTGTGCAGCCAATGGAGAGCAGCGATAAGCGGGCGCGACAAGCTTGCCATCGTGGCGAAGCGGTGGCGCACTGACGGTCTCTGTTACAGTAATCGCTTTGGGGTGACACAGACGGGCATTTATTGCTTTTGTCCCTTGCCGCCGAAAGTTAGGTATTTTGCATCGCACACCTGTTCAAGTAGGTGTACCAACTTGTTTTTACATTTGTACCCTCATCTATGTTGCCACTGTCGGAGACCCCTTGAGCATATAAAAGGAGGCCCATGCGCAACGTAGAGGGGGGTTCGGTTGGTGCGACTCATTCGAGGACCGTAGACACCCACACTAGGTTTTGTAGCCCTCATTGCTCCCTAGCAAGAACACAATACATCAAACAAGCAGCAGTAGGAGTTTTATCTCTCCGGAGAGCTCCGAAGCTGGGTAAACTGCTCGTGCCTCACCCCGATCCGCTTCTTCAGGCGATCTCTCGCCCTCCGAACCACAAGGGGCCTGGTCCGCCGCCCCATAGGTGTTCGTGGGTACGATCAGCCTCCCCGACATCTTTGGCGCGCTGTAGGGGCGCCAAGGCTGTGTGTGAATCTGATCCGGCGCTCACACGAGCAGCGTCTTTGTCATCCTCAACGCCCTTCTTAACATGCCACCGAAGAAGAAGAAGGCTTCGCGGCAGCAGAGCCGCTTGGCGTCATATCCACCATCACCGCAGCAAACGGGTGGTGTGGCAGACGCTGGCGGAGGAACGGGCGCCGACGAAGGAGTTCGTGACGCTGCCAAGTCCAAGGACAAGGCCGCGCAGACCTCGGGCGTCGCGCAAGATCCCCGCGCCCATCTCAGAGACGCGGGACCAAAACGTCATGGCGCTCACGATGCCATACGCTCGCTGGATCGAGACCCTCAAGACCAAAGCATGCGCGCCAACGCGCCGGCACGAGTGAGATACGGTCGCCGGACGGGTGCGGCTCCTTCTAACGTAGTTACAAGTCCGAGCATATCCCGCTACCGCACTGCTCGCCAATGCCGCCCACTACTCCAGATGAAGCCCGCGAGCTCACCGCTCTCGACTACCCTCCAACGGCCGACAAGGTCGACGAGTGGAGGGCCACTATCCAGAGCCTCATCGGCTTTGTTAACCGCGACGCCCGCGGCAACTAACGCCATCATTGCCTCGGCAAGACGACAAGGCACGAGCCGGTGGCGACGAGACTGTCGGAGGTGCAACTACCATGCACTCTCCGCCCCGAAGGCCAAGATCGCCGACTCACCGGATCCACCTCGACAGCGACTCCACCGCGATCAGCGCCAAGTTCTTCATGAACGACAACAAGAGGACGCTCGAACTCGCATCGAGCGCCGGAGAGAAGCGCGATGTCAGTCCGACAAGCGCGCTGGGCCTTCTGTTGACATGCGCGCGCCGGAGGAGCCAGCGACTTGTCAGACGTCTGTAGGTTGCCCTGCGTTTTCACTCGTGAGGTGCGGCAAGTCCAAAGGGCCCAGCCGTAAAAAACTTCAAACCAGACGTGCCGGAGAAGTATGATGGCAGGACGCATCCGTCGGAGTTCCTCAGCATCTACACCATCGCGGTGCAAGCTGCGGGGGGACGGGACGACAAGATCCTCGCCAACTACTTCCCGCTCGTGCTCAAGCCCAACGTCAGATCAGGGCTCAAGCACAAGCCGGATAGCTCCATAACCTCATGGGCAGATCTGTGCCATCAGTTTGTTGGCGCCTTTCACAGTGTGGCCACAAGCCCCATGGCCAAGAGAGTGACCTTCATCTCGCCGCCGAGAAGGAAGGAGAGTCCCTGCGCAAGTTCATTCAGAGATTCAGCTGTGTACTACAACATCCCAGATGTCCACCCCGCCATGGTGATCGCCAAGCGTTTCATCGTAACGCAAGGAACCGCAGGATGAGGAGGAGATGGCGATGCGCAAAGTCAAGGACGCTGCGAGCTGTACGCCTTGGCCGACAAGTGTGCATGCGCCGAGGAAGGGAGGAGACCCCAGGAGAGAATGCGAAGCAGGATCTCGACAAGGAGGAGACCGCTTCGGGCGAAGAAGGGCCGCGCGGCGGGCAACAGAAGAAGAAAGGTAGAGAAGTGCTAGCTGTTGAGCAGTCCGGCAACGGAGGTGGCGACAAGAACACCAAGGCTGGTGTCTCCGGTAAGGAGGTTGCCGCTGACACCCACCACCAAATTGCGGACGGCCACGACAAGCAGGTGATTTGCCCGCAAGCAAGACCGCAAGATCCACCGCACCAAGGGCCACGACCTCCAGGAGCTGCAAGAAGGTCGAGCAGCTTGTTGAGCAGCAGAAGGCTGAGTACGAGCGGGCGCGACAAGGAGAAGGCCCAGAAGGTGCTGGGGGAGCAAGCAAGAAACGTCCCGGCCGGGGAGGGTGCCGCGGCAAGGCCAAGCAGCGCAAGGAGATAGACCTCCCCGCGGCCGCGACAAGGATGAAGATGATGACGACGACAAAGATACGGAGGACGACGACGCCGATGAGCAGGAGTTTCAGAAAGCCACGGAGGTCCTTCTGCTGGGACGGAGGTGCTTCCCTGCATGCCTCCCACCGCCAACTCAAGCAGTGGATGCGGGAGGTCAATGCAGCGGAACCATCCGTAGAGTCACGCAAGCTTCTGAAGTGGTCCAACACGCCTATCATCTTTGATATTGAGGACCACCCTGATCGCATAACTGCGGTCGGGTGCTTGCCGATGTTGGTCTCACCAACCATCCGCAACCTCAAGGTCACCAACATGCTAGTTGACGGCGGGGCCGGCTTGAATCTGATCTCCTCCGCGGTGCTCCAGAAGCTTCAAATCCTCGACAAAGAAGCTCGAAGAGATCGGCACCTTCCAAGGAATCAATCCGGAAGGAGCAAGCCGAAGGGAAGATTACGCTGCCGGTAACATTTGGCAATGAGCTGAACTTTAGGACCGAGAGGGTCACATTCGACGTTGCCGATTTCCCATTGCCTTACAATGGGATACTTGGTCGCCCAAAGACTCGCCAAGTTCATGGCAGCCTCTCACTACGCCTACAACTTACTCAAGATGCCAGGCCTGATAAGCATCATCTCTGTCCATGGCAACAAGAAGGATGCCCTTATTTGTGCCGACAAGATCAAGGCCATTGAGCAGATTGAAGCACCAAAGCGCGTCAAGGATGTACGAAGACTTGCCGGTTGTGTAGCTGCTCTCAGCAAGTTTATTTCTAGGTCTGCTGAGCGCATACCGCCATTTTTCAAGATTTTGAAAAAGGCAGTTCCAATGAAATGGACTCGGAAGCGGAGGCTGCGCTGCAGGACTTAAAGAGATACCTGTCCTCCACTCCAACACTTGTCGCACCTAAACCACAAGAGAAGTTGCTGCTATATATAGCGGCAACCAATCAAGTGGTTAGTGCTGCGTTATTAGCGGAGCGGGAGGCGGATGACGAGCCAGCTACCACGGCAAACACATCCGGCGACAAGCAGGGAGCTTCGCCGACAAGCTTTGGTCCCGACAAGGATGAATCCGCGCAGACGCATGAACAGATGCAGAGAAGGATGGTGCAGCGCCCAGTTTACTTTGTCAGTTCCCTCCTGCAGGGGGCTAGGTCAAGGTACTCTGGTGTGCAGAACTTGCTATACGGTCTCCTCATGGCCTCGAGAAAGGTGCGCCATTACTTCCAAACACATGAGATCACAGCTTGTCACCGCTTTCCGCTCAAAAGGATACCGCAGAATCCGGAGGCAACGTGCAGGATTGTCGAGTGGGCATCGAACTGTCAAGCTTTGGTCTCAAGTTTGAAAGCACTTCAACTATCCAAAGCAGCATTGGCGTAATTCATAGCAGAATGGACGCCAACGCCAGATGAACAGATTCGGAGACGCAGCATTCCCGGCCAAGGAAGCAAGCAAAGAGTGGCTAATGTACTTTGATGGTGCCTTCTCATTATGTGCAAGGTTTGCCGCGTCGCTTATCGCACCCGCCGGAGAGCACCTCAAGTATGTAGTCGGATGCACTTTCCCAAGGAGCAAGCAACAAACAATACCGCAGAGTATGAAGGTTTGCTTGCCGTCTCGTGGATCGCCAGACCTTGGGATCAAGAAGCTTATTGTCGTGGGTACTCGCAGCTTGTCGTCCGCCAAGTGAACAAAGATTATCGAGTCCGCTGATGGAAGCCTACGTCGATGAAGTGAGGAAGCTAGAAGAGCACTTTGACGGCCTCGCAAATGGAACATGTTCCAAGAGCTCGAGAATGATATTGCCGACGGCATGTCAAAGTGTGCTGCACTTAATTTGCACAATGGAACCAGGGATTTTCGTGCTCAAGCCGACTCAACCAACCGTAACACCGCCAACTGGACAAAGCAAGAAGAGGAAGTTGCTCTCTGGTGACTACTTCCCGGCAGAGCTTCCCGAAGCCGCCGCCGCGAAGGTCCCCAAGATCGACACCAATAGTGCTGAGGGGCAGTCTGCTCCGACATGCCCCGGGGAGCATCAAGCTCCGGCTGAGCCGCAGGTTCTTGCCGTAGAAGCTGATGTTCCCGCAGCAGCAGATGTGCCTTTAGTCCTCGTTGTCGAGCCGCAAGCTCCAGCATGGGCGCAGCCGATTGTCCTTTTCCTTCGCACAGAGAACTTCCGAAGAGCAAGAAGAAGCGGAAAGAGTAACCCGCAGTCCAAGTATGTACCAGTTTGTCGACTGACATCGCATGCAGAAGAAGACTCAACGGTGTGAAATTGAAGTGTATTCCTGTGGAAGATGGATGAAGCTGTTGGCGAGATACACGGAGGCATATGTGGTCACCACATTGACAAGAAGAGCACTTGCTTAAAGCTTTCCGGCAAGGTTTCTTCTGGCCGACAGCCCTCCAGGATGCAACTGCACAAGTAACCAAGTGTGAAGCGTGCCAGTTCCATTCCAAACAGATACACCAGCTAGCTCAAGCTCTCCAGATGATCCCTTTATCCTGGCCCTTTTCGGTCTGGGGGCTCGACATCCTCGACCCTTTCCCCCGAGCTATCGGGGGCTTTGAGTACTTGTACGTCGCCATCGACAAGTTCACAAAGTGGCCGGAAGTGGAAGCAGTGAGGAAGGTGACAGCATCGTGATCAAGTTCTTGGTCGATTGTCCGCCGTTTCGAATCCCTAACAGGATCATCACCGACAACGGCACACAATTTACGAGTCGCACCTTCATGCAAGACGTCCAAGATCTTGGCGCCAAGGTCTGATTTCATACATTGCTCACCCGAGAAGCAACGGTCAAGCGTAAATGGCAATGAAGTCGCTTGGCGGGCTCAAGACCAGAACTTTCGACAGGCTGCACAAGTGCGGAAGAAACTGGATCGAGGAGCCGGTGGTTCTTTGCTCGATCAGACGACGCCAAATCGAGCCATCGCCGGACACCCTTTGCTCTAGTCTATGGAGCAGAGGCAGTTCTCCCCACGGAACTCAGATACGGATCACCTCGAGTGCTCTCTTATGATGAGTTTGAGCAAGAGCAGCTGCGACAAGATGACGCGCTGCTCCTTGAGGAGGATCATCTTCAGTCATTGCGAGCTGCTCACACAAAGAAGCTTTTGCGCCGCTACCATAGCCGCAAAGTTAGTGCCAGAAGTCTCGAGGAAGGCGACCTTGTTCTTCGCCGGCCCAGTCCGCCAAGAATTCAAACAAGTTGACGCCGGAGTGGGAAGGCCCTCATCGGGTGAAACGAGTCACTAGGCTCGGCGCTGTCCGCTTTGAGACCGAAGATGGCATTCCGTGAGCAACTCCTGAACATTGAGCATCTTCGTAAGTTTTACCTATAGGGCGCTGTTCTCGAACTGTTCCGCAACCACCTTTTGTACAAGTCTTGCCGTTGTTGCATGTAATCCTTTGTACAAAGTCGGGCGCAAACCCCGCCCATCAAGAAAAGCTCATGCGCTATGCACAACTTGTCAAATTCATGCTTTCATCATTTTATTGCATGTTTTGGCTAACACTTTGTGCAGCAACCACACCCGGTAAGCAAAATCGAGCCGCTGGGCTCCATAACTTTATGTTCTCTTCTTTCTCTTTTCTTAAAGAAAGGAAGGCTCCCTCGCGCACAAGTTAACCAGGGGGGAAGGAGAAGATAATACTATGGACCAAGCATCGCTCGAGGAAGTTTCGCCTTATCGGGAAGCAAGAGACAGAAAAGCTAAGTTGCCAAAGTTTGAGCAATCAATTTTTAAATTTTTAAGTTATCTTCCTCGAACGATAGTACTTTGTATAGAAAACCTGTGCGCAGAGGAACCAACTCGGAGGCTAGTCGCGCCCTTACTTTGTTTCGAGTCCGCTCAACAACTTAAGTGAGCTGCAGCTAGTCGCGACAAGGTTGATTGTCGGAGGCGGCACGGCCAGTGTGCCGACGTTCCGCACTCATATTGGCGGCAAAGGTGCCCAAGACCGACAAGTCCCCAAATGCGAGGGCAGAAACGCATTACAAAGGAAGGAATCAAGTAGAGGAAATAACGTTGCATTGATCACCTAAGATAGAGTATATTACAAAATAACTTGTTGCTGATCTAACAAAGTGTTCTAAACATGATCAGCAGCGACAAGGAAAGATAAAATTGGCGTGCCTAGTTTACGCCGGGTCGCCATCAATCCGCTTTGATCTTCTTCACCTTGTCCACAATGGGTGCGACAAGGGTTTTGAGCTCCTCCACGTTGGCATCTGGCGGCAAGGATCTGAGGACGCCGCTGAGGTTGAGGCCTGGCTTGCGGAAGGCCACCTTTATCAACACCTTCTCAAGGGCTCTTGCACAGATCTGGCGTGATTCCTTGGCCAGCTGCTTTGGGACCTCTTCCCGGAGTCGCTGGAGGCCCGTCACCACGCCTTTGAAGAATAAACTGAGTTTGGCGCTGGGTTGGAGATGCTTGTCGGAGGAGTATGCAAGGTCCGCCATCCCAAGCTCCATCAGCTGCTAGGATATCAAGAATGTGTCCACAAGACCTTTCAGTCCAATGCTCCACACTCTCCCTCAAGGCGCCTGGGTGGAGACAACGCTCGCTAGCAGCTCCTCCTTGGCCTTGATCGTCTCCAACAAGGCCACCTCCCGCTCTCTGGCGCCTGGCCCAACGTCTGCGCCAGAGTGGTCAGCCAGCTCAAGATCCGCCTTGGAATCTTTGGCGGCGTTGAGCTCCTTTTCTCTATCGGGCGAGACGGCCCTGCAGCTCGCCAAGGGTGTAAGCGCCCTTCTCGCCAGGCTTGAGCGCTGCAAGCTCCTCGCCACTCTTCTTGAGGCTGGCCTCCACCTGTGCCACCTTCGCCTTCAACTCTTCCTTGGCGGCCTCGGCGGCTGGCAAAGCATCCTTCGCTTCCTTAAGCGCCCGCCAAGTGACTCCTCGCGTGCGGCAAGGTCTTCTTTGTGGCTGTCCAGTTGACCTTCCGCTGCGGCTCGCTTTCCTCGCGGAGAGCTTCTCGGCAGCCACCGCTGCTCCTCCTCACCGCGGCCTTCTCAAGGATGAAGGCCGTGCGCTCTTCAAGAAGTTGCTCCAGCGCCTCGCTACGCCGCGGAGAGTTTCTTGGTTGGCGCCCGGAGCTCTTCTGCTTTCTCCATGTCCGCCCTGCCCTCGCGACAAGTACTTCCGGGACTCCAACTTGGCTTGCCGGGCGCTGTAGAGCGACATCAACTTCTTCAGCAGCTGCTCCTCCTCGAGACTGCTGCCTTGCTTGCTGGCCCGCGTCCACCCGGCGTCGAGCCAATGAGGCGAAGTAGCTTCGCCGTCAAGGTCTCTCCTTCGACCGGCGCCTGAGCTCGACTCCTGTGGAGTTTGATGAAGACACCTCGCCGCCTTCAAGTAGGCGCCGGGCTGGGGCTCCTTGGAGCCCGACGCAGCTGCAGCGGCGGGGAGTCGGTTTGTCGGTGTAGCGCTGGCGCTCCTGCGACCTCAGGCCGTCGGTGCGATCGCCCGACCCTCGCCCGGCTTCTGCGTCGGCAGCCTCGGTGGCCTTCTCACCAACAGGCTCGCCGGCGACGGCCTCTTTTTCCACAGCAATGACCTCTTCTTCCACGACGGCGGCCTCGTCGGTGTTGTCGCGCGCTTCCTCCTCGCCGGCAGCCTCGACCTCCATCGGCTCTGCGTCAGACGAAGAAAGAGCAGTCAAGCAAATTTTCAAAGAGAGAAACAAAAGAAAACAAGCCCAAGGGAGATTTTCGTGTAAGGAAATTACCTGCAACGGGATCCGCAGCCATGGCCTCGACCACTGGAGGGTCACTGGCGCTGTCCCTTGCCGGGGTAGCCTCCCTTGCCGGAGTGGCCTCCCTTGTCGGAGGGCGCTCCCTTGCCGGAGAATCCTCCCTTGGCGGCGTAGTGGCAGCAGACAGGATTTCGGGGGCGGCTTCCGAGCCCTCCTGATGAGGCTGCTCTGCTCCTACACAAGCAAACAATCAGGTATCAACGAAGAAGGAGCACCCCTGCACACCTAACAGTAAGGAGAAAGCCGCACACTTACCCTGGGGGCTGTGCTGGGGGCTGCTCTGAGGAAGGGTTGCCGGGTCCGGCAAGGGGGTCTCAGACGCCTCCTCTGTTGCCACGGGTGGATCGTCCTCAACGACGACCGTCGGGATCTTGTCCCTCTTCGACGCTCTCTGGGCCAGCGTCCTGAAAAGGAAAGAGTCCAGAACGAAGCAAATCAGATTCAAGATGAAGCAATAAAATTGAAGAAATACAAGCACAATCTCAAAAGCTTACTCTTCATCTTCCTCCTCGGAGCTGAGCACGGAGAAGTCAAACCCCGGCTCGCCTCCCGTGCGACGAGGCGGAGGAGTGGGCTCTCTTGGCCGCTTAGCGGAGGCGTCGGCGGTGGCGGGAAGATCCCGCCAGCTTGTCGCAGCAGTGTGAGGCGCTCCGGGCAACATCGCTGTCATGCAGCGGTAGAAGCTGGGCCGCACGACGCTGTTAATGGGCCAGCTCGCCCGTCTTGTCTCCGGCCTTGCGGAGACGCCTCTTCGACGGAGTCGGGGGCTCCGCTGGCGGCATGTCGCTGGGTGGTGGAGAAGAAGCGCCCGCGGCGGGTCCACTCGACCCGCCTCGGCTCGACAAGCTCGCCCTTGCCGGGCGATCTCCTTCGCCGCAAGGCTTGCCGCCTTCGCAGCTCCGCCTCCTCCACGGTGTACCGAAGGCTCCAGGCAGCGTGCCGCGCCTCCTCCACTGGTGGCAATACGCGCCATCTCCTCGTCGGTGGTGTCGCGAGTGAGCATTTTCTGCTCGCCGGAGCGGATCGGCACTTCTTCCAAGTCGTCGAAGAACTGCTGCACGACCTCGTCGGGGGGCTCCTCGCCAGTTGAACGATCCCATGGGAATCGCACAACGGCATCATGGCGCTGGATGCGGTCGAGCGCCGAAGTTGTTACTGTGGGACGACCCCCTCGGCAACCTAAACCACTCTGTGGTGATCGGGTCGTTCTTTGAACAGCTCTAGCAAAGATCGCATCCAGCTCCAAGACGGTGAAATTCCAGTTCAGGCCCGGCGCAACCTCATGATGTCTGCCGCATTTTGGAACTCCCAAGCGGGCCTCCTCCTCTCGCAAGGGAGCTGGCGCGGCGGCGAAGGAAGTTCGCGCTTAACCGCGCTTTACGGTTAGTCTCGGCAAGCCCGAGGCGCAAAATCCGGGTCACAGCTATCTTCAACCTAGCATCCTCCGCGCCAAGTTACTCCAATCTCTACCGCGACTATTGGGGTTTGGCGACGATGTTGAAGGGCTGCGGGTTCTCCTCTACGACCCAACACCAATTGGCTCTCCACTCCTCCCACTTGTTGCGGAACTCCCCTTCCAGATAGGCTTCTTTCTTGTCGATCCTGGAGACCCAAGCTATCCCTCCAGCAAGTGGCTCTCCTCTCTCGACGCGGGGCACGAAGAAGTGGCGGAAGAGTGCCACATTTGGGTGGACTCCAACAAAGTTTTCGCAAAGGTGTGCGAAAACTGCCATGGTCAAGACAACGTTGGGGGTGAAATCAAGGAGGCGGAGGCCATATGTGTTCATGATATCGCAGAAGAACTCGGAAAAGGGCGGGCAAAGCCCGCAATAGAAGAAAAGGGCAAAGAAGGGGTACCCAGTTGGGGCCGAATCAGAAGCGGAGGCGGGGAGTACCTTCGTGCGCGGATGCGCACGCGTCTCCGTCGACCAAAAGAGATAGAAGAGCTCCCACAGCTCCTTTGCACCAAGCTGAGGGGAGAAGATGGCCCGCTCCTTGCGCAGCGCCGCGAGCCGCTGCGCCTCGGCCGACTTGACGCCCTTCTCCTTGTCGGCTTTCGGAGCCATGGAGGGGGCGGCGGAGGAGGCCGACGACGGTGGGTGAGCTTGTGGCGAAAGTGGGCGGGGCGCTGCTCTCTTCGCACTGGAGAAGAAGGGGGGAGCGGCGGTGGTTTTCTTGACAAGACAGCAATGGCGAAGTGGATGGCCTGCCCCTGTTTCCCCTGCTTATAAGGAGGGGGAGGGGGCGGACGTTCCGCTTTTCCTAATAAAGAAACCCCCACGACCACGCCCACGATCTCAAGGCCATGACGCCACGCTCGGGTGCGTGTCGCTGGTGGGGTCGAGGTGGGTCCGGGCGAGTTACGGCGTGATCGAGGCCGCGGTGGCTTGCAGTAATCGCCTTGGGCCTGGCCCGACAGCCGCCGGCACCGTTCTGACGGCCAAGGCCCGGGCTCTGTCGGTGTACTAGAGTAGGGTACCCTAGTATCCCGCATTGCACGGATGCCTCAGACGATTCTTGACACCAGCGGCAGGGTTTGCCCGGTCACCGCTAAGATCCTCCGTGGCTCCTTTGGAGCCATTCAAGAACAAAGTATTTGACTAAGAAGACAAGGCCCGGCAAGAGGAGCTTGCCGGGAAGGCCATTTAAGGCATGCAGAAGACAAGGCCCCGGCAAGAGGAGCTTGCCGGGAAGGCTCGGAGCGCGACAAGCCTCCGGACGCGACAAGGATTCGGCCACGGCAAGGCACTTGCCGCGGCAAGCAACCTCTCTCCATCTCCCCTCCAGCTCATCCTACAACGTGTCGCCATGGGACCATTCCATGCGCGCGGGTCAAGAGGCTGTGCAGCCAGCGGAGAGCAGTGATAAGCGGCGCTGACAAGCTTGCTATCGTGGCGAGCGGTGGCGCACCGACGTGTCTCTCGCTAATCGCTTTGGGCGATACGCATTTCCGGCATTTATTGCTTTTGTCCCTTGCCGTCGAGTTAGGTATTTTGCAATCGCATAATCGCTCAAGTAGGTGTACCAACTGCTTTTTACATTTGTACCCTCATCTATGTTGCCACCGCCGTCGAGACCCCTTGAGCATATAAAAGGAGGCCCATGCGCAACGTAGAGGGGGGTTCGGTTGGTGCGACTCATTCGAGGACCGTAGACACCCACACTAGGTTTTGTAGCCCTCATCGCTCGCTAGCAAGAACACAATACATCAAACAAGCAGTAGTAGGAGTTTTATCTCTCCGGAGAGCTCCGAAGCTGGGTAAACTGCTCGTGTGCCTCGCCCCGATCCGCTCTTCGTGCGATCTCTGCCCCCCTCTGAACCACAAGGGGCCTGGTCCGCCGGCCCCATAGGTGTTCGTGGGTACGATGAGCATCCCCGACACCGCTGGGGTGAGGAGAGAGGTGAGGAAGAGAGAGGAAGGGGCTGTCCAGAGAGAGAAAGTGGGGTTTTACCCATCCAATAATTGAGTTGTGGACTTGCCATTGTTACTGGAGGTGAAAGGGGTCTAGGAGGAGCTGTGGTAAAAAGTTGAGCTCAAGGAGAATAGTTTAATGGTCAAAATGGGGATTTTTGAAAAGTGGGAGAAGGTGTTTGATAAAGGTTTTGGCAAGCAAATGACTTCCAAATGCCATGAGACTCCACAGGGTGGAATGACACATACAATTAGGGCCCTCCACCAATTTGGAGCTTATTTGGGCAAAGTTGCCAGTGCAACTTTTGGAAACCCTAGAAATGAGCAGAAATAGACTTGTGTAGATCTAGTTGAGCATAACACTTCTCCTTGATGCACTACTTAGTGTAGTGGCCTCATTTGGTCATGTGAACATGCTCACAAAAGTTGGGGTTAAGGGGAGAAAGTTGGTAGTAAAAACTTGCTCAAATATGATAATTGCCAGAGAGGGTTTTGTGGCATTTTGGTTAACCAAAAATACTATAATTGATATGAGCCTTTGCAAGGTGATCACAATATGCACTTGTGACTTGCTGGATTTTTCTTGGATTTTTATGAAAATGTTTCCTGTACAAATATTTCAAACCCTTGAAATGGGCATAAATGGTTTTGGGAGGTTTTGTCCAATATATTGATCATGACCATATGTTGAAACTCTTATATATGGGAAATATATGCCCACTGAGTTTCCCTGATTTTTGTCAAATATTTTTAAAACAGTAAAATAATTTTTCCCTATTAAAGACCATTTCTAGCCTTAAGAAAAAGCTTTTAAATAAAATAGGAAAATAGCTTTTAAAATTATGTTTTTGTGGTTTATGGGAGTCCTATATCTAATAGGATTCAAATATACGTTTTGAAAGATTTTTCACACCCCAAATCAAGCACATGCAGTGTAATTCTTAATTCAGGGGTTTTTGAAAAACTAATTTTTTGAAAATACTATTTGGCCCAATTATTTTTGTAAGAAAATACCATATTGCTCTATACACATGGCATGATCATTGGACAGAAGGTTGGGCAAGCAGATGAAGTATAGAAGGTGAAGCTATGTTGACTTTGAAGAGCACTTGAAAATCACAGAGAGAAAACCAACTCCAAGATAAAAAGCCAAATAATGCAAAAGTTTTTGTTGGTCCAAATTTTCATGCTTTATTAATGCAAATGAAGTGTTACAAAATGCAGGGTGTGACAGGATCCCACAACGGCCAAGTTTGAAGGGAGACAACTAGAACAAGCTATCCTGAAAAAAGGTGGTCTTTGCCTGCCAAAGGCTCTGGTGGCGATGCATTGCGCTGGTTCACTGTGACCTCCGGCCCTGCCGGGCCCCTGCTGGTCTTGGTCTCTGCACCGAGCATGGAAATCCTTTGCTCGATGCCTCGGGACTCCTCGCCTGCGCTTGCCCCTTTAGCACCAAAGAGGAAACTGGTACTCTGCACCCACTGGCGCCCGCCTGGCCTTGGTCGTCATGGCTCACGTCACGTGAACCTCGCGAGGTGCCACTTGCATAGATATCTCTGCTCCTCGGGAGCCAGCCTAGCGAGGCTGCCCCTGAGCAAGTCTTGGTGTCGTATGCCTCGCGAGGCTTGGCCCCTCGCGAGGGTTGAGGGAGTCCTGGATTAGGGGGTATCCGGATAGCCGGACTATATACAACGTCCAGACTATTGAAGCATGAAGATACAAGACTCAAGACTTCAACCCGTGTCCGGATGGGACTTTCCTTGGCGTGGAAGGCAAGCTTGGCGATCTGGATATTATATTTCCTTCCTTGTAACCGACTCCATGAAAACCCTAGCCCTCTCCGGTGCCTATATAAACCGGAGAGGTTGGTCCTTAGAAGGCCGATCACAATTACAATCATACCATCATAGGCTAGCTTCTAGGGTTTAGCCTCTATGATCTCGTGGTAGATCTACTCTGGTACCACCCATATCTTAAATATTAATCAAGCAGGAAGTAGGGATTTACCTCCATCGAGAGGGCCCGAACCTGGGTAAACGTTGTGTCCCTTGCTTCCTGTTACCATCAGCCTAAGACGCATACATCGGGACCCCCTACCCGAGATCTGCCGGTTTTGACATAGACATTGGTGCTTTCATTGAGAGTTCCTCTGTGTCGTCGCTACAGGGATCGATGGCTCCTCCAGTCATCATTAACAACACGATCCCGGGTGATACCTTTCTCCCCAGATAGATCTTCGTGTTCGGCGGCTTCGCCCTGCGAGCCAACTCACTTGGCCATCCGGAGCATATCGACAACTACGCCCCTGGCCACCAGATCAGGTTCGGAAACCTGAACTACATGGCGGACATTCGCGGAGACTTGATCTTTGATGGATTCGGGCCTATGCCAGGAGCACCGGACAGTCACGACGAGCACGCTTAGACCTGCTGTCGGACAAAGCTCAGGGTATCACCCCCGCAGTAGCCCCGGACCTAAATCCGGAGCAGGCTGCGTTGTCTAAGGACGGAGGGATGGACCTCGCCTCGCAGGTCGCACACTCTTCGGCGGTAGACCGAACACGGGTCTTACCTCTGTGGTGCTGCGACTCCGGACCCCTCGGATTCGTATCCGGACACCGGTTCCAGTCAGCGCACTCCCGAGCCAGTCGAGCTAGGTTGGGCTCCGGTAATGGAGTTCATCGTTGCGGATATCTTCCAGCACTCGTCCTTTGGCAACATGCTGGACTCATTAAAGTCTCTCTCTTTGTCAGGAGGCTCTCGGCCGAACTATGTCCGGCTCGAGTGGGAGGCAGGCGATGAAGGAATTCGTTGCCCACCCACCACCCACTTCATTGCCACGGTCCGAGGTACTGGACTTCGACTCCGAAGACATCGACGGTATGGACGACGATGCAGGAGAAGAACATGAACCACCACTCACTGGGCGGTGGACAACCACATCTTCCTATGATATATACATGGTGGACACTCCGAAGGAAACAAATGGCAATGAGGCAACGGAGGATAAAACCTCAGGGAAAAAAGCAAAGAATGGGTGTCGTCGGCGCCACTCCAAGCCCCGCCACAACAATACCGGCCCAGGAGACGAAAACAATCCGAATGGTGCCGACGAAGAATACAACCCTGATCAGCCCGCCTTCGAGCAGACCGAATAGGAGGATGAGCAGGTCAGCCTGTAAGAACAAAGCGACGGATTTAATACCGGAGGAGGACAGCTACATGCCCCCCTCCGAACATGAGATTAGCCTCGGCAACGACGAGTTCGGAATGCCTAAGGATCCCATAGAGCAGGAGCGCTCCAAGCGTCGGCTTATAGCCACTGCAAGGAGCCTGAAAACAAGCAGCAGCAACTCCAAGCTGATCAAGACCTGCTCACAGATAGATGGACTGAAGTCCTGACAGCCGAGGAATACGGACTCGAGCGCCATACGGCTGACCGGCCACCTCGTGGCCGGGATAAAATGGCATATCAGTCCGCATACCAGATACTATGGCCCGGGGCAACAAAACAGGACAACCAAGATCGATCTACGGATCGCGGGGGCGCGCCTCGGCACACGACGACGACTGTCACGCCGGATACACCTTCAACAATCCGGCCGGGCCGAACATAGCCACCCAGAGAAATTCGACCTGCGTAGCCACATAGCCCGGCACAGAGGCGCCGTGCACCCCCTCTGCTTCACCGACGAAGTAATGGATCATGAATTCCCAGAAGGGTTCAAACCTGTAAACATCGAATCATATGATGGCACAAAAGACCCCGCGGTATGAATCGAAGATTTCCTTCTCCACATTCACATGGCCCGCGTAGACGATCTACATGCCATTAAGTATCTTCCCCTTAAGCTCAAAGGACCAGCCCAACACTGGCTAAACAGCCTGCCAGCAAATTCCATTGGCAGTTGGGAAAACTCGAAGACGATTCCTCGACAACTTCCAGTGGCACATATAAAGCGACCACCAGACGCCGATGACCTCGAGCCACATTACTCAACAACCCGGAGAGTCAGCCAGAAATTCTGGACTCGGGTTCCTAACTAAAAGAACCAAATTGTCGATCGTCTCGGACGCCAAGCACCGGGCGGCTTTTAAGCATAATATCCGGATTTAGTGGCTCGCACGACAACTCGGCCAGGAAAAACCCAAGTCCATGTCAGCTCTCACAACACTAATGACCCGCTTTTGCGTGGGCGAGGACAGTTGGTTGGCTCGCAGCAGCACTACGTGACATTCTGGCACTTCAGATGACCGCGAGAATAACGGCAAGCCACGGCGTAACAGACATAAGCGACGGAACAACGGCGACAAAGATCGAAGACACGGCAATAACGCCGGATTTAGCGGATCCAAGCCCGGCCAGCGGAAGAAGCCGCTCAAAAGAAATAATCAGGGGACCGTCCGGTCTGGGAAGATACTAGAGCGCTCGTGCCAAATTCATGGCACCACGGACAAGCCAGCCAACCACACCAATAGAGATTGGTGGGTATTCAAACAGGTCGGCAAGATAAACACCGAAGATAAATACAAGGGGCTGCACAGCGACGATGATGAGGAGCACCGACGTCCGAACATAGGGGGACAGAAGAAATTCCCCCCCAGGTGAAAACGATCAACATGATCTACGCCACGCACATCCCCAAACGGGAACGGAAGCGGGCACTACGGGACGTCTATGCGATGGAGCCAGTCGCCCCCAAATTCAACCCATGGTCAGCCTGTCCGATCACCTTTGATCGTAGGGATCACCCTACTAGCATCTGTCATGGTGGCTCGGCCGCATTGGTCCTAGACCCAATCATCGACGGATTCCACCTCACGCGCGTCCTTATGGACGGTGGCAGCAAATTTGAACCTCGCTTTATCAGACACACGGTGTGGAAAATGGGCATTGACTCTTCAAGGATCAAGGCCACCAAAACCACCTTTAAAGGTGTGATTCCTGGAGTAGAGGCCCGTTGCACGGGCTCTATAACACTGGAAGTGGTCTTCGGATCTCCGGATAACTTCCGAAGCGAAGAGTTAATCTTCGATATCGTGCCTTTCACAGTGGTTACCACGCGACCGCTTGGACGAACCGCATTTGCTAGATTCAATGCGGTACCACACTACGCATACCTCAAGCTCAAGATGCCAGGACCACGCGGGGTCATAAAAGTGAACGGAAATATGGACGGCTCTCTCCGAACAGAAGAGCATACTGCAGCCCTCGCGGCGGAAGTATAATGCAGCCTCCTTCGACAAACCAATCTGGCGACAACAACTTCAAGCACCGTCAAGAGAGTCCGGAGCACCCCGCAACATGATCACCAGGCACGCCAAGAGCGCGACTAGCAGTCCAGCCTCCGCTTAAGCCCCATCAAAGTAGCATTCGTGCCAATCGTACACAATTACGCACTCAAGATACCATGGGCATAGGCGGAGGTGCAACAACGACTCAGTCAACAGTGCGGGATAACCGCCACATACCTTCATAACCCGTCCTTCTTCTTTTTCAGGACATTGCTTTAGAGCAGCCTCTTCTTAAGTGCCGTTTTGCCGGACTTACATAGTAGAGAAAACCAAGGAGGCAACAGTTTCACGCATGTAAGGAAACACCTGTGTGGAATCTATTTACGATCGTTATACCTGTTTTATATATCCATACGCGGCCTGCCCTTGATAGGACATGTTAAATAGTCCTATTTATCTCCACCTAATGCATTCTTTGTAAACATACGCTTAAACGTATTTTCATCAATGGGAGTTATATATAGCGTCATCTCATTATTCTTATTTGAACATTTTTCTTACAAATGTTTCTTTGATATTGCATCCGTACACTTTGGTACGGTCCGTTTGCCAGGGGCTTCTTATGGTGCCCTGTTCTACGGCAAATAAAGTCCAAACACTTTGAACAGTGCAGCACCCCGAACTTATAGCACTATATGCATCAGCTCCGAATCATGTCTTGGGTCTACAGTTGGGTTAGCCCGGCTCCCTTGTTTTAGTACCTTATGTTTCGTTATATCGGCTAAGGTAGCATAGGGAGAACTACTGCGATTGTGTCCCGGTTCTTCCGGACGAGCACCTCAGTAGAGAAAGCCGAAAACTGACTGACATGATGAGGCGAGAGCTGGTCGCTGTTCGAGAGGTCTTAAAATCCTTAAAGATTTTTTCCGCTTTAGGAGATGAGTCGGCCTTGTCCGATTTAGGCGTGTATAGCGCCCCAATTCGGCCCTCTGAATTCTAGGGGCTTCGCCGAAATTCAAAATTATAGACTTCTATGGCTAAGTGAAAGTTATAAAGCCACATAGTCCGATTGCCTTGTTCGCTGCGCCGGATACCTCCTTAGGGGACCAAATATTTGGATAAAGAATATCCGAGTTTTCCCAGGAACACCCCGGTACAAGGTACGTGGGGGCGGAAGCCGACGACTGGCCTACTTTCATTATTTGATAAACAGCCGCATAGATGGTAATATTTTAAATCCAAACAGTGCTACATAGCACAGGCAACTCCGTCCTTAAATTACAGTAGCGATAGAGGTACATTTAGTCAAAGATCTTGTCTTTAGTACATTCGTCGGCCACGAGACGAGCGCCCTTCATAACGCCATCATAGTACATCTCGGGATGGCGATGCGCCTTGCCCTCCGGTGGCCCGCCCTTCACCAGCTTCTCCACGTCCATCTTGCCCCAATGCACCTTTGCACGGGCAAAGGCCCGGTGGGCACCCTCAATGCAAACGGATCGCTTGATTACTTCAAGCCGCGGACAGGCATCTACCATCCGTGTGATTAGGCCGAAGTAACTAGTGGGCAGGGGCTCACCAGGCCACATCCGGACTATGAAATCTTTCATAGCCGCTTTTGCCGCCGTGTGGAGTTCGACCAACTGCTTCAGTTGGTCACTCAGAGGCGTTGTGTGTTCGGCCCCTGCATACTGGGACCAGAACAGCTTCTCCGTTGAGCTCCCCTCTTGGGCACGGTAGAACTCCGCGGTATCTGATACGCTGCATGGCAGATCTGCGAATTCCCCTGGAGAGCTCCGAATTCGAGTAAGTAAAAGAAACGCCTCCTCCACATGTTTGCTTTGCAAAAGGAATTTCTTACCCGCCGCTCTCTTTTTGTCCTCCTTGATCTCCCGTTGTGCCTTCACGGCTTCGTCCTTGGCATCTTTCATACTTACAAGGGCCTTTGCAAGCTCGGCCTCTTTCATCTTCAGATCATGCTCCACGGACTCGAACTTCTTGCCGAGGTCCTGGAGCTCTTGCTGTACCTCGCCCACTCTAGCACTTTGCTTCTCGCGCTCTTTGCATTCCAAGGCCACCTTGTCTTCGGCCTCGGATAGCGCTTTCTTCAGGGACGCCACTTCGGCGGTGGACCCTGTCACATATTCACGACGCTTCGTCGTCAGACTAAACAATTTTATCTATCTTTACATACATAAGAGCGGAGAAACACTCACCTTTGCTCTCTTCGAGCCACCTCTTCGTGAGGTCGAGCTCTCCCTCCCCGCTGCTCCAGTCCCGCTTTAGTTCGGCAACCTCGGCTGGCAGGGCAAGAGCGCAAGCAGCACAGCCTGCTTATTCACATAAATGCTTATTAGACTCATGGATTATAATTGACCCTCCGCTTGGCTTTTCTTTCCGAACACCAAACAGAGTTTCAGGGGCTACTACCTATCGGGTGGTAATTTCACACATTTTTATTACTTACCTCGAAGCCCGTCAGGAGGCTTGTGCAGGCTTCGGTTAGTCCGCTTTTGGCGGACAGAACCTTTTGAATCACCACACTCATAAGAGTACGGTGCTCGTCATCCATGGAAGCGCTTCGAAGCCCTTCCACCAGACTATCCGGCGCCGCTGGCGCGACGGAAGTCCTCGGCACGGACCGCTCGACTTCCCTAACGAGGGGCCAAGGGTTCCGGAACAGTGTTCGGTCGAGAGTCCGCCTTGCTGAGGCTCTCATCGACGCGATCCGCGGGGATCTTGAACCCCGCGTGTCCGACATCTGGAACTCCGCCTTGGTGCGTCTCCGGGATCACCTCCCCCAGCTCAGAGAACCTTCGAGACAACACCTCCATGTCATCCGCAGGCTGAGGAGTGGTGGCCGTCGGGAGCGAGTTCATCTCTGAAGCGCTCAGAGAACCATCCAAAGACGACACCTCCGGATGAGCCCTAGCCGGACTACATATATGTTCGGCGTCATTAAACAACTATGAAGTAAAATCACGATAGAGTGCGGACACTTACGATCGCGCTAGGGCTTCCCCCTGGGCAGCCATTCTTCCTCGCTATGAACGGCCGTGGTGGAGTAGTCTGGAAGGGACGTCTTTCCCTTCTTGGGCGTCCCAGCCTCCCCCTCCGGGGCGGCTTTCCTCTTTTTCTCCTCCCCAGCGCGGGGAGGTAGAGTTTCTTCTTGCTTCCCCCCGCCTCCGCGGGAGGAATCTGTTTCATCGCCATCAGACGACGTGGGTATGACGGCCTTGCGTCGAGGGCCTCTCCCGACCCCATGGCCCGTCTTCTCAGGCCCCTCATCCTTTCCGGATGGGGCGACTTCTTCTTCTTCTTCCCCCTCTTCGGGGGAGGAGTGTTCCTCGTCGTTTTCGGACGAGGATTCCGGCAAAACCTTACGCCGGAGACCCTTCCTGGTCCCCGGGGCCTTCTTTTCAGCCTTCTTCTCCGGTGCCTTGTAGGGCGCCAGGATCAGCATCTCCATCAGGAGAGCATCAGCTGGATCTTCTGGCAGTGGAGCCGGACAGTCAATCTGCTCCGCTGTCTCCACATAGTCCTGATCAAATATACACAAATAATTGAGTCTCCCCTATGAATATATTGGGAAGAACCGAATCCGGTGGTGGCCTGAAAACTCACCTGGCTAGGAGGCCGCACGGCGTGAGCCCACGGTCCTCGGATGTCGGAGGAGGTACTTCGGAGTTCTTGAACAACGCCTTCCACGCGTCTTTGTGCTTCATGCCATAGAGCCTCTGAAGCGTCTGGTGTTTGGCCGGGACGAACTCCCACAGATTGAATGCCCGCCTTTGGCACGATAGAATCCGGCGAACGAGCATGACCTGGATCATGTTGACAAGCTTGATGTTCTTGTCCTTCATGCTCTTGATGCAGGTTTGGAGTCCGGTCAGCTCTGTAGGTTCGCCCCAAGTCAGGCCCTTCTTTTCCCAGGAGGTGACTCGGGGGCCGCCGCCCAGTTGGCGCCGCGCTTCTCGGTGATGTAGAACCACCCCGATTGCCACCCCTTTACGGTCTCCGCAAAGGAGCCGTCCAGCCAGGTGACGTTAGGCATCTTGCCCACCATGGCCCCTCCGCACTCCGCTTGCTGGCCACTTACAATCTTCGGCTTCACTCAGAAGATTTGCAGCCACAGGCCAAAGTGAGGTCGGATGCGGAGGAAGGCCTCGCATACGACGATGAACGCCGAGATGTCGTGGACGAAATTCGGGGCTAGATCGTGGAAATCTAGCCCGTAGTAGAAGATGAGCCCGCGGACGAAGGGGTGAAGTGGAAACCCTAGTCCACGCATCGGGCGTATGCATTTAACACGACCCTCTCGTGGGGTCCTCGGGTCGGAATGACCTGCCCGGCGCCCGTAGCCGGTGTGCTATGTCTCATGCCAAGTATCCGGCCGCCCGAAGATTTGTGATATGCTTCTCCTTGACGGTGGAAGCCACCCACTTGCCTCCTGCTCCGGACATGTTTGGCTGTGCGGAGAAGACTTGGGCTTGGGCGCTGGAGCTCGAGGAGGCAAGAATGGGCAAAGGAGGAAGAAGGCGTGGGTAAAAATGGGGAAATCTTATCCCTTTATAGAGGCGCATTTAAAGCGGTGCGCCTCCCCACTTGCCCGTTGGGAATCGCTTGCTTCCCAAGCGCCACGATTGATGATGTGGTGGGATTACCCATACCCGTATTGATGATAATCCCGTGATAAGGGGACATGATCTCTGCTTTGACAAGACGTGTAAGGAAACCGCCTCGCAATATGCGCTGTGGCTGGGAAAACGGTTCGAATAACGACCCGACCATAATGACACATTGCGTTGCCTAAAAAGTTGTCAGCAGATTGCATTTCTGAAATACCATTCTCTCTACGGTGGCATATGAAGATCATTTTGTGGATCCGGACACGGTTCAAGTGTTCGATAATTACTTTGGAGTCCTCGGAGAAGGAACCCGCCCTGCAATGCCGAAGACAAGACTGCGCACCGGACTCATCGTCATTGAAGCCTGGTTCAGGGACTACTGAGGGAGTCCTAGATTAGGGGGTATCCGGATAGCCAGACTTTATACGACGTCCGGACTATTGAAGCGTGAAGATACAAGACTCAAGACTTCCACCCGTGTCCGGATGGGACTTTCCTTGGCGTGGAAGGCAAGCTTGGCGATCCGGATATTATATTTCCTTCCTTGTAACCGACTCCATGAAAACCCTAGTCCTCTCCGGTGCCTATATAAACCGGAGAGGTTGGCCTTAGAAGGCCGATCACAGTTTCAATCATACCATCATAGGCTAGCTTCTAGGGTTTAGCCTCTACGATCTCGTGGTAGATCTACTCTTGTACTACCCATATCTTCAATATTAATCAAGCAGGAAGTAGGGTTTTACCTCCATCGAGAGGGCCCGAACCTGGGTAAACATTGTGTCCCTTGCTTCCTGTTACCATCAGCCTAAGACGCACAGATCGGGACCCCCTACCCGAGATCCGCCGGTTTTGACACCGACAAGGGTCTTGAGTGGTTGCTTTTGAAGATGGGCCGTACCAGGCCGTTGGTGGTGCCACGCCATGGGCCGCAGGTAGGCAAGTATGGGTACCCCATTCCCAGGACACCGACAGTAGCCCGCGTGCCCAAGGCGCGCTTGGACTTGGCTTCGAGGAAAAGCCAAAGGGCAAGTGCGGAGCATCACGGGCCCCAACAGCCTGCGGCCTAGATTGACGCGTGGCGATTGACGCGACGTGGGCGTCTCCGCTTCCCCACGCTGCCTCGGCAACCGCCCGACTTGATGAGACCCTGCTGCATGCAGGAGAAAACCATCATTACCTGAGATCATGGAGGCCGGCAGTTGACCTCCTTCTGGCTATAAATGAGGACAGGGGCGGAGCCCCCGTTGCTCATCTCTTTCTCCACTCCGTTTGCTTCTTCTTCTTCCTCCTTGCTCCATCGTCTTGCTGCGACACCCATGGCACCGATAAGGAGGTTCTCCGCTGCTGAGAAGGGAAAGACCCCCCGCAAGGAGAAGGGGCCACTTTCACCGAGGAATAGGTTGGTCTGCCCCTGCGACACCGTCGTGAGGCAGGTGGTGACGAGGCCTTGGCACGAGCGGCCTCCCCCTGCTACCCGCTGCCCTTGTACACCCAAGTAGAAGGCTCCGGAGGAGGAGGCAGCGACCCATGCCGCTCGCACCACGGCCGTGGTGGCCATGTTGTGCTGGCCCATAATGCCAGCCCACGAACTCACGCTGAGGGATCCTCGCACAAATTCATGGTGTGGGCGGCAATGCCCCCGCGGACGTGGATCAGATTCCCGCAGTTCTTCACTGAAGAGGTGCCGTCGAGGGGGCCACTTGAGCTGTGGCTACGACACGCCGAGTGTGGCACCCCGGCGATGGGAGCAGAGGTCGAGTCGTCTCCCCGCGCAAGATCTACATGACCCGTGGATGGGGTGAGGTCGCCCGTGCTTGCCGCACGGAGGGGGCCCTCGCCATCCACTTCGAGTACGACGGCGCCTCCACGATGTCCTTCAAGGTCTTTGATGAGGAAGGTCGTCACCTAGAATGCTGCCCTGGAGGGGGTCGCCTGGACGGCGCAGGGGCTGGCGCTGTGCCCACCCTTTGCCCCATCGACAGCCCCTCCAGCAGCAGTGACAGCGCCGAGGAGTCGAGCGACTCTCCCGAGCTTGACGAGACTCCAGAGACAAGCGACGACAACTACGTGCCCCCGAGCTCTCGCGCCGGAGCATGGCAGCGGCGTCCGCTTGTCGCCGTCGTTGATCTAGATGGGATTGGCATCGGCCTCCCACGACACACTATTGATGATGGCGTCGGCGGCGACGCCTGTAGATATATCTCCCGGAAACCTTCTTCTTTTGTTCCCTGCAAGGAATCGAGGTGAACCCCGTGGGGGTGTGTAAAGGATCTGTAGTACTTTTGCATCAAATGTTATTCCTAGTATGAAATTCATGATCCCATGTCTTGCTTTGGCATTTCCCCCTTTTCGTCCTCGCGAGGCATTGCGGGAACTCTACGAGAAGGGCTTGGAGAAGCCTTTGGTGACCGATGACGAGGGCCCCACCCAGATACTTCCTCACCTCCTCATGGCGCTCGAGGACATCGTCAACGGAATCGGCCCCATGGTGGAGGGGGAAGCGCGCGCGCTTTCCTCATTGGCCCTGACGCGCGTCCTCAGCCACCTTCACCTTCGCGACCCTAATGCCGACCTAGGCGTCCTGCTCGATCCCATGGATGAGGGGCGCTGCAAAGCTGCTTCCGAAGCCGTGAAGGGCCTGGTGGAGGCCTTGTTGAAGAAGTTCCTTGCCATCGACCATGCGCCTCCAGCTGATGGTGTAGCCGATCCCACGAACAAGGTCAACGACACGGGTGATGGCGACGCTGCCGACAAAAGGGCGCTTCCCGACGACGGCGCCCAAGGCTAAAGAGGAGGCTCGCTGGTGAACGATGGTGCTCCTTCCTGCTTTTACTTTCCTGTAAACTTACCTGCGATATGCAACATGCCTCATGGAGGCGTCAAAACGTTTGTTTGGTATTTAAGGAACAATATGTTTTGTAATATTTTAGTAGGATCCCGTGATTTCCTTCCCATTTGCTTGATGTTCTACGTCAGCAGGGCCGGACCCCGCTCATACCTTAGCCGCCGTTGGACCATCCGGATCACCAGGATGGGACCAAGGGGTGAGGGGCTACGTGGCCAGTTAGGCTCCTTAGTCGTGATGCTCAGGAGTCCCCCTTGACACGCAAACGGCCTGCGGGAAGGAGATGTGAAAGTAGGCCTCAGTGTTCTACATCGGCAGGGCCCGACCCCGCGCATACCTCAGCCGCCGTTGGGCCGTCCGGATCACCAGGACGGGACCAAGGGGTAAGGGGCTACGTGGCGAGTTAGGCTCCTGAGTCGCCATGCTCAGGAGTCCCCCTTGACGGTCAAAAAGACCTTCATACCTGACCTCGCCGAGGTGCCGCTCGGGAGGGGCGCGTGACGACCAGGTCCGAGGGACCTGGCAGGGTGGCGTACGCTAGGCGTGACCTGAGCATAGCCCCCATGCCCAGCCCCCTCGCGCGACTCTCCCGAGGGGAAAGCATTGCGGTGAGGCTGGACACTGAGCCAGGTGGCTCCCTGATGTCGATGTGGCCATGGGGCCGCCCTCACTTGTTTATCACCAGTGCGGAGCATAGCGCTTCCGCACTTGCACAGGAATAGCTGCTCCTTGACCGTTTCGACTGCCAGCATGGAGCATGGTACTTCCACTGGTGTGTGGGTGAGGGCTCCCTCTGAGTGGAGCCCCTAGGGCGTGTACAGCCCCCACCTGACACGTGGCTTGCACGGCAGGGCAAGACGAGGTGTGTCTGGGCACTCGTGAGCCAGCGCGGGACTCACGAGGCCCTACCTCAAGGCGGGTTGCGCCTGGTCTTGATTCTTGATATAGGTGCTGCGAGATGGTTAGGCAACCTGCGCTGAATGAATCTCCTGAGGTGATTAAATGAGGAGGCCAAACACCAACGACACCAGGAGGTGACGTGAACAGGGCTGGCCCACCAGACAGAGCTCAGTCGTTGGGTTTATCGATGCTGCAGGGACGGACCCGAGCACAGACGCCGTGCCTAGCCTTCTCATGCAAAGAATCCTAAAGAAAGATAACCGGCGCACATCTCCCACGGTGGCGAGGGCGGTCGTGGGTGGGCTTGCAAGGGCGCATGATGTTCATGGTATCGACGTACCGGGCAGGCAGGTGACAATCATAAGGTAAATCATGCAAGGAGGCAAGCTAGTTCAAATAAATGCAAGAATTATACATGCCACTGGGACGGAATCGAGCGGCCTAGGGATAATGCAGCCTGAGGGGCGCCCCCAACAGAGTAAGCTAAAGATGCGAAAGGATACACATCGTAGGGACAGGCATGTGCGACTTGGGGATAATGCTGCCCGAGGGCGCCCCCAACTAAATGAACTGGAAAGAGTCACCTGATACCATAGCTGGAGTGGTTTTGGACTAGCTGAAGATGCGTGCTGGAGAAGTTGCTGCTCACGAGCCACCAGGGTCCTGAGCCTCAGGAGGCTCTGCGGGCCTAGGTGGCTCCTGAAGACTATCACCATCTCCGCCAGAATAGTGTGATGCCTGGCCTTCTGAGCCACCAGAATGCTCCGCAAGTCGCGCTGGAAGGTGACAGCCGCGTTCGGTAAGCCGAATGGCATAAGAAAATAGCTGTGGGGTGGACCCTCGCACCGTCCAACACTAGAAATATCCCTGAGATGCGCCCCTATTGAGACCTGAAATGTCGATGCAAACACGCAGCCCGCCGTCCTCGCCAGGATGGGGAGCTATGCCAGGTGGTGGGCGGCGGTCGCCGTGTATGGTCCTTGTCGGATTTCGGGTTCCGGCAAAACCCTTAAGGTTTGAACACTCGGGTGCGCACGAAGATCTCCCCCTCACCGATCACGCCCTCACACGCTTCACGATGTGGTGGATTGCCTCTTGGGCTGAGGATGAACAGTACAAGGGGAAGAAAAGCCTCCTGAGGAGAGGTGTTCTTGTGCTTGGTGGGTGTGAGGATCGCTCGAGTGAGCTCTGGTAGGTGAGGATCCGATCTCCTCTACTATGGTGGCTAACCCTATTTATAGAGGCCCTGGTCCTTTTCCCAAATATTGAGCGGGAAGGGAGCCAGCAACGGCTTGAAAGGGAACAGCTAGTACAGCTTATCCTGACAAAAGTAATCTTCGCCTGCCAAAGGCTCTGGTGGTGGCGCCGTCTTGGGCTCCATGGTGACCTCTGTCTTGCCGTCCTGCTGGTCTTGGTCTCGTTGCACCGATATGGAAACCTTTGTCAGCGTTCTGGAAACGGGGATACCCAGACTTGCCTGCATGCGACCCATGGCATGTGAGGGAGTCCCGGACTAGGGGGTGTCCGGATAGCCGGACTATCGTCACGGCCGGACTCCAAGACTATGAAGATACAAGATTGAAGACTTCGTCCCGTGTCCGGATGGGACTTTCCTTGGCGTGGAAGGCAAGCTTAGCGTCTGAATATGTAGATCTCCTACCATTGTAACCGACTCTGTAACCCTAACCTATCCGGTGTCTATATAAACCGGGGGTTTTAGTCCGTAGGGATCTAACAACAATCATACCATAGGCTAGCTTCTAGGGTTTAGCCTCCTTGATCTCATGGTAGATCTACTCTTGTACTACCCATATCATCAATATTAATCCGTATGAGTAGGGTATTACCTCCATCGAGAGGGCCGAACCTGGGTAAAAACATCGTGTCCCTTGTCTCCTGTTACCATCCGCCTAGACGCACAGTTCGGGACCCCCTACCCGAGATCTGCCGGTTTTGACACCGACATTGGTGTTTTCATTGAGAGTTCCTCTGTGCCGTCGCCGTCAGGTAGGATGCCTTGTCTCGTCTTTAAAGACGATTCCATCGCCAAAGAAGCCTTGGCCACTTGTCAGACTCTTCGGCTAGGCGGTTTTCTCATGACCGCTAGTTCGGCCGCCGCGCCGACGATGACCTCTCGAGTCATCGAAACCAATCTCCATGTTGGTTCGGAACTTGCCGAACAGTTAGATCCGATCGAGCTCTCCTCCGTAAACAAGCTCTTGGATCGCATCGCCGCCCTGGGAGTCGCCACAGATTACGACCGGATCGGGCCTAAAACCGATCTGAGAGGGGTCAACTCTCCAGGCTACCCATCATGTTGCTGTGATAGAGGATCAATGCGGCGACTATTCTCCTATCTTAAGGACTAGCTACGTCCGGATTCCCGATCCCTCCATGCCGGATTCCTGCGGAGGGACGGATGTCGATCAAGCCCTGAACTTAAAGTCAGGCGGCGGGTCGGACTCATTGGATAGCACTCAAAATCCAAACTTCGAGTTCGGAAACTTCCCGGCCCTTGAGTCCTAAATTGGACGGGGTTCCGGATTTAGTGCCACCTGCCCACCCAAAAATTAGCGATCTCTCTCGAATTCGGCAAGAGCCCGCCGAAATAGTACATCATTACTGGGCCAGATTCCTGCTGGTTATGAACAGGATAAAGGAGTGCCGAGAGGAGGACGCAATTCCAATCTTCTGCAATAATTGCACGGACAAAGGAATCCTAAACGCGGTGACCATCGTATAAAGTCACGGATACGGATAAAGTCATCGCGAAATTACATGCTTTTCTGACTTGGTGACCATCGTACAAAAGGACTGTGCGATGGAGAGCGCCTGGAAAACCGAAAGTAAATTTTGGGATAATCCGGCCCCGAATACATCCCTAGTCCGAACAAAAGGGTGCATCATTATCAAGCACCCAGGTTGAATACCAAAAACCAAAACCCCTAAAGGGTAATGGAACTGCATCGAGGGTTGGCTAAACAAACCCTGCAAAATTCATAGCACAGAGGGCGCCACTCCAACTCATAGCTTTCGAGCATGTTGGATACTACGGCAGGTGGCCAAAAGTAGCGAAGAGCTTCCAGCTTCAGAATCCCAGCCCAGCAACACCAGTACGGTGTTAACAGTCTTCGAGACTTTCGCATCAAATAACATGCGAAAATGACAACTCCGCAACCTTGCCGAAGTCTACCAAGTAGCAACAATAAATCCATGGAGTGACACGGCTATTACCTTCAATGCCGCGGATTTAACCTAAATTCGAACTGCCCGGCACCAGCCGCATTGGTCCTCAGCCCGATAGTAGACGGATTTCCCTTACTAAGGTACTCATGGATGGCGGCAGCGGACTAAACCTCATCTATGAGGAAACCCTCGAAAAAATGGAAATAGCTGGAACCGCATTGAGCGAAGCAAAGCACAACCTTTAGAGGAATAATCCTCACCGGAAGCATGCTGCACAGGAAAAATCACGCTGCTCACGGACAATTACAGGTCCGAGGAGGTCACATTTGAAGTGGCCCCGTTCAACAGCCAATGTCATGCTTTATTAGGACGAGAGGCATTCACAATTTTTCAAGCTATACCCCATTATGGGTACATGAAGCTTCAAATGCCCGGTCCCAACGGAATCATCACTCTCGCTAGTGATCCGAACATAGCACTCCGTGCCGAAAATAAGACAGCCGCACTAGCCCTCGAGGCACTATCCGAAGCCCTAGCGGCCGAGGAACTCACCATGATGTGCTCCACGGTGAACAGGGACGATGTGATACTTGATAAAAGATCCAAGTCCACCTCTTTTAAACCAGCGGACGAAATAGTCAAATTCCAAGTCCACCCAACGGACCCTACAAATACGGCCTCCACCGGGGCACAATTAAACCTTGATGTAGATGCCACACTACGAGAATTTCTACAAGAAAACTGGGACATCTTTGCCTGGCACCCTTCAGACATGCCAGGAATCCCACGTCAGCTGGCCGAGCACAGCCTAAACATCCTAAAAGGATTCAAGCTAGTCAAACAGGCTCTTCGGTGCTTTTTCGAACCCAAGAGACAGGCCATGGGAGAGGAGCTAGCCAAACTTTTGGAGGCCGGATTCATCAGAGATATAAAACATCCGGACTGGCTAGCGAACCTGGTGAAGGTACCAAACAAGGATAAATCCTGGCGCCTATGTGTTGATTTCAAAGACCTTAATAAGGCTTGCCCAAAGGATCCCTTCCCCCTCCCTCGAATTGATCAAATCATTGACGCTACAACAGGACACGACTCATTGTGCTTCCTCGACGCTGCATCCGGCTACCACCAAATCAAGATGGCGGAGCTGCACCAAGCTGCAACAACATTCATCACTCCATACCGCCTGCTCGCTTCAACACAATGCCCTTTTGGGCTCAAAAACGCCGGCGCAACATATGAGCGCATGATTCGTATATGTCCGCAAACCAGATCGGCAAAACGGTGGAAGCATATGTAGATGACGTGGTCGCCAAAACCAAGCACGCCGAAACTCTAGTAGACAACTTGAGGCTCACATTCGACAATCTTGAAAATATGACATCAAGCTCAATCCGAAAATGCGTCTTCGGGCGTTCCACCGGAAAGCTCATGGGCTTCATTGTGTCCGTAGAGGAATTGAAGCAAACCCAGCCAAGATTCGAGCTCTGTCACAATTGGATATTCCAAAAGACCTCAAACAAATACAAAAATTGGCCGGGATGCGTAGCGGCTCTAAGCCGCTTTATCTCCCGTTTAGGAGAAAAGGCATTACCTATTTACCGCCTCCTCCGCTGCACCGAACACTTCGAGTGGACGGATGCCACCACGGCCGGACTCGAAGAAATAAAGGCCATTTTGGCAACAAATCCGGTCCTGGCCACGCCCAACATGGGCGAACCAATGCTATTATACATCGCCGCAACACATCAAGTTGTCAGCGCGGTGCTCGTTGTCGAACGAGAAACGGACGGACACCGGTTCCCTATTCAAAAACCGGTTTATTATGTGTCCACTGTCTTAACTCCATGCAAGTCCCGGTACCCAGACAATCAAAAGATAGCATACGCGGTGTTCATGGCATCCCGGAAGCTGCGACACTACTTTCAATAGTGTTCGATAACGGTAGCCTCCGAAGTTCCTCTTAATGACATTATAAACAACCGTGACGCGACAGGCCGGATTGCTAAATGGGCCATAGAGCTCCTCCCATTCGACATAACTTATAAGCCACGACGAGCTATTAAGTCGCAGGTTTTGGCCGACTTCGTGGCCGAATGGATCAAGCCAAACTCCCTAAAGAGTACGGGCGATACTCCAATTGGATCATGCACTTTGACGGCTCCAAAATGTTGGCTGGCACTGGGGTCGGTATCGTCTCCGACGTCCCCAACCGGGACACAGTCCAATACGTCTTCGAGATAATGTATACGGACTCCAACAACGCAGCCGAATACGAGGCCCTTCTGCACGGCCTCCGGATGGCAGTCTCCATGGGCATTCAACGCCTAGAGGTGCGCGGGGATTCGAACCTCGCAATATCTCAAATAAACGGAGACTTTGACGCCAAAGATCCGAAAATGGCAGCATACCGCAATGCGGTCCTAAAAATGTCAAAGACGCAGTTCGAAGGGCTCGAATTTCATCATATAGCTCGGGATAACAACCAGGCAGCGGATATATTGGCGCGCATCGGTGCAAAACGCGATGCCGTCCCACCCAATACCTTTCTGGAACGGCTGTTCAAGCCATCCGTACTATGGGAAGGGGAGTCCGGCAATATCAATCCGGACCCAACCGCACTGCCTGGCGCCGAACACTCTGACATAATCGGAGGCTCTGCCCCCGAGATAACACCCTCCGCTCATGAAATAATGGCGGTTATCGCCCCATGGACGGAACCATTCCTAGCCTACCTGACTAGGCAGGAACTCCCCGAAGACCAAAATGAGGCTCGCTGCATAGTACAGCGCTCTAAAGCCTATAAAGTCCATGAGGGATAGCTTTATAAGAAAAGCACTACCGCAGTCCTTCAAATGTGTATCTCCGAAGAGGAAGGGCGAAACCTCCTGGCTGAAATTCATGCCGGACTGGGTGGGCACCACGCTGCAGCCTGGGCCCTTGTAGGCAAGGCCTTCCGTACAGGATTTTATTGGCCGACGGCCCGGGCAGATGCGCAGGACTTAGTCCAACGATGTGTCGGTTGCCAGCTCTTTGCTAACCAAAGCCACATGCCACCCACCGCCCTTAAAACTATACCCATCACCTGGTCATTTGCGGTCTGGGGGCTTGACATGGTTGGACCCCTCAAGGGAGGAACCCACAAGCAAAAATACCTATTGGTCATGGTGGATAAATTCACCAAATGGATAGAGGCCAAGCCTGTTAAAGCGGCGAATCCGGACCAGTGATAGACTTCATATCGGGGTAGTGCACCGTTACGGTGTCCCCACAAGATCATCATCGATAATGGCACCAACTTCACGGCCGATGAGGTCAAATCATGGTGCAAAAACATGGGCATCAAGCTCGATTACGCCTCAGTCTATCACCCTCAAACCAACGGCCAAGTCGAATGGGCAAATGGTCTAATAATGAGCGGCATTAAACCTGCACTTGTGCGGTCCCTCAAGGAATCTAACACGCACCGGGTTGAAGAGCTCGACTCAGACTACGGGGCTGCGGACCACGCCGAATCGTACTACTGGATTCACACCATTCTTCATGGTGTACGGCGCAGAGGCAGTCTTGCCCTGCGACATAATACATGACTCACCTCGAGTGCGCATGTACGAAGAAAGAGAAGCCGAGCTTGATCGGCAGGACAGTTTGGACGCATTGGAGGAGGAGCGCGACGTGGCAAAAGCTCGTTCCGCATTCTATCAACAGCAGGCTCGAAGATATCAAAGCAGGGAAGTACGGGCCAAAGCTTATAACATTGGCGAACTAGTTCTACGCGTGCCGGATAAGAAAAAGGACAAACTCAAGCCCAAATGGGAAGGTCCCTTCATCATCGAACAGGTCCTGACCTGCGGGGCATACCGTCTGCGAAACGCATCGGATAACCGACTCGAGCCAAACCCATGGAACGCAGCCCGTCTACGAAGATTCTACGCCTAAGTGCCGGACTCCAAGTTCGTCTCCTTCCTGCGTCCGCATTTTTTTTATTTTTTGCTTTTTGCTGTCTTTTATTTCTATCCTTCCTCCTTCTTCTTCTTGTAGCCTCTACAGGATCGTTTGCGCTTTTATCGCACACACTTGACGCGCTGGCCGCGCTCATTATACCTGGGGGCTTCTTTAACAGAAGCTTATTCATACGGGCTTTCATGCCCAACACATGCGTTAAACTTCCGTATGTACCTTTTATTCACCATTATATGCATCAATATGACTTAAGTTTTAGCCAAGCTGGGTTGCCTGGATCCTATGCTTACCCCTACGTTCCCGATTGTTCGGCTAGGTGGTAAAGGGAGCACCTCTGCGATTTTTATCGCGGGTCATTAGGATGTACCTCGACCGGGTGAAGCCGATACTAAGCGTTCTTAAGGGAATATTCAGTCGGTGAACTGAAAGATGATTTTTAGCTATTTACCCATCTGCTCCCGAGATGATTTTCTCGCTTTTATAGCAGCTTTGACATGCACTTTAGGGCATGCATCCCAAATAAAAGGAACCCTTAACGGAACTATTCTCCACGGAAGATGTTTCTTACTAACCATGTAATATAACATAACTAGTTGGGCACTTGTCCGATACGGCAACAATGACCCCTACGCGGGTCTCCATGCATACCACGGTTCTTATATAACCACGAAGGTATTCGGACACACTCCGGACTATTGGGTCCGGAGGTCGGGTTAAAAGGTTCGCTATGACAAACGATCTACAATCCGGCTAGAAGACATTCTTTCATGTCATATTTTTACATAGTCAATTCGACTCATTGTATTCCTCCTCAATGCCATCTAATAGGCTATCTAATTTACAATCTTGCTGGGAATACTTGGCGGCCAATTCTACTTGGTCGTACACTAAGCTTACAGGGATCTCCATCCCATCCGGCCCACAGGTCCGACCTCGGCCATGTGGTTTGGGTCAGCCGTGTACCACGCCTTTACCATGGCCCGTGCTTCCTGGCGCCTTTGACGGCAGGCCGATATCTTCCATAGCCAGAAGCGCCGCCGTGACCCTTGAAGCCGCTCCGCCAGCTCCCAAAAGCATACGGGCAGGGAGATAGAAGGCCACAAGGCTGGCCGATGCCTTTCATCACCGCCGGACTCGTTCGTGCAGGTAGCCTTGATTCAGGAAGAAGATCACCCGAAGAATTGGGCATCTCCTCCTCAGGACGACCTGTGAGCAAACCTACATACATGTTTATGTTAGTCGCCTTCCTTGCCGAACTCTTTCAAAGTTTGCTCAAGCACTTACTGGGCACGAACGTCCTTTAGTTCCTCACCCAGCTTGGTGTTGGCGTCTTGGAGGTTATTCTTCTCCTGCCGCACCCTCGTAAGCACGCTCTCGCCGGCCTTTAACTGGCGTAAGAGCTGTTGCCTTTCCGGATCCAGTCCGGCGCCGTCTGCAATGTTTTTGTCAGATTTACACACCCGCCGCACTTCATAAATTATTTATCTTCCGAAGCGTATATTACCAGAGGGGGTCTCTGTGGCTCCCCCCGTAGCGGCTAGGGCGGCCTCAAGTTGGGCCCTGCACTCTTCCAGCTCCTGAGACAGCCGGGTATTCTTTTCTGTAAGATCCCGCATAACAAATGATCGTTAAATCAGTTATTCTAACTATTTTAAGTCTCGGGGGCTACTGGCATATATAACTGTCAAATTTCCTTACCCGTATGTCCTTCACATACTGCTTCGTGGCTCTGGCTAGACCATCTTGAGCGGCACGGAGATGCGCATCTCCCAAAATCAAAGGCATTCAAGGCCTCTGGGGAGAAACATGCATCACGAAGAACTGTCCAGCGACACCTGTAATTCAAGGCGCTCTCCACTTCAGAGTTGGTGGCGGACAACCCGACGGCATCCTCTGTTGGAGGAGCATCCGACGCACGTCTCGTGCTCGCCTCAGCCTCCGGACCCGGCTTTGAAGCTTGTCCGGTGAAGGTTCGATCGACAGCTTCTCCGGACTCGGTCCGCGGCGCTCTTTTTCTGAAAAGAGCATCAGCGTTAGTACGCCTTCCAGGAATCAATCCTGGGAGTATGGTGACATGCCATACCGTTGCGGCGGAGTTTTGATTCGGACCGCACTTCTTTTTAGCCTGCGGGGCCGCACTGCCCTTTGTTGGCCAGCCGCCGCGAGCTCGGCTTCCTGCCTCGAAGGTACCCCCTACGAAGCACCATTGGTATACGGTGATAAAAAATAAGCATGGATGGGTCGTTATCAGGGTTTTGGGATCTCGGCCTCATTTACCTGTGAGGCTGGAAGTATTCCTGGGTAATCAGTCGTAATGGCAACCAACGGATTATCAATGCTAAGTTGGTGGAATACCCCATCGATCAACTCCACCTTTATATCCGGATCCTCTTCGGAGGTCGGATCGAGGGACCGTTCCGGATCCTCGGGTTGTGGGGGCGGGCTGTGTATCTTCTCCACAGTCCGGCGCAGAAACCACAAAATGAGATATTTAACCATGGGAACATGGATCGGATAGGTCACAAAGATGTTTGCTTACCCAGCTTCGAGGATTATTCAAGAAAACTCCTTCGATGGATTGACACGGAGGAAATCCTCCTCCTCCCTTTATAGATAGCGAACAAGATCTTCACCAGTTCGGTGACCGATCCACGGCCCTTCTGCGGCCATGGCAGGTGGCATCGTCCTCCCCGTTGAAGTCCCACATGGGATGGCCCCTGTATTGGAGCGGCTGCACTCCCCTCATAATGCAGATTGCCATGACTCCTGTCATGGTCAATCCGGCATGAGCCAGTACCTTATTCGGCTCATCAAATAACAGACATCCCGGTCATCTTCTCTCCGGAGGCTCCGAGGGCACCAGCTTAGGCGCTTCTTCAGAGGAGCATTGCTGAACTCCGGAAGACCGATCCGAACAGGATCCGGCAGCGGGACGTCCTCCATGTAAAACCATTCCGAAGGCCAGTCTTCGGACGCATTCTTTGGGGTTCCGGATAGGTATCCGGTCCCGGCGATGCGCCATAGCTCCAAGATCCCCCGGAGAAACGGATGGATTGGAAATCTGAGTCTTCTTACTAGATAAGAGATGAAGCACACCCGCTCTCCTTTAGAGGGATCGGGGATGCTCTCTGCTTGCTTTCCGCCCTTGTAGGGGGCAAGTCCGGCTCGAACCGGAACCATGAAGGCCGGAGGGAGAAATCCCTTGGCTTGGAGTATAACTAGCTCACTATGCGGGACTGAGCATCTCTCCCAATTTCCTGGTGGGGGCTGGGAGGCCGCGAGAGGAGGAGCAGCGTCGATTGTCCATGATGGAATGGGCTTTGGTCGAGGCGCCCGATGAAAGCTTCAGCGAAGGGGATGGTGTGACTCAGATCTAGATCCTTGCCTTTTATAAGCGGCTCATTTAGCGGGCTAGGGGGTAATTGTAAAAAGTACCACGGCTTTTCGCATTCATTCAAACACGTGGAAGATGGCCATTATTGGCATGAAGCCGGCAAACCTGACATTTATCAGAAGCCGGACACTATTCGACAAGTATATGGAATTTGGAGAAGAACCCGCCTCGCAATGCCGAAGACCATCAACGCGCCGGACTCATCGTCATTAAAGCCTGGTTCGGGGGCTACTGAGGGAGTCCCGGACTAGGGGGTGTCCGGATAGCCGGACTATCGTCACGGCCGGACTCCAAGACTATGAAGATACAAGATTGAAGACTTCGTCCCGTGTCCGGATGGGACTTTCCTTGGCGTGGTAGGCAAGCTTGGCAATACGGATATGTAGATCTCCTACCATTGTAACCGACTCTGTGTAACCCTAACCTATCCGGTGTCCGTATAAACCGGAGGGTTTTAGTCCGTAGGACGAACAACAATCATACCATAGTCTAGCTTCTAGGGTTTAGCCTCCTTGATCTCGTGGTAGATCTACTCTTGTACTACCCATATCATCAATATTAATCAAGCAGGAGTAGGGTATTACCTCCATCGAGAGGGCCCGAACCTGGGTAAAAACATCGTGTCCCTTGTTTCCTGTTACCATCCGCCTAGACGCACAGTTCGGGACCCCCTACCCGAGATCCGCCGGTTTTGACACCGACAGCGTGGCTGTGTAAGTGGGCCCGTATGGCCCATCTTCACCAACAAGCATTCAAGACCCTCGCGAGGGGCCAAGCCTCGCGAGGCGGATGATGCAAGACCTCCTCAGGAGCGGCCTCACCAGGTTGATTCACGAGGGGCGGAGAGATCAAGGCAAGGCAAACCTCATGAGGTTCTCGTGACGTGAGCCATGACGACCGAGACCAGGCGGGCGCCAAGTGGGCGCCAGTGCGCGCAGTGTCCTTGTTTCCTCTTTGGTGCTAAGGAGGCAAGCGCATGCACGGAGTACCGAGGCATCAAGCAAAGGTTTCCATATTAGTGCAACGAGACCAAGACCAGCAGGACAGCAAGACGGAGGTCAGCATGGAGCCCAAGCCGGCGTCACCACCAGAGACTTTGGTAGGCGAAGACTACTTTTATCAGGATAAGCTGTACTAGCTGTCCCCTTTCAAATTGGCCGTTGTTGGCTCCCTTCCTGCTCAATATTTGGGAATAGGACCAGGGACTCTATAAAAAGGACTAGCCACCACCATAGACGGGGAAGGAGATAATCCTCACCCACACGAGTTCACCAAGCACAAGGGCACCTCTCCTCAGGAGGCTGTTCTTCCCCTTGTACTGTTCATCCTTAGCCCAAGAGGCAATCCACCACACACACTGGAGTAGGGTATTACACCACAATGGTGGCCCGAATCAGTATAAATCTTGTGTTCTTTGTGTTGCGAGTTCGTGGAGTTAGCCCTTGAGATCTTAGAAAAGCTATGATGTGGATCGGCAGGGGGAGATCTTCGTGTGCACCCCAGAGTTTGAACCTTAAGGGTTTTGCCGGAACCCGAGATCCGACATTTGGCGCGCCAGGCAAGGGTGTGCCATAGCTTCCCTCCCGTCGATCTGCGCTCCGCCACAACCGCGCTCCACCCTCATGGCAGGCTTCTCGCTCCCGACTCCGACTGCAGACACCGACGACGGGGCCAGGGGCTCCGAGCCCTGGCCCCCGCCTTGCGCCAGGTGCAGTGGCCACCCAAGTTTAAGCCGGAGATGCCGCTGCGCTACAACGGCGCGGCGGACCCGTCAGCTTTCCTGTTGGCATACGAGGAGGCCGTTCTCAAGGCCGGGGTGACGACAAGGTCATGGCCAACTGGTATCCCATGGCCCTCACCGGCGTGCTGCACGCCTGGCTGCTCAACCTCCCCGGATCCACGGTGGCATCTTGGGAGGAGCTGCGCGGCCTCTTCACTGCGCGCTACACGGCACCGGCGCACCACGCGGTCGCGGCCCTACGTGGCGGCTCTCAAGCACCACCTTGAGATCGCCACATCAAGCCATTCCTTCGCCAAATCGGCGCCGCTTCCAAGCGCTCGGGGGCTCCGCCAGGCTGGGCTGCGCCTGACGCCGACCTCACCTTCGACTCGGAAAACTACCCCGTCACCACCACCGGCTCGGGTGTGCTGCCAATGCTTTGCGCACCCACTATTTGCAACGTGGCCGTTACCAAGACCCTCATCGACGGCGGCGTCGGCCTCAATGTGCTCTCTGAGGAGGCCTTCAGCCTTCTTCACGTACCGCTCAAGCGGCTCAGCCTCAGCAAGCCTTTCTCAGGAGTTGGCGGCGGCGCCGCCCACTCGCTGGGGCAGATTCGCCTCCCTGACACCTTCGGCACGCGCGAAAACTACCGCACCGAGCTGGTCGACTACGACATCGCCTGCATCGGCCTCCCGTACAACACCATCCTCGGGTACCCAGCTCTAGCCCAGTTCATGGCAGCGACCCATCCATCCTACAACCTCATGAAGATGCCTGGAAGCAAGGGCATCCTCACCATCAAGGGGGCACCAAGGATGCCCTTGCGGCGCTCAAGCTTGCCCTCAAGACCGCCGCGGCGGCACAGCCCGCCGGTGTAGGCACCTCCGAGGCCAAGGGAGCCGCACCAACCAAGAAGAAGCATCTTTTCACCCAAGACAAGGCGGAAACCAAGCAGGTGCCGGTCGATGAGGACGGGTCCTGAGGAGCCACCTTTACCGTAGGTGCCGACCTCGACCCAAGCCAAGAGGAAGCACTGGTGAAGTTCTTGCGCGTGAACAAGGAGATATTTGCATGGGAACCCAAGCAGCTGGTTGGGGTCCCGAGAGAGGTGATTCAGCATCACTAGAGGGTGTGCCCCAATGTACGCCGTGTGAAGTAGCGGGCGAGACGACAGTCCATGGAGAAGCAGGCCTTCATCGTCCAAGAAACCCGCAAGTTAGAGGCGACGGGTGCCATACGCGAGGTTCGGTACCCCGAATGGCTGGCAAACCCCATCGTTGTGCCGAAGAAAGGTGGGAAGGAGTGAACGTGTGACTGCTACCTCTTGAGCACTGCGTTGGTTTTCCCTTGAAGAGGAAAGGGTGATGCAGCAAAGTAGCGTAAATATTTCCCTCAGTTTTGAGAACCAAGGTATCAATCCAGTAGGAGGCCACGCACGAGTCCCTCGCACCAACACAAACAAATAAATCCTCGCAATCAATGCGATAAGGGGTTGTCAATCCCTTCACGGTCACTTACGACAGTGAGATGTGGTAGATATGATAAGATAATATTTTTGGTATTTTTATGATAAAGATGCAAAGTAAAATAGAAGCAAAATAAAAGGCAACGGAAATAACTTGTTGATGGGAGATTAATATGATGGGAAATAGACCCAGGGGCCATAGGTTTCACTAGTGGCTTCTCTTAAGAGCATAAGTATTACCGTGGGTGAACAAATTACTATTGAGCAGTCGATAGAATTGAGCATAGTTATGAGAATATCTAGGTATGATCATGCATATAGACATCACGTCTGAGATAAGTAGACCGACTTCTGCCTGCATCTACTACTATTACTCCACGCATCGACCGCTATCCAACATGCATCTAGAGTATTAAGTTCATAAGTATAGAGTAAAGCTTTAAGCAAGATGACATGATGTAGAGGGATAAACTCATGCAATATGATATAAACCCCATCTTGTTATCCTCGATGGCAACAATACAATATGTGCCTTGCTGCCCCTACTGTCACTGGGAAAGGACACTACAAGATTGAACCAAAGCTAAGCACTTCTCCCATTGCAAGAAAGATCCATCTAGTAGGCCAAAACCAAACTGATAATTCGAAGAGACTTGCAAAGATAACCAATCATACATAAAATAATTCAGAGAAGATCCAAATATTGTTCATAGATAAACTTGATCATAAACCCACAATTCAACGGTCTCAACAAACACACCGCAAAAGAAGATTACATCCAACAGATCTCCACAAGAGAGGGGGAGAACATTGTATTAACATCCAAAAATAGAGAAGAAGCCATCTAGCTAATACCTATGGACCCGAAGGTCTGAGGTAAACTAATCACACATCATCGGAGAGGCTATGGTGTTGATGTAGAAGCCCTCCGTGATCGATGCCCCCTCCGGCGGAGCTCTGGAACAGGCTCCAAGATGGGATCTCACGGGTACAGAAGGTTGCGGCGGTGGAATTAAGTTTTTGGCTCCGTATCTGGTAATTTGGGGGTACGTAGGTATATATAGGAGGAAGGAGTATGTTGGTGGAGCAATAGGGGGCCCATGAGGGTGGAGGGTGCGCCCAGGGGGGTAGGCGCGCCCCCAACCTCTTGGCCTCCTGGTTTATGTCTAGATGTAGGGTCCAAGTCCCCTGGATCACGTTCGTTCTGAAAATCACATTCCCGAAGGTTTCATTCCTTTTAGACTCCGTCTGATATTCTTTTTCTGCGAAACTCTGAAACAGGCAAAAAACAACAATTGTGGGTTGGGCCTCCGGTTAATAGGTTAGTCCCAAAAATAATATAAAAGTGTATAGTAAAGCCCAGTAATGTCCAAAACAGAATATAATATAGCATGGAACAATAAAAAATTATAGATACGTTGGAGATGTATCAAGCATCCCCGAGCTTAATTCCTTCTCGTCCTCGAGTAGGTAAATGATAAAAACAGAATTTTTTATGTGGAATGCTACATGGCATAATTCAATAAAATTCTTCTTATCATGGCATGAATGTTCAGAATTGATATGATTCAAGACAAAAGTTTAATGTTGACATAAAAACAATAATACTTCAAGCATACTAACTAAGAAATTATGTCTTATCAAAATAACATAGCCAAAACAAGTTATCCCTACAAAATAATATAGTCTGGCTATACTCCATCTTCCCCACACAAAATATGCATATCATGTAAGACCCCGGTTTTGGCCAAGCATTTGGTTCATACTTTTAACGCGCTTCAACATTTTCAACTCTTACGCAATACATGAGCGCAAGTCATGGATATAGCACTATGCTGGAATAAGGTATAATGGTAGGGGTTATGTGGGAAGACAAAAAAAGGAGAAAGTCTCACATCAACGAGGCTAATCAACGGGCTATGGAGATGCCCATCAATTGATGTTAATGCGAGGAGTAGGGATTGCCATGCAACGCATGCACTAGAGTTGTAAGTGTATGAAAGCTCAAACAGTAACTAAGTGGGTGTGCATCGAACTTGCTTGCTCAGGAAGACCTCGGGCATTTGAGGAAGCCCATCATTGGAATATACAAGCCAGGTTCTATAATGAAATTTCCCACTAGTATATGAAAGTGACAAAATGAGAGACTTTCTATTATGAATATCACGGTGCTACTTTGAAGCACAAGTGTGGTAAAAGGATAGTAACATTGTCCCTTCTCTCTTTTTCTCTCATCATTTTTTTATTTGGGCGTTTTCTTTTTATGGCCTCTTTTTTAGTCCGGAGTCTCATCCCGACTTGTGGGGGAATCATAGTCTCCATCATCCTTTCCTCACTTGGGACAATGCTCTAATAATGATGATCATCACACTTTTATTTACTTACAACTCATGAATTACAACTCAATACTTAGAACAAAATATGACTCTATATGAATGCCTCCGGTGATGTGCAGGATATGCAATGAATCAAGAGTGACATGTATGAAAGAATTATGAACGGTGGCTTTGCCACAAATACAATGTCAACTACATGATCATGCAAAGCAATATGACAATAATGGAGTATGTCATGATGAATGAAATGGTGGAAAGTTGCATGGCAATATATCTTGGAATGGCTATGGAAATGCCATGATAGGTAGGTATGGTGGCTGTTTGAGGAAGATATAAGGAGCTTTATGTGTGATAGAGCATATCATATCACAGGGTTTGGATGCACCGGCGAAGTTTGCACCAACTCTCAAGGTGAGAAAGGGCAATGCGATGCAATCAAGAGGCTAGAAAATTGTGGAAAGGTAAGTGTGCGTATAATCCATGGACTCAGATTAGTCATAAAGAACTCATATACTTATTGCAAAAATTTATTAGCCCTCGAAGCAAAGTACTACTATGCATGCTCCTAGGGGAAGGGTTGGTAGGAGTTAACCATCGCGCGATCCCGACCGCCACACAAAGGAAGCCAATCAACAAATATTTTATGCTCCGACTTCGTTACATAATGGTTCACCATACGTGCATGCTATGGGAATCACAAACTCCAACACATGTATTTTTCAATTCCACAATTACTCAACTAGCACAACTATGATATTACTACCTTTATATCTCAAAACAATTATCAAGCATAAAATTTCTCATGATATTAATTAAAGCAAATTTCCATGCTATTTTAAGACTCTCAAAATAATATAAGTGAAGCATGAGAGATCAATAGTTTTTATAAAACAAATCCACCACCGTGCTCTAAAAGATATAAGTGAAGCACTAGAGCAAAACTATATAGCTCAAAAAATATAAGTGAAGCACATAGAGTATTCTAATAAATTCTGAATCAAGTGTGACTCTCTCAAAAGGTGTGTACAGCAAGGATGATTGTGGTAAACTAAAAAGCAAAGACTCAAATAATACAAGACGCTTCAAGCAAAACACATATCATGTGGTGAATAAAAATATAGCTCCAAGTAAAGTTACCGATGGAAGTAGACGAAAGAGGGGATGCCTTCCAGGGCATCCCCAAGCTTTGGCTTTTAGGTGTACTTAGATTATCTTGGGGTGCCTTGGGCATCCCCAAGCTTGGGGTGCCTTGGGCATCCCCAAGATTAGGCTATTTCCACTCCTTGTTCCATAATCCATCAAATCTTTCACCCAAAACTTGAAAAGTTCACAACACAAAACTCAATGAGAAAATCTCGTAAGCTCAAGTTAGCGAAAGAAAACAAAAGACCACTTCAAGGTACTGTAATGAACTCATTATTTATTTATATTGGTGTTAAAACTACTGTATTACAACTTCTCTATGGTTTACAAACTATTTTACTAGCCATAGATTCATCAAAATAAGCAAACAACACACGAAAAACAGAATCTGTCAAAAACAGAACAGTCTGTATTAATCTGTAACTAACTCAAACTTCTGGAACTCCATAAATTTGGAAAAATAGGAAGATCTAGAAAAAAAAATATTGATCAGAAGCAATTGGAATCAATATTTTTTAACTTTCTGGTGATTTTTAACAATTATTTTCGTGAACAGAAAGTTTCTGGAATTTACAGCAAGATCAAATAACTATCATCCAAGAAGATTCTATAGGTTAAACTTGGCACAAACACTAATTAAAACATAAAAACACATCTAACCAGAGGCTAGATCAAATATTTATTCCTAAACAGAAGCAAAAAGCAAAAAACTAAAAATAAAATTGGGTTGCCTCCCAACAAGCGCTATCGTTTAACGCCCCTAGCTAGGCATAAAAGCAAGGATAGATCTAGGTACTGCCATAATAATAAGATAGATCATTAAAACTCATTTCATACTCTCTATGTTCGGCAGCAAGCTTTCTTTGTGGCAAGCAAAAGTAATCAAAAGGGCTAAATTTAATGGGACAAAAATCCCCAAGATCAACCTTAGGAGGTATAGGTTCCTCCTTCGGCCCATCATATTGCACACCCAATTCATCATTATAGGCATTCTTTTGACAGAACTTGGTGAGTCTATATTCGAGAGAATATCCTAGCTCATTATTTCAAATAGAAAAATCATCATTAACTTCAGAAATTCTATCAACTAGAATATTGGTAGGAACCTTTTTTCTAAGGTTTCCATTAAAAGCAACATAATCTAGAGATTCAAAACGCATTATTTCCTCTTGATCAAATAAGGTAGTTTCTATGGGAGGACGTCCAGCGTCCTCCCTATAATGCGCAAAGATTTCTTTGGCCTCTTTTATAATAAATCTGAACTCATGAGCCAAAAATATAGTAGCGGCAAGCTTAACAGAAGAATGCTCAATGTTAGAAAATTCTAGGAAAATCCTCTGTATGCAGGGATGCATGTGCATAAATTGTCTTTCAAGTTCAACTACAAGCATGGCGATAGCGTCCGCAAGACTACTAGTTCTATGAAGAATATAATTACCTATAGAAGGCAAAGCACCGACAGAAGTAAACAAATCTTGGATAACTCCTTTTCCAATAATGTTACCACTACCAATTCGGAATTTTTTTTGTATGTAAGGTAGGGGATTCTTTAGTAGGAGCATTATTATTATACTTATCGACAATAATTTCCCCAGTTTCAGACATAACGGCAGAGAGTGCGCAGAGCAAAAAGAAAGAGGTAGGAAAAAAGGAAAAAGAAAGAGAGCGAATAAAACGGCAAGGGTGAAGTGGGGGAGAGAAAAACGAGAGGCAAATGGCAAATAATCTAATGCGGGAGATAAGTGTTTGTGATGGGTACTTGCTATGTTGACTTCTGCGTAGACTCCCCGGCAACGGCGCCAGAAATGGCTTGTTTTCTCGAGTGCAAATCTTGACTTGACCTTGCATAAGCCTCCCAGGCAACGGCGCCAGAAATCCTTCTTGCTACCTCTTGAGCACTGCGTTGGTTTTCCCTTGAAGAGGAAAGGGTGATGCAGCAAAGTAGCGTAAGTATTTCCCTCAGTTTTGAGAACCAAGGTATCAATCCAGTAGGAGGCCACGCACGAGTCCCTCACACCTACACAAACAAATAAATCATCGCAACCAACGCGATAAGGGGTTGTCAATCCCTTCACACTCACTTACGAGAGTGAGATCTGATAGATATGATAAGATAATATTTTTGGTATTTTTATGATAAAGATGCAAAGTAAAATAGAAGCAAAATAAAAGTCAATGGAAATAACTTGTTGATGGGAGATTAATATGATGGAAAATAGACCCGGGGGCCATAGGTTTCACTAGTGGCTTCTCTCAAGAGCATACGTATTACGGTGGGTGAACAAATTACTATTGAGCAATTGATAGAATTGAGCATAGTTATGAGAATATCTAGGTATGATCCTATATATAGCCATCACGTCCGAGACAAGTAGACCGACTCCTGCCTGCATCTACTACTATTACTCCACACATCAACCGCTATCCAGCATGCATCTAGAGTATTAAGTTCATAAGAACGGAGTAACGGTTTAAGCAAGATGACATGTCAGAGGGATAAATTCATGCAATATCATATAAACCCCATCTTGTTATCCTCGATGGCAACAATCCAAGACGTGCCTTGCTGCCGCGATTGTCACAGGGAAAGGACACCGCAAGATTGAACCCAAAGCTAAGCACTTCTCCCATTGCAAGAAAGATCAATCTAGTAGGCCAAACCAAACTGATAATTCGAAGGGACTTGCAAATATAACCAATCATACATAAAACAATTCAGAGAAGATTCAAATATTGTTCATAGATAAACTTGATCATAAACCCACAATTCATCGATCTCAACAAACACACCGCAAAATAAGATTACATCGAATAGATCTCCACAAGAGAGGGGGAGAACATTGTATTGAGATCCAAAAAGAGAGAAGAAGCCATCTAGCTAATTACTATGGACCCGAAGGTCTGAGGTAAACTACTCACACATCATCGGAGAGGCTATGGTGTTGATGTAAAAGCCCTCCGTGATCGATGCCGCCTCCGGGGGAGCTCTGGAATAGGCCCCAAGATGGGATCTCACGGGTACAGAAGGTTGCGCCGGTGGAATTAGGTTTTTGGCTCCGTATCTGGTAGTTTAGGGGTATGTAGGTATATATAGGAGGAAGGAGTACCTCGGTGGAGCAACATGGGGCCCAAGAGGGTGGAGGGCGCGCCCAGGGGGGTAGGCACGCCCCCGTACCTCGTGGCCTCCTGGTCGATGTCTTGACGTAGGGTCCAAGTCCTCTGGATCACGTTCGTTCTGAAAATCACGTTCCTGAAGGTTTCATTCCATTTGGACTCTGTTTGATATTCTTTTTCTGCGAAACTCTGAAATAGGCAAAAAACAACAATTCTGGGCTGGGCCTTCGGTTAATAGGTTAGTCCCAAAAATAATATAGAAGTGTATAATAAAGCCCAATAATGTCCAAAACAGAATATAATATAGCATGGAACAATAAAAAATTATAGATACGTTGGAGACGTATCAACGTCGACTTCACCAACCTCAACAAGGACTATCCCCAAGATCTGTTCCCACTTCCACGCATCAACTAGATCGTCGACTCCACCGCCAAGTGCGACCTGCTATGCTTCCTGGATGCGTTCTCGGGATATAACCAGATCAAGATGGCGGTAGAGGATGTAGAGAAGACAGCCTTCCTGACCCCGTGTGGGGTGTACTGCTACACTTGCATGCCCTCCGGACTACATAACGCGGGTGCAACCTTTTAGTGGTTGATGCACATCTCCTTAGGGCGGCAGCTCGGGAGAAACGCGGAGGCCTACGTCGACGACATTGTGGTGAAGTCTCGGGAGGCTAGAACCTTGATCGAAGATCTGGAGGAGACTTTTGCGAGCCTGCGCCAGGTGAACTTGCGGCTTAACCCGGAGAAGTGCGTGTTTGGTTTCCCTTCCGGCAAGCTGCTGGGTTTCCTCGTGTCCCACAGAGGGATTGAGGCGAACCCAGAAAGGATCAAGGCCATTGAAGACACGAGCCCACCATAGATCCTCAAGGAGATGCAGAAGCTGGCTGGTCGGGTGACTGCGTTGGGGCGCTTCATCTCCAAGCTGGGGGAGCGTGCCCTGCCCTTCTTCAAGCTGATGAAGAAGAAGGGCTAGTTCGAGTGGACCCTGGAGGCCGACTGAGCTTTTCAAGACCTCAAGAGATACCTGACCAGCCCTCCGGTGGTGGTGGCGCCACGACCCCTCGAGCCCCTGGTGCTTTATCTTGCCGCCACCCCGTACTCTGCCAGCGCGGCTCTGGTGGCGGTTCGGGAAGAGCGCCAAGCCAAGGGCGCGTCACGCCAAGCTATGTCGCCAGCCAAGACGACGAAGATCATGAAGGCGCCGCAAGAACCGTAGCAGCATCGACAAAGGACCAAGCTCGGCAGGACGACGCCACTGAGACCCCAACAAGCGATCGAGCATTGGGAGCAGCACTACCTCAGGAGACGCCCGACTCCAGTAGGAAGCGAGCCTCACCGACGCGCCAGCTCTCGTCGAGCACCCGGTGTATTTCGTCAGCACGGTGTTGCAGGACGCAAGGGCACGGTATCACATGCGTCAGAAGCTCTTGCTCGCGCTCTTGGTGGCCTCGTGAAAGTTGCGGCACTACTTCCAGGGCCACCCCATCAAGGTCGTCTCAGCCTACCCATTGGAGAGAGTGCTCAGGAGCCCCAACTCTGTTGGAAGGGTCGCTAAGTGGAACATCGAGTTGCAGGCGTTCCATTTGGAGTTCAGCACTACCAGGGTCATCAAGGGGGCCACACTCGTTGTTTTCGTGGCAGAATGGACGGATGCCCCGACGCTTGAAGTAGGCGAGGACCAGTCCACCTCGCCAGGAAGTAAGGCACCAGATGGATGGTCATGTATTTTGATGGCGCCTTTGCGCACCAGGGCGCGTGGGCTGGAGCAGTACTTATCTCGCCCACCCAAGACAAGCTCTACTACGCCGTGCAGCTCTGCTTTCAGCAGGGCGAGAAGGTCTCCAACAACATCGCATAATACGAAGGCCTCATAGCTGGCCTAAAAGCTGCGGCAGCTCTGGGGGTGAAGCGCCTCACCGTTAGGGGCGACTCGCAGCTCCTCATCAACTTCTCCAACAAGGTATACGAGCTGAAGGACGAGCACATGGAGGCATACCTCGCGGAGGTGCGCAAGATGGAGAAGCAGTTCCTGGGCCTGGAGTTGCAGCACGTGCCCCGCGGCACCAACAAGGAAGCTAACGACATTGCCAGGAGGGCATCCAAGCGGCAGCCCCAAGAGCCTGGCGTCTTCGAGGAGCGGCTCTTCAAGCCATCTGCGACACCACCGCTCTCAAGGATAGCTCAGCCTCGGGAGGAGCTCCCGCAGCCGCCTTCCGCAGGAGCCCCAGCCTGTGGCCCGACTTCGGGAGCGCGCCTACTCTTGGTGGTCGAGCCCCAGGAGGGATGCTGGACCAAGGAATTCAAGGAATACCTGATCCAAGGGGCGCTGCCGGAGAAGGAGGGGACACGGAGCGCGTGTCCCGGCAAGCCACGACATACTGCATTCAGGAAGGTGAGTTGTACAGGAAGCGACCAAATGACGTTTCACTGCGTTGCATCTCCAGGGATCAGGGGAAGGAGTTGCTATCCGACATACACGCTGGGGATTGCGGGCACCACTCGTCATCACGGACCCTCATCGGCAAGGCATTCCGCGGCGGATTCTAGTGGCCCACGGTGCTCAACGACACAACCGAGCTGGTGAAGTCCTGTGAATCCTGGAAGTTCCACGCCAAGTAGATCCATCAGCCGACTCAGGGCCTCCAGACCATCCCACTCACATGGTCGTTCACGGTCTGGGGGCTGGATATCTTGGGCCTATTCCCTCTAGCGCCTGGGAGCTACCGCTACCTCTACGTCGCCATTGACAAGTTTACCAAGTGGGTGGAGGTGGAAGCCGTCCGCACCATCCGAGCGGGCTCAACGGTCAAGTTCATCAAGGGTCTCGTGAGCCGTTTCGAGGTCCCCAACCGCATCATCAGTGATAACGGCTCGCAGTTCACTAGTAATCTCTTCAAGACATATTGTGCTAACCTTGGAAAGCAGATTTGCTACGCTTCGTTGGCTCACCCCAGGAGCAATGGTCTGGCCGAACGCGCCACGCAGAGGTCCTGAGGGGCCTCAAGACTAGGACCTTCAAGAAGAAACTCGAGGCCTGCGGCAGGGGCTTGTATGACGAGCTCCAGTCCGTGCTATGGTCCATCCGCACCATCGCCACCAAGCCAATGGGTGAGACCCCGTTTTCCTCGTCTACGGAGCAGAAGCGGTCCTCCCTCACGAGGTCAAGCATCGCTCCGCACGGGTCTTGGCGTTTGATGAAGCGCAACAGGACGCCACATGGGGGATGGACCTCGTGCTGGGGGAGGAACACCACCGCGAAGCCGCACTGCGGGCGGCAAGGTACCACCTGGCGCTGCGGCGATACCACTACCGCAACATCCGCTCCAGGACGCTCGAGGCGGGTGACCTCGTCCTGAGGCGGGTCCCCTCCAGGGAAGGGCTGCATAAGCTCTCACCCATGTGGGAGGGCCCGTTCAAGGTCGCCCATGTCTCCAGGCCTGGTGCCGCGCGCCTGGAGACACAGGACGGGGTACCAATCCAGAACGCCTGGAACATCCAGCACCTCCGGAAGTTCTACCCATGAAGAAAGGCCCAGTGCTTGTGAAGAAGTCCTAGTGCCTGTGAACATCGCCCCGAAGTCTCAGGAATGCCGCCCTCGGGCCTCGGGGGCTCCCTTCCACGTCTTAGTGGCAGCACTTAGCTCCGCCCTGGTGAGAAGACTTGAAGACTAGACTAGGTGCTCGACGCGGCTTTTCATTTTCTTTCTGTAGTTGGCTCATCTCCTTTTAATTGAAATTTTCTTCTAGTGTTCCTTGCTGATTTGGTTCCGTCGCCTTTTGCCGCTATTTTCGACTCCGGTTTAACCTGTTCTCTCTCTCGCATTCCTCGCGAGGGGGCTAGGCAGGTGCCCTCGCGAGAGTTTTTCCTTTTCTCTGCCTTCCTTCTGTTTTTTCACGAGGCACCCTCGTTCGATCCCACAAGCTGGCGCATCTCTCCTGATCTGTGCCCCTCGGGTACCGCGATGTGAATCGTTGGGTCAAGGCTCGGGTGAACAATATGCCTCCTAGCGAGCTTCCTAATGAATTTTTTGCAGTTCCTAAGCGCCCACCGAGTCAAGGAAGGCCTTGACAGGCGCCAGGAAACAAGTGCCTCGTGAAGAGGAGGCTACCCCAAGCGTGCTAAGCTAAGTCGTCTCTACGCAAAACAACGGCACAACATGGAAACGATAAGCATAACATAGTGATTGAGGAATCATGGTTCGATACATGCCCCTCCGGGGCCCATACGGGTTTCTTTTTTGATACAGGAAGAAAAGGAATAACAAGATAAAACAGGGGCCTGCCCCTACAGTGGTTCACGGGGACGGAATCTTGGCAACATCCTGAGCTCAGCCAGACCCCTCCTCGCGCTTCACGGAGGCACGGCGACGAGACGACCCGCTGCCACCTTCGAAGTAGGCGTGGCGGCTGGTCATAGCCACCACTGCTGGAGATGTCGCCAGGGGAAGAGCAACCGTAGCTGGATGAGACGCGGTCGGCACCAAGGGCGGGTTCGCCGTCCTCCTCGTCCCGACCATTGCCAAGGCCGTGCAACCATGGCACGTCTCCTCACAACGACAGGGCTGCCACGACCGGAACGACCCCTACCATGCGCAGCGGTGCCACCACAGGAGCGAGGGGCTGCGGCGGGGGTCGCGGTGTGCTTGCGGGGACAGTCGCATCCACGCTTGGGCGTCGGGGAGCCAGGCCCCTCGCGAGGGGCCTTCCCCTTCTCCGCAGCAGAGAACCTCTTCGACGGTGCCATTGGTGTCGGCGGTGGAGCAGAGGAGGAGAAGCAAGCGGAGTGGGAAGAGATGGGCGACGGGGGCTCTGCCCCCTCCCCATTTATAGCAAGAGAAGGCCAACCAGCACCCCCCACGATCACAGGTAATGATGGTTTTCCCTTGCATGTCGCAGGGACTTGTCAAGTCGGGCAGTTGCCGATGCAGCGTGGGGAAGCGAGGACGCCCACGTCCAATCGACCGCCACGCGTCGAACAAGGCCACATGCTACTGGGGCCCGCGGCGCGCCGTGCTTGCTCTTTGGCTTCGCCTCAATGCCAAGCCCGAACACGCCTTGGGCCCGGGGGCTACTGTCGACGTTTCGGGAACGGGGGTCCCCAAACTTTCCTGCCTGCGACCCACGGTGTGGCTTTGCAAGTGGGCCCGTATGGCCCATCCTCACCAATAAGCATTCAAGACCATCGCGAGGGGCCAAGCCTCACGAGGCGGACGACGCAAGACCTCCTCAGGAGTGGCCTTACCAGGTTGGCTCGCGAGGGGCGGAGAGATCAAGGCAAGGCAAACCTCGTGAGGTTCTCGTGACGTGAGCCGTGACTGTCGGATTTCGGGTTCCGGCAGACCCTCTAGGTTCAAACTCTCGGGTGCACGTGGAGATTACAACTCCAACCTACCTACGTCTCGTCGCCCCGCAAGGATCTAAACTACACAAAGAACAACATAGAGGACACGAGGTTTATACTGGTTCAGGCCACCATTGTGGTGTAATACCCTACTCCAGTGTGTGGTATGGTGGATTGCCTCTGGGGCTGATGATGAACAATACAAGGGAAGAATAGCCTCGCGAGGGACTGTTCTTGAGCTGGTGCGATGAACTGCTAGGGAGTTCAGTCGCCTCTCTTTCTTTCTCTCTCTCTAGATGCTAATCCGATCGATCCGGTCCTCTCCATTGCCTTGGTGGTGGCTAGTCCTATTTATAGGCGGAGGCCCTGGGCCTCTCCCCGAATATTGAGCGGGAAGGGAGCTAACAATTGGCCATTTTGAAGGGGAACATCTAGTACACTTATCTTGACTAAAGTCGGTCATCGCCTGCCAAAGTCTCTGACGGTGACGCCGGCTTGGGCTCCACGATGACCTCCTTCCTGCTGTTATGCTGGTCTTGGTCTTGTTGCACCGATATGGTTGCCTTTGCCTGATGCCTTGGCCTGCGCTTGCCTCCTTTGCACCAAAGGGGAAATGAGGACACTGCGCGGGCTGGCCCCCGCCTGGCGCCCTCGGTCGTCATGACTTGCTTCATGGGCACCTCGTGAGGTACCCCACCTTGATCTCTCCGCCTCCTCGCGAGCCAGCCTGACGAGGCCGTGCCTGAGGAAGCTTCCTGTTGTCCGCCCATGGCTTGGCCCTCGCGAGGGTCTTGAGCTTGTGTAGATGAAGATGGGCCGTCTTGGGCCACCCCTTGAGCCACGCCATGAGCCGGGCAGCCACGTGGCAAGTCTGGGTACCCCCGCTCCCAGAACCCTGACAGTAGCCCCCGGGCCCAAGGCACGCCTGGACTTGGCTTAGCATAGAAGCAAAGGGGCAAGTGCGAAGCGCCGCGGGCCCCAACAGCCTGTGGCCTCGGGCGCCGCGTGGCGGTTGATTGGACATGGGCGTCCCTGCTCCCCCACGACGCCTCAGCAACTGCACGAATTGACAAGTCCCTGCATGCAAAGTGGGTCATGATTACCTGTGATCGTGGAGGTCGACGGTTGGCCTCCCCCGGCTATATGTACGGAACGGCGTGAGCCCTTCCAGTCCATCTCTTCTTGCTTCTCCTTCTTCTCCATCCTTGCCCTTGCTCCACATTGCGACAATGGCTCCGGTCCGCCGGTTCTCCGCAGAAAAGAAAGGAAAGGCCCATCGAGAGAGTCACGATCCGCTTCCGCCGAAGAAACGGCTAGCCCTCTGCCGCCGAGATGAGGGCGCCCGGCAGGAGGTGTCGAGGCCCTGGTACGAGCATCCACCGCCAGGGTTCCCGCTGCCCTTGTACGCCCGCATTGAGGGCCCTGAAGGAGTTGGCGCCGAGCGCCACGGACAACACCGCCGTCGGCGTCGGCGGGTCATGGCGGTGCACGTTGTTCCTCCCGGAGTCCATGCCGAGGGCTCCTCCCGAGAGTTTGTGCTCCACGCCGCCATGCCTCCTCAGTCTTGGATTCGTCTTCCTCCCTCCTTCGCCTTCGTGATTCCGCAGGGGGGCTCTCTGGAGCTCTGGTTGCAGCATGCCGGCTGCAGCACCCCTGCGACCGGATCAGAGGTTGCGGCCGTCGCTCCGGGCAAGATCTTCATGACCCGAGGCTGGGGCAAGCTCGCCCGGGTCTGCCGGACGAGGGGCGCCCTCATGATCCACCTGGAGTATGATGGTGCTTCCTTGATGTTCTTCAAGGTCTTCAACGCGGAAGGACGCCGGCTAGAGTGTTGCCCTGAGAGAGGCGGCCAGGGCCCTGCCGTGGTGTCGGGTGGTAGGTGCGACATATGCCAACGGGTGGCTTATCATAGTGGGAGCCAATAAGACGTCGCCGGTGCCTGGAAACAAGATGAGGCGAAGACATGCACGCCGACGAATCTTACCCAGCTTCGGGGCTCTCCATGGAGATAACACCCCTACTGCTGCTCTGCGGGGTCTCCACATGATCACTAGATGAACAAGTGACTACAAGAGGCTCCTTGAGCTGTTCGGTGAGAGGAAGAAGAAGGGCACGGCTAGCTCTCCTCTTCCCTCTGTGTGGTGTCTAAAACTCTAAGAGATCAACCCTTTGCATGGGTGCCCTGGGGGGTTTATATAGGCCTACCCCCCAGAGGTACAATGGTAATCCGGCTGGGCGAGGCCCCTAGCCGTCAGTGTCTACGCTCGCTGGCTTCTCCGCCCGGTCACTGGGCCCGCCATTGGTGGGTCCCGCCACCTGCCGGCTTCTTGGTTGACAAGCTGGCCCCACCGCTGAGGGCCTTGTCGGGGGCTGGTTACTGTTGCCTCAATCCTGATGACGAGGGCTTTGTCGGGGTAAGCATGGCTACAGTGTCGCCGCCTTGGCGGCGATCCCTGTAGCCTCTCCTCATCTTGTCTCCTTAATGAGGTGTTTCCTTCGAGGGAGGGAACAAGCCGGCTATGGGAGGCCGGCCATATCTCAGGCCGACTGGGAGAGGCCGAGCCGCCTTCGGGCATCTCTCTGACCGGAGGGGCCCGCCGCATGTGGGTCGTACTGACAGCCTGTCATGGGTGATATCATGGTAACAGTGCCGCGCCGGACGGGTGATGGCTGCCTCGTATGATGTACTGTAGCCACGCGCGCTCCGGGATGCGGGGGTGGCAGGCTTCACTGTAGCCACGCCCCGTCTCATCACCGTTATGTGGGTGCGGATTCTGAGGGTGCGGCCTTGGCCGCTTGCTGGGAGGTCGGCTTTGTGGAGTCGGCCTTCTCGTGGCCGGCTTCGCGGAGCCGGCCCTTTGGCAGCCGGCTCCTTGGAAGCCGGCCCTCTTGCGGCCTTCTTCCTATAGATTTTGGGGCCGGGCCGCCTCCTGACAGCCGGCCTGAGGGGCAGCCGGCTGGGGAAAGGCGGCCCTATGTCGTGGATGTTGGATGGCTTGATTGACTTGTAATTTTTTCAGAATCCCCAGGGGGAGCCGGCTAGGCTACCCGTGGTCATTACTCCGACAGTAGTCCCCGAAGCTGACTGAGCTTCGAGGTTGAAAGGAGGACGATAAGCTCGATCAGCTTCCTATCCTGAGGAGCCAGCAGCTAGGAGCCGGCCTTGAGCGGGTGTGCCGTCTTCGGGAAGTTCCGCAGCCAGAAGGTGAGAACGCGCGCCGAATTGCGCGTTGACCGCTGGCCACCCTGCATGCCACGTGGCCAGAATAGCCTGCCAGCCCACGCGCGCGATGGGACGCCGCCGTAGGCTGGGGCCCATCATACCTAGGCCTCGGCCCATGTGTGGATCCTTTGTGGCCCGAATGGACCGCTCGCCTTCCCGCGGCGGTTTCAGCACGCCTTTAGGGCGCAATAATCGCGGGGACGTGGGGGAGTGGGCGATTAATCCCACGTTCCCCCATGCCTCGCCTCCTCGGCTCCGCCACACGAGCCTATAAGTAGGGGTAGGAGGGGGAGCGGTAGACGGTCGCACGCTCGCCCTCGTTCCACCCTTCTTTCTACCTCCTTCTCCTTTCTTCCGCTGCCGCAGCGCACTCACCACCGCGCCGCTCCGCCGCCAACCCTCTTGGCTTGCCGCGGTTCCTCCGCAGCGCCTCTCCCATTTCCTCTTGCTCCCATGGCGCTGTCTAGCTCGTGGGACGGCTCCAACGTCCATGAAGACCACATCGATTGGCTTCACAAGACGCGGCGGTTGGCGGGCGAGGACCTCGTGAAGACCCGCCTCGCGCCGGAGGCGGAGGTTTCGCCGGTGCCAGAGGAGGGCGAGCGGGTCATCTTCCGCTCACACTGCCTGCGCGGCCTCGGCCTGCCAGCGAGCGGGTTCTTCCGCTCCTTCCTCGAGTTCTATCATCTCCAGCCGCATCACCTCACCCCCAACACGGTGATGCTTGTCGGCCTTCGTCACCCTGTACGAGGGTTTTCTTGGAGTCCTCCCCACCCTTGAGCTCTTTGGGGAGTTCTTCCAGTGCAAGCTCGACACCGTCTCTGCGGGTGTGCCCGCCCCCTGTGGCGCCTTCATCGCCAGGCGGAGGACAGCCGACAACAACACCTTTCCGCCTCTCCCGCTGATCCAGTCTGTGAAGCTCTGGCAGCAATCATACTTCTACATGAAGAACGTCGCCTCGCAAGGCGAATACTTGAATCTGCCGGCTTACGTAGCCGGCTCGCCGCCTGGGAGGCAGCCGTCTTGGTCTTTCCGAGCCCGGTCGCTCTCCTTGGCCAGGAACGCCGCCGTCACCCGGCTCCGGGTGATGATCCAATCGGAGGGCTTGGCGGGGGCCGACCTGGTCGCCGCCTTCGTGGAGCGCTGGGTGCTCCCTCTCCAAAGTCGGCCGCACATGATCTGCCAGATGAGCGGCCGCTTCGACCCATGCCGGCTGAGCACCAGAGAGATGCCTCGTGGCGAGGTATCTTACATGGTGAATTACATCTCCAACTGCAAACTCACTGAGGAGTGGCAGTATAGCAAGGCGCCGTATTCTCGGGCTGATCCCCCGCCTGTGGTGAGTGTTCCTTACTTTCTTCTTCCTTTGTTATCGGGTTCGCGACGGCCGGCCCTTGACTAGTCGGCTTGTCTTTGAGCAGAACCCCCTCCTTCGACCTGCGCCCGGGGCCGCAGGGCCGGAGCGCCAGTTTATGGCCGGCCGCACGGAGGACGACCCCGACGACCCAGATCTGGGGGCGGCCGCCATGGACGATGCGATAGATGGAGCGGGCGGAGAGGCAGGCGGCCCCGAGCTCACGACCGGCTTCGGGGACTGGCCGGATGACGATGAAGACGAGGCCATCCCACGCCGCCAGCCGGCGGCCGATCGCCAAGGCGCGGGACCTTCTGCCACGCCAGCTGCTCGGGGTGGCGCGCAAAAGCGTCGGGCCGGGCCGGGTCTCTTTGGCAGCCGGCCGAAAAAACCCAAGGGCTCCGCGGCGGCGACCAAGCGGGACGAGGCGGTCGCGAAAGCGGCCCGCTTCCGCAAGGTGGTGAAGCAGCCACAGGCGGTCTCGGCATGAGTGTTGGATGTCTCGTACTTTTTTGTTGTCTTCTTTGGTTGAGGCTCATCTAAGCCGTCTTCTTGATTTGCTGAACAGGGCGCCGCTTTCCCTTGAACGGGTTGATGCCGCCTCCATAGACGGACCGACAGGAGGGTCTTCGAGCTCCCGCCGCATGGATCCCCGCCCGACCTCATGGAGGCAACGGAGCGGAACGTGCGGGAGGCGCCGGAGGAGAGGGAAGCGGCGGAGCGGAGGGCCATCCAGGAGGCGGCGGAGAAGTCGGTCGAGGCGCAAGCCGACGCTGACGCCAAGGCTCAGCGGAAGCTGCTGGCCGGAGAGGGCGGCGGAGGCTCTGCGCAATCAACCTCCGCAACTCGTCATTCCTCTTCGCATCATGGCTCCCAACATCCCCGTGCCTCCGTCGGAGGAAGCCGACCGCGACCAACCGGTGATGGAGAGGAGGGAGGATGACGTGACGATCCTGGGGGAGGCGCCACAGCCGGCACCGACTGGAGCGGGCCAATGCGGCCTTCCTGCCGCGATGCCTGAGCAGCCAGCCGGGGGCGAGTCGGCGGCGGGGGCTGATCTTGTGGTGCAGTCGCCGCCTTGCCGACGCGCGGGAGAGGCGTCCTCGGCGCCGGAGCCGCAAAGGGCTGCAGGCGCCAGCTTGACGGCTCAGGACCTAGAGGCGGCCAGCGCCAGCACGTCCGAGTGGACGCCCAGCGATGGAACGACCGAGCTGAACAAGGTCCGACGCCGGCTTCAGACCTAGGCCGCCTCGCTGCAACGGTACAACCAGGAGTTTCTGGCTACACGTGCGGTCATCCGGGTGAGTCTTCTGGCCTTGGTCGATTTCTTCTTTGATTTCTTCCGTGGGGGCGCATCAGCGCACCCACTGGGTGTAGTCCCCGAGTTTCGAGTCGGCTGCTGAGCAGGTGGCTTGGAACTTTTTAGCAGGCCTTGGCGGCAATCTTATTCTTATTGGCACTCCGTCTGATTTTCAGGAGTATCACTCCCAGGCCCAGGAGCTGAGCCAAAAGGCCGCCGACCTGACTAATAGCCGGAGTGAGTACTTTGTTTCTTTTGTCTCATGTGGGCGGCCAACACACTCCACTGGGTGTAGTCCCCGAGATTCGGGCCGACTACTGAGCAGTCGGGTCGGATCTTCCCTGACGACTTCTTCCTTATTGCTTTTTCCTTTTTCTCCATGTTTGTAGAGGATAATGCTGACTTGAGGGAGCATCTAGGCGGGGCCCAGACCGCCCTTCGCGCCAAGGAGGCTGAGAGCAGTGCCTTGGCCCAGGAACACCACCGCCTGGCCAAGAGACTGGCTGACCAGGAGGAGAGCCATAAGGCAGCCCTGAAGAAGGCGCAGGACAACGAGGCCGCCCTTAAGGCCGAGTTCGAGATCGAGGCGGCGGGCTGGGCTGAAGCGAGGCAAGCGCTGAGTGAGGGCTATGGACGGGTTGAGGATCTGATCGACGGTAAGCCGCCTGCCTTTTCACCCCTTTGCTTGCTCCTCGCCCTCTTGTTCATCTTCTGAATTTTGTGTTGTTTCTTTGCTCTTGACGTAGATTTCTTCCTTGGTTACTCCGTCGCCGCCAGCCAAGCCATCGAGACCTACCGCGAACGCGCCGATAAGCAGGGGTTGAGATCACGCCAGACGCCAGCCGGACGCTTGAGGAGCAACTTTTGGCGATCCAGGCCCGGCTGCAGCCGGCTCACCGCATGCTCCGCCGGCTTCAGCGTGCCGGGGCGCAAGTGTTGACCGCTCTCGCTCCGGGCGAGGTGATTCTCATACCCCTACCGGATCGCCGATCGGCTGGAGGTTGCGGTTGGCTGCTTCGAGGCCTAGAAGGCTTCCGCTGCTCGGTCTGGCGCCAGGCGGGCGCTGGAGTTTGTTCGGGCCTGGTATCCTGGGCTGAGCTTGCGCCAGCTGAGCACTTGGAGGCAGGAGGCTGACGAGGAGCTATTGGTGGTGCGGTCGGCTATCATCCAGCGCGCCTCTCCGATCGCCGAGTATACCAATACCAGCATTTTTTGCTCCTGAAGTGAATGACAACGGCGTCGCCCAGCCGGAGGAGTGGTTCGGGCTGAACCCGACGGAAGGTGAGGACTCGGCGGAGGAGATTGCTTCCAGCTACGAAGGCGAAGACGAAGAAGAGGAGGGCGACGAAGACGTCGTGCCCGACGGCGAAGCGACCAGGCAGCTTCAGCCTGATCGTACCTCCAGCAACGAGGCGCGCGCAAGCGCACCACCTGCCAGGGGTGATGATCAGGCCGAGACCCGCCAGCCGGCCACTCCTCCGGCCAGCACTGCCGCCTCCGCTGACCTGCCCGACTCGCCTGTCGCTCCCTTGGCCTGATCTGCCGCTCTTGCTTTCCTGCTGTTGCTCCTTGAACAACTTTTTATTAAATTTGCGCAGTTCCACCCACTGGGGGTGTATTCAAACTATGTTGAATGCCGGCCTTTCGAAGGCTTTTGTGTAAATATAATTATGCATGTGTTTGGCTTCCATTCGAATTTGCTTTTTATCCTTAGGCTGTTTCCTTTGCCGCCTTCCCTTGGTCGCCGCCTTTCCCAAATTTTAACAGCTGCCCGCAATTGTGGGTCGGGAGGAACTTGGCTATTTGTGGTAAGGCAAGTACTTGAGCTTTCTTGGATTGTGGCAAGGTGGAATGGAAGCCCGGCCCGCTGGTTCTACTCGGTAGCCGATCGGTAATGGAGGAAGCCGGCTTTTGTGATACGAGTTCGTTAGTCCTTAGCCGTTTTTCGTGTGGGCATCCTTTCCTGCCTTTGACTCTTGCCAGCCGGACAGTCGGTTCTTCGAGCTGCGACTTTTGGCAAGAGAGGGCTTGGGTGCCGGCACACTACTTGTCTGACTGCAGGAGGAACTTTGAATATAACTCAAGGCGGCCAGTCCCCCGGGCCGACTAGTCGAACCCGGTGCCGGACGAGGAGGAAGAGCGTAATGACAAAATCATAAGCATGATACTCGTCATTCATAGATAAAAGGTGGCAGTCCCCGAGTGCTCCTCGGGGGGCCCCATTGTCTCATACTTAGTACAAAAGGTAGCGTGATACATGCTGCATTTTTAACTGTAAAATCTTCGGAGGAGGTTGGTGTTCCATGGTCGTTCCGACTCCTTGCCGGAATCGTCTCTCTTTCGTGCCTTCGGCTTCTGTGCGTCGATTAGGTAGTAGGAGCCGTTTCCCAATGCTCTGCTGATGACGAAGGGACCTTCCCAATGGGCCGAGAGCTTGTGCTGGCCGGCTGTTCGCTGGATCAACCGGAGCACATGGCCGCCCTCTTGAAAGGATCTTGGCTTGACCTTCCGGCTGTGGTAGCGGCGCAAACCCTGCTGGTAGATGGCGGACTGGTTGAGGGCTAACAACCGGCTTTCTTCCAGCAGGTCGACACCGTCTTCTCGTGCTTCTTTGGCCTCTGCTTCCATGTACGTGGTCACCCGAGGCGAGTCGAACTCGATGTCAGTTAGGATGACAACCTTGGCACCATATACAAGGAAGAAATGGGTGAAGCCGGTTGACTTGTTTGGGGTAGTGCGCAGACTCCAGAGGACGGCTGGCAGCTTGTCGAGCCAACAGCCGGCCGAACGCTCCAGCGGCACGACCAGCCGGGGTTTAATGCCAGAAAGGATGAGGCTGTTGGCTCGCTCAACTTGGCCGTTTGACTGCAGGTGGGCAATGGACGCTAGGTCCACCGGATGCCTCGCGTGCCAGTAAACGAGCCAATGCTCCCTTGGCAAAATTCGTGCCGTTGTCGGTGATGATGCCGCTCGCACGCCGCATCGAAGTTGTAATGTTCCGCGATGAACGTCACGGCATTCAGCCCGTTCAGCTTCTTAATCGGCTTTGCTTCGATCCACTTGGTAAATTTATCCACGGCGACAAGCAAGTGTGTCATGCCGCCGTGTGCTGTCTTGAATGGGCCCGCCATGTCCAGTCCCCAGATGGCAAAAGGCCAGGTGAGGGGAATGGTCTTGAGTGCCGAAGCCGGCAGGTGTTGCTTGGAGCTGAAGACTTGGCACCCTTTGCAATGTTTGACCAACTCCTTAGCGTCGTCCAAAGCAGCCAAAAGAATCCATGGTGGAAAGCTTTGGCAACGAGGGATCTTGAGGCTGTGTGGTGGCCGCATTCGCCTTGGTGAATGTCCTTGAGGATTGCTGTGCCCTTCTCTGGCTCGACGCAGCGCTGGAAGACTCCAGTGACACTGCGTCTGACGAGCTCTCTGTTAGCAATTGTATATGCTCCGGCTCGGCGTTGGACTTGTCTTGCCGCGATCTCGTCAGCCGGCAGTTCTCTGTTTACCAGGAAGTTGAGGATGGGCTGAGCCCATGATGGAGTTGTGACTTCTTCTATAGCCAACACGGCTACTGCAACCAGGGCGGGTGGGCTGGGTGGTGAAGAGCTGGAGTTGGCCACCGCCTGTGGTGTTGATGCAGTCCCCGGGCCGACTGCCGTAGTCCCTGTGCCAGGTTCTGAAGTCCCCGGGCCGGGTGCGACTATGGCAGTCCCCGAGCCACCTATTGAAGTCTCCGGGCCGCCTGCTTGGTTCCCCAAGCCGGATCTGGCTGCGAAGGGGTGAGGCGGCACGAAGATGGAGTCGGATTCTGGAGATGGCTTGATAGACAGCTTGAGGAGGCGTTGGAGAGAGACGCCGGTTGGTATAGCTTGTCGAGTTGAGCCTATTCGTGCTGTGGCATCTCGCTTGTTTCGTTGTCGGCCTGTGGCACGTGGAGGAACTCGCATCGTTCAAAGTACCCGCTGATTTTCTGAATGAGGAAGCGGTAGCTTGCCATGTTTGCTTCCTTGGCGTCCCAGTCGCCAGATGACTGCTGGACCACCATATCCGAGTCGCCATAGCACAGGATCCGGCGGATGCCGAGCTCTTTGGCTAGTCGGAGCCCGTGTATGAGTGCCTCGTACTCGGCCACATTGTTGGAGGCGGCAAAGTGAATGTGCAATGTGTATCTGAGTTTGTCGCCTTTGGGAGAGGTGAGGATGATGCCGGCACCCAAGCCGGTGCGCATCTTGGACCCATCGATGTGCATCCGCCAATGAGTGGAGTCGGGATCCAGCGGCAGGTACTGGGTCTCGGCCCAGTCGACGAGGAAGTCAGCCAATGCTTGGGACTTGATGGCGGTGCAAGGCTGGGAGAAGATCGTGTAAGGGGCCAGCTCAATGGCCCATTTTGCCACCCGGTCGAATGTGTCCCGGGTGCCTATGATCTCGGCAAGCGGGGCGGTGCATACGACCGTGATGGGGTGCTCTTGAAAGTAGGGCTTCAGCTTGTTGGCGGCGAAGTACACGCCATAGCACATCTTCTGGTAGTGCGGGTAGTTCTGCTTCGAGGTGGACATGTAGGACCTTGAAGTATGTCTAGAGGGGGGGGGTGATTAGACTACTTGACCAATAAAAACTTATCCTTTTCCCAATTTTAGTGTTTGGCAGATTTTAGCTATTTTAGGACAAGTCAAGCAATTATCACACAATTCAAGCAAGCATGCAAAGAGTGTATAGGCAGCGGAAATTAAAGCATGCAACTTGCAAGAAAGTAAGGGGAAGGGTTTGGAGGATTCAAACACAATTGGAGACACGGATGTTTTTGTCGTGGTTCCGATGGAGTAGGTGGTGCTATCGTACATCCACGTTGATGGGGACTTCAACCCACGAAGGGTAACGGCTGCCATGAGTCCACAGAGGCCTCCACCCACGAAGGGTCCACGAAGAAGCAACCTTGTCTATCCCACCATGGCCGCCGCCCACGAAGGACTTGCCTCACTAGCGGTAGATCTTCACGAAGTAGGCGATCTCCTTGCCCTTACAAACTCCTTGGTTCAACTCCACAATCTTGTCGGAGGCTCCCAAGTGACACCTAGGCAATCTAGGAGACACCACTCTCCAAGAAGTAACAAATGGTGTGTTGATGATGAACTCCTTGCTCTTGTGCTTCAAATGATAGTCTCCCCAACACTCAACTCTCTCTCATCGGATTTGGATCTGGTGGAAAGAGGGTTTGAGTGGAAAGCAACTTGGTGAAGGCTAGAGATCAAGATTCATATGGTAGGAATGGAATATCTTGGCCTCAACACATGAGTAGGTGGTTCTCTCTCAGAACTGGTAAGTTGGAAGTGTAGGTTCGTTTCGATGGCTCTCCACGAATGAAGAGGAGGTGGAGGGGTATATATAGCCTCCACACAAAATCTAACCGTTACACACAATTTACCAAACTCGGTGGGACCGAATCGTTAAACTCGGTCGGACCGATTTAGTAAACCTAGTGACCGTTAGTGATTTTCGGTGGGACTGACATGCATCTCGGTGAGACCGATATGGTTAGTGTCGGTGTCAAAACCGGCGGATCTCGGGTAGGGGATCCCGAACTGTGCGTCTAGGCGGATGGTAACAGGAGACAAGGGACACGATGTTTTTACCCAGGTTCGGGCCCTCTCGATGGAGGTAATACCCTACTCCGCTTGATTAATATTGATGATATGGGTAGTACAAGAGTAGATCTACCACGAGATCAGAGAGGCTAAACCCTAGAAGCTAGCCTATGGTATGATTGTAGTTCGTCCTACGGACTAAAACCCTCCGGTTTATATAGACACCGGATAGGTTAGGGTTACACAGACTCGGTTACAATGGTAGGAGATCTACATATCCGTATCGCCAAGCTTGCCTTCCATGCCAAGGAAAGTCCCATCCGGACACGGGATGAAGTCTTCAATCTTGTATCTTCATAGTCCAGGAGTCCGGCCAACGGTGATAGTTCGCTATCCGGACACCCCTAATCCGGACTCCTCAAGAGCCCCGAACCAGGCTTCAATGACGGCGAGTCCGCGCGTAGTTTGTCTTCGCATTGCGAGGCGGTTCTTCTCCAAATTCCATATACTTGTCGAATACTGTCCGGCTTCTGATAAATGCTGCGCTCCTTGGCTTCTACGCCCAATAATGGCCATCTTCCATGTGTTTGAATGAATGCGAAAAGCCAGGGTATTTTTACACTTTCCCCCTAGCTGCGCAAATGAGCCGCCTATAAAAGGGGCGAGGATCTAGATATGAGTCACACCATCCCCCCTCTGCGAGCTTTCATCGGAGTGCCTCTGACAAAAGCCCATTCCATCATGGACAGTCGACGCGGCTCCTCCTCTCGCGCTCCCATCCCTCAGCCTGGAAATTGGGAGAGATGCTCAGTCCTGCATAGCGAGCTAGTTATACTCCAAACCAAGGGATTTCTTCCCCGCCTTCATGGTTCCGGTTCGAGCCGGACTTGCCACCTACAAGGGCGGAAAGCAAGCGGAGAGTGTCCCCGATCCCTCTAAAGGAGAGCGGGTATGCTTCGTCTCTTATCTAGTAAGAGGGCTCGGATTTCCAATCCATCCATTTCTCCGGGGGCTCTTGGAGTTCTACGGCCTCCAGTTGCACCACCTTACGCCTGCCTCCATTTTGCACATCGCGGGCTTTGTGGCCCTTTGCGAACTGTTCTTGGGCATTGAGGCTCATTTTGCACTATGGAAGAGATTATTCTGCCTAGTACCCCGTTCTCATGAGGGGTCAATATATCAAGTGGGCGGAGCCGAACTATGGCAAGATCGCTGGGACCGGATATCTATCCGGAACCTCAAGAAGGCGCCCAAAGACTGGCCTTGGGAATGGTTTTACATGGAGGATGTCCCGCTGCCGGACCCTGTTCGGATCGGCCTTCCGAGTTTAGCAATGCTCCTCCGAAGAAGCGCTTAAGCTGGGCGCTGCGGAGCCCAGTGAGGGAAAATGACCGACGCCCTTTACTTGATGAGCCGAATAAGATTATCGGCTCATGCCGGATTGACCATGATTGGAGTCATGGCAATCTGCATTATGAGGGAGTGTAGCCGCTCCAATATAGGGGCCACCCCATGTGGTATTTCAACGGGAGGACGATGCCACCCACCATGGCCGCATAAAGGGCCGGGATCGGTCACCGAATCGGTGAAGACCTTGTCCGCCATGTACAAAGGGGAAGAGGAGGATTTTCTCCGCGTCAATCCATCGAGCGGTTTTCTTGAATAATCCTCGGTTGGGTAAGCGAATATCTTTGTGGCTGTCCGATCCATGTTCCCGTGGTTAAACATCTCATTTCATGGTTTCGCACAGAACCGCTGCCGGGCCGTGGAGAAGATAGACAGCCCGCCCCCACAACCCGAGGATCCGGAATGGTCCCTCGATCCGGCCTCCGAAGAGGATCCGGATCTAAAGGTGGAGTTGATCGATGGGGTGTTCCACCAACTTAGCATCGACAATGCTTTGGTTGCCATTACGGCTGACTACCTCGGATTATTTCCGGCCTCCCAGGTAACCGTGACCGAAGTCCGGATACCATGACCCCACCCGTGCTTTACTTCTAATCACCACGTATTTGATGGTGTTTCGCAGGGGGTGCCTTCGAGGCAGGAGGCCGAGCCCGCGGCGGCTAGCCAAGAGGGGGCAGTACGGCCCCGCATGCTAAAAAGAAGTGCGGTCCGGATCGAAACTCCACCGCAACGGTATGGCATGTCACCATATTCCCAGGATTGAGTCCGGGAAGGCGTACTAACGCTAGTGCTCTTTTCAGGAAAAAGAGCGCTCGCCGGACTGAGTCCGGAGAGGTTGCCAATCAAACCTCTGCCAGCCAGGCTCCAAAGCCGGGTCCAGAAGCGGAGGCGAGCACGAGGCGTGCGTTGGATGCTCCTCCGACAGAGGATGCCGACAGATTGTCCGCCACCAACTCCGAGGTGGAGAGCGCCATGAATCACAAAGGCCACGGACAGTTCTTCGTGACGCATGTTTCTCCCAAGAGGCCTTGAATGCCTTCAATTGGGAGATGCGCACCTCGTGCCGCTCAAGATGGTCTAGCCAGAGCCACGGAGCAAGATGTAAATGACATACAGGTAATGAAATTTGACAGTTATATATGCCAGTAGCCCCCGAGACTTAAAATATTTAGAATAACTGATTTAAGGATCATTTGTTATGCAGGATCTTACAAAAAAGAATACCCGACTGTCCCAGGAGCTTGAAGAATGCAAGGCCCAACTTGAGGCCGCACTAGCCGCTACAGGGGAGCCACAGAGACCCCCTCTGGTAATATATGCTTCAAAAGATAAATAGTTTATGAAGTGCGGCGGGTGTGTAAATCTGACAAAAATATTGCAGATGGCGCCGACTAGATCCGGACAAGCAACAACTCTGGGCCAACTAAAGGCTGGCGAGAGCGTGCTTACGAGGGTGCGGCAGGAGAAAAATAACCTCCAAGATGCCAACACCCAACCGGGTGAGGAACTAAAGGATGTTCGTGCTCAGCTTGTCCGACCAGAAGGAGAATCGACGGCTTCGCCGGTATTTTCAAGAAGTGCTTGAACGAACTTTGAAAGAGTTCGGCGAGGAAGGCGACTAACATAAACATGTATTTAGGTTTGCTCACTGTGTCGCCCCGAAGAGGAGATGCCCAGTTCTTCGGGTGATCTTTCTTCCCGAACTGCGCTACCGCATCGAACGAAGTTCGGCCAGTGATGAAAGGCGTCGGCCAGGCCTTGTGGCCATCTATCTCCCTACCCGAAGGCATTGGGGAGCTGGCAGAGCGGCTTCAAGGAGCACGGCGGCGCTTCCGACTGTGGAAGATATCGGCCTGCCGTCAAGGCGCCAGGGAGGCCTGGGCCATGGTAAAGACGTGGTACACGAAGGCTGACCTAAACCACATGGCCGAGGTCGGACTTGTGGGGCCTGACGGGAAGGAGATCCCTGTAAGCTTAGTGTACCGCGTCAAGTATTCCCAGCAAGAATGTAAATTAGATAGCCTATTAGATGGCATTGAGGAGGAATACAATGAGTCGAGTTGACTATGTAATTAAATATGACATGAAAAATGTCTTCTAGCCGGATTGTAGATCGTTTGTCATAGCCGACCTTTTCGCTTCGACCTCGGGACCCAATAGTCCGGAGTGTGTCCGAATACCCTCGCGGTTATGTAAGACAATGCGTAGGGGTCATTATTGCTGTATCAGACAAGTGCCCAACTAGTTATTTTATATTACATGGATAGTAAGAAACATCTTCCAGGGAGAATAGTTCCGTTAAGGGTTCCTTTCGCTGGGAGGCATGCCCTAAAGTGCATGTCCAAACTGCTAAGAGAGCAGAAAATCATCTGGGGGCAGATGGATAAATACTTAAAAATCATCTTTCAGTTCACCGACCGAATATTCCCTTAAGAATGCTAGCTTTCGGCTTCACCCAGTCTGAGGTACACATCCGGCTGACCCGGCAAGAATAATCGCCGAGGTGCTCCCTTTACCACCTAGTCGAACAATCGGGAACGTAGGGGTAAGCACAGGAGCCAGGCAACCCAGCTTGGCCAAAACTTAAGTCATATCGATGCATATAATGGTGAATAAAAGGTACATGCGGAAGTTTGACACATGTGTTGGGCATGAAGCCCGTATAAATAAGCTTCTGTTAAAGAAGCCCCCAGGTATAATGAGCGCGGACAGCGCGTCAAATATGTGCGAATAAAGCGCAAACGAGCCTCTAAAGGCTTCAAGAAGAAGGAGGAAGAAGGAGAGAAATAAAAGACAGCAAAAATAGAAAATGTGGACGGAGGAAGGAGACGAACTTGGAGTCCAGCGCTTAGGCGTAGAATCTTCGTAGGCGGGCTGCGTTCCATGGTTTCGGCTCGAGTCGGTTATCCGATGCGTTTCGCAGACGGTATGCAACGCCGGTCAGGACCGGGTCGATGATGAAGGGCCCTTCCCATTTGGGCTTGAGTTTGTCCTTTTCTTGTCCGGCAGGCATAGAACTACTTCGCATAAGCGTTGTAAGCTTTGGCCCGTGCATTTCCTCGCTTTGATATCTTCGAGCCTTGTTGATAAAATGAGGAACGAGCTTTTGCCACATCGTGCTCCTCCTCCAATGCGTCCAAACTGTCCTGCCGATCGAGCTCGACTTCTCTTTCATCCTACATGCGCACGCGAGGTGAGTCATGAATTATGTCGCAGGGCAGGACTGCCTCTACACCGTACACCATAAAAATGGTGTGAATCCGGTAGTATGATTCGGCGTGGTCCGCAGCCCCCAGAGTACGGAGTCGAGCTCCTCAACCCAGTGCGTGTTAGATTCCTTGAGGGACCGCACTAGTCTGGGTTTAATGCCGCTCATGATTAGACCGTTTGCTCGCTCGACTTGGCCGTTGGTTTGAGGGTGATAGACTGAGGCATAATCGAGCTTGATGCCCATGTTTTTGCACCATAATTTGACCTCATCGGCCGTGAAGTTCGTGCCGTTATCAGTGATGATAATGTGGGGGACACTGTAACGGTGAACTACCCCTGATATGAAGTCTATCACCGGTCCGGATTCAGCCGTTTTAATAGGCTTGGCCTCTATCCATTTGGTGAATTTATCCACCATGACCAATAGGTATTTTTGCTTGTGGGTTCCCCCCTTAAGGGGTCCAACCATGTCAAGCCACCAGACCGCGAACGGCCAGGTGATGGGTATAGTTTTGAGGGCAGTGGGTGGCATGTGGCTTTGGTTAGCAAAAAGCTGGCAACCGACGCATCATTGGACTAAATCCTGCAGATTCGCTCGGCCGTCGGCCAATAAAATCCTGTACGGAAGGCCTTGCCTACAAGGGCCCGGGCTGCGGCATGGTGCCCGCCCAGTCCGGCATGAATTTCAGCCAGGAGGTTTCGCCCTTCCTCTTCGGAGATACACCTTTGAAGGACTCCTGTTGTGCTTTTCTTACCTCATGGACTGTATAGGCTTTAGATCGTCAGTCTGCAGCGAGCCTCATTTTGGTCTTCGGGGAGTTCCTGCCTAGTTAGGTAGGCTAGGAATGGTTCCGTCCACGGGGCGATAACCGCCATTATTTCGTGGGCGGAGGGTGTTATCTCGGTGGCATAGCTTCCGATTGTGTCAGAGTGTTCGGCGTCAGGCAGTGCGGTTGGGTCCGCATTGTTATTTCCGGACTCCCCTTCCCATAGTACGGATGGCTTAAACAGCCGTTCCAGGAAGATGTTGGGCGGGACGGCATCGCGTTTTGCGCCGATGCGTGCCAATATGTCCGCCGCCTGGTTGTTATCCCGGGCTATATGATGAAATTCGAGCCCTTCGAACCATGCTGACATTTTTAGGACCGCATTGCGGTATGCTGCCATTTTCGGATCTTTGGCATCCAAGTCTCCATTTATTTGAGATATCGCGAGGTTCGAATCCCCGTGCACCTCTAGGCGTTTAATGCCCATAGAGACTGCCATCCGGAGGCCGTGCAGACGGGCCTCGTATTCGGCTGCGTTGTTGGAGTCCGTATACATTATCTGAAGGACATATTGGACTGTGTCACCGGTTGGGGATGTCAGGACGATGCCAGCCCCCAGGCCGGCCAACATTTTGGAGCCGTCAAAGTGCGTGATCCAATTGGAGTATGCGCCGTACTCTTTAGGGAGTTCGGCTTGGTCCGATTCGCCCGCGAAGTCAGCCAAAACCTGTGACTTAATAGCTCGTCGTGGCTTATAGGTTATGTCGAATGGAAGGAGCTCTATGGCCCATTTAGCAATCCGGCCCATCGCGTCGCGGTTGTTTATAATGTCGTTAAGAGGTACTTCGGAGGCTACCGTTATCAAACACTCTTGAAAGTAGTGTCGCAGCTTCCGGGATGCCATGAACACCGCGTATGCTATCTTTTGATAATGTGGGTACTGGACTTGCATGGAGTTAGGACGGTGGACACATAGTAAACCGGTTTTTGAAGAGGGAACCGGTGTCCGTCCGCTTTCGCTCGACGACGAGCACCGCTACCGACAACTTGATATGTTGCGCGATATATAATAGCATTGGTTCGCCCACGTTGGGCGCGGCCAGGACCGGATTTGTTGCCAATATGGCTTTTATTTCTTCGAGTCCGGCCGTGGCGGCATCCGTCCACTCGAAGTGTTCGGTGCGCCGGAGGAGGCGGTAAAGGGGTAACGCCTTTTCCCCCAAACGGGAAATAAATCGGTTTAGAGCCGCTACGCATCCAGTCAATTTTTGTATTTGTTTGAGGTCTTTTGGAATATCCAATTGTGACTGAGCTCGGATCTTGGCTAGGTTTGCTTCAATACCTCTACCAGACACAATGAAGGCCAGGAGCTTTCCGGCTGGAAGGCCGAAGACGCATTTTTTCGGATTGAGCTTAATGTCATACTTTCGGAGATTGTGGAATGTGAGCCTCAAGTCGTCTACTAGAGTTTCGACATGCTTGGATTTCACGACCACGTCATCTACATATGCTTCCACTGTTTTGCCGATCTGGTTTGCCAGACATGTCTGAATCATGCTACCGATATGTTGCGCCGGGCGTTTTGAGCCCAAAGGGCATTGTGTTGAAGCAGAATGGGCCGTATGGAGTGATGAATGCTGTTGCAGCTTGGTCTGGCTCCGCCATCTTGATTTGGTGGTAGCCGGAGTACGTGTCGAGGAAGCACAATGAATCGTGTCCTGCTGTAGCGTCGATAATTTGATCAATGTGAGGGAGGGGGAAGGGATCCTTTGGGCAAGCCTTATTAAGGTCTTTGAAATCAACACATAGGTGCCAGGATTTATCCTTCTTTGATACCATCACCAGATTTGCTAGCCAGTCCGGATGTTTTATATCTCTGATGAATCCGGCTTCCAGAAGTTTGGCTAGCTCCTCTCCCATGGCCTGTCTCTTGGGTTCAGAAAAGCACCGAAGAGCCTGTTTGACTGGCTTGAATCCTTTTAGGATATTTAGGCTGTGCTCGGCCAGCCGACGTGGGATTCCTGGCATGTCCGAAGGCTGCCAGGCAAAAATGTCCCAGTTTTCTCATAGAAATTCTCGTAGTGCGGCGTCCAATGGAGGCCGTCTTTGCAGGGTCCGTTGGGTGGACTTGGAATTTGACTATTTCATCCGCTGGTTTAAAAGAGGTGGACTTGGATCTTTTATCAAGTATCATCCTGTTCACCGTGGAGCGCATCACAGTGAGTTCCTCGGCCGCTAGGGCTTCAGATAGTGCCTCGAGGGCTAGTGCGGCTGTCTTGTTTTCTGCGCGGAGTGCTATGTTCGGATCACTAGCGAGAGTGATGATTCCGTTAGGTCCGGGCATTTTAAGCTTCATGTACTCATAGTGGGGTATAGCTTGAAAAATTGTGAATGCCTCTCACCCTAATAAAGCGTGATATCCGCTGCTGAACAGGGCCACTTGAAATGTGACATCGTCGGACCTGTAATTGTCCGGCGAGCCGAACACTACGTCTATTGTGATTTTTCCTGTGCAGCATGCTTCCCAGCTAGGGATTATTCCTCTAAAGCTTGTCCTGCTTTGCTCAATGTGGTTCCAGTCTATCTCCATTTTTCGGAGGGTTTCCTCGTAGATGAGATTTAGTCCGCTGCCGCCATCCACGAGTACCTTAGTAAGGCGAAAGCCGTTCACTATTGGACTGAGGACCAATGCGGCTGGTGCTCGGGCTGTTCGGAATTTGGGTTCGACACTGGCATTAAAGGTAATAGCCGTGTCACTCCATGGATTTATTGTTGCTACTTGGTAGACTTCGACAAGGTTGCAGAGTGTTCGTTTCCGCATGTTATTTGATGCAAAAGTCTCGAAGACTCTTAACCTTTATCTTTGGTATTCTTTGGGCTGGGATTCTAAAGCTAGAAGCTCTTCGCCACTTTTGGCCACCTGCCGTAGTATCCAACATGCTCGAAGGCTATGGGTTGGAGTGGCGCCCTCTATGCTATGAATTTTGCAGGGTCCGTTTAGCCAACCCTCCAAAGACGGTTCCGCACTTTTAGGGGGTTTTGTTTTTGGTGTATAACCTGTGTGCTTGGTGATGATGCACCCTTTTATTCGGACTAGGGATGTATTCGGGGCGGATTATCCCAAAATTTACTTCGGTTTTCCAAGCACTCTCCATCATGACAAGATTTTTTTGTACTATGGTTGCCAAGTCAGCAAAGCGTGTAATTTCGCGACGACTTATGGCATTTAGGATTCCCTTGTCCGTGCAATTATTGCAGAAAAGTGATATTGCGTCCTCCTCTCGGCAGTCCTTTATCCTGTCCATAACCAGGTGGCTCAGCAATTATTGCAGGAATCTGGCCCAGTAATGATGTACTATTTCAGGTGGCTCTTGCCGAATTCGGGATAGATCGCTAGTGTTTGGGTGGGTGGGTGGAACTAGATTCAGAACCCCGTTCAATTTAAGACTCAGGGGCCGAGAATTTTCCAAACTCGGAAGTTTGGATTTTCGAATGCTATCCAATGAATCCAACCCGCCGCCTGACTTTAAGTTCAGGGCTTGATCGACATCCGTCCCTCTGCGGGAATCCGGCATGGAGGGATCGGGAATCCGGATGTAGCTAGTCCTTAAGATAGAAGAAGAATCGCCGCATTGCTCCTCTATCACAGCAACATGATCGGTAGCCTGGGGAGAGTTGATCTCTCTCAGATCGGTTTTAGGCCCGATCCGGTCGTAGTCTATGGCGACTCCCAGGGCGGCGATGCTATCCAAGAGCTCGTTTACGTAGGAGAGCTCGATCGGATCTAACTGCTCGGCAAGTTCCGAGTTAACGTGAAGATTGGTTTCGATTACCCGAGAAGTCATCGTCGGCGCGGTGGCCGAACTGACGGTCATAAGAAAACCACCTAGCCGGAGAGTTCGGCGGTGGCCAAGGCTCCTTTGATTTATAGTATCGTCTTTAAAGACGGATGAGGCATCCTTCCCGACGGCTGACGGCATAGAGGAACTCTCAATGAATGCACCAATGTCGGTGTCAAAACCGCGGATCTCGGGTAGGGGGTCCCGAACTGCGCGTCTAGGCGGATGGTAACAGGAGACAAGGGACACGATGTTTTACCCAGGTTAGGGCCCTCTCGATGGAGGTAATACCCTACTCCTGCTTGATTAATATTGATGATATGGGTAGTACAAGAGTAGATCTACCACAAGATCAGAGAGGCTAAACCCTAGAAGCTAGCCTATGGTATGATTGTTGTTCGTCCTACGGACTAAAACCCTCCGGTTTATATAGACACCGGATAGGTTAGGGTTACACAGAGTCGGTTACAATGGTAGGAGATCTACATATCCGTATCGCCAAGCTTGCCTTCCACGCCAAGGAAAGTCCCATCCGGACACGGGACGAAGTCTTCAATCTTGTATCTTCATAGTCCAGGAGTCCGGCCAACGGTTCTAGTTCGGCTATCCGGACACCACCTAATCCGCGACTCCCTCAGTTAGGGTTAGGGCATAACGTAATCTCGTTAAGACCGATTACACAAACTCGGTGAGACCGATTTGGTAATAAGCTTTCCAGAGAGTTGGTCAGGTAAACACGGTGGGACCGATTTGCTCTTTTCGGTGAGACGGAAAAGTTACAAAAAGGAAACAGAGAGTTTACATTGCAATCTCGGTGGGACCGATCGCTCACTTCGGTTAGACCAAAACGTTACGAAGGGAAACAGAGAGATTGCAACCCCATCTCGGTGAGACCGAGATCCCTATCGGTAAGACCGATTTGCTTAGGGTTTGGTCCCACCGAGTTTTATAATCGGTCGAACCGAGTTTGCCTGACCAACTCTCTAGAAAGCTTATTACCAAAATCGGTCCCACCGAGTTTGTGTAATCGGTCTTACCGAGATTACGTTATGCCTAACCCTAACCGAATCGGTCCCACCGAGTTGCATTCCGGTCCCACCGAAAACCCTAAAGGTCACATTATTTGCTAAATCGGTCTGACCGAGTTAAACGATTCGGTCCCACCGAGTTTGGTAAATTGTGTGTAACGGTTAGATTTTTTGTGGAGGCTATATATACCCCTCCACCTCCTCTTCATTCGTGGAGAGAGCCATCAGACTGAACCTACACATCCAGCATCCTATTTCTGAGAGAGAACTACCTACTCATGTATTGAGGCCAAGATATTCCATTCCTACCATATGAATCTTGATCTCTAGCCTTCCCAAAGTTGCTTTCCACTCAAACCCTCTTTCCACCAGATCCAAATCCTATGATGTTGGGGAGACTATCATTTGAAGCACAAGAGCAAGGAGTTCATCATCAACACACCATTTGTTACTTCTTGGAGAGTGGTGTCTCCTAGATTGGCTAGGTGTCACTTGGGAGCCTCTGACAAGATTGTGGAGTTGAACCAAGGAGTTTGTAAGGGCAAGGAGATCGCCTACTTCGTGAAGATCTACCGCTAGTGAGGCAAGTCCTTCGTGGGCAACCGCCATGGTGGGATAGACAAGGTTGCTTCTTCGTGGACCCTTCGTGGGTGGAGCCCTCCGTGGACACGCGCAACCGTTACCCTTCGTGGGTTGAAGTCTCCATCAACGTGGATGAACGATAGCACCACCTATCGGAACCACGCCAAAAACATCCGTGTCTCCAATTGCGTTTGAATCCTCCAATCCATTCCCTTTACATTCTTGCAAGTTGCATTCTTTATTTTCCGCTGATCATATACTCTTTGCATGCTTGCTTGCTATATGTTGTGAATGTTAAACTTGTGCCTAAACTCCACTCAAACTTTAAAGAAACTTAAAAACTGCAACTTTGGTTCTTAGTGTCTAATCACCCCCCTCTAGACACCTCTTCTCAAGGTCCTACAAGTGGTCTCAGAACAATGGTCTCCATTGCCTTGGTTTAATCACCATTGGAGGAAGATGGATGAGTCTACTTTGGGGAGTCTTATACATAGAGTGCCTATTCTTGATGGAGAGTATTTTCGTGAGTGGAAAAATGAGATGCTTGTTATTTTCAATCAATATCATTTTAACAAGTACATTGCTAGCCCTTGTGCACCTTATGTTGATCCTATGCATCCTACCCTTGATGAATCTATTGACATGGTTAGGAATCTTAGAACTATTAATCTTATCATTAGAGGATTGCCTAGAAACTTGATTAGAATCTTGCCTACTTTTGAGTGTGCCTACACTATATGGAAATTTCTTGAGGAATCCTTTCCAAATTATTCCTTGAAAAATCTAGATGAAATTCTCCATAAGTCTATTGCTTTGAGTAAAATGAATACTAGTGATCCTATGTTTGGTGATCGTCTATTCGAGCTTACAAACCTTATGCGTGCCAAAGGAAATGTTGGTATTATTAGTGACATTATTTCCGAAGCTATAAGAATTCATAGACAAGATTATTGTCAAACACATTCTAATGAATCACCCTCTCTAGGATTTGATCCACCACATGACGATGTTGAACATGGATATTATGATGAGGATGATGATAGCGACTTCTATCTTGATGATGCAATGAGACATTTTGGTCTTATGGCAAATCTTCGGGGATATATGTCAGGAGGAAAGGAATGGGTTCTTGATAGTGGATGTACCGATCACATGACCGGAGATAAAGACATGTTTCGTGAGCTTGCTGAAAATGATGGTCCTCGAAAGTTTGTCACTTTCGGTGACAACTCAAAGGGTAAGGTGGTTGGCCTCGTTAAGGTGGCCATATCACCTGATAGCTCCATACAAAATGTTATGCTCGTTGAATCTCTTGTTTACAACTTACTTTCAGTATCTAGACATGCTGATTTCGGTTTCAATGTTCTATTTACTGAAGTAGATTGCCAAGTGTTTCGTCAAGATAATCATAAAATGGTCTTTACTGGTGTGCGTAGAGGTGATCTATACATTGTTGATTTCACTAAAAAGGCTCAACCTAAAACTTGCTTCATTGCTAAATCCTCAAAAGGCTGGTTATGGCATAGACGATTAGGTCATGTTGGTATGCGAAGCCTTGACAAGCTTATTAAGGGGAATCATATCCTTGGAGTTAATGATGTCATATTTGATAAGGATAGACTTTGCAGTGCTTGTCAAGGTGTAAATAGGTTGGATGAAGGCATCACGTGAAGAACATCATGACCACGAAGAGGCTACTCGAGCTACTTCACATGGATCTCTTTGGTCCCAACTCTTACAAGAGTCTCGGTGGAAATTCTTTTCGTCTAGTTATAGTTGATGATTTTTCCAGATTTACGTGGGTGTTCCTTCTCGATGATAAATCGCAGGTCCAAAAGATCTTAAAAAACTTCAGTAGGAAGGCCCAAAACCAATTTGAAGTGAAGATCAAGAAGTGTCGGTGTACTAGAGTAGGGGTACCCTAGTATCCCGAACTTGTGCACGGGCAGTTGCAGCCCTCCGCGGAAGGCTTACCGGGTGACCGCCAAGGTCCTCCGTGGTTCCTGTGGAGCCATTCAAGAACAAAGTATTTAGGCACATAGGAGACAAGGCCCCGGCAAGAGGAGCTTGCCGGGAAGGCCACCCAAGGCACCTACAAGACGAGGCCCCGGCAAGAGGAGCTTGCCGGGAAGGCCCAATGAGTGACAAGCTTCCGGGCGCGACAAGACAACAACCGCGGCAAGGCGCTTGCCGCGGCAGACCACCTCTCTGTACCTACGCTCCAGCACATCCACTAACGTGTCGCCCTGGGACCTTCCCAGCGCCAAGGTATGTGGCAGAGGTCGTGCAGCCGGTGCGAGGTGGCAAGCAACGCCGACAAGATTGCCATCGTGGCAAGCGGTGGCGCTCGACGGTCCCTCGTTTGCACCGTTAGAGGCGACGTGACGGGCATTTAATGCCTTTGTCCCCTGCCGTCAGGGTTAGGTATGGTACACTATACACTGTACAAGTAGGTGTACCAACCACTACTTTTCCATTTGTACCCTTGTCTACGTTGCCACCTGTCGGAGACCCCTTGAGCATATAAAAGGAGGCCCATGCGCAACGTAGAGAGGGTCGGTCAGTTCCCCCCACGCTCAGTCTCGTTAGCAGCTCGTGTGTACTGTAGCACTCAGCGCTCCTGAGCAAGAACGCAATACACCTAGACATGCAGCAGTAGGAGTGTTATCTCTCCGGAGAGCTCCGAAGCTGGGTAAAACTCTCGCGTGCTTCGCCTCGATCTGCTCTTCGTGCGACCTCCGCTCCCCGCCGAACCGAAAGGGGCTCGGTCCGCTGGTCCCTTATGTGTTCGTGGGCCAGATCAGCCTGCCCCGACATCTTTGGCGCGCCAGGTAGGGGTACGTCGAGGTTGGGTGAACCTGATCCGGCGTCCACGCGAGCTAGATTTTCATCATCTTCATCGACATGCCACCGAAGAAGAAGGCTTCGGCGGCAGAAGCTCCATCCGCGTCGAACCCACCACCACCGGAGCAAATAGGTGGTGGGGTAGACACCGGCGGAAGAATGGACGGCGACGGGGGAGCTCACGGTCCTGCCAAGTCCAAGGACAAGGCTGCGCAGACCTCCGCGTCCGTACATGCACCGCGCCAGTCTCAGGAGGCGCGGGACCGACAGTGTCATGGCATTCACAATGCCATACGCTCGTTGGACCAAGATCGAGCTGGTGGATCTCGAGATGCTCAAGACCAGCATGCACGCCAACATGCTAGCGCGAGCGAGGCACGGTCGCCCGGACGGGATACTGCTCCTTCTAACATAGTTAGAAGTCTGAGCATATCCCGCTCCTCGCGCCGTTCGCCACTGCCACCCACCACTCCAGCAGAAGCTTTGGCGAGAGCTCAACTGCTCCTGGATTACCCTCCAACGTCCGACAAGGTCGATGAATGGAGGGCCACCATTCAGAGTCTCATCGGCTCTGCCAACGGCGACGCTCCGCGGCAACCGAGTGCATCGCTGCCGTGGCAGGACTGCCAAACGCGAGCCTGTGGCGACGAGACCGGTGGGGGTGCAACCACCATGCACTCTCCGCCCCGAAGGCCAAGATCGCCAACTCGCCGGATCCACCTCGACAGCGACTCCACCACGTCATCGGATCCACGAGCTCGTCACGATCAGCGCCAAGTTCTTCACGAACGACAGCAAGAGGACGCTCGAACTCGCATCGAGCGCCGAAGAGAAGCGCGGCGTCAATCCGACAAGCGCGCTAGGCCCTCTGTCGACATGCATGCGCCAGAGGAACCGGGCGACTTTCCTTACGCGGTAGGTTGCCCTGCGTTTACTCGTGAGCTGCGGCAAGTCGGTGGCCCAAAGAAGAAAAACTTCAAGCGGATGTACCAGAGAAGTATGACGGCAAGACGCATCCGTCGGAGTTCCTCAGCATCTACACCATCGCAGTGCAGGCTGCCGGGGGGCGAGACGACAAGATCCTTGCCAACGACTTCCTGCTGGTGCTCAAGCCCAATGTCAGATCCTGGCTCATGCACTTGCCGGACAACTCCATATCTTCTTGGGCAGATCTATGCCATCAGTTTGTCGGCGCCTTTACAGGCGGCCACAAGCCCCATGGCCAAGAAAGCGATCTTCATCTTCTTGCCCAGAAGGAAGGAGAGCCCTAGCATAAGTATATTCAGAGATTCAGCCACAGACAAAGACAACATCCCAGATGTCCACCCTGCCGCGGTGATCAGCGCGTTCCATCAGAATGTGCGGAACCGCAGGATGCGGGAGGAGATGGCGATGTGCAAGATCAGAGACGTCAGTGAGCTATATGCCCTGGCCGACAAGTGTGCACGTGCTGAGAAAGGAGGAGACTCCCCGGAGAGAATACTGAAGCAGGAGGATCTGATAGTGAGGAGACCGCCCCGGCAAAGAAGAGCCGGCGGCGGGGCAACAGGAAAAAGAAAGGCAGAGATGTACTAGTTGTTGAGCAGTCCGGCAATGGAGGTGGAGCCAAGAAAGCCAAGGCTGGTAGCTCCGGCAAGGAGGTTGCCGGTGGCACTAACTGCCAGTCTGTGGCGGCCGCCGACAAGCAGGACGGCTCCGGCAAGCAGTACTGCAAGATCCACCGCACCAAGGGCCATGACCTCCAGAGCTGCAAGAAGGTCGAGCAGCTTGTCGAGCAGCAGAAGGCTGAATACGAACGACGCGACAAGGAGAAGGCCCAGGAAGGTGCTGGAGGAGCTAGCAAGAAACGTCCCGGCCGGGGAGGACGCCGCGGCAAGGCCAAGCAGCGGCAAGAAGATAGACCTCCCTGCGGCCGCGACAAGGATGAAGACGACGATGATGATGAAGACATGGATGATGACGAGACCAATGAGCAGGAGTTCCAGAAAGCCACAGAGGTCCTGTGCATTGACGGCGGTGCTTCTCTTCATACTTCACACCGCCAGCTCAAGCAGTGGATGCGGGAAGTCAATGCGGCAGAACCATCCATCGAGTCACGCAAGCCTCTGAAATGGTCTAACACGCCTATCATCTTTGATATTGAGGACCACCACGATCGCAGAAGCTGCGGTCGGTGCTTGCCGATGTTGGTTTCACCAACTATCCGCAACCTCAAGGTCACCAAGATGCTTGTTGACGACAGGGCGGCTTGAACCTGATCTCCTCTGCGGTGCTCCGAAACTCCAGATCACGATGGCGAGCTCGAAGAGACGGCACTTTCAAGGAATTAATCCGGGAAGGAGCAAGCGAAGGAAAGATCACGTTGCGGTGACATTTGGCGTGAAGTTGAACTTCGTGGATCGAGGGTCACCTTTGACGTTGCTGACTTTCCATTGCCTTACAATGGAATACTTGGCCGTCCAGCACTTGCCAAATTCATGGCAGCCTCTCACTATGCATACAACATGCTGAAGATGCCAGGCCCGATAAGTATCATCTCTGTCCCTGGCGACAAGAAGAATGCTCTTATCTGCTCCGACAAGATCTACCGGGAAGCAGCAGCTGCAGCTGATTGCAAGCCACTTGCCGCTGAAGCTCCCGGGGGGAAGAAGAAGACCAAGTCCGGCAAGAGCTCTGTTGCCCACTCCGGCAAGCGCACCTCTTCGGAGTGCTGCGCTACCGTCGAGGACGCACCATCGAGCTCCACCACAAGTGTAAGAAGACGGCGACAGCTCCACCAGAGACCAAGAAGGTGTCCGCCAAGGAGGACGGCACCGGTGGTACCTTCACCATCGGTGCCTCTCTCGACCCTAAATAGGAAGGCGCGCTCGTTGCTTTCTCTCAGGCAAACGTCGACGTGTTTGCGTGGCAACCGTCTGACATCCCCGGTGTTCCCAGGAAAGTAATTGAGCACCATCTTGCCGTTTGTCCTCATGCACGGCCCGTCAAGCAGAAAGTCAGGAAGCAGGCAGTGGAGCGCCAAGAATTCATCACAGAAGAAATCAAGAAACTGGAAGCAACAGGCCTTGTCAGAGGAGTGCTCCATCCTACGTGGATGGCCAATCCTGTAGTTGTATGCAAGGCTAACGGGAAATGGAGGCTTTGTATCGAATTTATCGATGTCAATAAAGCTTGTCCCAAAGACCCATTTCCCTTGCCACGCATCGACCAGATTGTTGACTCCACGGCCGGATGTGATTTGCTTTCATTTCTGGATTCAGACTCAGGAGATCATGAGATCTTCATGGCAGAAGAGGATGAGGAGAAGACCGCATTCATCACCCCATGTGGCACATACTGTTTTGTACGGATGCCCTTCGGGTTAAAGAATGCCGGTTCAACGTTTGCAAGAGTAGTCCATGACGCTTTTGAGCCGCAAATGCACAGAAATGTGGAAGCCTACATGGATGACATAGTGGTCAAAAGCAAGGACAAGGCAACTCTGATTCAAGATTTAGACGAAACCTTTGCAAATCTGCGCAAGATCAACCTCAAGCTCAACCCCGAGAAGTGCGTGTTTGGAGTCCCTTCCGGCAAGCTTCTCGGGTTCTTCGTGGTCTCTCGGGGGAATTGAAGCCAATCCCGACAAGATCAAGGCCATTGAGCAGATTGAAGCACCAAAGCGCGTCAAGGATGTCACGAAGGCTTGCCGGTAGCGTAGCTGCTCAAAGAGTTTATCTCTAGGTTCTGCTGAAGCGCATACGCCATTTTCAAAATCTTGAAAAAGGCAGGTCCGATGAGATGGACTCGAAGCGGAGGCTGCGCTGCGAGACTTGAAGAGATACCTGTCCTCCAATCCAACACTTGTCGCACATAAGCCAAAAGAAAAGTAGATGCTATATATATAGGAAACCAATCAAGTGGTTAGTGCAGCGTTAGTATCGGATAGGGAGGCGGATGATTATCTAGCAACCATGGCAGATGCATCCAAATGACAAGCTGTGGGGCTTCACCGGCAAGCTCTGGTCCCGACAAGGATGGATCTGCAGACACACGAGAAGGTGCAGAAAAGAATGGTGCAGCGCCAGGTTTACTTTGTCAGTTCCCTTCTGCAGGGGGCTAGGTCAAGGTACTCTGGTGTGCAGAAATTGCTTTTCGGCCTCCTCATGGCCTCGAGAAAGCTGCGTCATTACTTTCAGGCACATGAGATCACAGTTGTCACTCGTTTTCCGCTGAAGAGGATACTTCAAAATCCAGAGGCAACAGGCAGGGTTGTCGAGTGGGCACTGGAACTGTCAAGCTTTGGCCTCAAGTTTGAAAGCACTTCAACTATCCAAAGCAGAGCATTGGCGGAGTTCATAGCAGAATGGACGCCAACACGGATGAAGAAATCTTAAACGAGCATCCCGTCAAGGAAGCAAGCAAAGAGTGGCTGATGTACTTTGATGGTGCCTTCGCTGCAAGGCGCCGGTGCGGGCGTGCTACTTGTCGCACCCACCGGAGAGCACCTCACGTACGTAGTCGAGATGCTCTTTCCCAAGGATCAAGCAACAAACAATAGTGCAGAGTATGACGGTTTGCTTGCCGGTCTCAAGATCGCATGATGAGACCTTGGGATCAAGAAGCTCATTGTCAGGGGTGACTCACAGCTTGTCATCTGCCAAGTGAACAAGAGTAATCAGAGTCCATTGATGGAAGCTTATGTTGATGAAGTGAGAAAGCTAGAAGAGCACTTTGACGGCCTGCAGATGGAATATATTCCAAGAGCTCAGAACGACATTGCTGATGGCCTGTCAAAGTGCGCCGCACTTAAGTTACCTGTGGAACCAGGGATTTTTGTGCTCAAGCTGACTCAACCGTCTGTAACACCATCAACTGGACAGAGCAAGAAGAGGAAGTTGATCTCTGGTGACTACTTTCCGGCAGAGCTTCCCGAAGCCGCCGCCAAGAAGGTCCCCAAGATCGACACCAACAGTGCTGGGGAGCAGTCTACTCCGGCAAGCCCCATGGTTTGTTTCGTTGAAGCAGACGCTCCCGACAAGTTTTGCTCCGGCAAGCTTGCCGGGGAACGTCAAGCTCCGGCTGAGCCGCAGGTTCTCACCGTGGAAGCTGATGTTCCCGCAGCAGCAGATGTGCCTTTAGTCCTTGTTGTCGAGCCGCAAGCTCCAAAGATGGGCAGCAGATTGTCCATTTCCTTGAAGGAGAACTTCCGAAGAGCAAGAAGAAGCGGAAAGAGTAGCCCGGCAGTCAAGTATGTACCAGTTTGTCGACAAAGACACCTGCATGTAAGAAGACTCAACGGTGTGAAATTGAAGTGTATTCACCGGGAAGACGGACAAAGGCTGTTGGCAGAGATACACGGAGGCATATGTGGTCATCACATTGGCGCCAGGGCACTTGCCGGCAAAGCATTCCGGCAAGGTTTCTTTTGGCCGACAGCCCTCCAGGATGCAACTGCACAAGTAACCAAGTGTGAAGCGTGCCAGTTCCATTCCAAGCAGATACACCAGCCAGCTCAAGCTCTCCAGACGATCCCTTTATCCTGGCCATTTTCGGTGCGGGGCTCGACATCCTCGGCCCCTTTCCCCGAAGTTGTCGGGGCTTTGAGTACTTATGCGTTGCAATCGACAAGTTCACAAAGTGGCCGGAAGTGGAAGCGATGAGGAAGGTGACAGCCTGATCGGCGATCCAAGTTCTTGGTCGATTGTTTGCCGCTTCGAATCCCTAACAGGATCATCACCGACAACGACACGCAATTCACGAGCCGCACCTTCATGCAGACGTCCAAGATCTTGGCGCCAAGGTTTGCTTTCGCTTACATTGCTCATCCGAGAAGCAACGGTCAAGCGGAGAGGGCAAATGTTGAAGTGCTGCGTGGGCTCAAGACCAGAACTTTTGACAGGCTGCACAAGTGCGGAAGAAACTGGATTGAGGAGCTGCCGGTGGTTCTTTGGTCGATCAGGACGACGCCAAATCGAGCCACTGGCCAGACACCTTTCGCTCTAGTATATGGAGCAGAGGCAGTTCTCCCCACGGAACTCGTATACGGATCGCCTTGAGTGCTTGCTTATGATGAGCTTGAGGAAGAGCAGCTGCGGCAAGATGACGCGCTGCTCCTTGAGGAAGATCGTCTTCAGGCTGCTGTACGAGCTGCTCGGTACCAGCAAGCTTTGCACCGCTACCATAGCCGCAAAGTTAATGCCATAAGTGTCGAGGAAGGCGACCTTGTTCTTCGGCGCGTTCATCTTCGGCGCGTTTAGTCCGCCAAGAATTCCTACAAGTTGACGCCGAAGTGGGAAGGCCCTTACCGGGTGAAACGAGTCACTAGGCCTGGCGCTGTCCGCCTTGAGAACGAAGATGGCATTCCGGTGAGCAACTCCTGGAATATTTAGCATCTTCGTAAGTTTTACCGTAGAGGCGCGATTGCGGAACCTGTTCCGGCAACCACCTTTTGTACAAGTCTTGCCGCTGTTGCATGTAATCCTTTGTACAAAGCCATGCAGACCCGTGCATAAGTAAAGCTAGCGTGCTTCGCACACCTTGTCGATTTCATGCTTTTTATTTCTATTTGCATGCGTTATCTGACACTTTGTGCACCACCTACCCCTGGTAAGTGATAACGAGCCATAAGGCTCCATATCTTTATTTTCTCTTCTTTCTCTTTCTCAAAGAAAGGAAGGTTCCCTCGCACACAAGTTTGCCGGGGGGAAAGGAGAAGATAATGGTGTGGACCAAGTGTCGCTCAAGGAAGTCTAGCCTTACCGGGAAGCAAACGACAGAAAAGCTAAGTTGCCAAAGTTTGAGCAATCAGTTTTAAAAATTTTAAGTTATCTTCCTTGAACGACCGAACTTTGTATGGAAAACACATGCTTGTGAGAGGAACCAACTTCGTAGCTAGTTGCGCCCTTACTTTGTTTCGAGTCCGCTCAACAACTTAAGTGAGCTGCGACTAGTTGCGACAAGGTTGCTTGTCGGAGCGGCACCGCCAAAGAAGTGCCGACGTCTCAAGACTTCAAACACAGTGCCCGCGCCGACAAGTTCCCTAAAAGCATAGGGCAAAAACATACAAAGGAAGGAATCAAGTAAAGGAAATAACATAGCGATTGATACCCAAAATAAAGTTATATTACAAGATAGCTTGCCGCAGCTCTAATGGATTGTTCCTATGACATGACCAGCAGCGGCAAGAGAAAGAGAAAATGGGTGGCCTAATCTACGCGATCGCCCTCAACCCTCTTGATTCCGCTCACCCTGTCCACAATGGGTGCGACAAGGGTCTTGAGCGCCTCCACATCAGCATCCGGCGGCAGGGACTTGAGGACATTGGTGAGGTTGAGGCCTGGGTTGCGGAAGGCCACCTTCATCAACACCTTTTGGAGAGCTCCCGCGCAAATCTGGCGCGACTCCTCGGCCAGCTGCTTTGGGACTTCTTCCCGGAGTCGCTGGAGGGCCTTCACCACGCCCTTGAAGAACAAGCTAAGCTTGGCGCTGGGTTGGAGGTGCTCGTCGGAGGAGTATCCAAGATCCACCATCCCGGCTCCATCGGCTCCTGTTGATGGCTGCAGCAGTATCCACGAGACCCTCGGTCCAGTGCTCCACATTCTCCCTCAAGGCATCCTGGGCGGCAGCAACACTCGCCAGCAGCCCCTCGTCGGCCTTGATCTTCTCCTTTAAGGCCACCTCCTGCTCCCTGGCGCCATCTAGCGTCTGAGTCAAAGTAGTTAGCTTCAACTCAAGATCCGCGTTGGAGTACTTGGCGGCGCTGAGCTCCTTGCTCCTCTCGGCGAGACGGCCCTGCAGCTCGCCAAGAGTGTAGGCGTCCTTCTCGCGCTCGTGCTTGAGTGCAGCAAGCTCCTCGCCACTCTCCTTGAGACCGGCCTCCAACTGCGCCACCTTCGTCTCCAGCTCCTTCTTGGGGGCCTCGGCAGCTGCGGCAACATCCTTTGCTTCCTTGAGAGCCCCGCCAAATGTTTGCTCGCGCATAGCAAGATCCTCCTCGTGGCTGTCAAGGTTAACCTTCTGCTGCACCAACTCACCTTCCTGCGCGGACAGCCTTCTGTTCCTCCTCAGCTTCAGCCTTCTCGAGGATGAAGGCCTTGCGCTCCTCTGCCAAGGACCGGAGAGCTTCCTGGTTGCGGCCCCGGAGCTCCTCCGCGCGCTTCTTGATGTCTGCTCCCGCCTTCGCGACAAGCGCCTCCCGGGATTCTAGCTTGTCTTGTCGGGCGTGGTAGAGCGACAACAGCTTCCGCAGCAGCTACTCCTCCTCAGGCTCGCCGCTGCTGCTGCTTAGCGCGTCGACTAGCGTCAGTCCAGCGGAGGCGAGCAGCTCTTCATCGAAGGTTTCTCCTTCGCCGGTGCCTCGGAGCTCGACTCCCATGGGAGCTTGATGAAGACGCCATCGCCGCCTTCAAATAGGCGCCGGTTGGGGCTCTTGAGCCCGGCTGCGGCAGCGGCGGAGGGATCGGCGGTCGGCGTAGCGCCTGGCGCTCCTGCAGCCTCAGGGCCATCAGTGCGATCGTCGGACCCCTCGCCAGCTTCTGCGGCGGCAGCTTTGGCGGCCTCTTCGCTGGCGGGCCCGTCCGCGCCGGCTTCTTCTTCCATGGCGGCGGCTTCATCAGTGTTGTCGCGCGCGTCCTCCTCGCCGGCGGCCTCGGTCTCCATTGGCTCTGTGGCGGATGGATGAAGAAAGTCAAGCAAATATTCAAAGGCAAAATCAGAAGAAGAAGAACACAAGGGAAGTTTTCAGGAAAGAAGATTACCTGTGCCAGGGTCTGCGGTCACGGTCTCCGTCGCCAAGGGATCACTGGTGTGGTCCCTTGCCGGAGAACTGCCCCTTGCCGGAGAAATCTCCCTTGCCGGAGAACGCTCCCTTGCCGGGGAATCCTCCCTTGGCGGCGTAGTCGAAGCAGAAGGAGGCTGCTCTGCTCCTACACAAATCAACAGTCAGATATCAGCAAAGAAAGAGCACCCATGCACGCCGAACAGCAAGAAGTAGACCATATACTTACGCTGGGGGCTGCGCTGGGGGCTGCTTTGAAGAAGAGTTTCCTCATCCGGCAAAGTGGTCTCGGACGCGCCTCCTGCTATCGCAGTGGGTTCGTCCTCAATGACAACTACCGGGGTCTTGGCTCTCTTCGACATTCTCCGAGCCAGCATCCTGAAAAGGAATGGGATCAGAGTAAAGCAAACCAGATACAAGACAAAGCAACAAATCGAAGAATTACAAGTACAGCAAAGAATCTTACTCTTCTTCTTCCTCGTCGGAGCTGAGCGCGGAAAGGTCAAATTCTGGCCCGCCTCCTGTACGACGAGGCGTAGGAGTGGGTTCCCTTGGATGCTTGGCAGGAGCGGAACCGGTGGTCTGCGAGGGCCCCGCTCCTGTTGCCGCAGCGGCGTGAGGTGCTCCAGCTGCAGTGCTTGCCGCGATGGAGCGCGCGCATGTGGCTGCGGCTGTTGGCCCGTCTGCCACCCCGCTACGTCTCGGCCTTGCAAACGCCTCCTTGGTGGAGCAGGGCTCCGCCATGATAAGCTGCTTGGAGGCGGGGAGGATGCGCCCTCGGCGGGTTCGCTCGACTCGGCTTCAGGCTCGGCAAGCTCCTCCTCGCCGGCAAACTCCTTTCGCTCGACAAGGCTTGCCGCCTCTGCTGCCTCTGCCTCCTCCACGGTGAAGCCAAACTCGCCCGCGGCGGCCGCTGCCGCCTCCTCCCGACTGGTGGCGTCGCTGCATCTCATCGTCGATAGTGTCGCGGTGAGGCCCCTACCTTTCGTCGGGGCGGACCGGCATTTCTACCAGATTGTCAAAGAACTGCCACACGACGTCATCTGCAGGCTCTTGCCAAGTTCGGACAATTCCATGCGAGTCGCATAACGGCATCATTGCACGGATGCGGTCAAGCACGGAGTTGTTGCACAGCGGATCGACGCCCCTCGGCAACCTAAACATCTCCGGATGGTCAGGATCGGGCTTGAACAGCTCTAAAAGCATTGCGTCAAGCTCCAAGATAGTGAAGTTGAAGTTGAGTCCCGGGCGCAGCCTCATGATATCTGCTGCGTTCTGAAATTCCTGTGCAGGTCTCCTTCTCTCTGCAAAGAGCGTCTGGGCGAAGAAAGTCCGCGCCAACAGCGTTTACGGTGAGTCCGGCAAGTCTGAGGCGAAGGATTCGGGTGACTGCGATCTTCAGCCTAGCGTCTTCCGGGGCCAGATTGCTCCAATCGTTGCCGCGCACTACTGGGGTTTGGCGCTGGGCGGTAAATGGCTGCGGGTTCTCCTCGACAATCCAGCACCAATCTGCCCTCCATTCCTCCCATTTGCTATGGAGCTCTCCCTCCAGATAGGCCTCCTTCTTGCCGATGCTGGAGATCCATGCAATTCCTCCGGCAAGGGGCTCCCCTCTCTCGACTCGGGGTAAAAAGAAGTGGCGGAAAAGGGCTACATTTGGGTGGACTCCGACAAAGTTTTCGCAGAGATGTGCGAAAACTGCCATGGTCAGAACGGCGTTGGGGGTCAAATCAAGGAGGCGGAACCCGTAGGTGTTCATGATGTCGCAGAAGAATTCAGAGAAAGGCGGGCAGAGCCCGCAGTAGAAGAAGAGCGCGAAGAAGGGATACCCAGTCGGGGCCAGTTCCGCAGCAGCGGCGGGGAGTACCTTCGTGCGCGGATGCGCTCGCGTCTCCGTCGACCAGAAGAGGTAGTAGTTCTCCCTCAGCTCCCTCGCGGTGAGCTGAGGGGGGAAGATGGCCCGCTCCTTCCGCAGCGCCGCAAGCCGCTGCGCCTCGGCCGACTTCACGGCCTTCCCCTTGTCGGCTTTCGGGCCCATGGCGGAGGCGGTGGAGGAGGTCAAGGCGTTGATGATGCTGGTGGCGATGAAGTGAGCGCCGCTCTCTTCAGCCTTGAGAAGAAGGGGGGAGCAGCGGTGGTTTTTCGATGGGACAACAACTGGAAAGGTAGGCGACGTGCCCCTGTTTCCCCTGCTTATAAGGAGGGAGGGGGCGGACATTCCGATTTTCCGAATAAAGAAACCCCCACGATCTCGCCCACGATCTCTCACACGACGCCGCACTCGGCGCGTGCTGCCTGTGGAGGGCGTGGTTGGTCCGGGATGAGTTATGGTGTGACCCGGCCGCGTGTGCCTGCCCTGGTTTGGGCCTGGCCCAACAGCGGCACCGTGTGTGGCCCAGGCAGGGGCTCCTGCCGGTGTACTAGAGTAGGGGTACCCTAGTATCCCGAACTTGTGCATGGGCAGTTGCAGCCCTCCGCGGCAAGGCTTACCGGGTGACCGCCAAGGTCCTCCGTGGTTCCTGTGGAGCCATTCAAGAACAAAGTATTTAGGCACATAGGAGACAAGGCCCCGGCAATAGGAGCTTGCCGGGAAGGCCACCCAAGGCACCTACAAGACGAGGCCCCGGCAAGAGGAGCTTGCCGGGAAGGCCCAATGAGCGACAAGCTTCCGGGCGCGACAAGACAACAACCGCAGCAAGGCGCTTGCCGCGGCAGACCACCTCTCTGTACCTACGCTCCAGCACATCCACTAACGTGTCGCCCTGGGACCTTTCCAGGCGCGCGTGGCGAGAGGCTGTGCAGCCAGCGGTGCGAGGTGGCAAGCAGCGCTGACAAGATTGCCATCGTGGCAAGCGGTGGCGCCCCTGACGGTCCCTGTTTGCACTGTTAGGGCGACGTAGACGGGCATTTAATGCCTTTGTCCCATGCCGTCGTGGTTAGGTATGGTACATCGTGACCTTGTACAAGTAGGTGTACCAACCACTACTTTTCCATTTGTACCCTTGTCTACGTTGCCGCCTGTCGGAGACCCCTTGAGCATATAAAAGGAGGCCCATGCGCAACGTAGAGAAGGTCGGTCAGTTCCCCCACGCTCAGTCTCGTTAGCAGCTCGTGTGTACTGTAGCACTCAGCGCTCCTGAGCAAGAACGCAATACACCTAGACATGCAGCAGTAGGAGTGTTATCTCTCCGGAGAGCTCCGAAGCTGGGTAAACCTCTCGCGTGCTTCGCCTCGATCTGCTCTTCGTGCGACCTTCGCTCCCCGCCGAACCGAAAGGGGCTCGGTCCGCCGGTCCCATAGTTGTTCGTGGGCCAGATCAGCCTGCCCCGACAAGAAGGTTCGCAGCGACAACGGAACGGAGTTCAAGAATGCAAATGTGGACACCTTTCTTGACGAAGAAGGGATTTCACACGAGTTCTCGGCTACGTACACACCTGAACAAAATGGAGTTGTTGAGAGGAAGAACCGGACGCTCATCGAAATGGCGAGAACGATGCTTGATGAGTACAAGACGCTGAAGCACTTTTGGGCAGAAGCAGTTGAGACATCTTGTCATGCAACAAATCGCATGTATCTTCACAAGCTACTCGGCAAGACGGCATACGAGCTACTCACCGGTAACAAACCCCAAGTTGGATTCTTTCGAGTATTCGGCTCAAAGTGCTACATTCTTGATAAGCATCGTCGTTCTAAATTTGCTCCTAAGTCTCATGAAGGTTTCCTACTAGGTTATGGCTCAAACTCTCACACTTACCGTGTCTACAACAAGTTCACCCGAAAGGTTGAAGAGACGGTAGATGTGAAGTTTGATGAATCTAACGGCTCGCATAAGTAGAGCAATTGCCAATTGATGTAGGAGACAAAGATCCTTGGAAGCAATCCAAGACTTGTCTATTGGCAAGGTCCGTCCAACGGAGGTGAAGGAGAGTACCTCGTCCGTCCAAGTGGACGCTTCTACTTCACGACAAGGTGAACCAAGAGTTGATCTGAAGCATCCACAAGTGGGACACACCAAGATGAAGAAAAGCGAGGAAGTGCATCAAGATGAACGTCAACAACCTCCTTCTCCACCACGACAAGAGAACGACAACGCCAACAATGAAGAAGGCCAAGAAGAAGAACAAGATGAAGAAGATGTTCAATGAAGACCCAAGCAAAAGCTTTCACGAGTTCGAGCAAGAATTGCTAAAGACCATCCCGTCGAGCAAGTCTACAATGATATTCAAACCGGGAGAATCACTCGCTCTAAAACTCGTTTAGCTAACTTCTGTGAAAACTATTCTTTCATCTCTAGCATTGAACCTATGAAGGTCGAAGAAGCATTGGAAGATCCGGATTGGATAAATGCTATGCATGAAGAGCTACACAACTTTGAGAGGAACCAAGTTTGGACATTGGTTGAGAAGCCCGACAACAACCACAACATCATCGGTACCAAATGGGTGTTTAGCAACAAGCAAGATGAAGATGGACAAGTAGTTCGCAACAAAGCACGTCTCGTAAGCCCAAGGCTACACACAAGTCGAAGGTATGGACTATGGTGAGACTTACGCCTGCTGTTAGACTTGAGTCCATTCGCATCTTTCTGGCCTATGATAATCACCATGATATCACCTTGTACAAAGTGGACATTAAAAGTGCTTTTCTAAATGGTGAAATAGAGGAGGAAGTTTATGTTAAACAACCTCCCGGCTTTGTTAATCCTAAGAAACCCAATCATGTTTACAAACTTCACAAAGCTCTTTGTGGACTTAAACAGGCTCCTAGAGCATGGTATAAATGCTTGACCAAGTTCCTTATCGAAAAAGGCTTTGAAATTGGGAAAATTGATTCCACACTTTTTACTAAAAGGGTTAATGGAGAATTATTTGTATGCCAAATTTATGTTGATGATATCATATTTGGATCAACTAACCCTCATTTTAGTGAAAAGTTTGGGAAGCTAATGTCGGAGAAGTTTGAGATGTCTATGATGAGTGAACTCAAATTCTTTCTTGGTTTGCAAATCAAGCAAACTAAGGAAGGTACTTTTGTCTTGCAAACAAAGTACACCAAGGACTTATTCAAGAAGTTCAATATGCAAGAATGCAAAGGTATGAATACACCCATGCCTACTAGTGGACCTCTTGACTTAACCAAAGATGGTGAACCGGTTGATCAAAAGGTATATCGCTCTATGAATGGTTCATTGTTATATCTATGTGCTTCATGTCCTGATATTATGCTAAGTGTGTGCATGTGTGCACGATATCAAGCTGCCCCTAAATAATGTCATCTTAAGGCCGTGAAAAGGATAGTGAGATACTTAATCCATACACCAAGTTTTGGCATTTGGTATCCTAAGAGGGCCTCTTTCGATCTTGTTGGCTATTCCGACTCGGACTATGCCGGAGACAAGGTTGATAGAAAGTCCATTTCGGGTACTTGTCAATTTCTTGGTAGATCTCTTGTCTCTTGGTCCTCCAAGAAACAAAACTCGGTATCCTTATCCACCACCGAAGCTGAATATATTGCCGCTGGTTCATGTTGTGCTCAATTACTTTGGATGACCCAAACTCTTAAAGATTATGGGATATATGTGAGACATGTTCCATTGCTTTGTGATAATGAAAGTGCTATCAAAATTGGTCATAATCCTGTGCAACATTCTCGAACTAAGCATATTGAAGTTCGTCATCATTTCATTCAAGATCATGTTGCTAAGGGTGACATTGATCTTAAGCATGTTCGCACCGAAAAGAAATTAGCGGATATATTCACTAAACCTCTTGATGAGAAAGTATTTTGCAGGTTAAGAGGAGAATTGAACATCATTGATGCTTCAAACTTGGAGTAGAAACTCCATTGGATACATGCAAGACATGAGCTTATGACCAATCCTTGATATTTCTCTTATGATGAAAAACTTATGTCTTGGATATATTTGTATCTTGCATGTTATCTAACCCATGTACGTACTTGGTTGAATCAAATTCCATGTGGTTGAAACCTACTCATATCTTGAGCAATCTCTACATCACCAAGTCTCTACACAAGGTGGTTGAAGACAAGGAAGCACGAAACCATTCAAACATATCCTTTGACAAACTCTATGTTGAGTTTCGTGATTGTCATTTTTGGATATACAAGTGCTCTTCCTTGCAAGAACTAACCCATGTAGGTAGATGGACTCAAATTCCAAGTGGTGCTCCAAATTCTTGATGAGCTACATCAACCTTGAGCAACCCACGCAAGTTCAACTACATGGACAACACCACCAACCAAGGTATGTTATTCCATCTTAGATAAGCTTTACTCCGAGTCATGAGTTAAAGCAACTCGACAAGATGTGAATACATCAAGATGCTTAAACGAAAAATGGAAACCCCATTTTGAGCTTAAACGATGAGTATGGCCTATGATCAAGTGATCTCACTTGACTCCTAAGTCAATATACTCTAATATAGGTGACTTTGTCACGACCATCTCTAGATGAAGTTCTCCTGTGTTCTTTTCTGAATGTTTGCATTTGTCTCATGCATTTGTGTTTCCCCTTTCAAAAAAATACTTCATCTAGATTTCTTTCTGTTTTCTCTGCATTTTCTGCATCCAATTCCTTGCATATCTTTCAGTTAATTCCTTGCAAATCTTTGTGAGATCTTACTAGTCTAGTGAGCTGGGGTGACAAGTGTTCTCTCTGCGATGAACTCGGTTACACCAATTTGTTATTTTCGGTCCAACCGAATCTTTTCGGTACGACCGAAGCATACCACTCGGTGCCACCGATTTCATAACAGGAAAAACTCTTTGCCACATATTTTGTGTTTCTTCTGATCCAGCTCCACTCAATGAATCTTGTCCTCTACAAGCATCACATTTTTATCATTGCTTTATGTTGTGACTCAAGGATCAAACCCATTCACGACAAATTCTAGAGTGGGAGAGAGAGATTACATCTTTATCAAGCCCTTCTTGGAAATTGATGTCAAATGGGGAGAGAGAGATCACATCAAAGCTTATCATTTAGAGAGAGAGATCACATCAGAGAAGGAAAGAGAGATCCTTCAGGTGGAGAGAGAGATCTCCAGGGGGAGAGAATACTAGTAGAAAGTATTTCTCAAGGATCCCAGAAGCTTGGTGTTCAAGAGGAGAGATGTCCACATGTCTTCTTGAGGGAAGAGACATGTTCATATGATTTGTTGTGCTAAATTTTGTCTTAGCATACATTAGCTCTGAACTTTAGCTCTGATCATCATTCATATCTTTCAGCTCTGTTTTCCTTCAGCTCTGATTTTCTGTTCCCTATCTTCTCCCAGTATCCCATGTTAGATTCAGGGGGAGCAAGACATCTAAGGAAAGAGATCATTTAAATTCATTGCATATCTTTACTCTTGGGGACATGTCTAATCCAATGTGGTACTCAGTACTCACTCTCTACATGTCATCCCAGTCTTGGTATTCTTGTGGTTTCTTCTGTTTGCTCTGGCTAGTAGATGTATCTATGTTATCTAACCTTGTTTACACAGGTTCATTCCATCCTAAGCCAACTCAAGACCACAAGGTAAGTATATACATCACAATCATGTGTAAGAGGAATTCTTGCTGATGTACATACTGTTTGCAAGAAGGACTCATGGGCATGAAGGTATTCTCTTTAATACTTTTTGGTCTGATGCATATAGCCAAGATACATGTAACACATTGCCTGCTCTATCATGGTTATGCTATCACATGCTTCTATATTTCATATTCACATGATTGCATACATGTAGGGGAGCCTATGCTTGTTACATGTCTTTCCAAAGCTTTACTTGCTATTCTTTATATCTTTATCTAAAGCTTTGATGTATGTTGCCATCAATTACCAAAAGGGGAGATTGAAAGCACAAGTGCTCCCTAGGTGGTTTTGGTAATTAATGACAACATATCTCTTGTTGGACTAACACTTTTATCTAGTATGTTTCAGATAAGTTCAACAATGGAGTGGCATGGACTAAAGGATGTGGGAACTCCTTCAAGATGCTAAGGTCAAAGGATTGGCTAAAGCTTCAAGCTCAAGACACTTCATTTTACATTTTAGTGATCCAAGATCACATTGAGTCTATAGGAAAAGCCAATACTATCAAGGAGGGATGAGGTTTTGCTTAATGAGCCTCTTGCTTCATGTGCTTAGTGATATGCTCCAAAATCCTCAACTATTTTCCCCCTTCCACACAAATGTCCTAAACCTAAAGTCAAACTCGGCCCCACTGATTCTTTCTATCCGGCGCCACCGAGTTTGGATGTCTTAGCCACTACCACAAACCCTAGGCAAATCGGTCTCACCGATAGGGATCTCGGTCTCACCGAGATGGGATTGTAATCTCTCTGTGTATGTCCATTATCAAAATCGGTCTCACCGAGTTTGAGCAATCGGTACTACCGAGATTACAATGCAAACTCTCTGGTTAACTTATTATCAAAATTGGTCCCACCGAGTTTGATAATCAGTCGAACCAAGTTTGCCTGACCAACTCTCTAGAAAGCTTATCACCAAAATCGGTCCCACCGAGATTGTGTAATCGGTCTTACCGAGATTACATTATGCCCTAACCCTAACCGAATCGGTCCCACCGAGTTGCATTCCGGTCCCACCGAAAACCCTAACGGTCACATTATTTGCTAAATTGGTCTGACCGAGTTAAACGATTCGGTCCCACCGAGTTTGGTAAATTGTGTGTAACGGTTAGATTTTGTGTGGAGGCTATATATACCCCTCCACCTCCTATTCATTCGTGGAGAGAGCCATCAGACTGAACCTACACTTCTAGCATCCTATTTCTGAGAGAGAACTACCTACTCATGTGTTGAGGCCAAGATATTCCATTCCTACCATATGAATCTTGATCTCTAGCCTTCCCCAAGTTGCTTTCCACTCAAACCCTCTTTCCACCAGATCCAAATCCTATGAGAGACAGTTGAGTGTTGGGGAGTGTGGGGACCCCGACTCATAAGTCGAGATCACCGAATGCACGTGTACAGTGATCCCAGAGATCAATGCTCACTGAACACACAGAAGCTGAATAACAAGAGTCTTACATCCATACGTACCATTTTACACAAGTAGGACCATTATGGTCAAGTCTTGAGTGTATCATCGCAATGAAATCTTCAATAACAACTTGGACCCATGCCATCCGCCTTAACCCTACGGGCATTCCGACCGAAGCGTCCTAGCTCACATGTTCGTCACTGAAGTATTCTTCATTACATCCTGTTCTTTCATGCCTGGCCAATAAAATAACTAGTGGCAAGCCAATGAGTACTTTGAATGTACTCGCAAGCAACCCAAGGGTGATAACAAAATAATTATGCAAGGCACTACTGCTAATTTGGCATTTTTGCGGAAAGCTAGTTTTTCTCATGGAAGTATGATCAACATTTATCAAGGATATGAATGCGTCTGCAACAAGTATTAGGAGGTTACAAACATCAACATCGAGAGAGAGTTATGAACAACTCATGCTCAAGCTCTTCGTGGCTTCCTCACGAATCACGTCAATAGATTTACCAAACCGTGTTGTTTGTCAGAAACATATGGACGTAGTCTAAGCAGCACCACCAACTGTCCTTGACCGTGGACACGGCTATTCGAATAGTTTTACACTCTGCAAAGGTTGCACACTTTACCCACAAGATCCGGGGAACTTCCGTGTCATCCACGACCCGCGGTACCTCAAGTACCCGGGGTAAGCACCCGATCACTATCTTTCCCTAGATGATACTAACACAGAGTCCACTCGATTGGTAGTAACCCCTGTGCCCAACATTTCACAACTTAAAATTGTGGAGCCTCGCTCCCATATTCATCACAAACCACTGGAACGGGGTACCAACGGTGTGTCCGGTGCCCCATAAAAATGTTCTTGGCCACCCTACCTGGCACGACCCCGTCCCGAGAGAGAGCACCAACTCTCCCCCGTCACTAGTAATGCGGGCTCCAAGCTAGTATCGGCCTAGGGAATCAATAATGCCCTTTCCCATACAAGGGTAGAGTGGTTGTGCATGTAAGGTTGGGAGAGTCGACAAATCTTAAATCTAATCCGTCTCTGTAAACAACACTTTTTATCGGGCCTCGGTACACTACCTCTCCACCAAGTAGTGACCTAGTTCATCATCATCTCCCAGGGGCATTAGTGGCACCCACTGGGCTTTTTGCAAGTATGTCAAACCACACTTGTTTCTTTCCATGCATAACCCTAACCCGCTTTGCATAGCAACTACTTTAGCATCCTATCTACTCCCACTCGCATAACCCTCATAAGAAGGTAGGGTCATGCACAATGCAAGTATCAATGAGGAAGTAACAGAGGCAACCAACCAACGTGGTTTACCATCTCACCATGATTCCGATGCAACAATAATAAGTGATATATGACATGCATAAAAATGGTTTCATGGACATGGTCAAAGGGATGCTTGCCTGGTTCATCTGAGTCTTGAAATCTTCTGGTCCTTCTCCATGTACTCGGTCTACTTCGTCAACTAACGTCGGAAACAATCACAATAAGCAACACAACAAGGCAGGAAATATAAGTTCTCCAAAAATATTAATTTGACTTTTCTAGGACATCTCTGGTTATATGAAAAATAACTAGAGTGGTTTCATTGGAATTGGATCAGTGGATATCTCTGAACATTTCAATATGATGGAATCAAGGGGTTTATGGATTTGCAAGAAGTGTACAGAAACATGTTTTTGAAAAATGAGCAAAGGTACCCATTTAACAAACCATGATTTTAGAAGCATCTAGGAGTTCGTTTCACTGGATTTGGAGTTCAAATGAATATTCTATGGATTTGCAAAGTTGACAAATATGAAGAAATGGCTCATTATTTTGGGGGGTACAGAAAGTATTAAGAAAACTGTTCATAAACTAAGTTATGAACTTAGATGCATCTAGGAATTTGAATCATGGCATTTGGATCAAGTTTGAGCTCTTAGTGATTTTCTAAAGTTCATCACAGAAATAGGGAAAATAGGATTTGGTAAATATTTGTGAAGAAAAGGTCTCTGGAAAAATGTGCATGTTGCACCACCAGGTAGATCATGATTTATAGAGCCACTAGGAATTTGAATCATCAAATTTGGAGTCCAGTTGAATTGTTTACGGATTTTACAAGTCTACAGAAAAAGAAAAAGGAAAGGGGATTTACCTAAATGGGCTGGATCTGGGCGGTAACAGCGTGCACTGGGCGAGGCCTAACGGCTAGGCACAACTGGGCCGGCCCAACAGCTTAGCCGCACGCGCGCACGGGCCACGTCGGAGCTGGCTTTACCGGAATACGCCTCCACTTGCCAGCGTGGCCTGGAGGCTGGGCCACTCGCAAGCAGGGCCCGCCTGCAGGTCCATCTCCAACCTCCCGCGCGGTGCGACGGGAGACAGAGGGAGCGAGGCCGGACGGTGCCGGCGCTCTTCCCGACGACTCCGGCCGTCCCCGGCGACGTTCGGCATACCGACGGACTCGGGAGGCCGAGCCGCACCCATCCATGGGCCTCACGCAGGCTGGGGAGGACCGCAACAATGGTGGCCTTGACACCAGCGGACGGGGCTTTGGGGGAAGATGGATGTGGCGCCATGGGCACCAGAGCAGGAGGAAAGGAAGGGGGAGAGCTCCGCCGGTCATCTGCAGTTCCACTGGTGGCCAAAGGAGGGGCGGGGAGGCCCTGGTTTGCCGGAGCCAAGTGGAGGCCGACGGCGACCATGGAAGCGATGGAGAGGCAAGGAGAGCACGAGGGGGATAGAGAGCTTGCCCGTGAGGTTGCTGGGGGAGAGATAGAGCCAAAGGAGTAGAGAGGGGGCTCGGGGGTGGCCTTAAATGGCGAGGCAGTGGCTCTCCGTGGACGTGGCCTATGGGCATCCGCGGGAATGGCCGCAGTGGCCACGGGAGGAGGCCCGGGGCTGTCTACGGTGTTCGTGGGAGTCGAGTAGGGTGCCAGGGAGAGAGAGGGAGTGGGGAGAGGCCCTGGTGCTCGCGCGTGCGAGGCTGGGCATTGGCCGAGCCAGGCGGATCTAGGCACGCGCCGCAGGGGGTGAGAGAGAGAGGGAAAAGAGGGGGCCTGGACGGTGGCGTGTTGCGGACGTCGAGGCACCTCGACTGGCGCAAGGGGGAGGCTCGAGGTGGTCGGGGGACGCGGCCAATGGTCGGGAGCTCGCTGACGTGCTCCAGAGCGCGCAAATGGCCGGCACACGCGGCTTTTCCTCGCGTCCTCACGCGCCCACTTGTGTCTGGCAGCTGCAGGGGGAGTAAACAAGAGGGGTGGAGGCTTTGGATGCTTTGGGACTTGCCAGGAGTGAGAGAGAGGTGAGAAAGGGAGGGAAAAGTGGCTGTCCAGAGAAGAAAAATGGGGTTCTCCCCTCCTTCATCATTGCTTCCTCGGGCAGCAAAGCATCCAGGTGCTAGAGGGGGACTAGGATGGGTAGTGGTAAAAAGAAGGGCTCAAGGAGATTAGTGGAAGAGGCTGGAATTTGCATTTTAAAATTCTGCCAGAAGGTGTTTGATGATGGTTTGGGCAAGTAGATGACTTTCACTTGCCATGAGACTCCACAGGGTGAAATGTCACATATAATTAGGGCCTTCCACCAATTTGGAGCTTATTTGGGAAAAGTTGCCAATGCAACTTTTGTAAACCCTAGAAATCAGCAGAAATGGGTTCACCAGGATTTAGTCATGCAAATATATTCTCCTTGATGCACCACTTGGTGTAGTGTCATCATTTGGGGATTTGAACATGTCCACAAAAATTCAGATCAAAAGGACACACTTGTTAATGTAGAGTTGTTCAAATTTGGTTCTGGACAGGAAGGGTTTTGGGGCACTTTTATCAAGTTAACTTGTTCTCCAACTTGTGGCATTTGGTCTAGAGGAATGATTAGACCTGTTGAGCATGTTCACAAGGTTTGAGAACATTTGGACATGTTTGACAGTGCAAAGTTGTTCAAACTTGAAAGAGGACAGAAGTGGTTTTGAGAGGGTTTCATGGGGTTATGCTATTCTCCGTGACATGATACTTGCCCAGATCATCAAACATGTCATATGTGGCATGCTAGAATTTTCTTGGAATTTTGGGAGAATATTTCCTTTGTAAATATTTCAAAAGCTTGAAATATCCAGAAAGGGTTTTTGAGGGATTTGACCAATATTTTGAACATTACCATGTGTTGAAACTCATATATATGGACAATATATGTCCACTGAGTTTCCGTAAATTTTCACAAATATTTTTAAAACATAAAAACAATTTTAACCTATTAAAGACCATTTCTGGCCTTAAGAAAAGCTTTTAAATAAAATAGTAAAATAACTTTTAAAATTATATTTTTGTGGTTTCTGGGTATCCTATATCTAATAGGAGTCAAATATATTTTTGGAGAGATTTTTACTGCCCTTAATTAAGTACTTGTAGTGCAAACCTCAATTTAGGGGTTTTTGAAAAACTAAAATTTTGGAAATACTATTTGGCCAAATTATTTTTTGCAAGAAATTATTTTTATGTCCTATACACATGGCATGATCATTGGGAAAGGTTTTTGGATCAAGGATAAGGAGTATAAGGGTTGGAGGATTTATTTTATTTTTAGAGCACTTGCAAACAACAGACAAAAATCCAATCAGGACAAAGTCCCAGCACTCAAAAGCTTTTTGTCAAACCACATTTTATCACGATTTATCATCTTAAGTGTTGTGCCATGAAAATCGGGGTGTGACAGACCTACCCCCCTTACAAGAATCTCGTCCCCGAGATTCCTAGACTAGGCGCGGAAAGGAATACGGACTTAGTTGCGGGGCAGGCTTCACGTCCTCATAATGCTTCTGCTCCCGTGTGGTGCTCCATTGAACCTTGAAGTAGTTGAGGGTGTGGCTTCGTGTATGATGCTCTTCTTGATCCAGGTTGCTAATGGGTAGCTCGTGGTAGGTTAGATTGGGCTAGGGGTTGATGGCTTGGTGGTCAATGCCCTCGTAGAGATCAGGCAAGTTAGGAAGTTGGAACCACTTCCGGGGTTGTGATGCATGGAAAGCGTTGTGCACTGTGTAACCTGGTGGCAATTCCAGCTGGTAACTGTCTTCTCTTCGTCTTGTAGTGATCTCAGAGGGGATTGTTAAATCTTGGAGTGATCTCGAAGGGGGCCGATGAATCTTGGTGTGGGTCTCCTTGTCATGGAAATGCTTGGTTCCTTAGAGAGGAGTGGCTTGCAGATACACATGGTCTTTGACGCGGAAGTATACTTCTTGAAGATGGTGGTTGGTGTAGTTCTTCCTGTTAGACATGACGGTCTTCATATGTTCCTTGACTAGCTCAACGATTCTTCTTCCGTCTTCGGGTAGACGGGTATGTCATCAAAGAAGGATGACAAATAACTTGTCCAAGCGCTCCATGAAGTCTATGGGGTGCGTAAAGTAGGCTGAGGCATTGGTGATGGTCACGGTTGAGTATTGGCCAAGGTCTTATTGATCTAGAGCCAAAGCCCGAGGTCAGGATCCGGCCATGTTGTGGCTTGGTAGGACGTAAGGGTTTCAAGGATTCTAGTGTGCGAGTGAATGTTTATCATCCCATCCTTGAGCACAGTTCCTGAGATGCCAATTGTTCTATCTAGTCCTCCAAACAGATCACCTTATACCTCCGAAAGTACCAACTCGTGTAGGTCAGCACAAATCATTACTGATGCTATTATTATTTCTCATGACTCTCGAGAGGAGGCGTAACAAAATCATATATGTCTACAATCCCCAAACTCATAGGTATGTCTACCCCTAAATATCCATGGGTAGAATATACAAGCTGCTAAGCTTGAACGTGGCAATCCAAGTGCTCAACCTATTCTTCCAAGGTCTAAGATAAAGCATTTCTATCCTAAGGAAACTCGTCGTAAGCCACTCCAAGATATTGTTCCCTTCCTATGAATCAACTCCAACAACCCATTAACTACACCAATCACTACATGATCCAGTAGTTCTACAAATCCAATCTCTATGGTGTTCCACAAGATCTTCTAATGTCCTATAATCGCCAAATATTTGGAAGGGCTACCTTTCTATAGTCAGTCCACCAATTTCCATTATCATGGTCATGTAACTCCAAGGTCAAGCATATATAGGTCCCTAAATAAACTCTGACAATTATTCCAATCTCCTAGTTATGGTCCACCGAGAAACATGGTATCATGATCAAGATCATCAGTCTAAATCCAATTTACTCCAAACCATGTAAAAATTACTCTGCATCCATACTCCACTAGGGTAACCTATTTAATCCAAATCTCATGTCCAACGAGGAATCCTACATGCCTCCCTCAAGTTATTTACGTAATATCAACTATCTCCTATCAATATCATCTGATCAAGTCAAATCCTTGCACTTCCAGGAGTTTCAGCTTGCGATCATAATTGTCCTATAAATCCAATTTACTCAGGGATAATGGAAGCTATGCTAATCTATAATCATGATCCCACCATGTTCATCTACCAACATGAAAGCATCATGATCTACCAAAATCTCAGTCAATTCCTTAGGGTCCCTGATATAAACTCATCAAGTCATTTGTCCTCCGTTCCTATATCCCCAAATTGGTCTCTCCTATGGCATCATCAGTTTTGGTGCTATCTTAGGATGATAATGTGCTCGTTCGCTATGTCCACTAGTTCCATAATGAACCCAGTGCTATGTGAGGTTACAGAGGCTTAACTGGTCCACTTGTAATTCCGTGGGTTAAGCACTTGGTTAAGGATTCGAGCTGGGGTATCTTGTGAAGTCTCGAAGGGTATAGTGATGGGTTTACAGTCTTGAGAGGTAAACATAACTCTACGGGGTTGCACTTGGTCGAGGAGGTTGTAGCAAAAGTCTTCAGTGCTGGTTGGTTGCCAAAGTAGAATCCTTGGTGTATCTTGTCTTGCTAGCCTTCAGTTGAGGAGAGAGATGAGAGGGAGAGGTAGCATAAAGGAGGGGAATGCCTAAAGGGGGTTCTATAGTGCAGGTGCAAACAAACAGGTGCAAAAAGGGCCAAAAAGAAGAGGCAAGGTAAGGAACGTGATATGGTCGCATACTTGTCGCCTAGGGCAAAAGTGCGACCTATATCGAAACACAGACAAATAAAAACAAGCAACACACAATCATGGTTCTATTCGAACCATCATACGGACTCGACTGCGCATAGGGGGTACACGACTCATCCTACCCTAGGGGTTCTCGGACTCAGTAGTCGTGCCTTGTGCCTCATGCAGTCTCCTGAGTTTTCCTCAGGTGTTGCTACGTCTCTTGTTTGATGAAACGATCCGGGTTGAGCCGGAAGAATCTTCGACAACTTCTACTTTGATGAGGTGATGGGGTGATGGTGGCTCCTCGTGGCTGTCTTTGACTTAGTCTTCTCTTGTCTTCTTAATCATGATGATCGCTTTTGCTTTCTAAGCCGTCGATGGTACCAGGTAGGCAATCCTTTATGCAATAACATTATCAAGGCATAATAGCGGTCCAACCCGTCGGACACATTGTTGGGAATATCGTCACCGAGAGCGGGGGATGAAGAGAACCGTTTTTCCTGCTCACTATAGTGAGGCGGACCAGATGGCTAGGTTCTCATCCACTGGTGGTTGCCGATACAACAACGGGTAATCGGCTTGTGGTTACCCTATTAGCGATGTATATCATGATCTTGCATATCCTATGCCCCGATCATCGTAGGCTAAGGTTTCATCGTCTTGGGGCGGTGTCAAGGGTGTCACCATCTCACGGTCTTCGTGTCCTCATCCCTCGAGGATGTAACTTCATTGGTATCATCTTGTTGTGATGTCGCCAATCTTGCGTTCAGGTGATGTGAATGAATGTCTGGCGAGGCATCTTCCTTCTAGATTATCCACGAGGATTACAAGGAATCCAGTTGTCAGGGGCATAAGGGTTCTAGCGACCAAAGGTTTGAAGGGGAAGAGATCAATAAGGAAAGTATACCTTAGTTTTCGAAAAACTATGAAGGGAAGAGAAGTTTAGATAGTTTTGGAAAACTAGTAGTAGTTTCAGAAATAGTTTTACCCTAACTAACGGCCATGCTAACTAAGGCCTCCAACAGTCAGGATGGCTCTGATACCAGCTCTGTGGGGACCCCGACTCATAAGTCGAGATCACCGAATGCACGTTTACAGTGATCCCAGAGATCAGTGCTCACTGAACACACAGAAGCTGAATAACAAGAGTCTTACATCCATACGTACCATTTTACACAAGTAGGACCATTATGGTCAAGTCTTGAGTGTATCATCGCAGCGGAAATCTTCGATAACAACTTGGACCCATGCCATCTGCCTTAACCCTACAGGCATCCTGACTGGGAAGCGTCCTAGCTCGCATGTTCGTCACCGAAGTATTCTTCATTACATCCTGTTCTTTCATGCCTGGCCAATAAAATAACCAGTGGCAAGCCAATGAGTACTTTGAATGTACTCGCAAGCAACCCAAGGGTGATAACAAAATAATTATGCAAGGCACTACTGCTAATTTGGCATTTTTGCGGAAAGTTAGTTTTTCTCATGCAAGTATGATCAACATTTATCAAGGATATGAATGCGTCTGCAACAAGTATTAGGAGGTTACAGACATCAACATCGAAAGAGAGTTATGAACAACTCATGCTCAACCTCTTCGTGGCTTCCTCACGAATCACGTCAATAGATTTACCAAACCGTGTTGTTTGTCAGAAACATATGGACGTAGTCTAAGCAGCACCACCCAACTGTCCTTGACCGTGGACACGGCTATTCGAATAGTTTTACACTCTGCAGAGGTTGCATACTTTACCCACAAGATCCGGGGAACTTCCGTGTCATCCACGACCCGCGATACCTCAAGTACCCGGGGTAAGCACCCGATCACTATCTTTCCCTAGACGATACTAACATAGAGTCCACTCGATTGGTAGTAACCCATGTGCCCAACATTTCACAACTTAAAATTGTGGAGCCTCGCTCCCATATTCATCACATATCACTGGCACGGGGTACCAACGGTGTGTCCGGTGCCCCATAAAAATGTTCTTGGTCACTTCTACAGCACGACCCCGTCCCAAGAGAGAGCACCAACTCTCCCCCGTCACTAGTAATGTGGGCTCCAAGCTAGTATCGGCCTAGGTAATCAATAATGCCCTTTCCCATACAAGGGTAGAGTTGTTGTGCATGTAAGGTTGGGAGAGTCGACAAATCTTAAATCTAATCCATCTCTGTAAACAACACTTTTATCGAGCCTCGGTACACTACCTCTCCACCAAGTAGTGACCTAGTTCATCATCATCTCCCAGGGGCATTAGTGGCACCCACTGGGCTTTTTGCAAGTATGTCAAACCACACTTGTTTCTTTCCATGCATAACCCTGACCCGCTTTGCATAGCAACTACTTTAGCATCCTATCTCCTCCCACCGGCATAACCCTCATAAGAAGGTAGGGTCATGCACAATGCAAGTATCAATGAGGAAGTAACAGAGGCAACCAACCAACGTGGTTTACCATCTCATCATGATTCCGATGCAACAATAATAAGTGATATATGACATGCATAAAAGGGTTTCATGGACATGGTCAAAGGGCTGCTTGCCTGGTTCATCCGAGTCTTGAAATCTTGGTCCTTCTCCATGTACTCCGTCTACTTCGTCAACTAACGTCGGAAACAAACACAATAAGCAACACAACAAGGCAGGAAATATAAGTGCTCCAAAAATATTAATTTGACTTTTCTAGGACATCTCTGGTTATATGAAAAATAACCAGAGTGGTTTCATTGGAATTGGATCAGTGGATATCTCTGAACATTTCAATATGATGGAATCAAGGGGTTTATGGATTTGCAAGAAGTGTACAAAAACATGTTTTTGAAAAATGAGCAAAGGTACCCATTTAACAAACCATGATTTTAGAAGCATATAGGAGTTGGTTTCACTGGATTTGGAGTTCAAATGAATATTCTATGGATTTGCAAAGTTGACAAATATGAAGAAATGGCTCATTATTTTGTGGGGTACAGAAAGTATTAAGAAAAATGTTCATAAACTAAGTTATGAACTTAGATGCATCTAGGAATTTGAATCATGGCATTTGGATCAAGTTTGAGCTCTCTGTGATTTTCTAAAGTTCATCACAGAAATAGGGAAAATAGGATTTGGTAACCTCCCGCGCGGCGCGACGGGAGACAGAGGGAGCGAGGCCGGACGGCGCCGACGCTCTTCCCGGCGACTCCGGCCGTCCCCGGCGACGTTCGCCATACCGGCGGACTCGGGAGGCCGAGCCGCACCCATCCATGGGCCTCACGCAGACTGGGGAGGACCGCAACAATGGTGGCCTTGACACCAGCGGACGGGGCTTTGGGGGAAATTGGATGTGGCACCATGGGCACCAGAGCAGGAGGAAAGGAAGGGGGAGAGCCCCGCCGGTCATCTGCAGTTCCACTGGTGGCCAAAGGAGGGGCGGGGAGGCCCTGGTTTGCCGGAGCCGAGTGGAGGCCGACGACGACCATGGCGGCGATGGAGAGGCAAGGAGAGCACGAGGGGATAGAGAGCTTGCCGGGAGGTCGCTGGGGAGAGATAGAGCCAAAGGAGTAGAGAGGGGCTCGGGTGGCCTTAAATGGTGAGGCCGTGGCTCTCCGTGGGCGTGGCTCTACGGGCATCCACGGAATGGCCGCATGATGGCCACGGGAGGAGGCCCGGGGCTGTCTACGGTGTTCGTGGGAGTCGAGTAGGGTGCCAGGGAGAGAGAGAGGGAGCGGGGAGAGGCCCTGGTGCTCGCGCGTGCGAGGCCGGGCATTGGCCGAGCCGGGCGGCTCTGGGCACGCGCCGCAGGGGGTGAGAGAGAGAGGGAAAAGAGGGGGCCTGGACGGTGGCGTGTTGCGGACGTCGAGGCACCTCGACTGGCGCAAGGGGGAGGCTCGAGGTGGTCGCGGGACGCGGCGTCAACGGTCGGGAGAGCGCTGACGTGCTCCAGAGCGCGCAAATGGCCGGCACCCGCTACTTTTCCTCGCGTCCTCACGCGCCCACTTGTGTCTGGCAGCTGCAGGGGGAGTAAACAAGAGGGGTGGAGGCTTTGGATGCTCTGGGACTTGCCAGGAGTGAGAGAGAGGTGAGAAAGGGAGGGAAAAGTGGATGCCCAGAGAAGAAAAATGGGGTTCTCCCCTCCTTCATCATTGCTTCCTCGGGCACCAAAGCATCCAGGTGCTAGAGGGGGACTAGGATGGGTTGTGGTAAAAAGAAGGGCTCAAGGAGATTAGTGGAAGAGGCTGGAATTTGCATTTTAAAATTCTGCCAGAAGGTGTTTGATGATGGTTTGGGCAAGTAAATGACTTTCACATGCCATGAGACTCCACAGGGTGAAATGTCACATATAACTAGGGCCTTCCACCAATTTGGAGCTTATTTGGGAAAAGTTGCCAATGCAACTTTTGTAAACCCTAGAAATCAGCAAAAATGGGTTTACCAAGATTTAGTCATGCAAATCTATTCTCCTTGATGCACCACTTGGTGTAGTGTCATCAGTTGGGGATTTGAACATGTCCAAAAAAATTCAGATCAAAATGACACACTTGGTAATGTAGAGTTGTTCAAATTTGGTTCTGTACAGGAAAAGTTTTGGGGCACTTTTATCAAGTTAACTTGTTCTCCAACTTGTGCCATTTGGTCTAGAGGAATGATTAGACCTGTTGAGCATGTTCACAAGGTTTGAGAACATTTGGACATGTTTGACAGTGCAAAGTTGTTCAAACTTGAAAGAGGACAGAAGTGGTTTTGAGAGGGTTTCACGGGGTTATAATATTCTCCATGACATGATACTTTAACAGATCATCAAACATGTCATATGTGGCATGCTAGAATTTTCTTGGAATTTTTGGAGAATATTTCCTTTGTAAATATATCAAAAGCTTGAAATATCCAGAAAAGGGTTTTTGAGGATTTGACCAATATTTTGAACATTACCATGTGTTGAAACTCATATATATGGACAATATATGTCCACTGAGTTTCCGTAAATTTTCACAAATATTTTTAAAACATAAAAACAATTTTAACCTATTAAAGACCATTTCTGGCCTTAAGAAAAAGCTTTTAAATAAAATAGTAAAATAACTTTTAAAATTATATTTTTGTGGTTTCTGGGTATCCTATATCTAATAGGAGTCAAATATATTTTTGGAGAGATTTTACTGCCCTTAATTAAGTACTTGTAGTGCAAACCTCAATTCAGGGTTTTTGAAAAACTAAAATTTTGGAAATACTATTTGGCCAAATTATTTTTGCAAGAAATTATTTTTATGTCCTATACACATGGCATGATCATTGGGAAAGGTTTTTGGATCAAGGAGAAGGAGTATAAGGGTTGGAGGATTTATTTGATTTTTAGAGCACTTGCAAATAATGCATAAAAAATCCAATCAAGACAAAGTCCCAGCACTCAAAAGCTTTTTGTCAAACCACATTTTATCATGATTTATCATCTTAAGTGTTGTGCCATGAAATTCGGGGTGTGACAGACCTACCCCCCTTACAAGAATCTCGTCCCCGAGATTCCCAGACTAGGCGCGAAAAGGAATACGGACTTAGTTGCGGGGCAGGCTTCACGTCCTCATAATGCTTCTGCTCCCGTGTGGTGCTCCATTGAACCTTGAAGTAGTTGAGGGTGTGGCTTCGTGTATGATGCTCTTCTTGATCCAGGTTGCTAATGGGTAGCTCGTGGTAGGTTAGATTGGGCTAGGGGTTGATGCCTTGGTGGTCATTGCCCTCATAGAGATCGAGCAAGTTAGGAAGTTGGAACCACTTCCGGGGTTGTGATGCATGGAAAGCGTTGTGCACACCAGGTAACTCAGGTGGCAATTCCAGCTGGTAACTGTCTTCTCTTCGTCTTGTAGTGATCTCAGAGGGGGTTCTTAAATCTTGGAGTGATCTCGAAAGGGGCCGATGAATCTTGGTGTGGGTCTCCTTGTCATGGAAATACTTGGTTCCTTAGAGAGGAGTGGCTTGCAGATACACATGGTCTTTGACACGGAAGTATACTTCTTGAAGATGGTGGTTGGTGTAGTTGTTCCTGTTAGACATGATGGTCTTCAGATGTTCCTTGACCAGCTCACGATTGTTCTTCCGTCTTCGGGTAGACGAGTATGTCATCAAAGAAGGATGACAACTAACTTGTCCAAGCGATCCATGAAGTCTATGTGGTGCGTAAAGTGGGCTGAGGCATTGGTGATGGTCACGGTTGAGTATTGGCCAAGGTCTTATCGATCTAGAGCCAAAGCCTGAGGTCAGGATCCGGCCATGTTGTGGCTTGGTAAGACGTAAGGGTTTCAAGGATTCTAGGGTGCGAATGAATGTTTATCATCCAATCCTTGAGCACAGTTCCTGAGATGCCAATTGTTCTATCTAGTGTGTGACAGGGAGACTATCATTTGAAGCACAAGAGCAAGGAGTTCATCATCAACACACCATTTGTTACTTCTTGGAGAGTGGTGTCTCCTAGATTGGCTAGGTGTCACTTGGGAGCCTCCGACAAGATTGTGGAGTTGAACCAAGGAGTTTGTAAGAGCGAGGAGATCGCCTACTTCGTGAAGATCTACCGCTAGTGAGGCAAGTCCTTAAGTGGGCGTGACCATGGTGGGATAGACAAGGTTGCTTCTTCATGGACCCTTCATGGTTGGAGCCCTCCGTGGACTCGGCATAACCGTTACCCTTAAATGGGTTGAAGTGTCCATCAACGTGGATGTACGATAGCACCACATATCGGAACCACGCCAAAAACATCCGTGTCTCCAATTGCGTTTGAATCCTCCAATCCCTTCCCTTTACATTCTTGCAAGTTGCATGCTTTATTTTCTGCTGCTCATATACTCTTTGCATGCTTTCTTGCTATATGTTGTGAATGTTAAACTTGTGCCTAAACTCCACTCAAACTTTAAAGAAACTTAAAAACTGCAACTTTGGTACTTAGTGTCTAATCACCCCCCCTCTAGACACCTCTTCTCAAGGTCCTACAAGTGATGTATGTCTAGAGAGGGGGTGATTAGACTACTTGACCAATAAAAACTTAACCTTTTCCCAATTTTAGTGTTTGGCAGATTTTAGCTATTTTAGGACAAGTCAAGCAATCATCACACAATTCAAGCAAGCATGCAAAGAGTGTATAGGCAGCGGAAATTAAAGCAAGCAACTTGCAAGAAAGTAAGGGGAAGGGTTTGGAGGATTCAAACGCAATTGGAGACACGGATGTTTTTGTCGTGGTTCCGATAGGTGGTGCTATCGTACATCCACGTTGATGGAGACTTCAACCCACGAAGGGTAACGGCTGAGCGAGTCCACGGAGGGCTCACCCACGAAGGGTCCACGAAGAAGCAACCTTGTCTATCCCACCATGACCGTCGCCCACGAAGGACTTGCCTCACTAGCGGTAGATCTTCACGAAGTAGGCGATCTCCTTGCCCTTACAAACTCGTTGGTTCAACTCCACAATCTTGCTCTGAGGCTCCCAAGTGACACCTATCCAATCTAGGAGACACCACTCTCCAAGAAGTAACAAATGGTGAGTTGATGATGAACTCCTTGCTCTTGTGCTTCAAATGATAGTCTCACCAACACTCAAATCTCTAATAGGATTTGGATCTGGTGGAAAGAGGATTTGAGTGGAAAGCAACTTGGGGAAGGCTAGAGATCAAGGTTCATATGGTAGGAATGGAATATCTTGGCCTCAACACATGAGTAGGTGGTTCTCTCTCGGAATCGGTAAGTTGGAAGTGTACGTTCGTTACGATGGCTCTCTCCACGAATGAAGAGGAGGTGGAGGGGTATATATAGCCTCCACACAAAATCTAACCGTTACACACAATTTACCAAACTCGGTGGGACCGAATCGTTAAACTCGGTCGGACCGATTTAGTAAACCTAGTGACCGTTAGTGATTTTCGGTGGGACTGACATGCATCTCGGTGACACCGATATGGTTAGGGTTAGGGCATAACGTAATCTCGGTAAGACCGGTTACACAAACTCGGTGAGACCGATTTGGTAATAAGCTTTTCCAGATTGTTGGTCAGGTAAACTCGGTGGGACCGATTTGCTCTTTTCGGTGAGACCGAAATGTTACAAAAAGGAAACAGAGAGTTTACATTGCAATCTCGGTGGTTCCGATCGCTCACTTCGGTTAGACCGAAACGTTACGAAGGGAAACAGAGAGATTGCAACCCCATCTCGGTGAGACCGAGATCCCTATCGGTAAGACCGATTTGCTTAGGGTTTGTGACAGTGTCTATGACTTTTGGAATCGGTGGCGCCTGATAGAAAGAATCGGTGTGACCGACTTTGGCTTTAGGTTTAGGTCATTTGTGGATGTGGGAAAGTAGTCGAGGGTTATGGAGCATATCACTAAGCACATGAAGCAAGAGGCTCATTAAGCAACACTTCATCCCTTCTTGATAGTATTGGCTTTTCCTATAGACTCAATGTGATCTTGGATCACTAAAATGTAAAGTGAAGAGTCTTGAGCTTTTGAGCTTGAGCCAATCCTTTGTCCTTAGTATTTTGAGGGATCCACTTTCATCATCCATGCCATGCCATTCATTGAGCTTTCCTGAAACAATAGTCTTGGAATAGCATTAGCCCAATGACCTATATGTTGTTATGAATTACCAAAACCACCTAGGGATAGTTGCACTTTCAATCTCCCCCTTTTTGGTAATTGATGACAACATATAGATCAAAGCTTCGACAAATGATAATAAAATTTAAATAACATCGTCGCTTTGAGAAGTATGTGATAAGCAAGAGCTCCCCTAAATTTGTGCATAGTTTTAGATTTGCTTTGGACTGCAAATGCACAATGAATTAGGCTCATGGGTTACTCTTCCATGTCACATACATCTTGGTGGAGCGCTCAAAATAATAAACAATGAATACATGCACTCATCACCAAGCATAGTGAGTGATCACATAAGATAGATAGGATAATATCAAGCATGCATAAGTGTAGCTTATGATCAAACACATGATCATCAATGTCTCACAAGCATAGTATCTCAACCAAAAGCAAACAAAGATTGAAAAACCATCAAATAAAGCAAGAGAGAACCAAAGCAACACTCTCTCTCTCTCTCGAAGCCTATGATCTATACATTTTCCCCCCCTTTGGCAACAAGTTACCAAAAAGTTCATAGAAAATGCATAGTGCTAGATCGACTCTCAGGCTTGATCTTCTGGTGGTGGAGTCCGGATAATGCCGAGGGGAAAGCTTCAGTTGAAGTAGATGGAGCTGGAGCTGATGTAGATGCTGGAGCTGGAGGCACCGAGGCTGTAGAAGTGGTGCAGATGAAGTTGCTCTTGTGTCGTAAATCGCACAACAGATGACCTCTGGGCTCTAGGCACTCTGGCAAATGCATCAGTTGTTGTTTTGCCCTTCCTCTCCTGCATGTCATCTTGTAGTTCCTCCACTGCAGACTGAATCTCAGTTACATTTCACATCTAAGTTATAGAACTTTTGTTCTATGATTCTCCCCAAGCTCTCCTGATTTTGAGTGAGGGTGGCCAATCCCTTCTCTATCCTCAGGGTTGATGCTATTAAGTATCCGAGCTGCTCCTGCTTGTTCTTCAAGAAATACTCAGATGCCTCCTCTTGAGTTGGCATCTTGGCAGCCTTCTCCCTCTTTGCCTTCTCCTTCTTCTCCTGAGCTTGAACTGATTGTGGATCATCTTCATTCATGACAACCTCATTGTCCTCAAAGTCTGGATAAAGTGGAAAGTGTTCCTTATCCAACTGATATTTTCCCGTGCCCATCTTTGAGTTTATCAATTCTTGAATCTGAGGTGCATATCCACAGCTCCTCTTACGATCTGCTGCAGTCCTCTTGATTGTTTCAATGATCAGGCTCATGACTTTGAACTTTTGTGGCACATCAAACACATGCAACATGTTGATGGCATGCCCTCGATCATGTTATGGTCACCGGACTTGGGCAACAAAGTGTGCCTCAGAATCCAATTTATGGTTGGCAACCCTGACAGCAGAAAGTGAACTGATCCAAACTTGTGAGTTCCTAATGCCTTGTTTGGAATTTCCTTGTACATGTGAGCCATTGAATTGTGACCCATCTTCTTCTTTGCATAAATGTCTAGGTCATCCTCATTCTCCTTGGGGGCATTTATCAGCTTTGCCCATTCTTCAACAGTGGACTGGTACCTTGTACCTTCAGACATCCAAACAATTCTTCCATCTCGGTAAAAGTGTGTTGTGGAGTAGAACTGTATGATAAGCTCATCATTCCAGTTGGTGAACTTCAGTCCAACAAAATCTGCAACTCCACAAGCAATAAAGCTGTCTTGCACTCCAGGATAGTGCTGTTCATTCTCCTTGATGAAATTCCAGTCGACCCACCTCATATCACAGACTATGGGCTTCTTGTCCAACAGAATTGTTTCATAGAAGTCCTGCTGTTCCTTTGTATGGAACCTGTAGTCAACAACATTTCTTCTTCTTGAAGCATATGGATCTGCCATTCTCCACAGTCTCAGCCCTGAATCCTTCCTAATTCTCATGTCCTCAGCCACAGGATGGGCATCATTGTGGTCTGGTATCTTGGGCTTGAGCTTTCTCAGAACTTGTCCTTCTTCATCTTCCTCATCAGCATCCTCAGGCACTGGGGCCTTCTTCTTCTCAGCAGCTGGAATACTCCTGGTATTCCTCTTTGGTATAGACTTGGCCTTGGAGGCAGCTTTGGGTGCTTCCTTGGGCTTAGATGTGGCAGCCCCTTATCTAATAGCATCTCCCATAAGCTTTGGTGCCTTCGGAGCTGGTGCAGCAATTTCATCTTCCTCTTCCATCATGGAAGGCTTCCCAATAACTCTGGCCATGGTCATCTTGACCCTTTCCTTTCTTTTCTTCCCTTCTGCAGAAATTTGGTTCTTTGGGTTGGGTTTCCAAAGAAGCTTGTGTAGACACTCTGGCTTTGGACATTGGTTGCCTTCCTGTAGGCCTTTTGGTCTTCATGCCTGGCTTTATATCCTTTGCTGAGCCATATTCCTTCTTGAGCAGACCTTTCTTGGAAGTTGCCTCATCTTCCTCAGCTTTGTAATCTTCATCCTCTGAATCAGAAGTTCTTTTCCTCCTTTGCCTAGTTGCAGCCTTAGGCAAATTGCTAGGAGTACTTCGGCTCCCTTCATCTGAAGTTGAGGGACTAGTGCCCTCACTCAAGTCCATCTGCTCTTTTGACTGCTCATTTGTCACTTTGAGCGTATACACCGCAAAAAGCTGACTACCGACCCTGTGAAGAGTTATAGATGAGATAGAAAAGATGAGCATCACAAAATGCAGAGGTTTTTGCAAAAGAATGACTCAAAAGTTCAGTCTTAGTTTTCCACAGAAAGCATTTCGGATCCACCGATTTTCAAACTCGGTGATACCGAAGCAATTTTGGAACCTAAGCGATGATCTCGGTTGGACCGAGTTTCAGTTCGGTGGTACCGAGACTGCTAGGGTTTCACAGAATCCTCAAATCGGTTGCACCGATTAGTAATTCTCAGTCAGACCGAGAGTCACTAGTGCAATGGCATAAGCCAAATCAGTGAGACCGAGTTTTTCAACTTGGTGGGTCCGAGATGGTTTCGGCGCAAACCTAAACCTAAAAATTTGAATCACATATAATCTATGAACTACTTTGGCTGGATAGAAGAGTTTCAATCGTGGCAAGAATCAATATGAAAACAATGTGCCAGGAATCAGACATGGATAGCACAAAGATTAAGTCCATACCCTAACTTGGCGGTGGACTTGCTACGGCGGCAACGGCAGGGACGAAATCCGTTGACGGCGGCGGAGACCAAATGACAGGAGGCCTTTGGCGAAGAGGAGACGATCAGGAGACCACGATGGCAGAGCGAGCTGTTACGCGGGCGAAGGGTTTCGGAGAAATTTCCAAAATTTTGCCCGTGGCTATATATAGCTCGTCCCTGTCGGTGTGACCGAGTGGAACAACTCGGTGGCACCGAGATGCATAACTGTGTTCAGTTACAGCAAATCGGTGAGACCGAAAAGTTGAAATCGGTTGCACCGAGATTGAAAGCTCAGATCAACTTGATGATCTCGGTAGGACTGAAATGGAAGGATCGGTCAGACCGAGGGTCACTAAGAGGTTTTGGAAGTTCAAGTCTATGACGAATCGGGGACTCCGAGTGCTCCTCACACAGAGTGGTTTGAATTTGACTTGATCAAATTTTGTGATGTAGCATGAATAGAGTTTGAGACGAGAAAAGCATAGAGAGCTAAAGAAGGTTCTTAGGCATTCTTGTCCATCCACTTGGCACAAAGAAAAGAATCCAAACAAACAAAACAACAAGTGGATGTCCTTGAATGAGTAAAATATGCACCAACATGCTCACACAATAAGATGGCAATTGAAATATGTGGCAAAGCATGCACAACCAATTTTAGCAACTATCAAGCAATTGGCGATGACTAGGTCATCTATATATGAGTATATTGACTTAGGAGTCAAATGAGAACATTTGATCATAGGTCATACTCATCGTTTAAGCTCAAGTGGGGTTACCACTTTTACAATAATGCATTAATGTGTTCACACCATTAGAGTTGCTTTGACTCAATTCTTAGAGTTAAGCTCCCCCTAGATGTGAGATCCCCCATTAGAGGGATGAACTAACCTTGGGTTTTGTCGATGATGACTTCATGTAGGTGTTGAAGATGTAGATGCTCAATGTTGATGTAGATCATTTGGAGCAATCCTTTGGAGTGAGTTGCACTTTCAACTTGCCTACATGGGTTAGTCCCACAAGGAACAAACAAGAATATCCATAGACATAGAGTGATGCACACAGAAGATGATGTCCATGAAAACATTAGGTTACCTTGTCCCTTGCCTTACCAACATGAGGTTTTGTGACTCCTTGAACTAGTGCAAGATGTGAAAGTTGATTGCACTTGTTCTTGCCAAAATGATATGAGTGAACAATGTTGGCGGAGTCACCCTCAAGAACTCTCTAGTTCTTCTTCTTCGGGATCCACATCATCTTGATGGGAATCCTTGGAGTTGTAGTTGTACTTGATGAAGTAGAACTTGACGTAGTCTTGGGGACTCACTCGAACGAGGCTTTAGGTGCTTCTTCAAATGCATCAATCTCTTCTTGAAGCTTGTCCTTGCCTTTGTTCTTGTGGTCTTGTGGTGGAAGATCATCTTGAGCTCATGTCCCCTTGAAGGAAGTAGGATCATACTTCTCTTGTTGAGGAACAAACTTTGTCTTGGGGTATTGATCTTCTTCCCACTCAACTCCATTGGCATTGAACTTTCGTTCGAAACCAACACCTTGATTCTTCCGGTGCCTTCCTTGCTTGCGTACAATTTCCTCGAATTGCTTACTCCCGGCAAGGCTCTTGTAAACAACTTTCTCTATAATTCCCTTCAATAAACTATTTTCTTGCTCAAGTGTAACTTGCCTAAGAGAATCATTAGCGGAATCAAGAGAACTACTAGAAGTAACAACATTGGATTTGACATTATTATTGTTACTACTAGAGGAAGTATCTTTCTTGTACTTGTTACTAGACTTGACTTGAGGCATGTAAGTAGATAAGAGTAAACGCTTGGCAATGTAAGAAGAACTTTTCTTGCGGAGATCATCATTGATTGCCTTTAAGAATTCATGCTCTTGCTCAAGATTGAGCTTTTCAAAGCGTAACTTCTCATGAGCCCTTAAAAGTTCTCGATGATCTTCGAAGATAGTTTCATGAGGCAACTTAAGAGTGTTTAGTTCTTTAGTTAGAAGCTCAATTCTCTCCTTATCATTGTCATTCGTTTGATTAGCATGATTAATTGACGTTTCATCATAGTATTCATCACTAGAGTTGTCAACAAGTAAATCATCACCCACAAGCAAGTCATCTTCATCACTATTGAAAGCAACATTCTCGGGATGTGTTACCTTAGGACCTTTGGCCATGAAGCATCTTCCAAAACCTTCATTTGGTGAGTCAAATATGTCTTAGGAGTTGGTTGACACAAGTGCTAGACCGGCAACACCTTCATCTTGAGTATATTCGGAGTCGGAGTGATAGCTTCTCTCGGAGTGATTGTCGGAGTCGGAGCCAGAAACCCATTCACCAACATGAGCTTGATGTTTTCGTTTTGTGTAGCTCCTTGATGACTTGTTCTTTCTTTCTGAATCCTTACTTCTCCGTGAGGGTCTTCGTTCATAACGATCATCTCTACTCCTCCTCTCTCTTGGTGGTGATTCTTCTCTTTTGCTCCTTCTTCTTGGAGAGTCTTCTCTTCTTTTGTAGGGTGCCGTACACTCATTGGAGTAGTGTCTGGGTCTCCCACAATTGTAGCAGTTGCGCCCTCGACTAGAAGATCTCTTGTCATTGTAAGACCTTGACTTGGAGCTTCTTTCTTTGCTTCTACTTTTGTAGAATTTGTTGAAGTTCTTCACCATTAAGCTCAATTCTTCATTGAAGGTTGGTTTCTCACTTGATGATGTGGGGGCTTCACTTGAGGCTTTGTAAGCACCACTTGACTTGTTGTGAAGTTCCTCCTTATCCTTGAGTGACATATCATGAGCAACAATCCTTCCAATGACTTCCGTTGGCTTGAGATCTTTGTAGTTTGGCATCATTTGGATCAATGTGCACATGGTATCATACTGACCATCCAATGCTCTTAGGATTTTCTTGATGATGAATTTGTCGGTCATCTCTTCACTCCCTAAGCCGGCATTCTCATTTGTGATAAGTGCAAGCCTAGAGTACATTTCAGCGACACCTTCACCATCCTTCATTTTGAACTTGTCAAGCTGACTTTGGAGCACATCCAACTTGGATTCCTTGACGGACTCGGTACCTTCATGCATATCAATCAAAGTATCCCAAATTTCCTTTGCATTCTCAAGACGGCTGATTTTGTTGAATTCTTTGGGGCACAATCCGTTGAAGATGATGTCACATGCTTGAGCGTTGTATTGTAGCATCCTCAATTCTTCCGCATTAGCTTCATGGTTCGGTTCTCTCCCATCGAAGAATTCACCTTGCAAGCCAATACAAATAATTGCCCAAACGGCGGGGTTATGTCCAAGAATATGCATTTTCATCTTATGCTTCCAACTAGCAAAATTAGTACCATTAAAGTAAGGACCTCTACGGTGATAATTTCCCTCGCTAGACGCCATACTCTCCTAGGTTGTGAAACCAAGGCTATGACCACCAAAAGCTATGGAAATCAAAGCAAATGGAGAACAAAGCTCTGATACCATTTGTAGGACCTTGAAGTATGTCTAGAGGGGGGGTGATTAGACTACTTGACCAATAAAAACTTATCCTTTTCCCAATTTAGTGTTTGGCAGATTTAGCTATTTTAGGACAAGTCAAGAAATCATCACACAATTCAAGCAAGCATGCAAAGAGTGTATAGGCAGCGGAAATTAAAGCATGCAACTTGGAAGAAAGTAAGGGGAAGGGTTTGGAGGATTCAAACGCAATTGGAGACACGGATGTTTTTGTCGTGGTTCCGATAGGTGGTGCTACCGTACATCCACGTTGATGGAGACTTCAACCCACGAAGGGTAACGGCTGCGTGAGTCCATGGAGGGCTCCACCTACTAAGGGTCCACGAAGAAGCAACCTTGTCTATCCCACCATGGCCGTCGCCCACGAAGGACTTGCCTCACTAGCGGTATATCTTCACGAAGTAGGTGATCTCCTTGCCCTTACAAACTCCTTGGTTCAACTCCACAATCTTGTCAAAGGCTCCCAAGTGGCACCTAGCCAATCTAGGAGACACCACTCTCCAAGAAGTAACAAATGGTGTGTTGATGATGAACTCCTTGCTCTTGTGCTTCAAATGATAGTCTCCCCAACACTCAAATCTCTCTCATAGGATTTGGATCTGGTGGAAAGAGGGTTTGAGTGGAAAGCAACTTGGGAAGGCTAGAGATCAAGATTCATATGGTAGGAATGGAATATCTTGGCCTCAACACATGAGTAGGTGGTTCTCTCTCAGGCTGGTAAGTTGGAAGTGTAGGTTCTTTCGATGGTCTCTCCACGAATGAAGAGGAGGTGGAGGGTATATATAGCCTCCACACAAAATCTAACCGTTACACACAATTTACCAAACTCGGTGGGACCGAATCGTTAAACTTCGGTCGGACCGATTTAGTAAACCTAGTGACCGTGAGTGATTTTCGATTGGGGATCGACATGCATCTCGGTGAGACCGATATGGTTAGGGTTAGGGCATAACGTAATCTCGGTAAGACCGATTGAAAAAACTTCGGTGAGACCGATTTGGTAATAAGCTTTCAGAGAGTTGGTCGGAGTAAACTTCGGTGGGACCGATTTGCTCTTTTGGTGAGACCGAAATGTTACAAAAAGGAAACAGAGAGTTTACATTGCAATCTCGGTGGGACCGATCGCTCACTTCGGTTAGACCGAAACATTACGAAGGGAAACAGAGAGATTGCAACCCCATCTCGGTGATACCGAGATCCCTATCGGTAAGACCAATTTGCTTAGGGTTTGTGACAGTGGCTATGACTTTTGGAATCGGTGGTGCCGGATAGAAAGAATAGGTGTGACCGACTTTGGCTTTAGGTTTAGGTCATTTGTGGATGTGGGAAAGTAGTTGAGGGTTATGGAGCATATCACTAAGCACATGAAGCAAGAGGCTCATTAAGCAACACCTCATCCCTTCTTGATAGTATTGGCTTTTCCTATATACTCAATGTGATCTTGGATCACTAAAATGTAAAGTGAAGAGTCTTGAGCTTTTGAGCTTGAGCCAATCCTTTGTCCTTAGTATTTTGAGGGATCCACTTTCATCATCCATGCCATGCCATTCATTGAGCTTTCCTGAAACAATAGTCTTGGAATAGCATTATCTCAATGAGCTATATGTTGTTATGAATTACCAAAACCACCTAGGGATAGTTGCACTTTCAGGACAGTACTTCGCTTAAGTAATACACCGGTCTCTGGACTGGCTGAACTCGGCCTTCTTGGTATTTGGACCACGATGACAATGACCACCACCCGGCTGGTGGCGGCAATATAAAGGGGCATGGGCTCTTTCTCAGTCGGTGCCGCCAAGACAGGCGACGTGGCAAGCATCTTCTTTAGCTCATGAAAATCTTGGTCGGCTTGGTCGTTCCACTCGAAGTGATTGGTTTTCTTCATGAGTCGGTAGAGGGGGAGAGCCTTTTCTCCAAGCCGGCTGATGAAGCGGTTCAGGAAGGCCAGGCATCCAGTAAACTTCTGGACGTCTCGTAGCTTGGTGGGAATCTCCATTCTCTCAATGGCTTTGATCTTTACTGGGTTGCATTCAATGCTGTGTTCGGAGACCAGGATGCCTAGAAGCTGGCCGGTTGGCACTCCGAACACGCATTTCTCGGGGTTGAGCTTGATCTGAAACCGGCGCAGGTTCTCAAATGTTTCCTTGAGGTCTTCTAACAAAGTGTCGCGCTTCTCCGTCTTCACCACGATATCGTCTACATAGACGTGGGCATTTCTGCCGAGTTGCTTGAGGAGGCATTTCTGCATGCAACGCTTGAAAGTGGCACCGGCATTTCTCAAGCCGAATGTCATAGTCAGTAATGTAAAGCTCGAACGGGCGTGATGAAGGCGGTCTTGATGGTCAGCCGGGTCCAATTTTATCTGGTGGTAGCCCGAGTAGGCATCCAACAAACTCAGCAGCTCGCATCCGGCTGTGGAGTCTATCACTTGATCAATCCTTGGCAAGACGAAGGGATCTTTGGGGCAGGCTTTGTTGAGGCTTGCGTAGTCTATACACATGCGCCACTTGTTATACTTCTTAAGCACGAGCACCGGGTTGGCAAGCCACTCCGGAAAGAACACCTCCATTATGAAGCCGGCCGCCAGGAGCCGGGCTATCTCTTCTCCTACGATCCTTCTCTTCTCCTCCGACAGCCGGCGGAGGGGCTGCTTGACTGGTTTCGCGTCCGCTCGGACGTGTAGCTTGTGCTCGGCGAATTCCTTCGGAACACCCGGCATGTCCTTTGGGGCCATGCAAAGATGTCCCGATTCTCACGGAGGAAATAGACGAGCTCGCCTTCCTATTTGCTGTCCAGGTTTGCCCCAATGACGGCAAACCTTTCCGGGTGCTCTGGGTCCAGAGGTATCTTCTTTGTTTCCTTGGCCGGCTGGAAAGAACCTTGGGCATCACATTCCTTGGGGTCGGGGGACAGGGCCGGCTGCTTGCCGGCCATGGCCACGACTCGGTCCAATATCCTCTTCTCTTCAGCGATCACAAGGGACTCGGCCAGCCGGCTGCTGGCTCTAGCACACTCGGAGGATTTCTTGTAATCGCCGGCTATGCTGATGATGCCCTTGGTGCTTGGCATCTTCATCTTGAGGTAGGCGAGTGGGTACATACCATGAACTTGGCCAGAGCAGGTCGGCCAAGTAGCGCATGGTAGGGGCTCTCAAGGTCCACCACTTCAAACCAGATTGCTTCTCGGCGGAAATGATCCTTGTTTCCAAAGAGAACATCTATCTTGATCTTGTCGATTGGTGAACAGGACAGGCCGGGTACAATGCCATGGAACACGGTCCGGCTTGGCATGAGATGCTTGGTCTTGATGTTCAGCTTCTCCATGGTGTCGCGATACAGGATGTTGATGCTGCTCCCGCCGTCTATCAGTACGCGGGAGAATCGGGCAGCAAGCCTGTCCGTAGCTAGGGTTGCCTCCAAAACCAATGCATAAGAGCCCGGGTACGGCATCACCTCTGGGTGGTCGGCCCGACTCCAGCTGATAGGCCTTTCTGACCAGTGCATGTACTCGGGGTTGTTGGAGGCGACCGCGTTGACTTCTTGGTGCTGTCGGCGTCGGCTGCGCCGGTCTTTAGGCTGGCTTGTGAAGACAACGTAGGCGGCATGCTCGTCGGGGAACTCGTCTTGGATGGTCCTGACTGCTGGTCGAGCGGCTGACTGTCCAGCTAGCGAAGGCGGCACCAGCCCTTCGCCTTTGGTGATTCGGGTGAGCCAGTGGTTGGACGGCTTCCCGCCGTTGTGGAACTTGCATGGGGCGTCGAGGGCCTGCTCGTAGGAGAAAGCCGGCTGCGAAGCCGGCCTGCCGCACTTCAGCTTCTTGGGCGCGGGCCGCCCCTTGGGTTGTTCGTCTTTGACAGTGGCCACCTGCCAACTGGTTGGAGGCGGCATTGGGCCCTTGCGCTTGTTGTCGTTCTAGTACGGGCGTCGGCTGGAGTCGCCAGCCGTCGTTTTGGCAGCCGGGTGGAGTACCTTCCCGAAGGTGTCTACCCGGAGCTCGGTCTTCATCGAGGAGTCGGCGGTGGCATACTTGTCAGCTATGACTAGTAGCTCGTCGAGGGTAGTCGGCTCGTCGCAGAGAAGCTTGTGCTTGAGGAGGGTGCCTTCTCGGCACCCAGCGATGAAGTACTCTATGGCTTGGACCTCGTGCACCCCCTCGCAGGAGTTGCGGAGCTCGGCCCAACGTGTGAGGTAGTCGCGAGTCGACTCGGTGGGTCCTTGTACGCACAGGATAGCTATGCGGGCTTGGGAGCCCGCTTATGGAGTCTTTGGTGAAGTTGTGGATGAAGGCTTCGGTGAAGTCTAGCCAACTGTTGATTCTATACGGCTTGAGGCTGTTGAGCTAGGTTCGCGCCGTGCCCTGAAGCACGAGGGGCACATATTTCACGGCAACACGCCTGTTGCCGTTCGCTATGCTGACTGCGGTGGAGTAGTCGATCATCCAATCCTCCGGCTTCACAGAGCCGTTGTACTTGGGCGTGTCTCTTGGGAGGGCGAGAACCCTTTAGGTAAGGGATCGTCGCGGATGCGGGGGCCGAAGCAAGGCGGACCGACATCGTCTTCTTCTTCCAATGCCAGGGATCGCGCTAGGCGGTCGATCCGGTGGCGGGCGTCGTTTTCGCCGACTCCTTCGCGGCGGCCTAGTCGGCCGCTGAGAGTCGGATGCGTGACAGGCGGCGGGGTGGGATATCTTTCCCCGCGAGGCGGAGGAGGGGGCGGGTTGCCTCGCCACTCCACAGCTCGAGGACGACCTTCTGCGTCGCGCTCGATGGAGATCCGGGTTCGGCTGCGGCTGGCAGCCGGCTCCTTTTCTTGCCGTGCGCGGGTGTTGCCCGCAGTCGACGTGCGTGACGTCGCGTCGTGCTCTCGGCGCGGGGGAGGGCTTTCGGAGCGGGCGCCGTCTTCATGCCGCTCTGCGGCCGCACCGATCAGTTGCTGGATGTGCCTAGCCATATAGGGGAGCTCGTCGGGCCCTAGTCCGTTCAGCTCTTCTACGGCCGCCTGGGCGGCGCGTAGGTTTTCGAGGGGCGTGGCGTAGACTGGGCGGTCCACTCCCAGCATGTCGGCAATGACTGCGCCGCGTTTCTTGACGACGCCAATTCGGCTCGGCCCGTCGGGAGGCGGCGTGCCAAAGGCAGCGCGGTCGACTTCGCGCTGGTGGGCCTCGGTGAGGCGTCTCATGGAAGCTATCCTCTGGCGCTCCGCACCGAGGGCAAGGCGGCGCACCTCCAGTGCCTCGGCGTCGGCGTCGGCCGGGATAGGGGCGGACAGGTCGTGCAGTGCCGCTTGCCGGGTGTTGTGGGCGTTCTCGCCAGAGGGGCCGCCGTGACTGATGACCAGCTCCTCGGTGATGGCGCTGCCGCAGCTCTCGGCTTGGGGGAGCGAGTCGTTGAAGATCACGACGTTCGTGGGGAAAGCGTCGAGTGATGCTGTGTCGGAGTCGACAAGCATCGGATCGATGGAGCCGACCGACTCCAGATCCACAGCGGGCTCGCTGGAGACGTTGAGTTGTTCGAGGAGGCTGACGAGGCGGCTCTCGGGGCAGTCTGTGCCCGCGTCGGAGGCTTGCTCGTCGGAGATGCGAGCCTCGCCGAGAAGGTCGGCGAGGCAGCTCGCCGCGCAGGCGTCAGCGACGCCTTGCAGCGCGTCGGGGCAAGCACCATCGGGCGTGCCGGGCTGGCTACGCCCGCGGGGGAGGAAGAGGGTTCCCTTCCAGAACAGGTCTCCGGACGACGGTGCACCTGGCCCCACGGTGGGCGCCAAATGTCGGGTGGTAGGTGCGACATATGCCAACGGGTGGCTTATCATTGTGGGAGCCAATAAGACGTCGCCGGTGCCTGGAAATGGTATGAGGCGAAGACATGCACGCCGGCGAATCTTACCCACCTTCGGGTCTCTCCGTGGAGATAACACCCCTACTGATGCTCTACGGGGTCTCCGCATGATCACTAGATGAACAAGTGGCTACAAGAGCCTCCTTGAGCTGTTCGGTGAGAGGAAGAAGAAGGGCACGGCAAGCTCTCCTCTTCCCTTTATGTGGTGTCGAAAACTCTAAGAGATCAACCCTTTGCATGGGTGCCCTGGGGGTTTATATAGGCCTACCCCCCAGGGGTACAATAGTAATCCGGCTGGGCGCGGGCCCTACCGTCAGTGTCTACGCTCGCCGGCTTCTCCGCCGGCCGCTGGGGCCCGCCGAATGGTGGGTCCTGCCGGCTGATGGCTTCTTGGTCGACAAGCTGGCCCCACCGCTGAGGGCCTTGTTGGGGGCTGGTTACTGTTGCCTCAATCCTGATGACGAGGGCTTTGTCGGGGTAAGCACGGCTACAGTGCCGCCGCCTTGGCCGCGATCACTGTAGACTCACCTCGTCTTTTCTCCTTAATGAGGCGTTTCCTTCGAGGGAGGGAACAAGCCGGCTATGGGAGACCGGCCATATCTCAGGCCCACTGGGGGAGGCCGAGCCGCCTTCGGGCATCTCTCTGACCGGAGGGACCCGCTACCGCTGGTCGCATCGACAAATTGTCGTGGGTGATGTCATGGTCATCATGGTAACGGTGCCGCGCCGGACGGGTGATGGCTGCCCCGTACGGCGTACTGTAGCCACGGGCACTCCGGGATGCGGGGGTGGCAGGCTTCACTGTAGCCACGCCCCGTCTCATCACCGTTATGTGGGTGCGGATTCTGAGGGTGCGGCCTTGGCCGCTTGCTGGGAGGCCGGCTTTGTGCAGTCGGCCTTCTCGTTGCCGGCTTCACGGAGCCGACCCTTTGGCAGCCGGCTCCTTGTAAGCCGGCCCTCTTGCGGCCTTCTTCCTGTAGATTTTGGGGTCGGGCCGCCTCCTGACAGCAGGCCTGAGGGGCAGCCGGCCGGGGAAAGGCGGCCCTCCGTCGTGGATGTTGGATTTCTTGATTGGCTTGTAATTATTTCAGAAGCCCCAGGGGGAGCCGGCTAGGCTACCCGTGGTCATTTACTCCGACATGTGGCGAGGACTAGGCTCGCCGACCGCTCCCCCAGCAGCTCCTCAAGCAGCCGAGGCGTCGGAGGATCCAGCGACTCTGCCGAGCTCTTAGCAACTCCAGAGACGAGTGACGACAGCTACGAGCCTCCGAGCTTGCACCGCGCTCGGAGCCGGGCGGGCGCGTCAGGCTTCCAGTCCGGTGATCTAGATGGGGTTGGCGCCGGTGCCTGGCGACCCACTGATGATGATGGCGTCTCTTGCGGTGGCGCGCGTAGTTAGCACCCTTTAGGATTTGCTCCTTTTGTTCCCTGCGAGGAATCGAAGAACACACCCCGTGGGGGTTTGTAAGGTGCTTGTAGTTCAATTTGTTAATATGATCATTATCGTGAAGCGGTAAGGGATGCTCGTCCCATCTTGGCTTAGTTTCGCCATTTAACCTCGCGAGGGCTTGACGCTCAGACCGACTGTGTCCCGGTCCCAAGGCGGCTTCAGCCGCCGCCGGTATGCTGGTCGCGATGCCGTGGTCAAGGCCAGGAGGTGAGCGGCCCGGGGTCCAGTAAGAGCCCCTGAGTCGCGATGCTCAGGAGGTCCCCTTTAGCGCCCAAGCAGCCATCGTTCGGTGAGAAAGGAGCGCGACGTTCTGCGAGGTCGCTGCTACGATAGCTAGCATTTCCGGAGGATGAATTATCTCGGGAGTCAGGAACCGCCTCTTGGTGCGGCGTTAGGTCCACGCATCGGCAGTTGAGGAGTTGCCCGGTAAGGTCCCCGCGTGCCTCTTCCCTCTCGCCTTTACTCCCCTTTCTGCTCTACATCCTCGGGTCCCGGCCCTCGAGCAAGCTCAGCCGTCGCTGGTATGCCAGGTCATGATGTCGTGGACAAGGCCAAGAGGTGAGGATTGGAGAGCCAGTAGGAGTCCATGAGTCGCGATGCTCAGGTACCGCCCCCCCTTTAACGTGCAAGTGGTTCACGCGGACGAGAGTGAAGGAGGCGTCGCGAAGGCTTCGCTTGACACTGCTCCTTGAAGAGATCCTGCAGGCTCATCACAAGAAGAACGAGAGTTCGCCATGACAATTGACAATCAGCCCTTGGTTGCTCTGGTGGGGTGACGAGGCACTGAAGGCTTGACGAGGTGGTGGCTTGCGGGGCTGCTGCGGCCAGAGCTCTGCCATTCAGGTTTGTCGACGTTGCAGGGACGGACCCATGCGCAAGCCTCATACCGTCAGGGAGTAGCTCCATCAGTTGGCGTCAATCGAGCGGGCGATTAGGTCAAACACGTTAATCACGAAGGAGCAAATCCACTTAGATAGGTGGAGAGAAGGCGAACATCGCTGGGTCGGGCCCGAGCGACTTGGGGAAGACGCAGCCCGAGGGGAGCCCCCGATAAAGTAAACTAGAAACATGATTCAAAAGGGATACATGCCGCAGGGTCGGACCCACGCGCCCTGGGAATGATGCAGCCCTGGGGGGCGCTCCCAGCTGAAAATGAAACTCGAAGGACGTCACGTGGTGATGTTGAAGATGAAGGGATGCTGAAGTAGCGGACGTCAGGCGCCATGGAAGCCGATCTTCATGAGCCCCCAGGCCTAGGAGCCTCGGGAGGCTCCAGAGGCGCTGGTGGCTCCTCGCGGACCATCTCCATCTCTCCGCCAGGACAGCGGAACGCCTGGCCACTTGAGCTTCCAGGATGCTCCTCATGAGGCGCTGGCAGCCGCTGCTCGCAAGCCGTAAGGCATGCGAACATAGCTGTGGGTGGACCTTCCACGGCGCCCCCACGCGTGAGGGCCAGAGGCGCCTCGAGAGGTGGCTCGGTTGAGCCCTGGTATGTCGATGCAGACGCGTAGCCCACCATCCTTGCCTGGATGGGGAGCTACGGCGGGTAAGCGGCGGCTGCCACTCATGACTCTTGACTCCTGCAGCTCCTGGATGATCTTGCTGACGAACTCCTGAGGGTTTGGCCCTCCTTGCCTTGCTTCTTCCTAAGGGAAACATGCTTTGAAACACGCCTCCAAGTGGTGCCCGAGCGCCTCCCTCGTGATCTTAGCAAAGTCGGTGGCCCTCCAGGAGAGAGCCCCCGAGCCTTGCTCGAGGAGGCGCCGCGCGCCTTCCTATGCGACAGAAGGAGGCGCCTCGGAATGGGCGCGAATCGAGGGGCCTGCCTCCCGAGGGCTATGACCAGGGGATGTCTTCTTCTTCTTAGGGATCACCTCGGAAGACCTCCGCCCCGCGATCTGGATCTTCAAATGATGCGCTTCAAAAGCACGCCCAGTGGAACACATCGCGCCCCTCTCTCTTCATAAGGCACCGTGATGACTCCACCGCTTCCTGGCATCTTAAGGACATTGTAGCCGTGATGAGTCACATCCATGAATTTGGCCAGAGCTGGGTACCTGAGGATGGCATTGTACGGCAGGCGAATGTGCACGATGTCAAAGTCAATGAGCTTGGTGCGGTAGTTGTCGCGCGTCCCGAAGGTGGCAGCAAGGCGGACCTGCCCTATTGAAACTATGGAACCATCAGTGACTCTGGAGAAAGGCTTGGTTGGCTGAAGCTGATTGTATGGCACTTGGAGATTGTTGAATGTCTCAATGGATAGGACATTGAGCCCTGCTCCGCCATCGATGAGGGTCCTGGTGGCCTACACATTGCTGATGATTGGGGAACAAAGCATCGGAGGACTCCGGCCAGTGCGCACTTGAGCTGATCCGCTCAGCTGAATGTGATGGCGCACGCTGACGACCTGAGGGGGCGTGTTGCTTCGAGCCTGGGGAGGACTGCATTCACTTCGCCGGCGAACTGCTTGAAGATGCGCTGACAGGCTGGGGCTTGAGCTCCGCCCAGGATGCAAGCGATTGCGCGCGGCTAATGGAAGCCCCGAGCCCCCTCGTCCTGATGATGGTCTTCATTTCTCCTTGGCTGCGGTGGCAGTGGAGGGGAGGCCTACGGTGCCTTGTGGGCGATCCTCGCGAGGCTGATCCCTCCAGCCTCCCTCGCGAGGCGGGTCCCTCCAACCTCCCTCGCGAGGTTGATCCTGCCAGCGGTCCTCGCGAGGTTGGTCACGCCACCCTTGGCGAGGGCCACGGTCTTCCCATCGTCCTCCACCTCTTCCTCCTCCTCGGCCATAGCCCTGCCGCCGCGCCGAGCATTGGCCGGCACGCACGTCCCGCGCGGCCCTGAGCTCTTGGCATTCGTTGGTGTTGTGGGTGTGGAGGTCATGGTACACGCAGTATCGATTGCCCTTGGATGACTCAGGCTGATCCCTTCCTTGCTTGGTGTCCGGCTCTGCTGTAAGCACGGCAGCCCCCTTGCGCTTCACGTCCTTGACATTGGGCTTCTTCTCTTCTGGGTCGGCGGCCGGCAGCTTGAGAAGGGAAAGGCGTCCTTCCTCAGCCCTGGCGCACTTGGTCGCCAAGTTGAACAGCCTGTGGATGTGCACAGGTCTTCATGGATCGCGAGCTCTTCCTTCATCTTGACGTCACGCACACCATCGGAGAAGGCTGAGATGATGGCCTCCTCAGACACCCTGGGGATCTGAAGGCGAGTATTTGTTGAAACGTTGGATGAACCTTTGCAGGGTCTCACCTGACTGCTGCTTGATGCAGCGCAAGTCACTCATGGCCGGGGGCCGATTGCGGCTGCCTTGGAAGTTGGCGATGAATCGGTTGCGCATCTCGTTACAGGAGGAAATCGTGCCAGGAGCCAGGTTCAGGAGCTCGGTGCGGGCTCCGTCCTTGAGCGCCATGGGAAACCAGTTCACCATGACCTTCTCGTCCCCGTTGGCGGCTTCGATGCCCAGCTCATAGAGCTGGAGGAACTCCGCAGGGTCGGCCATGCCATCGTAGCGTGGGGGCAGGTCTGGCTTGAACTTGCCCGGCCAGGCCACACTGCGCAGCTCGGCGGTGAAGGCACGACAACTGCAGCGGGCTACGGAGGCCTTTTGGTGATGGAGGGCTTGATCTTGGAGGTCCCTGCGCCGGGCGCCCGGGAGTAGCCTTGGTCTTGGCGCTACCGGAGCAGAGCGCGGTCGTGATGGGCCGGTCTTGGGGGAGCACTCGGCAGCTTCTTGGGGATGAGGGACCCTTGGCAGCTCTTCTCTGTCAGGTCGTTGCGGGCGGAGTGGGTTCTGCCGGGGACCATGCGCCTTTGGGGCCAAGGCGCCTTCTTGTGGGGAGGCGGCTGAGGCGCCTCGAGTTTTTCGCCACAAGGCGGGAGCGGTGCAGCGAGAGGGATGGCGCAGGGAGCCTCAGCCGCGCTGACGAGCTCGGTGACGCGGGCGAGCCACTCGTTGTAGAGGTCATCGACGGGACGGTAGTGCAGGAGTTCCCGTGCCAGAAGCAACGCGGCGTGCGCGTCCGCAGAAGCGCGACGGGCGTGGGACGAAGAACCGGATGGAGTCAGCAACGGGGTGGCGGTGCGGCCTTCTCGCCGCACCAAAGGATGCAGAGACGACGCATGCTGCTCATTCCCCGTCGGGTCGGTGGAGGCGTTGACGGCAGGCGACAGGGGCGGCCGCCGACAGGGGCCGTCTGGGCGACGCGAGTAGCGAGAGCGGCCCGGCACTCGGCACGGGCGCGACGAGCATCTGACATGGATGTGACGGGCGGCGAAACACGAGGTGACGGAAGGCGGATTCCGGCGCACCCCTACCTGGCGCGCCAAATGTTGGATTTCGGGTTCCGGCAGACCCTCTAGGTTCGAACTCTGGGGTGCACGCGGAGATCGCACCTCCAACCTACCTACGTCTCCTCGCCCCGCAAGGATCTAAACTACACAAAGAACAACACAGAGGACACGAGGTTTATACTGGTTCAGGCCACCATTGTGGTGTAATACCCTACTCCAGTGTGTGGTGTGGTGGATTGCCTCTGGGCTAATGATGAACAATACAAGGGAAGAACAGCCTCGCGAGGGACTGTTCTTGAGCTGGCGCGATGAACTGCTAGGGGAGTTCAGTCGCCTCTCCTTCTCTCTCTCTCTAGATGCTAATCCGATCGATCCGGTCCTCTCCATTGCCTTGGTGGTGGCTAGTCCTATTTATAGGCGGAGGCCCTGGGCCTCTCCCCGAATATTGAGCGGGAAGGGCGCCAACAATTGACCATTTTGAAGGGGAACATTGTCGGCGTTCTCGGAACGGGGGTCCCCAGACTTGCCTGCCTGCGGCCTACGGCGTGGCTCAAAGGAGGCCCAGGACAGCCCATCTTCATCAACACAAGCTCAAGACCCTCGCGAGGGGCCAAGCCTCATGAGGCGGACGACCAGAGCTTCCTCAGCGCTGCCTCGTCAGGGCTGGCTCATGAGGAGGCGGAGAGTTGAAGGCAGGGTACCTCGCGAGGTGCCCGTGACGCAGCCATGACGACCAAGGGCGCCCGGGCGCCAGCCGCCAGCCGCCCCTCCTGTCCTCTTTGGTGCAAAGGGAGCAAGCGCAGTAAGAGCATCAAGCAAAGGCATCCGTTTCGGTGCAACAAGACCAAGACCAGCCCCAACGGCTGGAAAGGGGTCATCGTGGAGCCCAAGCAGGCGTCATCACCAGAGCCTTTGGCAGGCAAGGACCAACTTTAGTCAGGATAAGTGTACCCGCTGTTCCCCTTCAAAATGGCCAATTGTTGGCGCCCTTCCCGCTCAATATTTGGGAAGAGGCCCAGGGCCTTCGCCTATATAAGTAGAGCTAGCCACCATAGGAGGGGGCACACTGAGACACACAAAGGATCCGCCATTCGGAATCCAGAGGGAGAGAGAGAGACCTGATCCTCAAGCTAGAGCGACGGGACACCACTTAGCAGTTCATCACACCCAGCAAGAACAGACCCTCGCGAGGCTGTTCTTCCCTGTACTGTTCTTCATCAGCCCGAGAGGCAATCCACCACACCACAAACTAGAGTAGGGTATTACACCACAACGGTGTCCCGAACTAGTATAAATCTTACGTCTCTTGTGTTGTTCTTGCTAGTAGTTTAGGTTCTTGCGATTCGCCGAGGTACGAGACGGTGGAGGGTTGGATCTTCGCGCGCACCCCAGAGTTCGAACCTTAAGGGTCTGCTGGAACCCGAAATCTGACATTTGGCGCGCCAGTAGGTGCACCGAATCCGCCGCCACCTCGTGTCCCGTCGCATCGTCATCACCATGTCCGGCCACTGCTGGCAACCCAGATCCTTGGGCGGCGTGGCCCGCCCACGCAGAGCCGCTCGCCTCGGGCGACCCCGTGCCCCAGGCAGCTCGCGGTCCGCAGGGCGCTGCGGGCCGCGGGCGACGCGGACAGGCCTCGACGGCTCTCACACCGCGGCAGGCGCGGTCGGCAGCAAGAGCCTCCAACCACGCCGCGACCACATCATCGTACACCCACCGGGAGCAGGCGAACTCGAGGCAGCGCCACGGTGGCCCGAGAGCTGCTGCAGTGCAGGAGTTGCCGGAGAGCGGCCGCGACGCGTTGCTTTGGAGCGAGTGGCGGAGCTCCTGGCTTCGCCCGCCTGGGGCTCACCCTTCGCACCCAACTCCCACCTCAGGCCGAGGGTGGCCCGCACGGGGGCTAACGCGTGCGCCCGCGGGCTCCGAAGCTACTCCAGCACCGGCGAAGCTGTCAGTGCCGGACCGGCGGCGGGGTTGCCCCCGCCCCCGGCCCGCGGAGAAGAAGGACTCGACGCAACTCACGGCCCTGGTGGACCGCCGCGCCACCACCCCACGGCGGGCGCATCAAGCAGAGCAGCGAGGCAGGCTCAGCACTACGGCGTGGCCTTCGGGATGACGGCGCCGGAAGGATACGTGCCCCACTTGATGGACCAAGGGCACCCGCATGAGGGAGAACAAGACTCGCTCCTCAGCCCAATCTATGGGGATGAGGCGCCAAAAGCCGCGCTCTTCCAGGAGTCTCGAGACGGTCCCACTGGTCACGCCGGGGGCGACGATTATCGGGTACCGCTACTTTCTCAAGAGCAAACATACGCTAACCATAGGTCACAGGAGGTACAGGTCGCCACGACGAGCGGCTGCCCCGCTCCATGATCTCCTACCCCTCGTGAGGGGGGGCGCAGGGGCTGCCGAGAGGGGCAGAGATCTGACATCACCACCGCGGGCGTTCGGAGCAAGGCGTTCTCGGGGAGGTAGGCCCTCTGGCTGGGAGGTGCCTCAGGCCTGCCTCGAGGAGGACCCGTGGTCGCTGGGGAACTGGCTGGCGACCGCTCTACCCCACCGGGCGGCGCCCCTGGTTTCCTGGGTCGTCGTTGGTGGCACTAGAGTGTGGGCGCAAAGTGGGGCTCTCGTGCAGCGATATGAAGCAAGGCGGTACCTATGAAGAAGGCCCAAGGCTCGTGAAGCTTCGCCGCCTGTGACACTCTCACGTAATAATGAGTGGGGCTATACACGCCCGGAGTCTCAGGGGTGCCGGCCTCAGCCCTGGGCTCCCTCCCACGCCCAAAGAGGCCGCACTTAGCTGCTACCGGTGAGAAGACGCCCAAGACAAGACTAGGTGCCGGACGCGCCTTTTTCTGCTTTCATTTGGTTTTCCCTCCGCTGTCGTTTTCCTCGTTGGATTTAAGTTGAATTTGAGCTTGAATATTTGCGCGTATTCGGGGAAGGGGTGCTTAGTCTCATTCGAGCAAATCTCTCGCGTTTCCGTTACAACTCCGCCTCAGCTGCCTCCCCTCGTGAGCCCCTCGCGAGCCGGGCCAGGCCAAGCTCGCGCACAACCCTGCCTGTCGGATTCAATCGATCGACACTCAGATCGCCGCAGCCTCCCACAGGCTATCTCGAGGCTCGTACGAAACAAAGGTAAACCATCCAACTAGCGCGCCGCTTAGCCAACCACTTGGCGCGGGCGTATGGGCGATGTAACACCTGCTAATACGAAGAACACAAGTCTTACATGAGGGGCTCCCCCTCCCAAAATGCTCTCACCTCCATCAGACCCAAACCTGAGTTCTATTCATGCAGGGTAATGGAAAAAGGACAATACATGATCAGTCGGACAAATCCCCCAATGCATCCTCAGGAGCACCTCCCGAGCCGTTCGGCGTCATTGGCCTCGCCACATCGGGCTGCGTGATTGTCGGCGACGTCTGGGCGTTCACCATGCCGCCTCATCGGGCGGCCACTACCACGCTGCCGTCGTCGTCAAGCGAAGGCCTGGACGAGGGCATCCATGTTGTCTTCCACCCGGCGCCAGTCGCCCGGACGACACTGGGAAGCTGGGCGATGGCTGCTTCAAAATCAAAGTGAGGGTCCATATCCCGGAGATGGCTGAAGACACGAGAGAAGGCGCGCCCGAGCAGCGCGCGGCTCCTCTCCTCCACCAACCTGTCGGCCCTGACCGACCGCGCCTCCTGCCGCGCCACCACGTCAGTGAAGAACTGGAGGTTGCCGGCGTAGTTAACCACGTGCGGCGCGCCTACCGCCGCCTCGCAGATATTATCCAAGGCTGCGTTGGCTCTTTCCCGGAGCGTGGCGAGCATGGGACGGTGCTCATGCTCCAGGATTCGCCGCTGACGCATCTCGTCCGCAGATTCTCCGGGCGCTGGGCGACGGCCTTGGCCTCCTCCACCAGTTGGTGAAGAAGGAGCGCCTCGGCCTGAGAGGTGGTGGACTCCCTCTGCGCCACCTCAAGGGCGGCCCGAAGAGCATCGGCCCGCCGCGTCGCCTCCTCCAGCTTGGCCCTCAAGGCGGCAGTCCTGCCCTCAGCCTCGGTCTTGATCAACCCCAGCCGCTCATCAAACTCGTGCTCGAGGCTCGAGCGCCGCCGCCACTCGGCGTCCGACCTCCTCCAGACGCTGGCTTGCCGTGCAGCGACCTCATCCTCGCCGTGTCGCCAAGCGCTCCCTCGTCTCCAAGCGCCACCGTGCCAGCTGCGTTAGCGGCTTCAAGCGTCAGCGACTCCTCACGCTTCTGGAGCTCCGCCGAGTCGCCGGAGGCCACCTTCATCGACGCAAGGGCTGCCTCGCGCAGCTCCACTTGCTCCTCCAATGAGTGACACTGGGCCAGGAGTTCTCGTGCTCGCTCCTCCGCTGCCTCTCGCTGCTTGTTAGCTGCCCGGGCCTCCTCGACGGCCCGAGAACAGGCCTCCCGAGAGGCTGCCAGCGACGCTTTGGCTTCTTCGTCATCAAGATCGCGCTGGCGTCGTGCAAGGGCGGCAGCGCCCTCCAGGCTTCAGCGCCTCTCTGCTGACGAGCGCAGGCCCTCTCGGCCTCAAAGGCGCGCATCTTAAATCGACAAGCTCTTCACCAAGAAGGCTCACCGTGTCGGCCGCCCTTCGAAGAAATCCTTGGCGAAGGGCGCGGCGCTCCTGGGCGCGCTCGCGCATGTCCTCCACACCACCAACCTCCCTAGGAGGGCGCCGGGAGCCACGAGTCAACACTACCCCTCCGGGCAGGGGGCTGGGGGCTGGCACCCGCGCGACGGCCGGGCGCAAGCACGCCGAAGCCCGCCTCGAGCCAGCCCATCCCAGACGAGGGGTGCAGGAAGCGCCAGCCAATCGCCGCCCACGACTCAAAGCGAGAAGCCCACGCAGGCTAGCTATGCCACGGAAGGCTCATGAGGAAGGATCGCGAGGCGCCAGCAGGCCACGACGCGCCACGGACGGCTCACCTCACCGTCGCCCTCACCACAAGGGCTCCTTGCATGGGGCACTCGAGGACTGGGAGGGGCGGCCGGGAGGACGGCTCCTCACCCGTCTCCGTGAGCTCGGCAGGAAGGGGCCTACAGGGCAAGGATCAGTACGAGCAGCAGAAGAATCAAGAGCTGGAGAAGGAGAAGGCTTACTCATCAGTAGCTAAGTACTTCCTGCGCTTCAGCAGGCGACAAGGGTAATCATCGCCCAGGGCCTCCCTTCTCTTCCGGAGGGCCTCAAGTTTACGCGGAAACGACCCAAGATTTTAGCGCAGGGATCAGCCTGCACCGAGGGAGGAGCATCAAGGCGGCTTGCGTCAGGGGCGTCTGCCTGACGCGCGCCGCTAGTCGCCTCACCAAGAGAAGCAAATAGGGCCTCGGGGCTCCATCCATGAAGGCCATGGGCGGCTGCCGCCGCCTCACCAAGCAGCGGCATGAGCCTCAGGAGCTGCCCCCTCACGAGCATCCCTCGGCGCTGTCACCCCGTTTGGGGTCCCTTCGGCCTCTCGCGGCTCGTGCCTCCCTGCTCCGCCACTTGAGGAGGAGCCGCCTTGGCCGACTGGAAGGGCTGTCACCACCACCGGATTCTCGCGAGGCCCCTGGAGACCAGCGGGGCGCAGCCCCCATTCATCGAAGATGGGCATCTGGTTCACCAAATCACACCAGATTCGGCAGAGGTACAGCAAGGCACCTTCATGCCGGATGCCACCGGGTTAGGATCACCAACGGGACCAGGAGCACTTTCCTTAGCGCTCAAGGCCAGTCTTCTTCCTGGAGCCTCATACGATCACCAGGCCCGCCGAAGGCCCACATCCGGTGGGAATGGCGTTGGAGAGGAGCAATTCGGCGCATCAGGAACTCCTTCACCACCTTGGGCGCTTTCACAGCAAGCAACCTCAGGAACGCGAAGCGGCGCCAGACGAAGATGAGCCGAGGGCTTGAAAGCGTCTCCTGGCCCCAGCCTGAATTAGGGACAGCAGGCGAAGTTGGCTCCGATAGCAGGGGGTTGGGCACCCCCACATCCACGTACAGCCACCTCTCGCGGAACTCAGCCGCGGGCGAAGGCAGGCTGAAGTCAATCCCTGATGCCGCTGTCTCTGGCGCGGCGACGAAGCTCACGCACGCCGAGCATTGAGTGGGGTCGATAAGGCGCAGAGAGAAGAAGTGGCGCAGCAAGGCAACCGAGGGAAGGATGCCCATCATTGCCTCACAAACGAAGGCGAAGACCGAGAGGAGAGTAATGGACTTAGGACCCAGATGCATCATGTGGATCTGATAGTGGGAAAGCACGGCATTGAAGAAATCAGAGAAGGGGGAACCAGCCCCGCCCACAGGGCGTCAACGAAATACCGGACCTCGGTGACTATCCTGTCGATGGAGAAGTGGGGCCTTGAGCCAGGCCGTCGTCCTCCGCATTAGATTGAAGGAAGTGGCCAGAGCCGAACTGACCTTGCCCAAGCCCTCCAGATTGAGTATGATCGACGGGTCGACAGCGGAGGCCGCCGGCGGCGGCGAGCGAGGCGAAGGCGCAGGTTTCTTCCCTTTCCCCTTCTTCGTCGGAGCCATGGCGATCGAAAGGGGGAAGGGGAGATTTGAGATTGGATTGGAAATGGAAGCTGGAGTTCGAGAGAGGGAAGGACAGGAGCGCACAAGCAGCAGGGAGGAGAACGGATGTGTACAGCAGCGTGTCCGCCTAGCAAGGCACGAAATAAGGAGGCGCGGGGGAACAGTGCCGCCCACGTCCAATCAACCGCCACGCGTTGCCCAAGGCAGCAGGCTGTTAGGGCCCGCGACACTTCGCACTTGCCCTTTTGCCTCTCTGCACGGCCAAGTTCGGGCGCGCCGTTGGCCCGGGGGCTACTGTCGGCGTTCTGGGAACGGGGGTCCCTAGACTTGCTCGCTGCGGCTGCGGCGTGGCTCAAAGGAGGCCCAGGACAGCCCATCTTCATCAACACAAGCTCAAGACCCTCGCGAGGGGCCAAGCCTCGCGGGGCGGACGACCAGGAGCTTCCTCAGGCGCGGCCTCGTCAGGCTGGCTCATGAGGAGGCGGAGAGTTCAAGGCAGGGTACCTCGCGAGGTGCCCGTGACGCAAGCCATGACGACCAAGGGCGCCAAGGCGCCCGGCCAAGAAAGGCCCTCCTGTCCTCTTTGGTGCAAAGGGAGCAAGCGCAGGCAAGAGCATCAAGCAAAGGCATCCGTTTCGGTGCAACAAGACCAAGACCAGCCCCAACGGCTGGAAAGGGGTCATCGTGGAGCCCAAGCAGGCGTCATCACTAGAGCCTTTAGCAGGCAAGGACCAACTTTAGTCAGGATAAGTGTACCCGTTGTTCCCCTTCAAAATGGCCATTTGTTGGCGCCCTTCCCGCTCAATATTTGGGAAGAGGCCCAGGGCCTTCGCCTATATAAGTAGAGCTAGCCACCATAGGAGGGGGCACACTGAGACACACAAAGGATCCGCCATTCGGAATCCAGAGGGAGAGAGAAAGACCTGATCCTCAAGCTAGAGCGACGGGACACCACTTAGCAGTTCATCACACCCACCAAGAACAGACCCTCGCGAGGCTGTTCTTCCTATCTTATTCTTCATCAGCCCGAGAGGCAATCCACCACACCACAAACTAGAGTAGGGTATTTCACCACAACGGTGGACCGAACTAGTATAAATCTTGTGTCTCTTGTGTTGTTCTTGCTAGTAGTTTAGGTTCTTGCAATTCGGCGAGGTACGAGACGGTGGAGGGTTGGATCTCCGCGCGCACCCCAGAGTTCGAACCTTAAGGGTCTGCCGGAACCCGAAATCCGACAAACATCTAGTACACTTATTCTGACTAAAGTCGGTCCTCGCCTGCCAAGGACTCTGATGGTGACGCCGGCTTGGGCTCCATGATGACCTCCTTCCTGCCGTTCTGCTGGTCTTGGTCTTGTTGCACCCAAATGGTTTCCTTTGCCTGATGCCATGGCCTGCGCTTGCCTCCTTTGCACCAAAGGAGAAATGAGGACACTGCACGGGCTGGCGCCCGCCTGGCACCCTCGGTTGTCATGGCTTGCGTCATGGGCACCTCGTGAGGTACCCCGCCTTGATCTCTCCGCCTCCTTGCGAGCCAGCCTGACGAGGCCGTGCCTGAGGAAGCTTCCTGTCGTCCGCCCTGCGAGGCTTGGCCCCTCGCGAGGGTCTTGAGCATGTGTTGATGAAGATGGGCCGATCGGCCACCCTTGAGCCACGCCGCAGCCGCAGTGTGCAAGTCTGGGTACCCCCGTTCCCAGAACGCCGACAGTGATGACTGAGACCAGGCGGGCGCCAGGCGGGCACCATCCGCTGTGTCCTTGTTTCCTCTTTGGTGCTAACGAGGCAAGCGCAGGCACGGAGTACCGAGGCGTCAAGCAAAGGTTTCCATATCAGTGCAACGAGACCAAGACCAGCAGGACGGCAAGACGGAGGTCACCAAGGAGCCCAACGCGGCGTCACCACCAGAGCTTTTGGCAGGCGAAGACTACTTTTGTCAGGATAAGCTGTACTAGTTGTCCCCTTTCAAATTGGCCATTGTTGGCTCCCTTCCCGCTCAATATTTGGGAAGAGGACCAGGGCCTCTATAAATAGGACTAGCCACCACCATAGACGGGGACGGAGATAATCCTCACCCACACGAGTTCACCAAGAACTAGAGCACCACCACACACTGGAGTAGGGTATTACACTACAACAAGAACCCCCGTATAGGAACGTTTGTGCAGCAACGATGATGACATGTGTTGTTGCGTTCAACCTCCCACCTCCCCACGAACCTCCCCGCACCCCCACCTCCAGCCCTGTACCTCACGCATATATAAGGATAAGAAAGCAAATAAATTTTCAGGCGAGCTCCATGGCCACAACCTTGCCGCTGCCTCCAAATCAGGGCAGCTCCCCTCCCTCCTCACTATTCCCCTCCTATCTTCCGCCGCCGGAACATCATCCCCGTCCCTGCACGCGCCTCAGCAGCAACCCTATTCGCCACGGGTCGCTGGTGCGGCTCCTCCGCCTCTGGTTTATCCGCCAACTACCCCTGCGTCTTCGCACCCACGGCCGCTGGTTCGGGCTCTACGGTGCTGCTCCGCCAGGGTCACCTCGACTCCGATGTCATCTGTTCTATAAGTCACTCCTCCCCTCTGCTGCTTTGTGTGGCATGGCCATCGTGCCATGGGTGATTCCTTGCCGTCCATCACCGATGATGACCTACACTATATACTCAGATCATAATCAACCAAATATTACTCTGTAGAAGCATTACTTTGGTTGAGGTCGCTGCCTGAATTTGTTCTTCCACTCAGACGTAATTGTGGTATATCTTGCTAGTAAAAGTTATGTCAGCTGGTGTTCTAGCATAGACGTCTGTGAACCCCGGACGCCCAACAGTTAGTTTTTTTAAACCATTTTCTTATCAAATTCAATTTCTTTACTCTCTGATTTTTCTTTGTGTGAACAGATAGTAGGGTTGTCGTATAGTTATATTTAACAAGAAGAGAATACGTTATATTCACTCTCCAAACGTACATATTTGTTAATAGAAATTTTATGTTTAGTCCAGGTGACATTAAAACATACTTACATCAGTTATACCATGTTTATATGAGGATGTGTGCAATAACAGTGTGTTTTTGTCCTTTTGTATACACAACTATTTGTATTACTGCCTAAACATATAAACTTACTTCGCATACATTGTAGAACCAGATCACATGCTTGATCCAGTGCATCGCTCCATGGTCTGAGCTCCACTGTCGTCATCTGCAAGTGAAATATGACTACTTAGGGATTGCCGTTGTGTCATCGTAGATCACAGGTGTACAACAACCATCATGGTGAGCGACCTTACTGGATCCTTGAGGCCCAACATTCCACTTCACCTTTCTAGGTATTTCAATTTTGGGCTTGCATATTTCAGTTTGTCATTTAGTTCTGCCCATGCAAGTTGTTTCTAGTTAGGTATGTGTTAATCCAGGAACAATATCTCTGTCTCTTTTTTCTCAATAATTCTTTCTTGTGATGCATTAGGTTTAATTCTCTTTTTGCTATGTTTGTGGATAATTAGTTATATTTTCGTGAAGATTTTCATGGCAGATCAATTAAATAAGATGTGACGGTATCTCTGGATATCTGAGCTGTGACCGTGTGACAAACTCACGAAAGAAGATTCCTTCAAGTATCACTTAATAGTGAGCGCTATTATCTATGACATCATCATAATTGTTGGGAAAGAAAATGTACTTATCAGTGTTTATGAATCCTCCCACATAGTGTAGTTCTATAGGAATAAGCCTCACATGCATCTACTCATCCTAATATTCCTCTTTATTGTATAATCGTTAATTTTCATCTTCCCTCATAGGTTCTGAAGTGACTTTGCTTCAGCTAACATGCTTGTGTTAGCTTTTCTCTTACAGGTAAATCTTCAAGACATATGAGTATTGCAATTAGCAAATATATAAATCAATAAGTTTACTGAAGATGCCTTAAGAATGAACTCAGAGCTTTGTCTTTATTGCATGAAATTCTTCTCAATTTGATGATTGTGCCACACCACTCCTTTAAATAAATTAAGTTCTTTTTAAAAAATATACTATTTTTATTTCTTCATTTTCACATTCTATAGGTGAATTTTCAATGGAAGACTGGCATACATATTATCTAGCTTGATATTCTTGGCTGATGTAAGATAAAGCATTCAGATCCATATTTTTTACAATTCTATACACCATATTCTAGAATCTTATCAAAAATCTTAGGATGGATATAGTTCTTTGTGTTCATGTGTTATACAAGATAAATCATTAGAGAATCTGAATGCAAGAATATTCTAACCTTTCATTACATGAATCACAACTATCAACACGCGGAGATATGAAACATATTTTTGAATTTTCAAATATGAACTCGTTTCCTGCATTTATTTTATTTTCAGCTTCCAGTACATCCGATTTCCCAAGCTTTCTATACCTATTTGTATTGTTGATCAATCATTTTTCAATCGTCGAGCTACCTTAAGCTGCACCAAAGGTGCACCCCCACATAGGTAAGCTTCTCTCTCGCCCTCTACGTTGGCATACTTTACCTTGGTTTGGTGAATCTGAAAGATAACTACTACTACCATTTTACAAAAGGGAAAGATCAGGAAAAAAATTGCATATAGTTGAAAACACACCTCTTCCTCTAGTGGATGTTTCCAACTACTAGAACTAGATGGTTCCTATATTGAGTTCACCACTAACCTGCTAGAAAAAGAAAGGACATTTTAGCATTCTTAAATAGCAAAACATACATTGCGTATACTTATAAGTTGTAACATGACAGGAAATTTCAAACAATATTGCGCAGAACTACTCTGGAGGTCTGATTTCTATCATAATTTGCCAGGCTTGGTGACTCATGCCAGTTTTTGTTATTGTAGATTGCAAGATAAATAGATGGTCCATGGATAATGCGTTGATTGCAAGTTAAATAGATGGTACATGGCTAAGGTCCTCATTCCAAGGTGGAGAATGGGGCAACTACCAGATAGTTCTACATTAATGTTATTGAGTGTTATTTTCATTTTGATGTATAGAAAATCATGTGTATATTCCTTGGATCGTGTTCCATGTATTGCAAACGAGTTGATTTAATATATGAGATCCTTCTGGTCTTGTGTGCTATCTCTATTGATCTAGTAATTATTGATGGATATATAAAATATTTCTAAATTTTCATGATATGTAAGTGTTATTCCCATATATAAAATGGAAGCATTGCATTGATCTGTTAATTATGCCTATTTCAAATCAGCCTGTGTAGGTGTAACCACCAACGCATTGAAGTGTTGTTAGGCTACAATTATATATGTTGCTAGTTTGCAATGCTTATTCGTGTTGATTACCAACGCAATTATATACGTTGTTGTAGGCCCTAGCAACGCCACCAAAGGCAACACATAAACATCCGGTGGTGTAGACCCTAGCAACGTTTATATGGACATTCAACAACGAATTGATGCATTGCTAAAGGGGGGTTCCTGTTGTAGTATTACACCACAATGGTGGCCCGAACCAGTATAAATCTTGTATTCTTTGTGTTGCGAGTTCGTGGAGTTAGCCCTTGAGATCTTAGCAAATCTAGGACATGGATCGGCAGGGGGAGATCTTCATGCGCACCCTAGAGTTTGAACCTTAAGGGTTTTGCCGGAACCCGAGATCCGACAACCTTTGCCTGATGCCTCGGAACTCCTCGCGTGCACTTGCCTCCTTAGCACCAAAGAGGACGCAAGGACACTGTGCGTGCTGGCGCCCGCCTGGCCTTGGTCACCATGGCTCACATCATGACAACCTCGCGAGGTTTGCCTTGCCTTGATCTCTCCGCCCCTCGCGAGCCAGCCTGGTGAGGCCGCTCCCAAGGAGGTCTTGTGTCGTCCGCCTCGCGAGGCTTGGCCCCTCGTGAGGGTCTTGAGTGCTTGCTGGTGAAGATGGGCCGTACGGGCCCGATTGTGGAGCCACGCCGTGGGCCGCAGGCAGGCAAGTCTGGGGACCCCCGTTCCTAGAACACCGACAGTGGCCCCCGGGCCCAAGGCACGCTCGGACTTGGCTTCGAGGCGAAGCCAAAGGGCAAATCTTGAGCGCCCTTGAGCCCCAATAGCCTGCGGCCTTGGTCGACATGTGGCGGTTGGTTGGACGTGGGCGTCTTCGCTTCCCCACGCCGCCTCGGCAACTGCCCGATTTGACGAGTCCCTACTGCATGCAAAGAAATATCATCATTACCTGTGATCGTGGGGGTCGCCAGTTGGCCTTCCCTTGCTATAAATGAGGAGGGGGCAGAGTCTCCGTCGCCCATATCTTCCCATTCCACTCGCTTCTTCTTTCTCGCTCCACTGCCAGTAGCGACACCAATGGCGCCGATCCGAAGGTTTTCTGCCACGGAGAAAGGGAAAACTCCCTGCGACGGGCCAGGGCCGCTCCCGCCGAAGAATAGGCCGGTTCACCGTCGTTACGTGGTGGTGGTGCAGGAGGTGACAAGGCCCTGGTGCGAGCGGCATCCTCCTAGGTATCCGTTGCCCCTGTACGCCCAGGCCGAGGGCTCGGGAGGAAGAGGTGGTGAGCGGCGGTGCGCGCGCCACGACCATGGCCGTCGTGCCGCGGTGGCACGCGCCGCCGTCCCCGGAGTCCACGCCGCAGACTCCTCACGAGAGCTCGTGCTGTGGCTGGCGATGCCTACAAGCACTTGGATCCGCTTCCCTTCCTTCTTCTCCCCCGAGATGCCGCCGAGGGGGCCCCTCAAACTTTGGCTGCAGCACGCCTACTGCGACACACTGGCGACTGGAGCGGAAGTTGAAGCCGTCTCCTCGGGCAAGATCTTCATGACCCGAGGCTGGGGCGAGGTCGCTCGAGTGTGCCATGCAGAAGGCGCCCTCGTGATCCACTTCGAGTACGACGGTGCCTCCATGTTGTCCTTCAAGGTCTTTGACGCGGAAGGCCGCCGCCTGGAGAGCTGCCCCATAAGGGGCCGTCAGGACGGCGCCGCAGCAGGGGCAGGGCATGTCGTCCGCGCTGCCAGCAGCTCCTCCGGGAACAGCAGCGACGCTTGGGATTCCAGCGGTTATCCCGATCTCTATGAAACTCCGGAGACGAGCGACGACATATACGTGCCGCCCAGCTCTCGCCGCGCCAGGAACAAGGCCGCAGCCTCCGGCCGTCGCTGTCGCTGATCTGGATGATCTTGGTGCCGACCTCCCGTGGCCCACTGTTGATGATGGCGTCGTCCACCGGGCGCGTGTAGATAGGGCTCTTAGAAATTCTTTTGTTCCCTACGAGGAATCAAGAATTACCCCGTGGGGGCGTGTAAAGGGTCCGCAATGTCCATTGTTGATATTATCCTTGTTATGAAATTGTGCGTGTACGTGCCCCGTTCCGGCTTGGTTTCCCCTTTCTGACCTCTCGACGGCTTGGTGCTCTATGCTGACAGGTCCCGGTCCCCAGGCAGGCTTCAGTCGTCACTGGTATGCCAGGTCGCGATGCCGTGGTCAAGGCCAGGAGGTGAGCGACCCGAGGTCCAGTAAGAGCCCCTAAGTCACGATGCTCAGCAGGTCCCCTTTAGCATGCAAGCGACCGCCGAGAGGTGGGAAAGGGAGACTACGTTGCCGTAACAACGCGACACAATGGGAATCTCATGCCATAGCAATTGGTTGACCCGAGCGTGAAACTTATCTTGGTAGTCCCGCGTCGGTCCTTCACGAGGCGCCTGACTCGATTGTAGGTGGTGGTCGTAGCATAGCCAGGTCCGGCCCGTACGAGCCTCCTCCTCTTTCGACGCACTCCTTCATGCTCTACGTCCTCAGGTCCCGTCCCTCGAGCGAGCTCAGCCACCGCTGGTATGCCAGGTTGCGATGTTGTGGTCAAGGCCAGGGGGTGAGGGCTGGAGAGCCAGTAAGCGCTCCAGAGTCGCGATGCTCAGGAGCCCCCCTTCTAACGCACAAGAGGATTACATGGGAGAAAGGGGGAGCCCGCGGTGCCGCCTGCTATGGTCCACAGGAGGTTGCTGCAAGTCAGCACGAGGAAGGGCGCAGGTTGCCGTTATGATGGACGGGCGGCCACCGGTCGCCCCGCAAGAGAACGAAGGCACTGAGGGCCTGATGAGGTGAGGCGCGCAGGGCGTGCCTCGGGCCAGAGCTCGACCACTCAGATTTATCGACGTTGCAGGGACGGACCCATGCACAAGCGCCGTGCTGGTGTGAGCAGCTCCTGTGGTGGGTGGTAGTCAAGCAGGTGATAGTCATAGATAGATTAAGCATGGAAGCAAAGTGGCTTAAGTAAACACAGGGGAGATACATGCCACTGGGTCAGGCCCGAGCATCTTGGGGATGATGTAGCCCGAGGGGCGCCCCCAGCAAGGTAAGCCAAAGCCATAAAAGGGATGCAAACAGCAGTGACGGACCCACACGGCCTAGGAATGATGCAGCCCAGAGGGAGCTCCCGGCTAAATAAACTTGGAAAATGTCACCTGATTATGTTGATGAAGGAATGTCGAGGCAGCTGAAGGCGTGCAGCGAAGGGGTTGCTCCTCACGAGCTACCGGAGCCCTGAGCCTCGGGAGGCTCTGGGGTCCAGGCAGTTCCTTGAGGACCGTCTCCATCTCCGCCAGGAAAGCGTGGTGCCTGGCCTCCTGAGCCGCCAGGATGCTCTGCAGGTTGCGCTAGAAGGCGGAAGCCACGCTCGGCAGGCCAAAAAGCATGCGAATGTAGCTGTGAGGTGGGCCCTTGCAGCGTCCCACCCGCAAAGGCCAGAAGAGCTCCTGATATGCGGCTCTGTTGAGCCTTGGAATGTCGATGCAGACGTGCAACCCGCCATCCTTGCCTGGATGGGGAGCTACGGCAGGTAAGCGGCGGTTGCCGCGCATGGCTCTTGCTTCTTCTAGCTCCTTGGTGGTCTTGGTGATGAACTCCTGAGCATTGGGTGCTCCTCGCCCGCTGTCTTCCTGAGGGAAACGTGCTGCGAAGCACGCCTCCACGTGGTGCCCGAGCGCCTCCCTCGTGACGTTGGCAAGACTTGAGGCCCTCCAGAAGAGAGCCCCCGAGCCCTGCCCGAGGAGGGCACCGGGCGCGCCTTCCTATGCGAGGGAAGAAGGCGCCCCAGGCACGGGCACTGATCCTGACGAGGTACCACTTGCGGTGCCGCTCTCCTGAGGTCCGGCACGGAGTAGCTGCTTCTTCTTCTTGGGGATGGCTTCAGGAGGGTACCGAGCTGCATTATTTTCGGGGTCTTCGATTGACGCTGCTTGGAAGGCGCGCTCGAGGGAGCACACCACATCTCTTTCTTCACAGGGGACTGTGATGATCCCGCCGCTCCCTGGCATCTTAAGGATGTTGTAGCCGTGGTGCGTGACCGCCATGGACTTGGCCAGGGACGTATATCCGAGGATGGCATTGTACGGCAGACGGATGTGAGCCGCGTCGAAGTCGATGAGCTCGGTGCGGTAGTTTTTGCGTTCTCCGAAGGTGACAGGGAGGCGGACTTGCACTATCGGTGTGGTGGAACCATCGGTCACTCCTGAGAAGGGCTTAGTGGGCTGAAGCTGATCGTAGGGCACTTGGAGACTGTCGAACGTGTCGACGAACAAGATGTTGAGCCCTGCGTCTCCGTTGATGAGGGTCTTGGTGACTTGTACGTTGCTGATGACGGGCGAACAAAGCATCGGAAGAGCGCCAGCGGTTGCCGCGCACTTGAGCTGATCTGCCGAACTGAAGGTGATGGCGCACTTGGACCACCTGAGTGGGCGCGTGGCCTCGAGCCCGGGGAGGAGTGCGTTCACCTCGTGGGCAAACTGCTTAAAGATGCGTTAAGAGGCTGGGGCTTGAGCTCCGCCCAAGATGCAGGCGATCGCGCATGGCTCCTGGAAGCCCCCAGCCCCTCATCTTGATGGTGGTCGTCGTTGTCGGTGTCAAAACCGGCGGATCTCGGGTAGGGGGTCCCGATCTATGCGTCTTAGGCTGATGGTAACAGGAAGCAAGGCACACAGATGTTTACCCAGGTTTAGGCCCTCTCGATGGAGGTAAAACCCTACTTCCTGCTTGATTAATATTGAAGATACGGGTAGTACAAGTGTAGATCTACCACGAGATCATAGAGGCTAAACCCTAGAAGCTAGACTATGATGGTATGATTGTAATTGTGATCGGCCTTTTAAGGACCAACCTCTCCGGTTTATATAGGCACGGGAGAGGGCTAGGGTTTACATGGAGTCGGTTACAAGGAAGGAAATATAATATCCGGATCGCCAAGCTCGCCTTCCACGCCAAGGAGAGTTCCATCCGGACACGGGACGAAATCTTGAGTCTTGTATCTTCAAGCTTCAATAGTCCGGACAATGTACATAGTCCGGCTGTCCGGATACCCCCTAATCCAGGACACCCTCAGTAGCCCCTAAACCAGGCTTCAATGACGATGAGTCCGGCGCATAGTCTTGTCTTCGGCATTACAGGGCGGGTTCCATCTCCGAATACTCCAAAGTACCTGTTACGACGAATAGTGTCCGGAACTCCATCAATGTCGTATTCCTTGGCTTCAAAGGTTTCAATAATGACCATCTCCACGTGTCGAGCGAATGCGAGGAGCTGAGGTATTTTGCGCATTTGCCACCCTCAATCTTTTGGGATGACCGCCTATTTGAAGAGACGGGGATTCTCAGATCCAATCCTCACTCTTCACCCTTGAGCAAGCATCCAACAGAGCGCTCCGGAAAAACCATTCCAACATGGCCGGTCGTCACAGCTCCTCTGCTCGCTCTCCTCACTCCAAGCCGCGGGACTAGGAAGAGTGTTCAGTTCCCCATAGCCGTTTGATTGAGTTACAAACCCAAGGGTTTCTTCCACTAGCATTCATGGTCCCTGTCCGAGCCGGAATAGCCACCTATAATGGCGGGGAGCAAGCGGAGAGATCTCCCAATCCATCTCCAGAGGAGCAAATGTGCCTCATCCCGCATCTTCTAAGGGGCGTCGGGTTTCCTATCCACCCGTTCCTTCGCGGGCTCCTGGAGTTCTACGGCCTCCAGTTACACAATGTTACCCCTGCCTCTATACTACATATAGCAGGGTACGTTGCTCTTCTTGAAGCTATTTTTAGGCTGCGAGCCTCACTTCGGGTTATGGAAGAAGCTGTTCTGCCTTGTCCCCCACAGCCAGGGAGAATCCCTATGTCAGGTGGGTGGGGCCGAAGTATGGCACATTGCCGAGACCGGATACCTATCCGACACTCCAAGAAGGCACCAGAGAACTGGCCTTCAGAGTGGTTCTACATTGACGAAGTTCCCCTTCCGGATCCAGTCCGGACAGGTCTCCCCCAGTTCAGTAATGCACCGCCAAGGGCACGTCTAAGCTGGCGCTCCCGAGGCCCCCAAGAGGAGGATACCAGGGAAATATATTACCTGATGAGCAGGATAAAGTTACTGGCCAAATCCGGACTGATGATAGTCGAGGTTATGGCAACATGCATAATACGGGGAGTGCAACCGCTTCAATATCGGGGGAAGCCCATGTGTCACTTCAACGGGGAAGATGATGCCACCCGCTGTGGCCGTATTGGTCCGGACTCTGCCACTCCTCTGGCAAGGATATTGGCCAATTTATACAAAGGGGAAGAAGAGGAATTCCTTCACATCAAACCGCGAGATGGATTGTCCATGTACAACCCCCGAAACTGGGTAAGTTGTCATTCCTTTCCCTACATCACTTATTGTGGCGTTCTTCGCTAAGATCATCTGCCTCGATATTCCTGAGCAGGAACTAAGGAGGGTCGTAGAAGGAATCTCCAGCCCCTCCCCGCAGCCAAAGGACCCCGGAAGGGCCCTAGATCCAGGTCTCGAAGAAGATCCCGATATTACCGTGGAGCTTGTCAACGGGATATTTTATCAAGCGAGCTACGATGGCGCCTTAGTGGCCATTAGTGCTGACTATCCCGGACCGCTTCCTACGTCGCGCGTAAGCCAAGTCAAAAAACCTATCCTCCGAAGAGGACTCCCTTCAGATGTCATGCCTTAGCCTTGAAGTGTCGTGTTTTTGCAGAGATGACGGTCGGAGCGTGGGGCCGAGCCCCTAGGGACTCGTCGGCCAAGGGCGTCCGGATTGGGTAGGCTCAAGAGGGAGGCGGTAAGGGTCGACTCGCCGCTACAGAGGTAAGGCAAAAACTTGTGTTGTGATTATGGTATTTTTGAAGTATGACAGCACCCTTTGTGTCCTGGCAGGAAGAGGAGCAGCCGGACTATATCCGGGGATCCTGCCAACCACGCCTCCACCAGCCGGATTCCAAAACCGGCTTCGAGAGCCGAGGCGGGAGCGGGGCCAATGTCGCACAGTTCTGGAACAGAGAATGCGGATATGCTATCGACCACGAATTCCGAAGTAGAGAGCGCCATGAATCACCGGTGCCGACGCGCCGTACTTCGGAGCAACATATTTTCGGAAGAGGCAGTTAACGCCTTCAATTCGGGAGACGCATACATCCGAGCTGCTCAAGGCGGGCTTGAAAAGCGATGGACCAAGATATACCAAAGATATACGGGTAAGAAAATTTGATAAGCATGTGTAGCAGTAGCCCCTGAGACTTGAAACGGTTGGAACAACTGTTTTAAGGATCAATTTATGCACAGGTCCTAGTGGATAAGAATGAGCAATTGTCTCGGGAGCTGGAGGAATGAAAGGCCGAACTGAGGGCCGTAGTTGCCAAGTTAGAGGAATCCCAAAAGCCCTCATCTGGTAACAGTTTTCGCAATTGTACGAAGATGCACCAGTTAGTAAATGGCTGATATGACAAGTCTAACAGAAAATTCTGCAAACAATCCCGGGGTGAATCCGGAGGGCGTAAGATAGGACGCATCGCATCTCAAAAGGCAGCTGGAGGCTAGCGAGCGCATTCTTACGCGAGTTAGGCAGGAGAAGAACAATCTTCAAGATGCCAAAGTCCAGCTGGACGGGGAGTTAAAAGATCTCCGCACTCAGCTTGCGGACTCCGTGAAGGAGAATAAAAGGCTTCGACGCAGCATTTACGGTAAGTGCCTAGACGAACTGTAGTATAGTTCGCCGAGGAAGTATATTGAAAGAATTTTGCTTGCAGGAATGTTAACGGGTCGCCCTGAAGAGGAGATGCCCTCATCTGCAAGTGATTTACTGCAAGACCTTTCGCAACTGCACAAGCGAGCTCGGCAAGTGATGCAGGGTGTTGCTCAGTCTTTGTGGCCATCAAGCTTGCTGCCGAATGGCATGGGGGAGCTTGTGGATATGCTTCAAGGAGCGCAGCGGCGCTTCCGACTGTGGAAGATGTCCGCTTGCCGGCAAGGCGCCAGAGAGGCCTAGGCTATGGTGAAGACGCGCTACACCAAGCTGGACCCGGACCATATGGCCGAAGTAGGACCAGCGGGGCCCGATGGGCAAAAATTCCCGTGAGTCTGGTATATGACCAGGTAGTGTTAGCCGCTAAGTATTCTCAACAGGATTGTAAGGTAGATAGCCTGTTGGGTGTTATAGAGGAGGAATATAGTCAGTCCAAGTGACTGTGTAATTTAATGGACATAATTAGCCCCTAGCCGGATTAAAATTATTTGTCATGGCGGACCTTTTTGCTTCAGCCCCCGGATCCTACAGTCCCGGGTGTGTCCGAATACCCACTCAGTTATACAAAACCAAGGTATGTGTGGAAACAAGGCGTAGGGGTCATAAGTGCTTGAACAGACAAGTACCCAACTAGTTATGTTATATTACATGGATAGTAAGAAACATCTTCCAGGGAGAATAGTTCTGTTAGGGGTTCCTTTCCCTGGGTACGCATGCGACAATGCACATGTCCGGACTGCGACCGATGGCGCAGGATACAAGACAGATTTACGATATAATAAACGAATGCATCTTTTGTTCACCGACCGAATATTCTCTTAAGGTACACATCCGGCCGAACCGGCAGTAACAATCGCAGAGGTGATCCCCTTATGCCCTAGCCGAATTAACGGGAACGTAGGGCATAAACACAAGAGCCAGGCAACCCAGCTTGGCCACATCTTAAGTCATATCGATGCATATAATGGTGAAGAAAAGGCACATATGGAAAAAGAATGCATATGTGATGGGCAGAAAGCCATGTGAGTAATAATTTTTAGCTTCCGTATAGGAAGCCCCCAGGTATTGCTTACACACCTAGTGCAGCCGGAGTGATCCGGCAGTCCACACTGTATTGAATACTTTGTGTGAAGAGGAAAAAGGTCGAGAAAGGAAAAAGGGATGGAGCATAATTAAAAAGGAGGGGTTAGGAGACGGACATTGAGTTCGGCGTTAGGCGTAGAATCTCCGGAGTCTGGCCGCGTTCCATGGGTTCGGCTCGAGTCTGTTATAGGATGCATTACGTAAGCGGTATGCTCCTCCGGTGAGAACTTTGTCAATGACGAAGGGACCCTCCCACTTGGGTTTGAGCTTGTCCTTCTTCTTCTCCGGTATGCGTAGAACGAGCTCGCCAATATTGTAAGTTTTGGTCCGCATTTCTCTGCTTTGATATCGTCGAGCCTGTTGCTGATAGAATGCGGAGCGGGCTTTTGAGACGTTGCGCTCCTCCTCCAGGGCGTCCAAGTTATCCTGCCGATCTAACTCGGCTTCCTTCTCTTCGTACATGCGTACGAGTGGCGAATCATGTATTATGTCGCAGGGTAATACTTCTTCCGCGCCGTACACCATAAAAAATGGTGTATATCCGGTGATGCGATTCGGCGTGGTCCACAGCCCCCAGAGTATGGAGTTGAGCTCCTCGACCCAGTGCGTATCCGACTCCATCAGGGATCACACTAGTCTGGGTTTGATGCCGCTCATGATGAGACCATTTGCCCGCTCTACCTAGCCGTTTGTTTAGGGATGGTAGACGGAAGCGTAATCAAGCTTAATGCCCATTTTTGCGCACCAAGTTTTCACTTCGTCGGCTGTGAAATTTGAGCCATTATCAGTGATGATGCTGTGGGGGACACCGTATCGGTGTACGACCCCGGATATGAAGTGCATTACTGGTCCGGATTCGGCCGTTTTGACTGGTTTGGCTTCTATCCATTTGGTGAATTTGTCCACCGTGACCAATAAGTATTTTTTTTCTGATGGCTTCCCCCTTTAAGAGGTCCGAGCATATCCAGCCCCCAGACCGCAAAGGGCCAAGTTATGGGGATTGTTTGGAGAGTGGTAGGGGGCATATGACTCTGATTGGCAAAGAGCTAGCAACCAACGCAATGTTGGACAAGGTCTTGTGCGTCTGCTCGGGCCGTCGGCCAGTAGAATCCTGTACGGAAAGCCTTGCTGACTAATGCTCGATGTCAGGACCCCGATCCTAAGTCACACCGATCTAGCATGTAACACATCATATCACTTTGCGGCCTCACGCACGGTATTCCCACGGGTGTCGCCTTACCATGTCCCGGACCGCTTATGCGTCTTTTGGCTCACGATATGACAAAGCGGTGTCGCTAGCATCCATATGACAAAGAACCCGGGCCGACATGGCTAGTCGTGAACCCAAAGCGGCGCTAACCTATGGGGACAGGCATACATGAATCACATCGAGCATGTCGGTCATCAACGTATATATTCGGGCTGTAGCACTGGCTAACAGGACTCCGGTATCCCGGTCAGAAAGGTGCTAGGCAGGACTCGAATAACACCGCGTGACATTTCCCGAAGAACGGACATAAGGCGAAGTGAAACACATGCCGCCAGTCAAGTGTCCAAGCAGTAGTCTTTGGGCTAGCGTGACTCCGGTGAACCGGGCTGTAGCGGACTACTATCGCCGTAAGCACGAGACTACATTTCCCCATATGAGAGGCTGCCAAGGATAAACAACTAGTTTGTCGGATCCCACACATACCAAGCATTTCAAACATACACACATTATGCTCAATATGCGTAGATACAACATGGCATCACAACATAACTCTACGACTCAAATATTATTCATTAGGCTCCGAAGAGCGAGATATTACAAACATGGGTCTCATGACCCAACACTCGTGAGCATACAAGTCAAAGCACAAGCGGAAGCTAATCATGTCCGAGTACGCATAACTATAAATGAAAAAGGCTGAGAAGCCCGACTATCTACCAGATCCCGCCAAGGCACCGGATCGTAGTGAGGTAACAAGCTAAACGTCAAGTCCACATGGAACTACTAAGCGAGACTAAAGTCTCTCTCGCAAAACATAAAATAGGCAAACGTGAGTACAAACGCATTACTCAAGCAAGACTTACATCGTAACTAGCTACATATGCATCATTATCAAAAGGGGTGGTGGAGTTTGATTGCAGCAAGCCAGCTTTGACTCGGTGGCTATCCCGAACTACATCGCAAGTAACTCTTTTGAGGTGCGCACACGAGTCCACATATTCACCATATCAATACACCACTATGGACCCGCTCCCGTCTTCCTACGAGAACGCCATCCATAGCACTCACGCTTATCTTGCGCATTTTAGGGTATCCACTTTCACTTGTCTATGAACTATGCAAGGGGTCCAAGTTTCCATATCCGAGGAATCCGGCTATTCGAATAGATAATGATAACCCTGCAGGGTGTACTTCTTCACACGCTCTCGCCACTTATCGCCTCAGACACGTCATGTACCTCGGCAACCTTCAAGCGGAAGCCGGGCGAGGGAGTCGGCCACGACCGACTAACCACACAAGTCTCTCGTCCGGGTTTATCGCCTATTCGGGTTCCATCCGCAAGGAGATCCGGCCGGGTGTCGCCACGGCCCCAAACGATGTGAGCAGGGTTCCCAAGCCCACCAACCGGTGCCACTTGGTACACCGTGCATCACTTTGTGCCTAATCTGTCCCAAGCCCACATGCGGGTGCCACTTGGTAGACTACTAACACTACCTACAAACACGAAACTAGTTGCAACTCCCGGACAGAGATCAAGTTGATTAATAAGTCGAGAGGGGTCGAGTTACGGAACCCAATGTGTGGTAGTAACTGTTCATGGATCACAAACACAGAACTCAGTTCTGAGGGCCGGCTGCAATGAGACAACCCACCATGTACTCCTACATGGCCTCTCACCGCTACCTTTACCAAATCGTGTTCACACACTTAGCTCACACACAGTGAGGACATGTTCACACAACCATTCCAATTCATTCCCGATGAATCAGACCCGACTCAACTCTAAGCGTTAGCAGGCATGACAAACAATCATAAATGAGTAGGCACAACATGGCTCAAACAATTCCTACCCATGCTAGTGGGTTTCATCTAATCTTGTGGAATGACAGGTCATGCAAAGGATCAAGGGGTTCAGCTACCGCAGCAAGTAACACATGAGTCGTTGTTGTCCTAATGTAGTAAAATAGAGCAGGAGCGAGAGAGTGGGATTGTATCGGAATGAACAAGGGGGTTTTGCTTGCACGGCACTTACGAAGATAATAGTTCTTCATCGGTGTCATCGAATAATCATCGTCGGTACATCGTCTCAAGGGAGGGACAATTACCGGCAAACAAGAGAGAACACAATCAATGCAATGCACATATATGATGCATGATCATGTTAAGGTACTGAATTCACCTAATGCAATAATAATCCAAGTTAGTTGAAGTGGAATTCAAACAAGGTTGAATTCCAACTCCAAATGCTATTTCATAAATTACCCTAATCATGATTCATCCTATTCAGTGATGTTAACTTGTTCAAACATGCATGATCATGGCATAAACAGATTCTTCATATTTTTCTGATCATTTTTCATATATAAATTATTTCCATCCGAGTTACGGTTGAATTTATATGATTTTTAGAAGTTTAGAGTATTTTCTGAAATTTACTGAATTAAATTAAATCTAGAAACCTAATTATTGCGTCAGCCTGACGTCGATGTGACGTCAGCGGGTCAACTGGGTCGCTGTCCAGGTCAACTCTGACGCTGGGACCCACTGATCAGTGTCTAACTAACTAACCTAACTTGGTTAACACTAATCTAACTTGATTAGCCGGGCGGGGCCCGCATGTCAGGGAGGAGAGGGGGAGGTCAAACCGGCAAGGTCAACCCACGCCGGTCGTCGGGCCGGGCGCCGTTAGTCACGGCGAGCCAAGCGGGCTTGAAAGTGCATTTTGCCATTCCGGCCACCAAAAGGGTCGGGGAGGTACCTCTGAGGCTGAGGGATGGTGAGGCTTGGTGAAGGGGTTTGAGCTCGGGCGGCGGAATCGGCGCCGGCGACCTATCTGACGCCGGAGCTCGGGCGAGCTCGGGCTCGGCTGCTGGCGCACTAGAGGGAAACGGAGGGCGCTCTGGGTTCGGTGCTGCAGTGAGGGCGGTGGTGAGGTTGGCCGGGTCATTGGGGCTCTAGCCACGCCGGCGACGAGGCCTGGCGGGCGGGCGAAGCTTCGGCCGTAGGTGGAGACGGTGGCTAGAGGAGGGAGAAACGAGTCGGGGAAGAGGGAAATGACTCGGGGTCTCACCGTGAGTGCGATGATGGCATCGGCGAGCTCGGGGGGGCACCGGAGCCGATGAATTCGACGGCGAAGTCCGGCGGGTCCGGAAAGGGGGAAAATGGTGGGGCGGCGCCTCGGGGTGCTCCGGCGTCGGGAGACTCGGTGAGGAGGCGAGGGTGGAGTGGCGGAGCTCGTGGGCTAGTCGGGGAGGAGAGGGGGTGGCGGTGGCCGCGGGTATGGCGAACGGCGGCGACGAACTCGTTCGGGTTCGGCAGAGAGAGCGAGACAGAGGAGAGGGAGGGCGTTCTGGAGAGAGGAGAGGGCCGAGGGGGCACGGGGCGTCGTCGTGGCGTCTCCTGGACGTCGAGGGGAGCCAGCAAAGCGAGCAGGAGGAGGCTGGCGAGCTCGGGGCGCGTGTCCCTCCTCTGCCCTCTTGGGCAGGTAGGCGCCGCGCGGTGTGGCGGTTGGTGGGCTGGGCCACCAACCGGGCCAGCGAGCGAGAGGGGGGGGGGAAGTTGGGCCGGATCGGACGCATGGTAGGTGGGCTGCAGGTAAATGGCCAGGTAATCCTTCTCTCTCTCTTTCTTTATTATTTCTGTTTTCTATTTTCTGTTTTGTTTTAGTTTAGTAAAATACCAAACCATTTAAATAAATCCTGAAAATAATTGTGGGCATTAACTAAATTATTACAGAGGCCCTTAACTATTTTCCAGAATTGTTGGAGCATTTAAAAATAATATTAATAGTATTTAAATGCCCCAATTCAAATACAATATGGTTTATTCAAAAATCCAAAAATGCCTTGGAAAAATATCCATCATCTCTGGATATGGTTTTCACCCTTTTCCATTAATCATGAACATTTTTGCAAACCACTTTGGGTTTTTGAAAATATTTTTGAATTTAAACCTATTTGAATTGCTTTAGTGCTAGGGCTTGATCATCCCCATTTCAAATTTCATGGAAATTAAACATGATGCATGGATGCAATGCTACTAGTTACAAGCAAGCTCTAGAGTTGATCTGGGGCTGTGACAACTCACCCCCACTAAACAAGAATCTCGCCCCGAGATTCAAGACGTGAGGTAGGAGGAAAAAGGAAAGTCACAAACTATCACAATCTTCATGATCCATTTGCCCTTCTCGAAGATGTTGATTTACTCCATCATCTTGGTCTTGACGTCTTTGCCTTTGAGATCTTTACCCGACACGACAACAGAAAGAAGGGGGAAACCCAACATGATTCGATCTTCATGAAGATCAGGTAACATGATCAACTCACGGACTGAGACGGTGACACATCTCGAGTTGAGACACAAAATACATCGAGAGGAATGGAAGAACAACAACGGGGTTTGATTGGTGGCAACAATTCCACGCTTAGAAAGATGGTGGATGGTGTCAAGATGGCGAGGAAATATTTATCATGATCCCGTAACAGGACACCTCGAGAAGGGTGAGGCAAGAACTATTCCCTTAAGTGGCAAAAAGAATTACTTTTGATCCATAGATCATTGGAACTCTTTATCCCAGCCTAAGGCAATTCACAATGATCGTTTGGCGGAGTGCAAAGGAATGGTACACCCGGACTAAAATGGATGATGTAGACTACCTTGTTGAAGACAACGCAATGGATGAGTTTTGCTTATCATCGGAGGTGGAGGGGACCCATGGTAAGTCCACTTTTGAGGATGATCTTGAACAGAAATTACTACGAAGGCAGCCCATAGTGAAATGGCACAAGGGCGGTGCAAGCTGGGAACGAAATGCAACTGTTCGAATGTTCCAACCATCATATCTGCCTGAAATTCAGATCTAGTTGGTGTTAGGATATTCCAGACTCAGCACGTCTGAAAAAGGAAAGGTTGCAACACAATTTGACGAGATGGCGTTGCGAGATTCTCGGGATATGAACTATGATAGCAAGCTCCAAAACATGAGCTGGTTTTGCTACAAACCTGTGAACACATTGTCCTAGACAAGCATGACCACATGGTAGTCTTATAATAAAACACTACCGAGTTCGGGTGGGGAACCATCATCGAGGGTATCGAAGTCTTTACACAAGTCCATGGATTAGATCCCAAGCATAGACTTCTTTTGCTTGATCAAGTCAATCAGTGGCTTGGTGTGCTATGGAATACATATGGAATGAAGATGATCAGTCTATCAGACCATAGAATACTTCGCACGTGCATGACTGACTTGGGATGATTCCAAAGGAGCAAAACAAACCTTTCTCAAATTCATGGCGGCAACTTACACCAGATGCACATGAATATGAGGAAGTCACTACTTTCATCCAAACATATGCTTCAAGAACGAAACACGAAGAATTGCTTACACAAGTTTCCAACACTAGGTTGATGTTCAACACGACTCATGGGGGAAAACGAAATGCTACTGATGGGCTCAACAGCAACTCATCGGAATTTCCATATCACTGGACTTCCACCATCATGTGAACACGGTGATAGCATTGGTCAGACCAAAAGATATAATGGTGTATGCTCGAGGGATCAACCACGAGTAAGACAACATTACGAATATCGTTCGTTCTGATTTGACTTGACAATCTCCCATACTCAAATCAAAGAAATCGTAGGACGATAGATCCAACAAGCGATCACGAGGACCCATCGATGAAGATATCATCTTTCTTCAACACACACTTCACAAGAATATCCCTTTGGATCGAACTAAGTTAGGCAAGCTTTTATCTTCCAACTCTCCAAGTTGTTGTTTGGCTTTAACCAACTAGCTCAGGGGTATCCAACACATATTCTTGGAGAAAGGGTGGTTCACAAGAAACCGACTTGATCACGGCTCAACATATCAGTCAGGGAACAACCCGGTAACACTTCCAAGAAGATATTTGGAAAGTCACGAACCACCGGTATGTTACTAAGCTCGAGAGCAATCTTGCTTTTGAGGGCAAGACGATATTATCAAATGAGTGAGGACTTGACAAGATCCTAACTCATCAATCGAGGTGTGCACCAGAAATAAGGACTAGGTAGCACGATCTATCTTAGAATGATGATTTAATAACCACACGCTAAGAATGAGAATATTGTCCATTTACCACCAAACAACGAGTGGCTCGGAGTATTGATTTCGCACATCACAATTCACTTGCCGGCATTCCGGTTACAACAACACGGGACCGAGGAATGAATGATGATGGTGAGAAGTATCACTACGTCAAAAATTCATGAGAGTTAGTGCAATCCTCATGACACTATTGACATAAAGATGGTAACACTCCAGGTGGAACAGAATCAAAAGCTGAATTGGTATTTTGATCTGCGGAATACAACTACTTTGACCCAATCCGGGATATGGATGAGGTACTGGAGTTTGTTTCTCCTAGTCATTCCGGAATGGAATGGCTTGACGGACCACAAGGATAAAATGCATTGATGACGAGTGCACGCCTACTCCTGACTATCAATTGATAGACGAGGGTCAGAGTACAACTAAAGAGGAACAACTCGAGGAGCATATAACTTTACGAGTTGTGGATGCACAGATTAGTATGTCGAGCAAGCTTAACATTTCTTCCGGATAACCCATGCGAGAAAAGGTAGAACTGGCAGAGTCACAATTATGAATGGAGTACTCCTCAAGAGCACTCTGGTTGTGATCTTTTGGTTCAATAAACTTCTGCCATAAGTGGTTCATGGTATTTGGAAGAAGGATATACCACGGACCTTGAGGACTATCGCAAAGGTTACTAATATCCTAAAGGCACTAGCAATACTAACAACATGAAGTAGGATGAATCTCGGGTTCAGAACCCAGGAGTAGAATACCTACTACTAAATGGCATCACGGGATGCTTTCGAAAATGATGGCCAGAATCATCACCTTTGGGGATACAAAGGCATTGCTAAATTGCTAGGTGACTCCCTAAACACCTAGGGTCATAATAATAATTCCAACATATATGTCAAGGCAATAAATTACCTCAACGCACGGTTAGTGTGCTTATTACGACCAATAAGGACATCGGGAGCGGAAAGGAAGGATTTGCAAATGCATCGAGACTATTTAGAGACACAGGATGACTCGGACAGACATAACGGCTGTAAATGCTCAAAATGATTTGAGACATCCTGCAAAATGGTGGCATAACCACTCAACAACATCATAACAAGATTACGAGATCAACGGTTATCATACGGGAGTAGTAAGAACTGAGCGGGGATTAAAACCAACAATCCTATAAGTCTATGGATTAGTAACACGTCATCACGATAGATAGATGAGAAGGCCTAGTTCTTAACCCGTAGAAAAGAAGAGGATGACTCGGATCGAGAAGGCCATGAGGTATAAGGAGTAAAAAGAGCCTTACGTTCCTTCCACAATCAATTCCCTTACATAACTAAAGCATTTCTAGACACAACCCGACCCGGTTTGGCTTGGTAATCCTCTGACGAGTCAGGCTCGATACCAACGCTGTCGGGACCCCGATCCTAAGTCACACCGATCTAGCATGTAACACATCATATCACTTTGCGGCCTCACATACGGTATTCCCACGGTGTCGCCTTACCATGTCCCGGGACCGTTTGCGTCTTTTGGCTCACGTATATGGCAGTGTCGCTAGCATCCATATGACAAAGAACCCGGGCCGACATGGCTAGTCGTGAACCCAAAGCGGCGCTTAACCTATGGGGACAGGCATACATGAATCACATCGAGCATGTCGGTCATCAGCGTATATATTCGGGCTGTAGCCTTTGGGCTATGAGGACTCCGGTATCCCGGCTGTAGCAGGCTAGGCAGGACTCCGAATAACACCGCGTGACATTTCCCGAAGGAACGGACATAAGGAAAGTGAAACACATGCCGGCCAGTCAAGTGTCCAAGCGGTAGTCTTTGGGCTAGCAGGACTCCGGTGAACTGGGCTGTAGCGGACTACTATCGCTCAGAAGCACGAGACTACATTTCCCCATATGAGAGGCTGCCAAGGATAAACAACTAGTTTGTCGGATCCCACACATACCAAGCATTTCAAACATACACACATTATGCTCAATATGCGTAGATACAACATGGCATCACAACATAACTCTACGACTCAAATATTATTCATTAGGCTCCGAAGAGCGAGATATTACAAACATGGGTCTCATGACCCAACACTCAGAGCATACAAGTCAAAGCACAAGCGGAAGCTAATCATGTCTGAGTACAGACAACTATAAACGAAAAAAGGCTGAGAAGCCTGACTATCTACCAGATCTGCCGAAGGCACCAGATCGTAGCTGAGGTAACAAGCTAAGCGTCAAGTCCACATGGAACTACTAGCGAGACTAAAGTCTCTACGCAAAACATAAAATAGGCAAACGTGAGTACAAGCGTACTCAAAGAAGACTTACATCGAGAACTAGCTACATATGCATCATTATCAAAAGGGGTGGTGGAGTTTGACTGCAGCAAGCCAGCTTTGACTTCGGTGGCTATCACGAACTACATTGCAAGTAACTCTTTTGAGGTGGCGCACGAGTCCACATATTCACCATATCAATACACCACTATGGACCCGCTCCCGTCTCCCTACGAGAACGCCATCCATAGCACTCACGCTTATCTTGCGCATTTTAGGGTATCCACTTTCACTTGTCTATGAACTATGCAAGGGGTCCAAGTTTCCATATCCGAGGAATCCGGCTATTCGAATAGATAATGATAACCCTGCAGGGTGTACTTCTTCACACACGCTCTCGCCACTTATCGCCTCAGACATCGTCATGTACCTCGGCAACCTTCAAGCGGAAGCCGGGCGAGGGAGTCGGCCACGACGACTAACCACACAAGTCTCTCGTCCAGGTTTATCGCCTATTCGGGTTCCATCCGCAAGGAGATCCGGCCGGGGTGTCGCTCACGGCCCCAAACGATGTGAGCAGGGTTCCCAAGCCCACCAACCGGGTGCCACTTGGTACACCGTGCCACTGTGCCTAGTCTGTCCCAAGCCTACTGTCTGGGTGCCACTTGGTAGACTACTAACACTACCTACAAACATCGAAACTAGTTGCAACTCTGGGACAGAGATCAAGTTGATTAATAAGTCGAGAGGGGTCGAGTTACGGAACCCAATGTGTGGTAGTAACTGTTCATGGATCACAAACACAGAACTCAGTTCACGAGGGCGGCTGCAATGAGACAACCCACCATGTACTCCTACATGGCCTCTCACCGCTACCTTTACCAAATCGTGTTCACACACTTAGCTCACACACACGATGGGACATGTTCACACAACCATTCCAATTCATTCCCGATGAATCAGACCCGACTCAACTCTAAGCAGTAGCAGGCATGACAAACAATCATAAATGAGTAGGCACAACATGGCTCAAACAATTCCTACCCATGCTAGTGGGTTTCATCTAATTACTGTGGAATGACGGTCATGCAAAGGATCAAGGGGTTCAGCTACGCAGCAAGTAACACATGAGTCGTTGTTGTCCTAATGTAGTAAAATAGAGCAGGAGCGAGAGTGGGATTGTATCGGAATGAACAAGGGGTTTTGCTTGCACAGCACTACGAAGATAATAGTTCTTCATCGGTGTCATCGAATAATCATCGTCGGTACATCGTCTCAAGGGAGGGACAATTACCGGCAAACAAGAGAGAACACAATCAATGCAATGCACATATATGATGCATGATCATGTTAAGGTACTGAATTCACCTAATGCAATAATAATCCAAGTTAGTTGAAGTGGAATTCAAACAAGGTTGAATTCCAACTCCAAATGCTATTTCATAAATTACCCTAATCATGATTCATCCTATTCAGTGATGTTAACTTGTTCAAACATGCATGATCATGGCATAAACAGATTCTTCATATTTTTCTGATCATTTTTCATATATAAATTATTTCCATCCGAGTTACGGTTGAATTTATATGATTTTTAGAAGTTTAGAGTATTTTTTGAAATTTACTGAATTAAAATAAATCTAGAAACCTAATTATTGCATCAGCCTGACATCGATGTGACGTCAGCGAGTCAACTGGGTCGCTGTCCAGGTCAACTCTGACGCTGGGACCTTGATCGGTGTCTAACTAACTAACCTAACTTGGTTAACACTAATCTAACTTGATTAGCAAGGCGGGGCCCGCATGTCGATGAGGAGAGGGGAGGTCAAACCGGCAAGGTCAACCCACGCCGGTCGTGATCGTGGCCCGGCGTTTAGCCACCGGCGAGCCAGCGGCCTTGAGTGCATTTTGCCATTCCGCCACCAAAAGGGTCGGGAGGGTACCTCTGAGGGGAGGGATGGCTGAGGCTTGGTGAAGGGGTTTGAGCTGGCGGCCGGAATCGACGCCGTGGCGACCTATCACGCCGGAGCTCAGGCGAGCTCGGGCTCGGCCTCGGCGCACTAGAGGAAGCGGAGGCGCTCTGGGTTCAGTGCTGCGGTGAGGGCGGTGGTGAGGTTGGCTTGGTCATTGGGGCTCTAGCCACGCGTGACGAAGGCGGCGAGCTGACCGGCCGTAGTGGAGGCGGTGGCTAGAGGCGGGGAGAACGTGTCGGGGAAGAGGGGGAAATAACTCGGGGGCTCACCGTGAGTGCGATGATGGCATCGGCGAGCTCGGGGGGGCACCGGAGCCGATGAATTCGACGGCGAAGTCCGGCGGGTCCGGAAAGGGGGAAAATGGTGGGGCGGCGCCTCGGGGTGCTCCGGCGTCGGGAGACTTCGGTGAGGAGGCGAGGTGGAGTGGCGGAGCTCGTGGGCTAGTCGGGGAGGAGAGGGGTGGCGGTGGCAGCGGGTATGGCGAGCAGCGGCGAACTCGTTCGGGTTCGGCGAGAGAGAGCGAGACAGAGGAGAGGAGGGCGTTACGGAGAGAGGAGAGGGCCGAGGGGCACGGGCGTCGTCGTGGCGTCTCCGGACGTCGAGGAGCCAGCGGCGAGCAGGGGAGGAGCTGGCGAGCTCGGCTGGCGCCGTGTCCCTCCTACGCCCTCTTGGCAGAGGTAGGCGACAGCGGTGTGGCGGTTGGTGGGCTGGGCCACCAACCGGGCGAGCGAGAGGGGAAGTTGGGCGGATCGGACGCATGGTAGGTGGGCTGCAGGTAAATGGCCAGGTAATCCTTCTCTCTCTCTTTCTTTATTATTTCTGTTTTCTATTTTCTATTTTGTTTTAGTTTAGTAAAATACCAAACCATTTAAATAAATCCTGAAAATAATTATGGGCATTAACTAAATTATTACAGAGGCCCTTAACTATTTTCCAGAATTGTTGGAGCATTTAAAAATAATATTAATAGTATTTAAATGCCCCAATTCAAATACAATATGGTTTATTCAAAAATCCAAAAATGCCTTGGAAAAATATCCATCATCTCTGGATATGGTTTTCACCCTTTTCCATTAATCATGAACATTTTTGCAAACCACTTTGGGTTTTTGAAAATATTTTGAATTTAAACCTATTTGAATTGCTTTTGTGCTAGGGCTTGATCATCCCCATTTCAAATTTCATGGAAATTAAACATGATGCATGGATGCAATGCTACTAGTTACAAGTAAGCTCTAGAGTTGATCTGGGGCTGTGACACTCGAGCCGCGGCGTGGTGCCCGCCCAGTCCGGCATGGATTTCAGCCAAGAGCTGCCGCCCTTCCTCTTCGGAGATGCATCTTTGGAGCACTCCGGTAGCGCTTTTCTTGTAGAGTTCCCCTTCGTAGACTTTGTAAGCTTTAGAGCGCCTCACGATGCAGCGTGCTTCATTTTGGTCTTCGGGGAGCTCCTGCATATTTAGGTAGGCCAAGAAAGGCTCGGTGCATGGGGCGATTACAACCATGATTTCGTGGGCCGAGGAAGTTATTTCGGTGGTAGAACCTCCGAATATGTCTGATAGTTCAGAATCTGGGGGTGTATTCGGATCCGTGCTAGTATTGCCGGACTCCCATTCCATACTACGGATGGCTTGAACAACCGTTCCAAGAATATGTTAGGTTGGACAGGGTCGCGTTCAGCGCCGATGCGAGCGAGGACGTCCGCTGCTTGATTGTTTTCTCGAGCCACATGGTGGAATTCGAGCCCCTCGAACCGAGCTGACATCTTGAGGACGGCATTACGGTAGGCCGCCATTTTCGGGTCCTTGGCATCAAAATCTCCATTTATTTGTGATATTGCAAGGTTTGAATCCCCGCGCACTTCCAGGCGTTGAATGCCCATGGAGACAGCCATCCGTAGATCGTGCAACAAAGCCTCACATTCGGCTGCATTGTTGGAGTCTGTATATAATATTTGGAGGATGTACTGGACCGTGTCTCCGGTGGGAGACGTCAGGACTACGCCTGCTCCCAGTCCAGCCAGCATTTTAGAGCCATCGAAGTGCATGATCCAGTTTGAGTATGTGCCGTACTCTTTAGGGAGTTCGGCTTCCGTCCATTCCGCGACGAAGTCAGCCAATACTTGTGACTTGATGGCCCGCCGTGGTTTGTATGTTATGTCGAACGGAAGGAGCTCAACGACCCATTTGGAAATCCGGCCCGTAGCATCGCGGTTATTTATTATGTCATTTAGTGGTACTTCGGAGGCCACCGTAATCAAACACTCTTGAAAGTAGTGTCGTAGCTTCCGGGATGCCATACACACCGCGTATGCTATTTTTTGATAGTGTGGGTATCGGGATTTGCATGGGGTTAGGACCGTGGATACGTAGTAAACCCGGCCACGGGCGAAATTTGTATCCGTCGGCCTCTCGTTCAACGACGAGTACTGCGCTTACTACTTGATGCGTTGCAGCTATGTACAGCAGCATAGGTTCGTCTATATTCGGTGCTGTTAGTACCAGATTACTGGCCAGTAAGGTCTTTATTTCATCCAGTCCGACCGCGGCTGCATCCGTCCACACGAAGTGTTCGGTGCGCCGAAGAAGGCGGTAAAGAGGTAATGCCTTTTCTCCTAACCTGGAGATAAAGCGGCTTAGAGCGGCCACGCATATGGCTAGTTTCTGGATATGCTTGAGGTCTGTTGGTATAGCCAACTGTGACAGAGCTCGGATTTTTGTCGGATTCGCTTCGATTCCTCTATTGGAAACGATGAAGCCGAGTAGTTTCCTCGAGGGGACGCCAAAAACGCATTTTTCCGGGTTCAGCTTGATGTAGTATGTCCGGAGATTGTCGAATGTAAGCCTCAAGTCATCTATTAGGGTTTCGACGTGTCTTGTTTTTATGACCACGTCATCCACGTATGCCTCCTTGTTTTCCGATTTTCTTTTCCAGGCATGTTTGAATCATGCGTTGGTAGGTTGCGCCGGCGTTCTTAAGCCCGAAAGGCATAGTGTTGAAGCAGAAAGGGCCATATGTCATTATGAAAGCTGTTGCAGCTTGGTCAGACTCTGCCATCTTTATTTGATGGTATCCAGAGTATGCGTCAAGGAAACACAGTGAGTCGTGTCCTGCTGTGGCATCGATGATTTGATCGATGCAAGGGAGGGGAAATGGATCCTTGGGGAAAGCCTTGTTGAGGTCTTTAAAGTCGACACATAGGCCCTAGGATTTGTCCTTCTTTGGTACCATTACCAGGTTTGCCAGCCAATCCGAATAGTTGATATCTCTGATGAATCCGGCCTCGAGTAGTTTGGCTAGCTCTTCCCCCATGGCCTGCCGTTTGGGTTCTGAAAACTGTCTTAGAGTCTGCTTAACCGGTTTTGTATCCTTTTAGTATATTGAGGCTATGTTCGGCCAATCTGCATGGGATGCCTGGCATGTCTGATGGGTTCCAGGCAAAGATATCCCAATTCTTGCGTAAGAAGTCTCGTAGTGCGGCGTCCATCGCGGGGCTCAGCTGTGTCCCGACGGAAGCTGTCTTCATGGGGTCTGTTGGATGGACTTGGAATTTGAATATCTCGTCTGTGAGTTTAAATGAGGTGGACTTGGGTCGCTTGTCAAGTAACACGTCGTCCCTATCCACGGTGGCTTGCAGTGTTGTTAATTCTTCGGCTGCTAGGGCCTCGAATAATGCCTCCAGGGCTAGTGCTGCGGTTTTGTTTTCGGCGTGAAGTGCGACGTCCGGATCACTGGCTAGAGTGATGATTCCATTGGGCCCGGGCATTTTAAGCTTCATGTACCCGTAATGGGGTATAGCTTGAAAGCTTGTAAACGCGTCCCGCCCTAGAAGGGCGTGGTATCCGATGCTGAAAGGGGCTACTTGGAATGTGATTTCTTCGGACCTATAGTTCTCCGGGGTGCCGAATACCACGTCGAGTGTGATTTTTCCTGCACACCGCGCTTCACGACTAGGGATAATTCCCCTGAAGGTTGTGCCGCTTTGTTCAATGCGGCCTTTGTCAATTTCCATCTTGCTGAGTGTCTCTTCATAGATCAAGTTTAATCCGCTTCCGCCATCCGTGAGCACTTTAGTGAGCCGAAAGCCGTCCACGATTGGGCTAAGAACCAGAGTGGGTGGTGCCCGGACAGTCTGGAATCTAGGTTCGTCACTGGCATTGAAAGTTATAGCAGTGTCGTTCCAGGGTTTATTTTAGCCATATGGCAAATTTCCGCGGAGCTTTGATGAGCTCGCTTGCGCCTACTTTTCGAGGCAAAAGTCTCGAAGACTGTTAGTACCGTATTGTGCTCGTTGGCGGGATGTTGTTCTGTAAGAGGATCCTCGCCACTTTTTGCAACCTGCCAGAGTATCCAACATGCCCTAAGGCTATGAGTTGGTGCTATGTCCGGAGTGCTGTGGAGTTTACATGGCCCATTGAGCCATTTTTCCAATACGGTTCCCCGCCATGGGGTGGGCTTTGGTTTCTTGGGGCTTGGATCGGCCGACTTACTAGAGTTCGCCCGTTTAGTTCGGACAAAGGTTTTGGTGAAAGCCGGACTGTCCCAAAATTCAGCTTGGGTTTTCCAAACGCTTTCCATCGCACAAGTATACGTACTATGATTGCTAAGTCCGCAAAGCATACTATGTCACGGTGACTTATAGCATTAAGGATTCCTTTGTCCGTGCAGTTTTTGCAGACGAGCGAGACTACGTCCTCCTCGTGGCAGTCCTCGACCTTGTTTAGCGCGAGGAGGAATCTGGCCCAGTAATGATGCACTGTCTCCTGGGGCTCTTGCCTGATATGGAAGAGACGATTTAAGTCCGCGTGGGTGGTTATAGCTGAATCCGGATTCTGATCCGATCTAGCACTCCGGGGCATGGAAGCTTCCGAGTTCAACATCTCGGGATCTGGGACGCTGCCCAATTTTTCCGGCCCCGTGCCTGGTTCTAAGTCCGGGACCCGAGTCATATCCTCCCCTGGGCGGGTGTCCGGCTCCAGGAGCTCGGCGATCCGGACATAATTCGTCCTCAAAAATAGAGGGATACTCCCTGTGTGGTTCCTCCGCTACCGCTATCTCATGGGTGGCCGACGGGGATTTAATGTCCCTTTGGTCGGGTTTAAGCCCGATTCGGTCATAGTCCGTTGCGACTCCCAAAGCGGCGATGCGATACAAGAGCTCATTAAGAGAAGAGAGCTCTATCGGATCCATCTGTTCGGCGAGTTCCGAATTGATGCGAAGTTTATGTGTGATGACCCGAGATGCCATCGTCGGCGCGACAGCCGATGGGGTGGCCATGACGAAGCCGCCTAGTCAGAGAGTTTGGCCTACAGCCAGGGCTCCCCCCGCGGTAATGTTGTCCCTGACAACGAGACGAGCCATCAAGCCTTGTAGCGACGACACAGAGGAACTCTCAATGAAAGCACCAATGTCGGTGTCAAAACTGGCGGATCTCGGGTAGGGTGTTACGATCTATGCGTCTTAGGCTAATGGTAACAGGAAGCAAGGGACACAGATGTTTACCCAGGTTCGGGCCCTCTCGATGGAGGTAAAACCCTACTTCCTGCTTGATTAATATTGAAGATATAGGTAGTACAAGAGTAGATCTACCACGAGATCGTAGAGGCTAAACCCTAGAAGCTAGCCTATGATGGTATGATTGTAATTGTGATCGGCCTTCTAAGGACCAACCTCTCCGGTTTATATAGACACCGGAGAGGGCTAGGGTTTATATGGAGTTGGTTACAAGGAGGAAATATAATATCTGGATCTCCAAGCTTGCCTTCCACGCCAAGGAGAGTTCCATCCGGACACGGGACGAAATCTTGAGTCTTGTATCTTCACGCTTCAATAGTCCGGACGATGTACATTGTCCGGCTGTCCGGATACCCCCTAATCCAGGACTCCCTCAGTCGTTCCTTCTTGGTGGTGGAGGCAGCAGAGGAAGCCCAGCATTGCCCTGAGGACGGTCCTCGCGAGGCTGATCCCTCCAGGCACCCTCGTGAGGCGGATCCTGCCAGCGGTCCTCGCGAGGCCGGTCGCGCCACTCCTGGCGCGCGCCCCGGTCGTCCCAGCATCCTCTGCCACGTCCTCCTCCTCGGCCGTAGCCTCGGTCGTTGCGCTCGGGGCGTCGACCAAATTGTCCATCGCGAATGGCCCTGATCTCTTGACAATCGTTGGTGTTGTGGATGTGCATGTTGTGGAAGGCGCAGAACGGTCGGCTGCTCTTGGATGACTCGGGCTGGTACCTGCCGCGCGTCGTGTCCGGCTCCGCCGCGAGCACGGTGACTCCCTTGCGCTTCACGTCCTTGGCCTTGGCTTTCTTCTCCACCGGGTCGGCAGCCAGGAGCTCGAGGAGGGAAAGGCGCCCTTCCTCAGCTCTCGCGCAGTTTGTCACCAGGTTGAACAGCTCCAGGGATGTGCACAGCTCCTTGTGGATGGCGAGCTCCTCCTTCATCTTGACGTTTCGGACACCATCAGAGAACGCAGAGATGATGGCCTCGTCCGTCACCTTGGGGATCTTGAGGCGAACGTTGTAGAAGCGCTGGATGTACTTACGGAGGGTCTCCCCTGGTTGCTGCTTGACATGGCGTAGGTCACCCGCGGCCGGGGGACGGTCGCGTGCCCTGGAAGTTGGCGATGGAGCGGTCGCGCATCTCGTCCCAGGAGGAGATGGAGCCAGGAGGCAGGTTCAGGAGCCAGGAGTGGGCACCATCCTTGAGAGCCATGGGGAACCAGTTCGCCATGACTTTCTCATCGTCGTTAGCTGCCTCGATGCTCAGTTCGTAGAGCTGCAGGAATTCCGCGGGGTCGGGGGTGCTGACGTAGCGTGGAGGCCGGTCTGGCTTGAACTTGCCCGGCCAGGTGACACTACGCTGCTCGGGGGTGAAGGCACGGCAGCCTGTCGTGGTCACCGGGGCCCGCCATGGAGGTGGAGCTTGATCTTTGCACCCGCGTGCCGCCACGGCAAGCGGTGCAAGGCCCTGCAGCAGCAAGCGATCCTGACGTGGCGGTGCGGGGCGCCAGGGCACCGTCTTGGTGCAGAGGTGGTGGCGGCGCTCCATGAGCCACGTCACCTGTAGCTGGCGGGGGGCGAGGCAGCGAGAGGGATAGTGGAGGGGAGCCCCCTGCAGCGCTGACGAGCTCGGCAATGCGGTCCAGCTAGTCCTCGTAGAGGTCGTCGACTGGGCGGTAACGCAGGAGCTCGTGCGCCATGAGAAGCGCAGCCCGCGCGTCCGAGGGAGCGCGTTGAGCGTGAGATGATGAACCAGCGGGGGTGAGCAACGGGGTGGAGGTGCGACCGTCCTGCCGCACCAAGGGGTGCAGCGAGGATGCTTGCTGCTCATTCCCCGATGGGCCGGTGACGGCGATACGTCTCCAACGTATCTATAATTTTTGATTGCTCCATGCTATATTATCTATTGTTTTGGACATTATTGGGCTTTATTATTCACTTTTATATTATTTTTGGGACTAACCTATTAACTGGAGGCCCAGCCCAGAATTGCTGTTTTTGCCTATTTCAGAGTTTCGCAGAAAAAGAATATCAAACGGAGTCCAAACGGAATGAAACCTTCGGGAACGTGATTTTCAGGAAGAATATGATCCAGGAGACTTGGACCCTACATCAAGAAATAAAGTAGGAGGCCACGAGGTAGGGGGGTGCGCCTACCCCCTTCCCCAAGGCGCGCCCTCCACCCTCGTGGGCCGCCTGTTGCTCCACCGACGTACTCCTTCCTCCTATATATACCTACATACCCCCAAACGATCTGATACGGAGCCAAAAACCTAATTCCACATGCAACCTTACATACCCACGAGATCCCATCTTGGGGCCTGTCCCGGAGCTCCGCCGAAGGGGGCATCGATCACGGAGGGCTTCTACATCAACACCATAGCCCCTCCGATAAAGTGTGAGTAGTTTACCTCAGACCTTCGGGTCCATAGTTAGTAGCTAGATGGCTTCTTCTCTCTTTTTGGATCTCAATACAATGTTCTCCCCCTCTCTTGTGGATATCTATTCGATGTAATCTTCTTTTGCGGTGTGTTTGTTGAGATCGATGAATTGTTGGTTTATGATCAAGTTTATCTATGAACAATATTTGAATCTTCTGAATTCTTTTATGTATGATTGGTTATCTTTGCAAGTCTCTTCGAATTATCAGTTTGGTTTGGCCTACTAGATTGATCTATCTTGCAATAGGAGAAGTGCTTAGCTTTGGGTTCAATCTTGCGGTTTCCTTTCCAAGTGATGAGGGGCAGCAAGGCACGTATTGTATTGTTGCCATCGAGGATAACAAGATGGTTTTTTTTATCATATTGCATGAATTTATCCCTCTACATCATGTCATCTTGCTTAAGGCATTACTCTGTTTGTATGAACTTAATACTCTAGATGCATGCTGGATAGTGGTCGATCTGTGGAGTAATAGTAGTAGATGCAGGCAAGAGTCGGTCTACTTGTCTCGGACGTGATGCCTATATACATGATCATACCTAGATATTCTCATAACTATGCTCAATTCTGTCAATTGCTCAACAGTAATTTGTTCACCCACCGTAAAATACTTATGCTCTTGAGAGAAGCCACTAGTGAAACCTATGGCCCCGGGTCTATCTTCATCATATTAATCTTCCAACACTTAGTTATTTCCTTTGCTTTTTTACTTTGCTTTTATTTTACTTTGCACCTTTATCATAAAAATACCAAAAATATTATCCTATCAGATCTCACTCTCGTAAGTGACCGTGAAGGGATTGACAATCCCTTATCGCGTTGGTTGCGAGATTTATTTGTTTTGTGTAGGTGCGAGGGACTCGCGCGTAGCCTCCTACTGGATTGATACCTTGGTTCTCAAAAACTAAGGGAAATACTTACGGTACTTTGCTGCATCACCCTTTCCTCTTCAAGGGAAAACCAACGCAGTGATCAAGAGGTAGCAGGCGGCATTGGCGGCAGGCGATGGAGAACGACGGGGAGTCCCGCCGATGGGGGCCGTCTGAATGGCGCGGGCGACGAGGGTGGCTTGGCGCTCAACGCGGGCGTGACGAGCGTCCGACATGGTTGTCGGGGAGCGGTGGAGCACGGATCGACGAGAAGAAGGCTTCGGTGCACCTACAGCGCGCCAAATGTCGATTCGGGTTCAGCAAAACCCTTAAGGTTTGAACAACTTTGGGGTGTCTTGAAGATCTCCCCCTCACCGATCACACCCTCACACGCTTCACAATCTCTAGGCTAAGCACGTGAACTCTCAACACGCTTGAGGCACAAGATTTATCTTGGTTAAGACCCTTTGTTGCGGTGTAATACCCTACTCCAGTGTGGTGGTGGTGGATTGCCTCTTGGGCTGAGGATGAACAGTACAAGGGGAAGAACTACCTCCTGAGGAGAGGTGTTCTTGTGCTTGGTGGGTGTGAGGATCGCTCGAGTTAGCTCTGGTAGGTCAGGATCCAATCCCCTCTACTGTGGTGGCTAACCCTATTTATAGAGGCCCTGGTCCTCTTCCCAAATACTGAGCGGGAAGGGAGCCAACAACGACCAATTATAAAGGGGACAGCTAGTACAACTGATCCTGACGAAAGTAGTCTTTGCCTGCCAAAGGCTCTGGTGGTGACGCCGTCTTGGGCTCCATGGTGACCTCCGTCTTACCGTCCTGCTGGTCTTGGTCTCGTTGCAACGATATGGAAACCTTTGCATGATGCCTCGGAACTCCTCACCTGCGCTTGCCTCCTTAGCACCAAAGAGGAAGCAAAGACACTGTGCACGCTGGCGCCCGTCTGGCACCCGCCTGGCCTTGGTCGTCATGGCTCATGTCATGAGAATCTCGCGAGGTTTGCCTTGTCTTGATCTCTCCGCCCCTCGCGAGCCAGCCTAGTGAGGCCGCTCCCGAGGAGGTCTTATGTCGTCCGCCTCGCGAGGCATGGCCCCTCACAAGGGTCTTGAGTGCTTGCTGGTGAAGATGGGTTGTACAGGCCCGCTTGTGGAGCCACGCTGTGGGCCGCAGGATGGCAAGTCTGGGGACCCCCGTTCACAGAACACCGACAGTCCTTGCTTCTTGAAGCTCCTGGGTCGCCTTGGTGATGAACTCCTGAGCACTAGGCGCTCCATGCCTTGTGCCCTCTTGAGAGAAACGTGCGGCCAAGCATGCCACCACATGGTGCCCGAGCGCCTCCCTCGTGACGTTGGCTAAGCCTGAGGTCCTCCAGAAGAGAGCCATTGAGCCCAGCCTGAGGAGGGCGCCAGGCACGCCTTCCTATGCGAGGGAGGGAGGCGCTCCGTCTGTGGGCGCAGGTTCTGAGGTGGCGCCGCTGGAAATGCCGCTCTCCAGAGGTCCTTGGCGGAGTAGCTGCTTCTTCTTCTTGGGGATGGCTTCTTTGTTGGGGCCTTCGGCCGCTACGGCTTGGTAAGCACGCTCGAGGGAGCACATCGCATCCCTTTCCTCCCAGGCGACCGGGATGATGTCGCCGCTCCCTGGCATCTTGAGGACATTGTAGCCATGATGGGTCACTGCCATAAACTTGGCCAAGGCTGGATACCCAAGGATGGCGTTGTACGACAGACGGATGTCGGCAACGTCGAAGCCGATGAGCTCGGTGTGATAGTTGTCACGCTGGCCGAATGTGATAGGGAGGCGGGCCTGCCCTATCGGTGTGGTGGAGCCGTCGGTCACTCCTGAGAAGGGCTTGGTAGGCTGTGCTAATTGTATGGCACGAGGCGGTCGAACGTCTCGACGGATAGGACATTGGGCCCTGCGCCACCGTCGATGAGGGTCTTGGTGACTTGGACATTGCTGATTATGGGTGAGCAGAGCATTGGGAGGGCGCCGCCAGTTGCTGCACACTTGAGCTGGTCTGACGAGCTGAAGGTGATGGCGCGCTTGGACCACCTGAGCGGGCGCGTGGCCTCGAGCCTGGGAAGGGCCGCGTGCACCACGCGAGCAAACTGCTTGAAGATACGCTGAGAGGCTAGGGCCTGAGCGGCACCCAAGATGCAGGCGATGGCGCGCGGCTCCTGGAAGCCCCCGGCCTCATCGTCCTGATGATGGTCGTCGTTCCTTCGTGGTGGAGGCACAAGCGGAGGGAGGCCGGCGTTCACCTGGGGGTGGTCCTCACGAGGCTGGTCTCTCCAGGCGCCCTCGCGAGGCTGGTCCTGCCAGCGGTCCTCACGAGGCCGGTCGTGCCACTCCTGGCAGGGGCCGCGGTCGTCCCATCTTCCTCCACTTCATCCTCCCCATCGGTCGTAGCCTCGGTCCCTGTGCTTGGGGCGTCGACCGAAGCGCCCATCTCGGATGGCCATGAGCTCCTAACAGTCGTTGGTGTTGTGGCTGTGAACGTTGTGGAAGGCGCAGAACGGCCGGTTGGCCTTGGATGACTCGGGGTGGTCACGGCCGCGCTTCATCTCCGGCTCCACCGCGAGCACGGCAGCCCCCTTGCGCTTCACGTCCTTGATCTTGGCCTTCTTGTCCTCCTGATCGGCAGCTGGGAGCTCGAGTAGGGAAAGGCGCCCTTCCTCAGCCCTTGTGCACTTGGTTGCCATGTTGAACATCTCTAGGGCCATGCATAGTTACTTGTGGATGGCGAGCTCCTCCTTCAACTTGACGTCGCGGATGCCATCGGAGAACGCGGAGATGATGGCCTCGTCCGTCACCTTGCGGATCTTGAGGCGGACGCTGTTGAAGCGCTGGATGTACTTCTGCAGGGTCTCCGCTAGCTGCTGCTTGATGCACCGCAGGTCGCCTGCGGCCGGCGGGCGTCGCGAGTGCCCAACCAGTTGGCGAGGAAACGCTCGTGCATCTCGCCCCAGGAGGAGATCAACCCCATGGGCAGGTTCAGGAGCCACGAGTGTGCGCCGTCCTTGAGGGCCATGGGGAACCAGTTCGCCATGACCTTCTCGTCGCTGTTGGCCGCCTCGATGCTCAGCTCGTAGAGCTGCAGGAACTCAGTAGGGTCAGGGTGCCGTCGTAGCGAGGAGGCAGGTCGGGTTTGGACTTGCTGGGCCAGAAGACACTACGCAGCTCAGCAGTGAAGGCACGACAGCCTGCTGTTGTCACCGGAGCCCGTCACGGAGGCGGAGCCTGGTCTTGGTATCCACGTGCCTCCGCCGCAGGTGGTATGCGGTCTTGAGGCGGTGGTTCTGGGAGCACAACAGCATTTTCTTGCGGCCGAGGGACTTCTTGGCAGCTTCCTTCTTCGTGCGCGGGCGCCCTGCGCTATGGGTCACGCCGCGGGGCTACGCGTCTTGGTGCGAGGGCGGAGTCTTGATGCGGAGGTGGTGGAGGCACTCTGAGGGCTACGTCGCCCGCAGCTGGAGGTGGGCGAGGTAGTGAGAGGGACGATGCAGGAGAGCCCCCTGCGGCGCTTACAACCTCGGCGATGCGGTCCAGCCAATCGTCATAGAGGTCATCGACCGGGCGGTAGCGCAGGAGCTCACGTTCCATGAGCAGCGCGGCCTGCGCATCTGTGGGCGCACGACGAGTATGGGACGACGAGCCGGTCGGAGTCAGCGACGGGGTGGCGGTGCGTCCGTCACGCTGCACAGAGGGGTGCAGCGATGAAGCTTGCTGCTCGTTTCCGTCCGGGTTGGTGGCAACGTTGGCAGCAGGCGATGGGAAACGGCGGGGAGGTCCGCCAACGGGCGTCTTCTGAGCGACGCGAGCAGCAAGGGCGGCCCACCGCTTAGCACGGGCTCGACGAGCGTCAGCCATGGATGCGGTGGAGTAGTGGAGAGCGGATTGATGGAGGGAAAGCTTCGGCTCACCCCTACCTGGCGCGCCAAATGTCGGATTTTGAGTTCCGGTAAACCCTTGAGGTTCGAACACTAGGTTGCGCATGAAGACCTCTCTCTCTCTCTCTAGCTCGCTCGCACAACGATCTCTAGGTCTAGCTCAACGAACCCAAAGAACAAGAGACACGGGGGTTTATACTGGTTCGGGCCACCGTTGTGGTGTAATACCCTACTCCAGTGTGGTGTGGTGGATTGCCTCGCAGGCTGAGGATGAACAGTACAAGGTAAGAATAGCCTTCTGAGGAGAGGTGCTCTAGAGCTCGGTGAGCTGGTGGGATGGCCTTGGTGGAGTGGATCCAGTCCAAGATGAGTTGCCTCCTATGGTGGTGGCTAGTCCTATTTATAGAGGCCTTGGTCCTCTTCCCAAATATCAGGCGGGAAGGGATCCTACAACGGCCAAGTTTGAACGGAGACAACTAGTACAAGCTATCCTGACAAAAGGTGGTCTTCGCCTGCCAAAGGCTCTGGTGGTGATGCAGCTTTGGGCTCCGCGGTGACCTCTGTCATGCCGTCCTGCTGGTCCTGGTCTCGTTGCACCGATATGGAAACCTTTGCCTGATGCCTCGGGACTCCTCGCCTGCGCTTGCCCCTTTAGCACCAAAGAGGAAACTGGTACTCTGCGCCCGCTGGCGCCCGCCTGGCCTTGGTCGTCATGGCTCACGTCACGTGAACCTCGCGAGGTGCCCCTTGCATAGATATCTCCACTCCTCGGGAGCCAGCCTAGTGAGTCTGCCCCTGAGGAAGTATTGGTGTCATCTACCTCGCGAGGCTTGGCCCCTCGCGAGTGTCTTGAGTGGTTGCTGTTGAAGATGGGCCGTACCAGGCCGTTGGTGGAGCCACGACATGGGCCGCAGGTAGGCAAGTCTGTGCACCCCTGTTCCTAGGACGCCGACAACGCGTATATGGGGGTGTGAGTTATCCAACCTTCTAACCCTTTCTATGGTTGCCATGGGCCTCCTTTTATAGATCAATGGGTCACCACAATGGCAAAGTAGTCATTATGCACTAATATGATAGCAAACAGTGCCATCATACCTAACTCTGCAGGCTGACAGGTAGCATTAAATGCACCGCCTAGTGTCACATCACTGGTTGCTCGGCAAGGCTTGCCAGGCTATCTTGCCAGCTCCGCACCTGCTTGCTTGACATGTCGCAGGACGAGTGTCGTCTGTGGATATTTCCTATAAGGAGAGGAAGCCATGTGGCGAATGGCTGCCACTCAGTAATTTTGCGGAATGACACCGCACTGATCGATGATGTGGGTCGTGATGGAGTGGTTGGTGAGGTGGTTTTGCCTCTATGAGCCCCGGTAGGCCTTGCCGGGGCGCTTTGGTCGCCTGCTTCTAGGGGTGGCCTTGCCCCTTGCCAGGCTCGCCTATCCGGCAAGGGAGGCTTTCTCTTGACGATATCATGTTTCTCTAGTTTGATCTTGGTCCCTCTGATCTGCATGTTGGCCCTTCGAATCTCTTGGTTCCTTGAACTCTGACTTGACTGGTGCTTCGATCTGGTTATTGTGCCTGTGCACGGTCTGGGCAACAGACCCAGGGTTTGTTGCACCGTCACCATATGACATCACACATGGGCTTTCTCATCAGAATCCAGTGATAGCACACAAGGGTTTATAGGGAGCTCCTATTATATCAGAATATCCTCTGCATTACAAAGATAATCTCACTATTATTTGTGTTTTCATGCTTTTCAGATATTGTACGTAATCACAATGAATACAAGAATGCGCACATCATAAGAATATTGCGGAACATTTCAGGCCACTTTGTGAACTTGTCAATGGCAATGTACAAGATTTCAAAGCCCTCGTTAGTGTGGGGGAAGGGGCCCAAAATGTCAAGCCCCCAAACCGAAAAGGGCCTTGATAGAGGAATTGTTTGAAGGACTTACATTGGCTGATGTATGCTCTTAAAATGGAACTGGCATGCTTCATATTTTGTTACTAGCTCAGTTGCATCCAGGGGGAAGTCAATAAAAGCCCTGCCGGAAAGCATTCCCGACAAGGGTTCTTGCTCCTATGTGAGAACCACATACACCTCCATGCATCTCTGCCAACAACTTTTGTCCATCTTCCCGAGCAATGCACATCAATTTCAGTCCGTTGGGTCATACATACTTAACTAGCAGGCTACTTTCTCAGCTTCCTCTTGCTCTTCGGGAAGTTCTCCTGTGTGGAGAAACTGGACTATCTGTTGTGCCCATGTCGGAGCTTGGGGCTCAACGACAAGGACTAAAGCCATCTCTTCAGCTATGGGAGAGTTGATCTCAAAGGCAAGAACCTGGGGTTCTGCCCGAGGTCGTTGCTCACCAATAGGCACATCGATGTTCCCGGAAGCTGTTTTGCCGGTGGCTCCTGGGAGCTCTGTCGGAAAGTAGTTTCCGGTACTGATCTTCCTCTGTTTCTTTTCTCTCATTGACGGTGTAACTGTGGGTTGAGTTAAATGGAGCACAAAGGTCCCTGGTACCACAGGTAGCTTCTGGGCAACACACTTTGACAGCTGGTTACTGATGTTGTTTTCCGCACGAGGGACGTGCTCCATTTGCAGACTGTCAAAGTGTTCTTCCAACTTTCTAACTTCATTCACGTGTGCTCCCATCAACAGGCTCTGATAATCCTTGTTCACTTGCTCCACTACAAGTTGTGAATCTCCTCGGACGATCAGCTTTCTGATCCCCAATTCTACCGTAATTCCAAGGCCGGCAAGCAGTCCCTCATACTCAGCAGTATTGTTTGTCGGATTCAGGGCTATGCAGACCCAAGAAAGGTTCAAACTCTTGGGCGTGTGTGAAGAACTCAACCTATCTAGCCTACCAGCCCGTCGCCCCGCAGCCTTGCTCGATTCGCATGAGCAAGGAAGATGAAGACAGCAGTTTACCCAGGTTTGGGGCACCTTGCGGTGTAAGACCCTACTCCTGCTTTTTTGTTGGATTAGCCTCATGAGGGGCTGAGGATGAACTAGTACATGGGATGAACAACCTCGCGAGGTCTAGGGGGTGAGGGAATGAGTCGACCCCTCTACGGTGGTGGCTAACCTATATTTATTATGGCCTTGGTCCTCTTCACCCAAAACGTAGGCGGGAAGGGATCCCACAGTGGCCAATTTGAAAGGGGACAAGTAGTACATCTTATCCTGACGAATGGTGGTCTTCGCCTGCAAAGCTTCTGGTTGTAACGTAGCAGTGGGCTCGGCTATGACATCCATAATGCCGCGCCAGTGGTCCTGGTCTTGTTGCACCGAAATGGAAACATTTGCCAGATTCCTCGGGAACCCACTTCTGTCCTTGCCTCCTTAGCACCAAAGAGGAAACTTCCTTCGATGCATCCGCTGGCACCCGCCTGCCATGGTCGTCATGGCTTGCGTCATCGTAACCACATGAGGCTGGGTACCTCCATAGAAAACTCCGCTCCTTTGGAGGCCGCCGAGGCCGCTCCTTCAAGAGGTCTTGGTGTCGTCTTCCTCGCGAGGCTTGGGCCCTCGCAAGGGTCTTGTCTTGATATCCTTGTAGATAGGCCGTACCAGGCCGTCAAAGGAGCCACGCTGTGGGCCGCAGGCAGGCAAGTCCGGGTGCCTTGGTTCCCAGAACGACGACAGTAGCCCCCGGGCCCAAGGTGCACGGACTTGGCTTCGAGGCAAAGCCAAGGGGCAAGGGCGAGTCATCGCGGGTCCCAATCGCTTGCTGACCAGGCCGACGCGTGGCGCTTGACGGGCAGTGGGCATCTCCGCTAACCCACGTCGCCTCGGCAACTGTCCGGACTGGCAAAAGACTAGCTCGCTCCGCCAGGCCATCATTACTCCTGCTCGCTTTGCTGCAGATCCCCTTTCCTCCGCCAAGCACCTCTCCAGAACCAATCGAGCTCGGCCTGCCTTCCTTCTACAACTCCAACGCCAGTGATCTTGCTTATGGCTCCCAAGAAGTTGCAGCCCACGATGCACGCAGCGAGCTCTTCCTCCTCTCCTGCGCCTGCACTCAACGCGTGCTCCATCACCGAGGAGGGGCACCTTGCCCTCGTGCTCCCATACACGGCGAGCGACGAGAACGAGTGGAACAAGACCACAATCTGGGTCGGCTCCACCGAGCAGTGGACTCTGGCGCGGACGGTCTACCCCTTCTTCCTCCACAGCATCTTCGTGGGGCTCGTGCCCCCTCTCTCCGAGTTCTTCACCGCGGTCCTCGGCCACCACCAGGTCCAGGCCCTGCACTTCCAGCCCCTCTCCATCCTCCTCCTGTCCATCGTCACCTTCTACTACGAGACCTTCATGGGCGTGAGGCCCTCCGTGCCCCTTCTTCGGCATGATCTGACCCAACACTCCGGCTGCGTGTCCTTCGTCGTAGTCCACAAGGACAACATGCTCATGAGGGCCGGGAAAAAGGTGGAGAACTTCCGGCACCGCTAGGTCTTCGTGGATGCCCGGGGGCTGAACGAGCGGCTAGAGCTGCTGATCGCACTACCCACATGGCTCGAGAGGTGGAGCCACAGAAGTTCTCCAACCCCTAGTTGGCACCCATACTGGGGAAGATGATCTTAGATGTGGACGCCAGGGTGCTGACGGGGGGCATGCTCATGAAGGAGCTCCTGGGGCAGAGCTTGGCTCCGCTCCAGTCACACACGCGCCCAATGTGGGAGCCCCAGGGCGCAAAGGACGACATCAAGCTGCGCCCAGGAAGCCTGACAAGCGAGGAGCTGGACAAGGCCATGAACACCCTACTCGAGAGTGAGCCAGGGGACCTCCCGGAGGCCTAAGTCCCGCTATACCGCCATGCTGACAGGGAAGCACTGGTCGCCACCATGCCTGCCTTCAACGAGCATGGGCTTGCATTGTCCGAGCCCCCCAACTCCTTGGTGCTGGTGTCCTGTGACGACAACGCCGACGAAGAGGGTAATGAGGACTTGGAGGCGACCGAGGATGACGTGGCGGACATCTTTCCCCCATCATGAAGCAAGCTTCCCTATGGCTTCGCCGACGATGACGATGCAGACGAGCCCCCTACCGTGTAATCCCCGCGCTGCACTGCGGTCCTCACGAGGTCAGGGGCCACTCCTCAGGCCCTGCGGAGGTCAAGCCGGGCGACCCCAAAGACGAGCAGGGCGGCACCCCATCAAGGTGACGCCTCTGCCTCACCAAGTGGTGGCGCCGTGCCGAGGCCGGCCGAAGGGCGCCCCGCTCACTCCCCAAGTGCTGTGAAGGCCGCGCCCAGGAAGAGCAGGGGTGCCCCAGCCCCGGCCAGGAAGAGGGAATACATTGGCCCCGGCGAGTAAGTGCCTCACCATGTTTCTGTTTAGCTTATGTTTGCACGATGCTCACAGTGCTCCCGCCCTGATGACCAGGGTGGGCGTCGTGGTGAAGAAGAGGAAGGAAGGAGACCAGACACTGGAGGCTCCACCTCTCGCTGCAGCCGCAGCGGCTTCGGCACAGGCGGGGCAGGTCGTCCCTCGTCTCCTCGTGGCGGAGCAGGCCCCTCAGGATGCGGTGGTGCCGCCTCGGGAGGAGCCGGTCCCTGCGGGCTAGTAGGCCGCGGTGCTGCCTGCGCCCGTTGCGCCCGGGCAAGGTTCTAAGCCCGCGGCAACCAAAGCCGACCTCGGCAGCATCTCCGGAGCCACGGAGCACCCCACTGCACTGGCACCCCCTTCTCCTCCAACCCTTGCGCTTGCGAACTGCTGCCCCTTGGTCAGGACCGAGGCCTACATTGCGCTCGGCCGTCTCCGGGTGGACCTTCAAGATATCAACAAGTGCATCGTGAGGGAGCGCCTGGGGTTTATCTTGGGGTGGTCCCAGGCCAACTCTGCCATTGAGAAGGCCTGGTGCCGGGTCGAAGCCACCAATGCCGAGAGCAGGAAGGAGGCTGCCGATGCTAGGGTGTATTGCGACACGATGCAGGCTGAGGCTGCATCCGCCGTGAAGTGCTGTAGGGAGGCGGAGGAGAGCTTGAAGGTCGTTCGGGAGGAGCAAGCCGCGGCTACGTCGCGGCTCCACCAACAGGAGGAGGGCCTCAAGGCCCGTGAGGCGAAGCTCTCCGAACGAGACGCCAAGCTGGCCGATGTGGCCACCGACTAGGGAACGGAGCACGGTCGCCTAGCCAAACTGAAGGCGGAGGAGAACAAGGCCCAGGCGTCCCACGCCTGGCATTTCTCCGCAGCAACAGCCCAGCTTGAGGCCAGGGAGAAGGCCATCATCGCCGCCGAGCAGAAGGCAGCCATGGACCGCGAGACCTTCATTGCCCTCGAGGTCGGGTTCCGCAAGGTGTTGCGTTCCATCTACGAGGGAGGATAGGAAGAGCCGCTGGCGACCCCTGAAGATAGTCTTGCAGGGCTCCTCCTTAAGCTTGCCGAACTGCTCAATGGTGCCGCCACTATGGTGGACTCCTTCCTGGATGTGGAGTGTCACTCGCTTTTCATCGCGGTCACGATGCGCATCTTCAGCCAGATCTACCTCCAGGACCCAAGCTTCGACCTCGGTGTGCTGATTCAATTGGTAGCTCCTGAGTCGCGCGCCGCTGCTGCGGACGCCGTGAAGGATCACGTAGACACCCTGTTGAAGAAGTTCCTCTGCGTCCCAGACCCTGAGCCTCTAGCAATGGAGGTTAAGGGTGGTAGTGACGACGGCGGCAGCGATGTTGACGACAGGCTTCCAGTAGCCAGGGCGAGCGGTGACGATGGCCAAGGCAGTGGTGGTGCTTCTTCCTGACTTTATTCCTGCAATCATTTACCATGCCTCGTGGAGGCGTAAACCTTCTGCTTGAGTTTGTGAAACACTACGTGTTTTGTAATAACTACTAGAACTCTGCGATTTCCTTTTTGTGCTTGGTTTCTTTCATGTTTACCCTAGCATTCTGCGTCGGTAGGGCCTAGCCCCGCGCATACCTCGACCGCTGTTGGGGCATTTGGATCACCAGGACGAGACCAAGGGGCGAGGGGCTACGTGACTAGTGAGGCCCCTGAGTCGCAATGCTCAGGGTACCCCCGTGACGTACGAACATCCTCAATGTTCTCCGTCGGTAGGGCCCAGCCCCGCGCATACCTCGATCGCCGTTGGGGCGTCTGGATCACCAGGACGAGACCAAGGAGCGAGGTGCTACGTGACCAGTGAGGCCCCTCAGTCGGGATGCTCAGGGGTCCCCCTCGACGTACGAACGATCCTCATGCAGGAAAACTGAGCATTTGTCCAAGCTAATTCAGAGTCTTCCATACCTTTGCTCACCAGCTTTCGCCTGGGAGGAACACAAGAAGACCAGGTACCTGTACCTGGTAGTGTGGCATATGCCAGGCATGGCCTGAGCATAGCCCCCGTGTCCAGCCCCCTCGCGCGATCCTCCCAAGGGGAAAGATGTGGAGTGTTACCGGGCGAAGAGCCGAGAGGTTGTCCTGCGGTTGGCGCAGCCGCGAAGGCGCCCTCAGATGTTTATTCACTAGTGCAGAGCATGGTGCTTCCACTTTGGCGTGGTGAAAGTGCAACTATCCCTGGGTGGTTTTTGTAATTCCAAACAAAATATAGCTCATTGAATTAATGCTCTTTCAAGATGATCATTTCAAAAAGTTTAATGATTGGCATGGCATGGACTAGGAATGTGGACCGCTCAAAATGCTAAGGACACACATTGGCTCAAGCTCAAGACTCTACATTTTCATTTTAGTGATCCAAGATCACATTGAGTCCATAGGAAAAGCCAATACTATTAAAAGGGGATGAGGTGTTGCCTAAAGGCTTGAATGCTCAAAATGCTTGGTGATATGCTCCAAAAGCCCTCAACCACTTTCTCATATCCACACATGTCCCAAACCAAAGTCAAACTCGGCCCCACCGATTTGTTCTATCCGGCGCCACCGAGTTCACTTGACATAGCCATAGCCAGAAACCCTAATCAGTTCAGTCTCACTAATAGGGATCTCGGTCTCACCGAGATGGGATTGCAAACTCTCTGTTTCCCTTCGTAACATTTTGGTCTAACCGAGATGAGCGATCGGTCCCACCGAGTCGCAATGCAAACTCTCTATTTCCCTTTTGTAATGTTTCAGTCTCACCGAAATGAGCGATTCGGTCCCACCGAATTTGCCTGACCAACTCTCTGTTAGCCTATTATAGAAATCGGTCTTACCGAGTTTATGTGATCGGTCTCACCGAGATTATGTTATGCCCTAACCCTAATGAAATCGGTCGCACCGAGTCGACATGTCGGTCCCACCGAAAAGCCTAACGTTCACATTTTGAACTGAATCGGTTTGATAGAGTTTCATGATTCGGTCCCACCGAGTTTGGTGAATTGTGTGTAATGGTTAGATTTTGTGTGGAGGCTATATATACCCCTCCACCCACTCTCACGTGTTGAGACCAAGATATCCCATTCCAACCACAAGAATCTTGATCTCTAGCCTTCCCCAAGATGCTTTCCACTCAAATCATCTTTCCACCAAATCCAAATCTGCGAGAGAGAGTTGAGTGTTGGGGAGACTATCATTTGAAGCGCAAGAGCATGGAGGTCATCAACAACACACCAACTATTACCTTTTGGAGAGTGGTGCCTCCTAGATTGGTTAGGTGTCACTTGGGAGCCTCCGACAAGATTGTGGAGTTGAACCAAGGAGTTTGTATGGGCAAGGAGATCTACCCTAGTGAGGCTAGTCCTTCGTGGGCAATGGCCATGGTGGGATAGACAAGGTTGCTTCCTCATGGACCCTTTGTGGGTGGAGACCTCCATGGACTCGCACAGCCGTTCCTGTTTGTGGGTTGAAGTCTCCATCAACGTGGATGTATGATAGCACCACCAATCGGCACCACAGAAAAAATATCCGCGTCTACATTGCGTTTTCCCTCTCCAAACTCCTCCCTTTATGTTCATATGGAAATGTTTTACATTCCGCTGCTATACTCTTAGACTTGCATGTGTAGGTTGATTGCTTGACTTGTGCTAAGTTGCTAAAATCTGCCAAGACTTAAAATTGGGAAAATGATGGATTTTTATTTGGTCAAGTAGTCTAATCACCCCCCTCTAGACATACTTTCGATCCTACAAGTGGTATCAGTGCTTTGGTCTCCATTTGCCTTGATTTCCATAGCTTTTGGTGATCATAGACTTGGTTTCACAACCTTGGATAGTATGGCATCTAACGAGGGAAATTACCACCGTAGAGTCCTTACTTTGATGGTACTAATTTTGCTAGTTGGAAGCATAAGATGAAAATGCATATTCTTGGACATAACCCCGCCGTTTGGGCTATTGTGTGTATTGGCTTGCAAGGTGAATTCTTTGATGGGAGAGAACCGAACCGTGAAGCTACCACGGAAGAGTTGAAGATGTTGCAATACAATGCTCAAGCTTGCGATATCCTCTTCAACGGATTGTGCCCCAAAGAATTCAACAAAATCAGCCGTCTTGAGAATGCAAAGGAAATTTGGGATACTTTGGTCGATATGCATGAGGGTACCGACTCCGTCAAGGAATCCAAATTGGATGTGCTTCAAAGTCAACTTGACAATCTCAAAATGAAGGATGGTGAAGGTGTCGCGGAAATGTACTCTAGGCTTGCTCTCATAACAAATGAGATTGCCAGCTTAGGAAGTGAAGAGATGACCGTTAGATTCTTCATCAAGAAGATCCTAAGAGCCTTGGATGGAAAATATGATACTGTGTGCACATTGATCCAAATGATGCCCAATTACAAAGATCTCAAGCCAATGGAAGTCATTGGAAGAATTTTTGCTCATGAGATGTCACTCAAGGATAAGGAAGAGCTTCACAACAAGTCAAGTGGTGCTTACAAAGCCTCATGTGATGGTCCTACATTATCAAGTGAGAAACAAACCTTCAATGAGGAATTGAGCCTAATGATGAAGAACTTCAACAAGTTCTACAAGAGTAGAAGCAAGGAAATAAGTTCCAAGTCAAAGTCCTACAATGAATAAAGATCTTCGAGTCGTGAGAGTAATTGCTATAATTGTGGAAGACTCGGACACTACTCCAATGAGTGTACGGCTCCCTACAAAAGAAGAGAAGATTCACCCAAAAGGAGAAGTAGAAGGGAGGAATCACCTCCAGTAGAGAGAAGGAGTAGGGATGATCGTTATGAACGAAGAACCTCTCGGAGAAGCAAGGATTCGAAAAGGAAGGACAAATCATCAAAGAGCTACACAAAACGAAGACATCAAGCTCACGTTGGTGAATGGGTATACGGCTCCGACTCCGACCATCACTCCGAAAGAAGTTATCACTCCGACTCCGAATATACTCAAGATGAAGGTGTTGCTGGTCTAGCACTTGTGTCAACCAACTCCTATGCCATATTTGACTCACCAAATGAAGGAATTGGAAGATGCTTCATTGCTAAAGGCCCAGAGAGAAAGGTGTTTACAAGAGCCTTGCCGGAAGTAAGAAATTTGAGGAAAATGTACGCACGCAAGGAAGGCACAGGAAGAATCAAGGTGTTGGTTTTGAACGAAAGTTCAATGCAAACGGAATTGAGTGGGCAGAAGATCAATACCCCAAGACGAAGTTTGTTCCTAAACAAGAGAAGTATGATCCTACTTCTTTCCAAGGGACACAAGCTCAAGATGATCTTCCACCACAAGACCACAAGCAAAAGGGCAAGGACAAGCTTGAAGAGGAGATTGATGCATTTGAAGAACTCCCAAGGCCTTGGTCAAGTGGGTTACCAAGACTACATCAAGTTCTACTTCATCAAGTATGAGTACAACTCCAAGGATTCCCATCAACATGATGTGCCAGGACCCCGATTCTAAGTCACACCGATCTAGCCTGTAACACCTCATATCACTTTGCGCCCTCACGCACGGTATTCCCACGGGTGTCGCCTTACCATGGCCCGGGACCGTTTGTGTCTTTTGGCTCACGTATATGATAGTATCGCTAGCATCCATATGTCAGAGAACCCGGGCCGACATGACTAGTCGTGAACCCAAAGTGGCACTAACTTACGGGGACAGGCATACATGAATCAACATCGAGCATGTTGGTCAACAGCGTGCGAATCCAGGCTGTAGCACTGGGCTAACAGGACTCCGGGAACCCGGGCTGTAGCAGGCTAGGCAGGACTCCGGATGTCTCCGTGTGACATTTCCCCGAAGGGATAGACACAGGAACGAAGTGAATCACATGCCGGTCAGTCAAGTGTTCTGGAGCAGTAGTGCTGTGCTAGCAGGACTCCGGTGAACCGGGTTGTAGCGGACTACTATGGCTCATGGAAGCACAAGACTACATTTCCCCATAAGAGAGGCTACCAAGGATAAACAACTAGGTTGTCGGATCCCACACATACCAAGCATTTCAATCATACACACAATATGCTTGATATGTGTAAATACAACATGGCATCACATCATAACTCTAGACTCAAGTATTTATTCATTAGGCTCCGAAGAGCCAGATATTACAAACATGGGGCTCATGACCCAACATACAGAGCATACAAGCAACAAGCGGAAGCATAAACATGTCTGAGTACGCATAACTACAAATGAAGAAGGCTGAGAAGCCTGACTATCTACAAGACCCTCCCAAGGGTACAAGATCGTAGCTGAGGTAACAAGCTAAACGTCGAAGTCCATGCGGTACTACTAGCGAGACTGAAGTCTCTCTGCAAAACATAAGTTAAGAAAACGTGAGTACAAATGTACCCAGCAAGACTTGCATCAGAACTATCTACATATGCATCAGTATGAACAAAGGAGGTGGTGGAGTTTAACTGCAGCAAGCCAGCTTTGACTCAGTGGCTATCCTAAACTACGACTGCAAGTAACTCTTTTGAGGTGGCGCACACGAGTCCACATATTCACCATATCAATACACCACTATGGATCCACTATCGTCTCGCTACGAGAACGCCATCCATAGCACTCACGCTTATCTTGCGCATTTTAGAGTATCCACTTTCACTTTTCTATGAACTGTAAAGGCAACCCAGAAGTCCTTTACCTTGGACACGGCTATTTGAATAGATGATGTTGACCCTGCAGGGGTGTACTTCTTCACACACGCTCTTGCCACTTATCACCATGTACACGTCGTGTATCTCGGCAACCTTCAAGCGGAAGCCTGGCGAGGGAGTCGGCCACGACCTGACTAACCACACAAGTCTCTAGTCCAGGTTTATCGCCTATTCGAGTTCCATCCGCAAGGAGATCCGTCCGGGGTGTCACTCACGGCCCCAAACAATGTGAGCAGGGTTCCCAAGCCCACTATCCGGGTGCCACTTGGTACACTGTGCCACTGTACCTAGTCTGTCCCAAGCCCACCTGTACCAGGTGCCACTTGGTAGACAACTAACACTACCTACAAACACCAGAAACTAGTTGCAACTCCTGGACAAAGATCAAGTTGATTAATAAGTCCAGAGGGGCACTTAAGCATTCCAATGTGTGGTAGTAGCTGTTCATGGATCACAAACACAGAACTCAGTTCCTGAGGACGGTTTCAATGAGACAACCCACCATGTACTCCTACATGGCCTCTCATCGCTACCTTTACCAAATCGTGTTCACACACTTAGCTCTCAACAGTAGGACATGTTCACCACATTCCGATTCATCCCCGATGAATCAGATCTGACACAACTCTAGGAAGTAGCAGGCATGACAAACAAGCATGAATGAGTAGGCACATCAGGGCTCAAACAACTCCTACTCATGCTAGTGGGTTTCATCTATTTATTGTGGCAATGACAGGTCATGCAGAGGAAAGGGGTTCAACTACCGCAGCATGTAACAGTTGAATCGTTGTTGTCCTAATGCAGTAAAAGAGAGCAGGAGCGAGAGAGTGGGATTGTATCGGAATGAACAAGGGGGGTTTGCTTGCCTGGCACTTCTGAAGATAGCATTGGGTCTTCATCAGTGTCAATGATCACAAATATTTAACAACGCTTCACCGAGGGGAACAACACCGGCAAACAGAGAAGAACACAATCAATGCAATGCACAATATGATGCATGATCATGACATGGCAATATGATGTGATTGAGCTAATGCAACTAGCAACCAGATTAAATGAAGTTGGTTTGAACCAAAGATTCAAATTCAAACTCCATATGTGATGGTTTAAATGCCCTTTATATGATTTGTCCTAAACAGCAGCTATAAGTTGTTCTAACAGGCATTAAAATGGTACATATGGATAGATTGGATTTTTCTGATCATTTTTCATATATAACTTATTTCATTTGGAGTTACGGTTGAATTTCTATGAATTTTAGAAGTTTATACTAATTTCTGGAATTTTCTGAATTATTTTAAATCCAGGAAATTATTAACTACGTCAGCATGACGTCGGTGTGACGTCATCAGGTCAACAGCGTCAGCCCAGGTCAAACCTGACGCTGGGGCCCACACGTCAACCTCTAACTAAACTAACCTAGCATAGTTAGTACTAACCTAACTTAATTAGCCGGGTGGGGTCATTAGCACTAACCTAAACAGGGTTAGGCCGGCGTTAAGCCGCCGGCGACAGCCAGAGGCGGCGGAGCGCCGCAGGAACAGGATATGGCGCCCCGTTTGCAGTGTGGTTGGGCTCATTCGAGAGCCCAGACCAGCGTGCGTCGGGCGGTGGCGCCAGTCGGGCCTGGGGTGGCCGGAGGCGACAACGTGGGGCTCGGCCGCGGCGGTTGGATCTCGGGTGAGGCGCAAGCGGTGCTGCGGTGCGCGTGCGGGCAAGCTAATGCGCTGGTTTGTGCGTGCACGATGCGGCGAGGGCGATGGACACGCTGAGTATACCAAATGGTCGCCGGGGGCGCGTCGGCGGCGAGCGCGGGCGGCGGTGCGTGCGGGTGAGCTCGATGCGGTGACTATGGTGCATAGGGAAGAGAACAGAGAGGGGGGAGGAAGGGCAGAAGCTCACGGCGATCTTCATGGAGCGGGACGGCGAGCTCAGGGAGGGCCTGAGGCACTCGGGGCGTCGAGGGGGATCTCCGACGACGGCGGTCGGGGACGAGCTCGGTGAGGGCAGAGGGGCACGTCCGGCTACGTGTGGCGAACCGAGGAGGTCGGGGACATCGGGGCGGAGCTCGCAGGCACGGCGAGGGGTCGAGGGAGAGGCAGTGGCGTCGACTATGGCGGCGGCGGCTTACGGGCGCATCGGCCATAGAGGGAGAGGTCGAGGGAGAGAGCCAGGGGAGAATGGGGGTGTCGGCGGGGTCGGGGCAGCGCCGAGGAGTGGCTTCGGGGCGTGGCCACGCTGTCCAAGCGGGGCAGGCGGCCAGGGAGCTGCGTGGCGAGCTCGGCGTGCGCGGGCGCGCTCCTCTCTGCCTGCCTGGCGAGAGGAAGCAGGTGGCTGGCACGGGCCAGCACAGTGTTGAGCCCGCCAGTGGGCTGCCAGGTGGGCTGCGCCAGGTAAGTGGCCAGGTAATTTCTCTCTCTCTCTCTATCCTAATTTAGTTTCTGTTTTCTATTTTGCAAATTTGTTTTAATTTGGTTTTCAAACCAAATAACTTTTAAAAATTCTGAAAATAGGTATGGGCACTAAATAAATTATTCCAGAGGCCCTCAACTAATTCCAAAATTGTTGGAGCATTTAAAAATATTTATAGTATTTAAATGCCCCAATTCAATTACAATGTGAGTTAATTCAAAAATCCAGAATAGCCTAAAAATGTGTGCATCATTTTTGATAGAGCTTCTAGACCAATTCAAAAAAGATGGACATTTATGAAGGCCATTTTGGGTTCGTTGAAAAGATTTAATTTTGACCCTAGTTGAATTCATTTGGTGCTAGGGTTTCAACAATCCCCATTTCAAGTTTAAATAAATTTTAAACATGATGCAACAAGATCAAGCAAGGACAACAGGGGCTGAGCTAGGGCTATGACAACTCACCCCCACTAAACAAGAATCTCGTCCCGAGATTCAGGTCATGAGGTAAGAAGACAGAGGGACACAAGCTAACACAACCTTCACGATCCAGATGTCTTTCTCGAGGGCGTTGTTCATTGCATCACCTTGATCTCGACGTCTTGCCTTCGGGATCTTCATCCAGCTATGGCGACGGAGGGGAGGAAAACTCTACAAAATTTTGATCTTCTCGAAGATCGGACAATTGACGATCAACTCACAGAATGAGACGTTGGAATATCTCTTGAGCTAAGACACGAGACACTTATCGGGGTGACAGGAAATAGAAGGCGGTGGCTCGATTTGGTAGGAAACAATTCCACGCTTGATCACGATGTAGCGAGGAGTTGAGTTGCCATGATATCATAGCGAGACATCTTAAGGAAGGTGACTCGCAGAAACATTCCCTTAAGTGGCCAAAAGAATTACTTTTGATCCTGAGATCATTGAAACTCTTTATACCAGCCTAAGGCAATCACAATAATCGTTTGGCGGAGTACTAAGGGATGGTATACTCGGACTAGAATGGATGATGTGGACTACCTTGTTGGAGACAACGCAAGGGATGATTTTTGCTTATCATCGGAGATGGATGGGACCCATGGTAGGACCGCTTTTGAAGATGATCCTGAACAACAATTGCTGGGGTGCAAGCTGGAACATAATGCAAATGCTGGGAATGTTTCAACCATCGTATCTGCCTGAGATAGATCTGGTTGGTAACAGGACATTTTAGACATCATGTCTGAAAAGGAAAGGTTGCAACACAAATCGACGAGATGATGTTGCGAGATTCTTGGGAGATGGACTATGGTAGTAAGCTGCAAAACATGAGCGGGTTCTGCTACAAACATGTGAACACGCTGTCCCAGACAAGCATGGCCACGTAGTAGTCTTATATTAAACACCAAAGAGTTCAAGTGGGGTAACCATCATCGAGTATATCGAAGTCTTTTCATAAGTCCGGATTAGCTCTTATGAAGGGACTCCTTCTCCTTGAGCAAATCAGTCCGTGGCTTGGTGTGCTAGGAACACATATGGAGTGGAGGCGGCCAACCTATCAAACCATAGAGCACTTCGCACGTGCATGACTGACTTGGGATGGTACCATAGGAAACAAAACAATCTTCCTCGAACTCACGGGCAACTTGCACCAAATGCACGTGAATCGAGAAAGTCACTTCTTTCACCAAAACATATACCTCATGAACGGACCACGAAGGCAATGCTTACAAAAGTTTCCAACACTAGCTCAATGTTCAACATGAATCATGGAGGAGACAAGATGCTGCTGTTGGGCTCAACAACAACTCATCAGAATTTCCATATCACTTGACTTCCACCATTATGTGAACAATGTGTTGGTATTGGTCAGACCAAAAGATGTAATGGTGTATGCTTGAGGGATCAACCACGAGTAAGACAACATTACGAACATCATTGGTACTGATTTGATTTGACGTTAGCCCACACTCAAATCAAAGGATTGATAAGTCAATAGGTCCAACAACTGATCACAGGGACCAATCGATGAAGATATCATCTTTCTTGAACACACACTACACAAGAATATCCCTTTGGAATGAACTAAGTTAGGCAAGCTTTTATCTTCCAACTCTCCAAGTTGTTGTTCAGCTTAACCAACTAGCTCAGGGTATTCAACATGATTCTTGGAGAATGGGTGGTTTAGAAGAAAACCAACATGATCACGAGCTCAACATAACAAGAGAAACAACCCGGTAATACTTCCTAGAAGATATTCGGAAAATCACGAACCGCCGATATGTTATAAAGCTCGAGAACAATCTTGCTTTTCAGGGCAAGACGATCTGATCAAGGAGCGAGGGATTGTCATAATCCTAACTCCTTGGTCGATGAGTGCACCCGGAAATATGGACTAGGTAGCACGATCAATCTTAGGATGATGATTCAATAACCAGCATGCTAAGAATGAGAGTATTATCCATTAACTACCAAGCAACGGAGTTGCTAGGAGTATTGATTTTCGCACATCACAGTACACTTGTCGACATTCTGGTTACAACAACACGGAACCGAGGAATGAAGCAATGATGGCGAGATGTATCACTGCGTCAAGAATTCATAAGAGATGGTGCAATTCTCATGATGTTCCTGACCTAAAGTGGGTAATACTTCAGGGTAGAACAGAACAAAAGCTTGATTGCATTTGATTTGCGGAATACAACTGCTTTGACCCAATCCTAGAAATGGATGAGGTACTGGAGTTTGTTTCTCCTAGTCATTCCGGAATAAAATGGCTTGACAGACCACAAGAATAATAGGCATCGATGAACACGAATGCACAACTATTCCTGGCTATCAATTGATAGACTAGGGTTGGAATACAGCTGAGGAGGGTCAGCTCAAGGAACATATAACTTTCTGAGTTGTGGATGCATAGATTAGTATGTCGAACCAAGTTCAACAGGTTTCTTCCGGATAACCCATGCAGAAAGGTAGAACTGGCAGAATCACAATGTAGAATGGAGAACCCATTAAGAGCACTCTGGTTGTGATCTTTTGGTTCAGAAGAACTTCTGCCATAAGCAGTTCATGATATTTGGAAGAAGGAAATATGGACCTCGAGGACTATCACAAAGGTTACTAATATCCTAAAGGTACGAGCAACACTATCAACACGAGGTAAGTAGAGTGAATCTTGGGCCAAGAACCCAGGAGTAGAATACCTACTATTAAATGGCATCACGGGATGCTTTCGAGAATGATGGCCAGAATCATCACACTGTGAACAAAAAACATGGCTGGATTACTAGGTGATCCTCTAAGATACCTATGGTCATAGTAATAGCTCCAACATATATATCGAGACAACAGAGTACCTCAACTCATTGATTAGTGTGCTTATTTTGACCAAAAGGACATCTGGAACGGAAAGAAAGGATTTGCAAATGCATCAGATTGTTTAGAAACACAGGATGTCTCGGACAGCATAACGATTGTAAATGCTCGAAAAAGATTTGAGACATCTTACAAAAATGGTGGCATAACCACTTAACATCACAATATCAAAGTTACGAGATGAACTGTCAACACACGTAAGTAGTAGGAACCGAACTCGGGCTTGAATCCATCAATCCTCACGAGTCTACGGATTAGTAACACATGATCACGATAGAAAGAAGAGAAAGCCTAGTTTCTTAACCCCGTAGGAAAGATAGTATGACTCGGATCAGAAGGGCATAAGGTATAAGGAGTAAAAAGAGCCTTACGTTCCCATCTACAATCAATTCCCTTATATAACTAAAGCATTTCTAGAGTAAATTTCCACCAGTTGGTTTGATAATCCTACAGGCAGTCAGGCTCTGATACCAAAGCTGTTAGGACCCCGATTCTAAGTCACACCGATCTAGCCTGTAACACCTCATATCACTTTGCAGCCTCACGCACGGTATTCCCACGGGTGTCGCCTTACCATGGCCCGGGACCGTTTGCGTCTTTTGGCTCACGTATATGATAGTGTTCCTAGCATCCATATGACAGAGAACCCGGGCCGACATGACTAGTCGTGAACCCAAAGTGGCACTAACTTACGGGGACAGGCATACATGAATCAACATCGAGCATGTCGGTCAAAAGCGTGCGAATCCGGGCTGTAGCACTAGGCTAACAGGACTCCGGGAACCCGGGCTGTAGCAGGCTAGGCAGGACTCCGGATGTCACCGCGTGACATTTCCCCGAAGGGAAAGACACAAGAACGAAGTGAATCACATGCCGGCCAGTCAAGTGTTCCAGAGCAGTAGTGTTGGGCTAGCAGGACTACTATGGCTCATGGAAGCACAAGACTACATTTCCCCATAAGAGAGGCTACCAAGGATAAACAACTAGGTTGTCGGATCCCACACATACCAAGCATTTCAATCATACACACAATATGCTCGATATGTGTAAATACAACATGGCATCACAAAGCATAACTCTACGACTCAAGTATTTATTCATTAGGCTCAAGAGCCAGATATTACAAACATGGGTCTCATGACCCAACATACTGAGCATACAAGCAACAAGCGGAAGCATAAACATGTCCGAGTACGCATAACTACAAATGAAGAAGGCCGAGAAGCGACTATCTACAAGACCCTCCCAAGGGTACAAGATCGTAGCTGAGGTAACAAGCTAAACGTCAAGTCCATGCGGTACTACTAGCGAGACTGAAGTCTCTACGCAAAACATAAATTAAGCAAACGTGAGTACAAATGTACCCAAAGCAAGACTTGCATCGTAACTATCTACATATGCATCAAGATCAACAAAGGGGTGGTGGAGTTTAAGCTGCAGCAAGCCAGCTTTGACTCAGTGGCTATCCTGAACTACGACTGCAAGTAACTCTTTTGAGGTGGCGCACACGAGTCCACATATTCACCATATCAATACACCACTATGGATCCACTACGGTCACCCTACGAGAACACCATCCATAGCACTCACGCTTATCTTGCGCATTTTAGAGTATCCACTTTCACTTGTCTATGAACTGCAGTAACCCGTAAGTCCTTTACCACGGACACGGCTATTCGAATAGATGATGTTAACCCTGCAGGGGTGTACTTCTTCACACACGCTCTCGCCACTTACCACCATGTACACGTCGTGTATCTCGGCAACCTTCAAGCGGAAGCCTGGCGAGGGAGTCGGCCACGACCTGACTAACCACACAAGTCTTTAGTCTAGGTTTATCGCCTATTCGGGTTCCATCCGCAAGGAGATCCGGCCGGGGTGTTGCTCACGACCCCAAATGATGTGAGCAGGGTTCCCAAGCCCACCATCCGGGTGCCACTTGGTACACCGTGCCACTGTGCCTAGTCTGTCCCAAGACCACATATACCGGGTGCCACTTCGTAGATTACTAACACTACCTACAAACACCAGAAACTAGTTGCAACTCCTGGACAGAGATCAAGTTGATTAATAAATCGAGAGGGGCAATTAAGCATTCCAATGTGTGGTAGTGGCTGTTCATGGATCACAAACACAGAACTCAGTTCCTGAGGACGGTTTCAATGAGACAACCCACCATGTACTCCTACATGGCCTCTCATCGCTACCTTTACCAAATCGTGTTCACACACTTAGCTCTCAACAGTAGGACATGTTCACCACATTCCGATTCATCCCCGATGAATCAGACCTGACACAACTCTAAGCAATAGCAGGCATGACAAACAAGCATGAATGAGTAGGCACATCAGGGCTCAAACAACTCCTACTCATTCTAGTGGGTTTCATCTATTTACTGTGGCAATGACAGGTCATGCCGAGGAAAGGGGTTCAACTACCGCAACATGTAACAGTTGAATCGTTGTTGTCCTAATGCAGTAAAAGAGAGTAGGAGCGAGAGAGTGGGATTGTATCGGAATGAACAAGGGGGGTTTGCTTGGCTGGCACTTCTGAAGATAGCATTGGGTCTTCATCAGTGTCAACGATCACAGCGTCGGAACAACGTCTACCGAGGGGGAACAACACCGGAAAATAGAGAAGAACACAATCAATGCAATGCACAGTATGATGCATGATCATGACATGGCAATATGCTGTGATTGAGCTAATGTAACTAGCAACCATATTAAATGAAGTTGGTTTGAACCAAAGGTTCAAATTCAAACTCCACATGTGATGGTTTAAATGCCCTTTATAAGATTTGTCCTAAACAGCACCTATAAGTTGTTCTAACATGCATGAAAATGGTATAGATGGATAGATTGGATTTTTTCTGATGTAAGGACCCCGATTCCAAGTCACATCGATCTAGCCGGTAACACCTCATATCACTTTGTGGCCTCACACACGGTATTCCCACGGGTGTCGCCTTACCAAGGCCCGGACCGCTTTAAGCCTTTTGGCTCACGTATATGATAGTGTTGCTAGCATCCATATGACAGAGAACCCGGGCCGACATGGCTAGTCGTGAACCCAAAGCGGCACTAACCCATGGGGACAGGCATACATGAATCACATCGAGCATGTCGGTCATCAACGTATGAATCCGGGCTATAGCACTGGGCTAACAGGACTCCGGTAACCCGGGCTGTAGCAGGCTAGGCAGGACTCCGGATGTCACCGCGTGACATTTCCCCGAAGGGACAGAACCACGAGAACAAAGTGAAACACATGCCGGCCGATCAAGTGTCGGGCGGTAGTCTTTGGGCTAGCAGGACTCCGGTGAACCGGACTGTAGCGGAATACTATCCCTCAGAAGCACTAGACTACATTTCCCCATATGAGATGCTGCCAAGGATAAACAACTAGTTTGTCGGATCCCACACATACCAAGCATTTCAATCATACACACAATATGCTCGATATGTGTAAATACAACATGGCATCACAACATAACTCTATGACTCAAGTATTTATTCATTAGGCTTCGAGGAGCAAGATATTACAAACATGGATCTCATGACCCAACATTCAGAGCATACAAAACAAAGCACATGCGGAAGCTTAACATGTCTGAGTATAGACATCTACAAATGAAAAAGGGCTGAGAAGCCTGACTATCTACCAGATCCTGCCGAGGGCACAAGATCGTAGCTGAGGTAACAAGCTAAACGTCGAAGTCCACGCGGAACTACTAGCGAGACTGAAGTCTCTCTGCAAAAACATAAAATAGGCAAACGTGAGTACAATTGTACTCAACAACACTTACATCAGAACTAACTACATATGCATCATTATCAACAAGGGGGTGGTGGAGTTTGACTGCAGCAAGCCAACTTTGACTCGGTGGCTATCCTAAACTATGACTACAAGTAACTCTTTTGAGCTGGCGCACACGAGTCCACATATTCACCATATCAATACACCACTATGGATCCACTCCCGTCTCCCTACGAGAACGCCATCCATAGCACTCACGCTTATCTTGCGCATTTTAGAGTATCCACTTTCACTTGCCTATGAACTGTTATAGGCAACCCAGAAGTCCTTTACCGCGGACACGGCTATTCGAATAGATCATATTAACCCTGCAGGGGTGTAGTTCTCAGACACGCTCTCGCCACTTACCGCCATGTACACCTCGTGTATCTCGACAACCTTCAAGCGGAAGCCTGGCGAGGGAGTCGGCCACGACCTGACTAACCACACAAGTCTCTAGTCCAGGTTTATCGCCTATTCGGGTTCCATCCGCAAGGATATCCGGCCGGGGTGTCGCTCACGGCCCCAAACGATGTGTGCAGGGTTCCCAAGCCCATCTCGACGGATGGATCTACGCTTGGTACACCGTGCCATGGTGCCTAGTCTGTCCCAAGCCCACCTGTACCGGGTGCCACTCGGTAGACTACTAACACTACCTACAAACACCAGAAACTAGTTGCAACTCCTGGACAGAGATCAAGTTGATTAATAAGTCGAGAGGGACACTTAAGCATTCCAATGTGTGGTAGTAACTGTTCATGGATCGCAAACACAGAACTCAGTTCCTGAAGACGGCTACAATGAGACAACCCACCATGTACTCCTACATGGCCTCTCACCGCTACCTTTACCAAATCGTGTTCACACACTTAGCTCACACACAGTAGGTGATGTTCACCACTTTCCAATTCATTCCCGATGAATCAGACCTGACACAACTCTAAGCAATAGCAGGCATGACAAACAAGCATGAATGAGTAGGCACATCAGGGCTCAAACAACTCCTACTCATGCTAGTGGGTTTCATCTATTTACTGTGGCAATGACAGGTCATGCAGAGGATAAAGTGGTTCAACTATCGCAGCAAGTAACAGTTGTATCATGGTTGTCCTAATGTAGTAAAAGAGAGCAGAAGCGAGAGAGTGGGTTTGTATCGAAATGAACACGGGGGTTTTGCTTGGCTGGCACTTCCGAAGATAATATAGTTCTTCATCGGTGTCATCGAACTCATAAATGGTACGTCGCTCATCGAGAGGGACAAATACCGGCAAACAAGGAAGAACGCAATAAATGCAATGCAAAAATATGATGCATGATCATGACATGGAAATATGCTGTGTTTTGAGCTAATGTAACTAGCAACATGTTAAATGGAGTTGGTTTGAACCCTAGGTTCAAATTCAAACTTCATATGTGAAGGTTTAAATGCCATTATATGATTTGTCCTAAACAGCAGCTATAATTTGTTCTAACATGCAAGAAAAGAGTACAGATGGATAGATTAGATTTTTCTGATCATTTTTCATGTATAAATTATTTCATTTGGAGTTACGGTTGAATTACTATGAATTTTAGAAGTTTATACTAATTTCTAGAATTTTCTGAATTTGTTTTAATACAGAAATTCCTTTACTGCGTCAGCATGACAGCAACACGACGTCAGCAGGTCAACCGGGGTGACCAGGGTCTAACCTGACACGTGGGGCCCACATGTCATAGTTATAATTAGTGATTTTAGTTAAACCTAACCAAAATCGTTATAGGGGCTAGGCCCACTTGTCAGTGGTTGTGGGTGTTAATTAGAGCCTAACCTAATTGTTGCCACGTCAGCTAAACAGGGTTTCGCCGCCGGCGACCTCATCCGACGGCGGAGGCATGTCGGAAACGCTGCTCGCAGCGGTTCGATGCGCCGAGGGTACCGGTGGAGAGCTCACGCCAGGCGCGACTAGGGGAGGCCTCGGCAGGCTGTTGGGTGGCCGGGAACGACGACCACGGCGGCTTTGGCGGCGGCTGGAGCTCGGGCCAGCACGACGCGGTGGCTGCAGCGCGTTAGCTAGAGAGCAGAGGAGCGCGTCGGGACCCTGCGGACCTGGAGAGTATGCGGGAGCTACTGGAGCGAGCGGAAGAGCTCTGGGGCGCGAGGTTCACCGGCCATGGCGATGGCCGGAGCTCGGTGCTTGCGGGGGCGGCAGCTACGGCACGAGAACGAGCAGGGGAGGAGGGGGAAAACGAAGGAGTCCTATAAGCGAAGTCGTTTAGCAGCTCAGACGGCTCGGGGAGGCCCTCTTCGGCGCGAATCGACGTCGGCGATCCACGGATTACCGACAAGGAAGACGATGATGCTGACGGCGATGCAGTGCGCCCGTTCTGATCTTCAGAGTTCAGACGAGGACGAGCTTCTCTCCGCGGCTTGACATGGCGCGGGCCTAGGGTGCGTGGTGGCTACGGGGCGAGCAGGGGCGCTCTCCGGTGCGCTCGGACGGTCACAGGAGAGAGAGTCAGAGAGGGGATGGGGACGAGCAATTGGTCGAGGGAGGCGCGGGAGAGTGCGTGGCATCCTTAGCTAGATCCAGGCGGTCGGCGGGAAGAAGGAGGTGGCTCGGCGTGTGGTCGCGCGCGTCGAGCACGCGCCTCTCGTCCTGCTGGCGAGAGGAGGGAGATGACTGGCACTGCGCTGTGGGCTGGACCGCACAGTAGCAGGCCGGCCAGGCTGGACAGGTAAGCGCCAGGTAAGTCCTTTCCTATTTGCATTTTCTTTCTGTTTTCTATTACCTGCAACTGTGTTTGGCTTTATTAAAAATGCCAGAGCATTTCTAAAAATCATGCAACTGGCTGTGGCCACTGTTTGGATTATTCCCAACAGCAAACGTTTCAGTTCATGAATATTTGGACATTTAAAATAATATATAAAATTTAAATGCCCAAATACAAATAAAGTATGATTTAATTCAGAACCCAAATATGTCATGGAAAAATGTGCATCACCTCTGGTACTGTTTACAACATTTTCCATAGATGATGAATATTTTTGAAACCCATTTGGATTACTGAAAATATTTTAGGTGAACCTAGTGAATTCCTTTGATGCTAGGGGTTTAGGCAATCCCCATTTCAGATTTCCATGAAAGTTAAACATGATGCAAGCAAGATGCAAACACTAGGCAGCACCAGAAGCTAGGGATGTGACAACTCGCCCCCACTAAACAAGAATCTCGTCCCGAGATTCAGGACGTGAGGTAAGAAGACAGAGGGGATACAAAGCTAACTTGATCTTCATGATGCAACTTGCCTTCGTAAGAACGTTGATTCGATCATCATCTTGATCTTGACATCTAGCTTTGAGAACTTCATCCAATATGACAACGAGAGGAAAGGGAGAATTTTAGAAGAATCGATCTTCTTGAGGTTCGAGCAACTTAGGATCATCACAAGGATCACAGGATCAACTCAAGAAATGAGACGTAGAAACATCTCTGGAGCTGAGAGGCAAAACATGCATTTAGGAGGGACAGAATAAACAATTTGACGAGGTGACAAGGTAGCGAGGAAAAATTGCCATGAACCATAACGGGGCACCTCAGAGAAGGTGACTCGTAGAATTATTCCTTAAGTGGCAAAAAGAATTACTTTTGATACAGCGATCATTGAAAATCTTCATACCAGCCCAGGGCAATTTGCAATCGATTACTTGAAGGAGCTCGGGAGAATGGCATATTCCGAATAAAATGGATGATGTGGACTACCTTGTTGTAGACAAAGCAATGGATGATTTTTGCTTATCATCGGAGGTGGAGGATACCCATGGTAAGTCCACTTTTGAAGATGATATTGGATAGCAACTACCGAGAAGGGCAGCCCATGGGGGATTGGCACAATGGCGGTGCAAGCTGGGAACAAGATGCAACTGTTGGGAATGTTCCAACCATCATATCTGCCTGAGATTCAGATCGGATTGGAAATAGGATACTTCAGACTCAGCATGTCTGAAAAGAAAGTTTGCAACACAATTCGACGAGATGGCATCGCGAGATTCTCTAGGAATGAACTACGATAGCAAGCTCCAAAACATGAGCGGGTTTTGCTACAACATGTGAACACGCTGTCCCAGACAAGCATGACCACATAGTAGTCTTATAATAAAAATACTATCGAGTTCTGGTTGGGAACCATCATCGAGGATAACGGAATCTTGTGCATGATCTAGAATTAGCACAACACGCTCCTTTTCCTTGAGCAAATCAATCAGTGGCTTGGTGTGCTAGGAACTCATATGGAGTGGAGGTAATTAATCTACCAAACCATAGAATACTTCGCACGTCCATAACTGATTTGGGATGATTCCAAGGGAAACAAAACAAACCTTTCTCAAATTCATGACGGCAACTTACACCTAAAGCACATGAATTCGAGGAAGTCACTTCTTCCATCCAAGCATAAGCTTCATGAACGGAACACGAAGGCATTGCTTACAAAGTTTCCAACACTAGGTTGATGTTCAACATGAATCATGGGGGAGACAAAATGCTGCTGATGGGTTCAACAACAACTCGTCGGAATTTCCATATCACTGGACTTCCGCCATCATGTGAACACGGTGATAGCATTGGTCAGACCAAAAGATGTAATGGGGTATGCTCGAGGGATCAACCACGAGTAAGACAACATTACGAACATCGTTGGTTCTGATTTGACTTAATAATAGCCCATACTCAAGTCAAAGTTTGATAAGACAATAGGTTCAACAACTGATCACGGGGATCATATGATGAAGATATCATCTTTCTTCAACACACACGCATACTCAAGGATATCCCTTTGTGATGAACTAAGTTCAACAAAGCTTTTATCTTCCAACTCTCCAAGTTGTTGTTTAGCTTATCCAACCAGCTCAGGGATAACCAACACGGATTCTTGGAGAAGGGGTGGTTTACAAGAAACCAACTTGATCACGAACTTAACATAGAGGTCAGGTGACAACCTGGTAGCACTTCCAAGAAGATATTTGGAAAGTCACGAACCACCGATATATTACTAGGCTCGAGAACAATCTTGCTTTTCAGGGCAAGACGATATGCTTAGAAGAGTAGGGGATTGACACAATCCTAACTCATTGATCGAAGGGTGCACCAGGAAAAACGGACTAGGTAGCACGATCAATCTTAGGATGATGATTCAATAACCAACACGCTAAGAATGAAATTATTGCCCATTTACTACCAAGCAACGAGGTTGCTAGGAGTATTGATTTCACACATCAAAATTCATTTGTCGGTATTCCGGTTGCAACAACACGGGACCGAGGAATGAACGTTGATGGCGAGAGTATCACTGCATCAAGAATTCATAAGAGAAGGTGCAATTCTCATGACGTTCCTGACATAAAGTGGGTAACACTTCAGGATAGAACAGAATCAAAAGCTTGATTGCATTTGGTCTGCGGATAACAACTGCTTTGACCCAATCCTCGATATGGATGAGGTACTGGAGTTTGTTTCTCCTAGTCATTTTGGAATACAATGGCTTAACGGACCACAAGAATAATAGGTATCGATGAACACGATCGCACACATACTCTTGACTATCAATTGATAGATGAGGGTCGGAATACAACTAAAGAGAACAACCCAGAGGAACATATAATGTTCTGAGTTGTGGATGCACAGATTAGTATGTCGAGCAAAGCTCAACATTTCTTTCGGATAATCCATGCAGAGATGGTAGAACTGACAGAGTCACAATATAAAATGGAGAACTCATCGAGGCACTCCTGTTGTGATCTTTTGATCCAACAAACTTCTGCCATAAGCGGTTCATAGTATTTGGAAGAAAGAAATACCACGGACCTCGAGGACTAATGCAAAGGTTACTAATATCCTGATGGAACTAGAAAATACTATCAACAGGAGGTAAGTAGGGTGAATCTTGGGTTCAAGAACCCATGAATAGAATACCTACTACCAAATGGCATCACGGGATGCTTTCGAGAATGATGGCCAGAATCATCACACTGGGAACACAAAGCATGGTTGGATTACTAAGTGATACTCTAGACACCTAGGGTCATAATAATAGTTCCAACATATATGTCGCGGCAAAAGGTGCCTCAACTCACCGATTAGTGTGCTTATCCTGACCCAAAGGAACAACGGGGTGGAATGAAGGGATTTTGCAAATGTATCAGACTAATTAGAAACCTGGGATGACTCGGACAGCATAACGGCTGTAAATGCTCAAAATGATTTGAGACATCCTGCAAAAATGGTGGCATGACCACTCAACAATGCAATATCAAGGTTCTGAGACCAACTATGAACACACGGAAGTAGTAGAAACTGAACTGGGGCTTAAAACCAACAATCTTAAAAGTCTATGGATTATTAACACGTCATCCTGATAGATAGATGAGAAGGCCTAGTTCTTAACCCGTAGAAGAGAAGAGGATGACTGCATCGAGAAGGCCATGAGGTATAAGGAGTAAAAAGAGCCTTACGTTCCCTTCCACAATCAATTCCCTTACATAACTAAAGCATTTCTAGACACAACTTCGACCGGTTTGGCTTGGTAATCCCACAGCAACAGGCTCTGATACCAAAGCTGTCAGGACCCCGATTCCAAGTCACATCGATCTAGCCGGTAACACCTCATATCACTTTGTGGCCTCACGCACGGTATTCCCATGGGTGTCGCCTTACCAAGGCCCAGGACCGTTTCCGCCTTTTGGCTCACGTATATGATAGTGTCGCTGGCATCCATATGACAGAGAACCCGGGCCGACATGGCTAGCCGTGAACCCAAAGCGGCACTAACCCATGGGGACAGGCATACATGATTCACATCGAGCATGTCGGTCATCAACGTATGAATCCGGGCTGTAACCGGGCTATGAGGACTACGGTAACTCCGGCTGTAGCAGGCTAAGCAGGACTCGGATGTCACCGCGCGACATTTCCCGAAGGAACAGACGTGAGAACGAAGTGAAACACATGCTGCCAGTCAAGTGTCCAGAGCAGTAGTCTGGGCTAGCGAGGACTCCGGTGAACCGGGTTGTAGCGGACTACTATCGCTCAGGAAGCACTAGACTACATTTCCCATATGAGAGGCTGCCAAGGATAAACAACTAGTTTGTCGGATCCCACACATACCAAGCATTTCAATCATACACACAATATGCTCGATATGTGTAAATACAACATGGCATCACAACATAACTCTACGACTCAAGTATTTATTCATTAGGCTCGAGGAGCGAGATATTACAAACATGGATCTCATGACACAACATCTGAGCATACAAAACAAAGCACACGCGGAAGCTTAACATGTCTGAGTACAGACATCTACAAATGAAAAAGGGCTGAGAAGCCTGACTATCTACCAGATCCTGCCGAGGGCACAAGATCGCTGAGGTAACAAGCTAAACGTCGAAGTCCATGCGGAACTACTAGCGAGACTGAAGTCTCTCTGCAAAAACATAAAATAGGAAAACGTGAGTACAATTGTACTCAGCAAGACTTACATCAGAACTAACTACATATGCATCATTATCAACAAGGGGGTGGTGGAGTTTGTTGCCAGCAAGCCAACTTTGACTCGGTGGCTATCCTAAACTATGACTACAAGTAACTCTTTTGAGCTGGCGCACGAGTCCACATATTCACCATATCAATACACCACTATGGATCCACTCCGTCTCCCTCACGAGAACGCCATCCATAGCACTCACGCTTATCTTGCGCATTTTAGAGTATCCACTTTCACTTGTCTATGAACTGTTATAGGCAACCCGAAGTCCTTTACCACGGACACGACTATTGAATAGATCATATTAACCCTGCAGGGTGTACTTCTTCACACACGCTCTCGCCACTTACCGCAATGTACACCTCGTGTATCTCGGCAACCTTCTAGCGGAAGCTTTGGCGAGGGAGTCGGCCACGACGACTAACCACACAAGTCTCTAGTCCAGGTTTATAACCTATTCGGGTTCCATCCGCAAGGAGATCCGGCCGGGTGTCGCCACGGCCCCAAACGATGTGTGCAGGGTTCCCAAGCCCATCTCGACGGATGGATTCACGCTTGGTACACCGTGCCACAGTGCCTAGTCTGTCCCAAGCCCACTGCATGCGGGTGCCACTCGGTAGACTACTAACACTACCTACAAACACCAGAAACTAGTTGCAACTCCTGGACAGAGATCAAGTTGATTAATAAGTCGAGAGGGACACTTAAGCATTCCAATGTGTGGTAGTAACTGTTCATGGATCCCAAACACAGAACTCAGTTCCTGAAGACGGCTACAATGAGACAACCCACCATGTACTCCTACATGGCCTCTCACCGCTACCTTTACCAAATCGTGTTCACACACTTAGCTCACCTACGATGAGGACATGCTCACCACTTTCCAATTCATTCCCGATGAATCGGACTGACACAACTCTAAGCAATAGCAGGCATGACAAACAAGCATGAATGAGTAGGCACATCAGGGCTCAAACAACTCCTACTCATGCTAGTGGGTTTCATCTATTCTTGTGGCAATGACAGGTCATGCAGAGGATAAAGGGGTTCAACTATCGCAGCAAGTAACAGTTGTATCGTGGTTGTCCTAATGCAGTAAAAGAGAGCAGAAGCGAGAGAGTGGGTTTGTATCGAAATGAACACGGGGGTTTTGCTTGGCTGGCACTTCCGAAGATAATATAGTTCTTCATCGGTGTCATCGAACTCATCGTCGGTACGTCGTCTACTGAGAGGGGACAAATACCGGCAAACAAGGAAGAACACAATCAATGCAATGCAACAATATGATGCCTGATCATGACATGGAAATATGCTGTGTTTTGAGCTAATGTAACTAGCAACATGTTAAATGGAGTTGGTTTGAACCCTAGGTTCAAATTCAAACTTCATATGTGAAGGTTTAAATGCCATTACATGATTTGTCCTAAACAGGAGCTATAAGTTGTTCTAACATGCATGAAAAAAGTACAGATGGATATATTAGATTTTTATGATCATTTTTCATATATAAATTATTTCATTTGGAGTTACGGTTGAATTACTATGAATTTTAGAAGTTTATACTAATTTCTGGAATTTTCTGAATTTGTTTTAGTACAGAAATTCCTTTCTTTGCGTCGACAAGATGACAAAGAACACTGACGTCAGGTCAACGGGGTGACCAGGGGTCTAACGACACGTGGGGCCCACATGTCATAGTTATAATTAGTGATTTTAGTTAAACCTAACCAAAATCGTTATAGGGGCTAGGCCCACTAGTCAGTGGTTGTGGGTGTTAATTAGAGCCTAACCTAATTGTTGCCACGTCAGCTAAACAGGGTTTCGCCGCCGGCGACCTCATCCGACGGCGGAGGCATGTCGGAAACGCTGCTCCGGTAGCGGTTCGATCTTGTAGGGTACCGGTGGAGAGCTCACGCTCGTCTTGCGCGACTAGGGAGGCCTCGGGAGGCTGTGGGATGGCGGGAGCAGCGACCACGGCGGCTTTGGCGGCGGTGAGCTCGAACCGGCCACAGCGGTGGCTGCAGCGTTAGCGAGAGCGAAGGCGCGTCGGGACCCTAGGGACTGGAGAAACGCAGGAGCTTCTGGAGCGAGTGGAAGAGCTCTGGGGCGCGAGGTTCGCCGGCCATGGCGATGGCCGGAGCTCGGTGCTTGCGGGGACGGTAGCTACGGCACGAGAACGAGCAGAGGAGGAGGGGGAAAATGAAGGAGTCCTCACAGCGAAGTCGTTTAGCAGCTCAGACGGCTCGAGGAGGCCCTCTTCGGCGCGAATCGACATCGGCGATCCACGGATTACCGACGAGGAAGACGATGATGCTGACGGCGATGCAGTGCGCCCGTTCTGATCTTCAGAGTTCAGACGAGGACGAGCTTCTCTCCGCGGCTTGACATGGCGCGGGTCCTAGGGTGCATGGTGGCTACAGCGGCAGGGCGCTCTCCGGTGCGCTTCGGGCCAGTCCGCAGAGAGAGAGTCAGAGAGGGGATGGGGACGAGCAAGCGGTCGAGGGAGGCACGGGAGAGTGCGTGGCGTCCTTAGCTAGCTCCAGGCGGTCGGCGGCAAGCAGGAGGTGGCCCGGCGTGTGGTCGCGGGCGTCGAGCACGCGCCTCTCGTCCTCCTGGCAAGAGGAGGGAGATGACTGGCACTGCGCTATGGGCTGGACAACACAGTAGCAGGCCGGCCAGGCTGGACAGGTAAGCGCCACGTAAGTCCTTTCCTATTTGCATTTTCTTTACATTTTACATTACACCTGCTGTGTTTGGCTTTATTAAAAATGCCAGAGCATTTCTAAAAATCATGCAACTGGCTGTGGCCATTGTTTGGATTATTCCCAATAGCAAACATTTCAGTTCATGAATATTTGGACATTTAAAATAATATATAAAATTTAAATGCCCAATTACAAATAAAGTATGATTTAATTCAGAGCCCAAATATGTCATGGAAAAATGTGCATCACCGCTGATGCTTTCTGACATTTTCCATAAATGATGAACATTTTAGAAAGCCATTTGGATTACTGAAAATATTTTAGGTGAACCTAGTGAATTCCTTTGATGCTAGGGGTTTGGGCAATCCCCATTTCAGATTTCCATGAAAGTTAAACATGATGCAAGCAAGATGCAAACACTAGGCAGCAACAGAAGCTAGGGATGTGACATCTGATCATTTTTCATATATAACTTATTTCATTTGGAGTTAAGGTTGAATTTCTATGAATTTTAGAAGTTTATACTAATTTCTGGAATTTTCTGAATTGTTTTAAATCCAGGAAATTATCAACTACGTCAGCATGACGTCGGTGTGACGTCATCAGGTCAACAACGTCAGCCCAGGTCAAACCTGACGCTGGGGCCCACACGTCAACCTCTAACTAAACTAACCTAGCATAGTTAGTACTAACATAACTTAATTAGCCGGGTGGGGTCATTAGCACTAACCTAAACAGGGTTAGGCCGGCGTTAAACCGCCGGCGACAGCCAGAGGCGGCGGAGCGCCGCAGGAACGGGCTATGGTGCCCCGTTTGTAGTGTGGTTGGGCTCATTCGAGAGCCCAGACCAGTGCGCGTCGGGCGGTGGCGCAAGTCGGGCCTGGGGTGGCCGGAGGCGACAGCGAGGGGCTTAGCCGCGGCGGCCGGAGTTCGGGTGAGGCGCAAGCGGCGCTGCGGTGCGCGTGCGGGCAAGCTGAAGCGCTGGTTTGTGCGTGTGCGATGTGGCGAGGGCGATGGACAGGCCGAGTGGACCAAATGGTCGTCGTAGGCGCGTCGGCGGCGAGCGCGGGCGGCGGCGCGTGCGGGTGAGCTCGATGCGGTGACTATGGTGCATAGGGAAGATAACAGAGAGGGGGAGGAAGGGCAGAAGCTCACGGCGATCTTCATGGAGCGGACGGCGAGCTCAGGGAGGGCCTGAGGCACTCGGGGCGTCGAGGGGGATCTCCGACGACGGCGGTCGGGGACGAGCTCGGTGAGGGCAGAGGGGCGCGTCCGGCTACGTGTGGCGAACCAAGGAGGTCAGGCACGTCGGGGCGGAGCTTCGCGAGCACGGCGAGGGGCCGAGGGAGAGGCGGTGGCGTCGACTACGGCGGCGGCTTCCGGGCGCGTCGGCCATTGAGGGAGCGGACGAGAGAGCCCGCGCCTGGGGGAGACTGGGGGGGTGGGCGGGGTCGGGGCAGCGCCGAGGAGTGGCTTCGGGGCGTGGCCACGCTGTCCAAGCGGGCAAGCCGAGGAGCTGCGTGGCGAGCTCGGCGTGCAGGCGCTCCTCTCTCACTGCTGGCGAGAGGAAGGTGGGCGGCTGCACGGCCTGATCTTGGGCCGCCGGTGGGCTGCCAGGTGGGCTGCGCCAGGTAAGTGGCCAGGTAATTTCTCTCTCTCTCTCTCTCTCCTAATTTAGTTTCAGTTTTCTATTTTTGCAAATTTGTTTTAATTTGGTTTTCAAACCAAATCACTTTTAAAAAATCTGAAAATAGTTATGTGCACTAAATAAATTATTCCAGAGGCCCTCAACTAATTCTAAAATTGTTGGAGCATTTAAAAATATTTATAGTATTTAAATGCCCCAATTCAATTACAATATGAGTTAATTCAAAAATCCAAAATGGCCTAAAAATGTGTGCATCATTTTTTATAGAGGTTCTAGACCAATTCAAAAATGATGGACATTTATGAAGGGCATTTTTTGTTCGTTGAAAAGATTTAATTTTGACCCTAGTTGAATTCATTTGGTGCTAGGGTTTCAACAATCCCCATTTCAGGTTTAAATAAATTTTAAACATGATGCAACAAGATCAAGCAAGGACAACAGGGGCTGAGCTAGGGCTGTGACATGATGTGGATACCTAAGAGGAGGAACTAGAGAATTCTTGAGGGTGACTCTGCCAACATACTTCACTCATATCATCTTGGCGAGGACAAGTGCAAACAACTTCCACATCTTGCACTAGTTCATGGAGTCACAAACCCTCTTGTTGACAAGACAAAGGACAAGGTCACCTAATGCTTTCAAGGACATCATCTTGTGTGAACTTTACTCTATGTCTATGGATATCTTTGTTTGTTCCTTGTGGGACTAACCCGTGTAGGTACTGAAAGTGCAACTCACTCCAACGGATTGCTCCAAATGATCTACATCAACATTGAGCATCCACATCTTCAACATCTACATGAAGTCATCATCGACAAAACCCAAGGTTAGTTCATCCCTCTTAAGGGGGATATCACATCTAGGGGGAGCTTTACTCAAAATATTGAGCTAAAGCAACTCTAATGGTGGGAACACAACAATGCTTTATGTAAAAGTGGTAACCCCACTTGTGCTTAAACGATGAGTATGACCTATGATCAAATGTTCTCATTTGACTCCTAAGTCAATATTAACTCATATATAGATGACCTAGTCATTGCCAATTTCTTGATAGATGCTAGAGTGTTTGTGCATGCTTTCTCACATATTTCATTTGCCATTTTATTTTGTGAGCATGTTGATTGCATACTTTACTCATTCGAGGACATACATTTGTTGCTTTGATTGTTTGGCTCTTTTTCTTTTGCCAAATGGATGGACAAGAATGCCTAAGAACTTCCTCTAGCTATCTATGATTTTCTTGTCTCAAACTCTAATCATGCTACATCACAAAGTTTGATCCAGTCAGATTCGAACACTCTATGTGAGGAGCACTCGGAGTCCCCAATTCGTCATAGACTTAAAACTTCCAAAACCTCTCTGTGCATTTGGGTCTGACCGATTCATCCTTTTTGGTCTGACCGAGTTCACTGAGTTGATCTAGGTTTTGAATCTCGGTGCAACCGATTAGAACTTTTCAGTCACACCGAGTTGCAGTAACCACTTGCAATTCTGCATCTAGGTGCCACCAAGTTGTTCCACTCAGTCACACCAACAGTGTCAGGATATCTATACCGTCGGGTCGAATTTTGGAAACTTTTCTCCAAAACCCCTCAGCCCGCGCGTGTCCTGCACTGCTGCCTCAGGTCTCTGGATCGTCCTCTCGTCGCTAGCGACCTCTAGCCGCTGGTCTCCGTCGCCGTCAACAGAATTCAACCCCGTCGTTGCCATCATAGCGAACTCACTGCCGAACTAGGGTATGAGTTTGAAACTTTGTGTTGTTCCTTACTCTCATTCTTAGCACAAACCTAATGCCATGTTCTTTACCACATTTGAGATCATCCTGTCCAGCAACAACATCCCTTAGATTAGATTTGATTCAAAAATTTAGGGTTAGGTTTCCACCGAACTCATCTCGGACCGACCGAGTTGTGGAAATCGGTCTCACCGATTTGGCCTAGGCCATTGCACTTGCACTTTTTGGTCTGACAGAAAGTTGCAAATTGATGTGACCGAGTTCAACTCTCAGTGAAACGCTAGAAATCTCAGAGTCACCAAACTGTGTCTCCGTGTGACCGATTTCACTAGTTTAGACTCCAAAAGTTGCTTCGGTGTCACCGAGTTTGACAAATCGGCAGCTCCGACATGCTTTCTGTGGAAAAATAAAACTAAGTTTTGACTCATTTGTTTTGCAAAAACTCTGCACTTTGTGATGCTCATCCACTCTGCCTCATCTATATCTATTCACAGGGTCAGCAGTCAGTTTGCTTTGCTAGTATGTCTGATTAGAGTGATAGCCAAAACAAGTCAGAAGAGCAGATGAACCTGAGTGAGGGTACTAGTCCCTCTAGCAGCTATGATGAGGGCAGCAGGAGTACTCCAAGCAATTTTCCCAAGGCAGATACAAGGACAAGGAAGAAGAGAAACTCAGACTCAGAGGATGAGGATTATGTGGCTGTTGAGGAAGAAGTGAGCTCCAAGAAAAAGGGTTGTTAAGAAAGAGTTTGGCTCAGCTGCATCCACCAAGCTTGGCATGCACAAGAAGGCACCTACCAAGAGAGTTCCTATGTCTAAGGCCAGAGCCTCCACTCTTGAAACTTCCAAATCAACTGGAGGAGAGGCTGCTGGCGAGGGCAAGAGTAAAAAGGAAGAAAGAGAGGGAGATGGTGCAAGAAGGTAGATCCCATGGCAGAATTTGAGAAGCACTCATCTGATGATGAAGAAGAAGAAGAAGAAGAAGAAGAAGAAGAAGAAGAAGATGTTGCACCAGCATCAAAGACTCAAAAGCTGATGGGGGATGCCATCAAGTCTGGGGCTACCCCTTCTTAGCCCAAGACTGCCCCCAAAGTTTCTGCTCCAGCTCCAAAGACTTCAAAGCCCAAGACGAGCACAAGCAATATTCCAGCTGCTGAAAAGAACAAGGCCCCAATGCCTAAGATTGATGAAGAAGAAGATGCTGAAGCCCAAGTGCTTAGGAAACTCAAACCTAAGATTCCAGATCATGATGACAGCCATCTAGTGGCATAAGACACGAACATCAAGAAGGATGCAGGTCTCAGACTTTGGAGACAATCTGATCCATATGCTATGAGGAGAAGGACTACTGTGGATTACAGGTTCCACACCAAGGAACAACATGACATCTATGAAACCATCTTGCTTGATAAGAAGCCCATTGTTTGTGATATGAAGTGGGCAGACTGGGAATACATTGATGAGAATGAAGATCATTTTCCAGGAGTGCATGAGAGCTTTAGGCTAAGTGCAGTGGACAAGTTTGTGGGTTAGAAGCTGACCAAGTGGAATGATGAACTCATCATGCAATTCTACTCCACAACACACTTCTATCCTGATGGTAGAATTGTTTGGATGTCTGAGGGTACAAGGTACCAATCAACAGTTGATGAGTGGGCCAAATTGATCAATGCCCCTGAAGAGCATGAGGGTGACTTGGATGTCTATGCCAAGAAGAAGAAAGACCACAACTCAATGGCCAACATGTACAAAGAAATTCTAGACAAAGCCTTGGAAACTCATAAGCTAGGGATTGTTCATTATCTATTATTTGGCTTGGCCACAATCAACACTATCCCAAGGCATACCTTATTGCCCAAATCTAGAGATCACAAGATGATCAGAAGTCATTCTATCAACTTGCTGCAATTGTTTGAGGTGCCCCAAAAGTTCAAATTCATGATCCTGATTGTGGAAACAATCAAGAGGATAGCTGCAGATTAGAAGAGATCATGTGGGTATGCTCCACAAATTCAAATGCTCATCAACTCAAAGATGGGCATAGGCACCTACTTGTTAGATAAGGAGCATCTACCCTTGAGACAAGATTTTGAGGACAACACTGTTGTCATGAATGAAGAAGATCCCACATATGTGCAGGCAAAGAAAAGAGAGAGAAAGCTAAGGCTGAAAAAGCTGCAAAGATGCCAAGTGTTGAAGAGGCATCTCAAGTATTTCTCAACACCAAACAAGATCAACTTGCATATATGATTCAAGCAACCTTGAGGATAGAGAAGGGCTTGGTCACCCTGACTCAGAACCAAGAGAGATTGAAAAGGATCATTGAAACTAAGTTCTATGATCTTGATATAAAAGTGTCAGAGATGCAGACAACAGTTGAGCAGCTCTAGGAAGAAGTTGAGGAGAGGAAAGGGCAGGCTACCACAGATGCCTTTCAAAGAGTGCCAAGAGGTCACAGATCTGCTGCAGTGCCCATGCCTAACACAAGAGCAACTACATCAACACCTGCAACCACAACATTAGTGCCACCTCCAGTGTCCACTCAACCAGCTCCATCAACTTCCACAGATGCATTCGTCCTTGAAGTCCTCTCAACACCACCTCCCGAAGATCAAGCTGAGAGAGACGCATAGCACTATGCATTTTCAAACTTTTTTGTAACTTGTTGCCAAAGGGGGAGAAATATATAGATCATAGGCTTTGAGAGAGAGTGTTTTTGCTTCTTTTGTCTCTTTTGCCATTTGGTTGATACTTTTGTGTGCTTGCTTGATACTCTATGTTTATGTGTGTGAGATACTTGTATGATCATGTGTTTGATAATATCCTAAATTAATGTTTGTGCTTGAATGATGTTATCTTTTATATCTCTTATATGATCATTCACTTTGCCTTGGTGATGAGTGCATGTTTTTACTCTCTACCATTTTGAGCGCTCCACCAAGATGTATGTGAAATGGAAGAGTAACCCATGATCCTAATCAATTGTGCATTTGCATTCAAAAGCAAAATTTTATTAATGCACAAATTTAGGGGGAGCTCTTACTTATCACATACTTCTCAAAGCGACGATGCATTTCAATCTTATTATCATTTTTTGAAGCTTTGATCTATATGTTGTCATCAATGACCAAAAAGGGGAGATTGAAAGTGCAACTATCCCTGGGTGGTTTTGGTAATTCCTAACACATATAGCTCATTGAACTAATGCTCTTTCAAGATGATCATTTCAGAAAGTTCAATGATTGGCATGGCATGGAATAGGAATGGGGACCCCTCAAAATGCTAAGGACACCCATTGGCTCAAGCTCAAGACTCTACATTTTCATTTTAGTGATCCAAGATCACATTGAGTCCATAGGAAAAGCCAGTACTATTAAAAGGGAGTGAGGTGTTGCCTAATGGCTTGCTTGTTCAAAATGCTTAGTGATATGCTCCAAAATCCCTCAACCACTTTCTCATATCCACATATGTCCCAAACCAAAAGTCAAACTCAGCCCCACCAATTTGATCTATCCGGCGCCACTGAGTTCACTTGACATAGCCATAGCCAGAAACCCTTATCAGTTCGGTCTCACCGATAGGGATCTCGGTCTCACTGAGATGGGATTGCAAACTCTCTGTTTCCCTTCTTAACATTTCGTCTAACCGAGATGAGCGATTGGTCCCACCAAGTTCGCAATGCAAACTCTCTGTTTCCCTTTCTAACGTTTCAGTCTCACCAAAATGAGCAATTGGGTCCCACCGAGTTTTTCTGACCAACTCTCTGTTTGCCTATTACAGAAATCGGTCTTAGCGAGTTTATGTGATTGGTCTAACCGAGATTATGTTATGCCCTAACCCTAATGAAATCGGTCCCACCGAGTTGACATGTCGGTCCCACCGAAAAGCCTAACATTCACATTTTTAACTGAATCGGTCTGACCTAGTTTCATGATCCGGTCCCACCGAATATGGTGAATTGTGTGTAACGGTTAGATTTTGTGTGGAGGCTATATATACCCCTCCACCCACTCTTCATTCATGGAGAAAGCCATCAGAACGTGCCTACACTTCCAGTATACATTTTCTGAGAGAGAACCACCTACTCATGTGTTGATACCAAGATATTCCATTCCAACCACAAGAATCTTGATCTCTAGCCTTCCCCAAGTTGCTTTCCACTCAAATCTTCTTTCCACCAAATCCAAATCTGTGAGAGAGAGTTGAGTGTTGGGGAGACTATCATTTGAAGCACAAGAGCAAGGAGTTCATCATCAACACACCATCTATTACCTTTTTTTACTGGGAACTGTAGGGGAAAACCCCCACAGCATATCAAAACTTTATTAAAAAAGGAAACAAATACAAAGGGAGGATTACAAGGGGTAATCAAACTAATCTAAAGAGTAGAACAACAAAAAAGAGAAGATTACAAAACAAGGGCCTCAAGGAGGCAGAAAAGAGACCCATCTGAGGAGGTCATCCTTGTAGGCAGATTTCACTCTATATTGCATCATATACTAATATCATGAATGAATGCACTTCTCCATTTATTAAACCTAGCTCTCTCATGCCTGGACACTTTAGCATTCCTGATGATCCATATATTCCAGCATGCAATAAAAACCGCTTTAGTGAAGAAGGGCTTCCCAAAGCTTCTTCTAGCATTGATAACCAAATCAGCCATGGAGTCACCAGATGACCAATCAACTTGCAAATAGTTCCAGACTCTGACACTGAAGTTGCAGTTGAAGAACAGATGATATCTAGTTTCCTTGGCCTGCAAAGGGAATAGAACACAATTGACTCCATCATCTAGATGCCAATTCCTCCTTTCCAACATGTCCTTAGTGTTTAATCTGTCCATAATAAGCATCCAAGCAAAAACCTTGATTTTCATTGTACAAGAGGACTTCCAGATCCAAGTGGTCAATGGGTTAAAGGACTCTGATGCAAAAGTATGGGAGTAAAACATCTTTGTCTTGTATCCCTTGGCAGTGCCATGCCAAAAGCAGACATCCTTGGACCCAGGTGCTCTATTGTGGATGTCCATCAGAGACTGCAGAGTGCTGAGGTCATTAAAAGCTTGGCTACACAAAGGAAGATGGAAGTGCTGGAACACGTCTTGTGAGTCAAAAACTCTTTAACAGTGATCCAGGGTTCCTTAACATATGAAAAGAGTCGGGGGAATCTATCCTGGAGATTAGAAACCTGTTGATCAAGCTGCCAGTTGTCTGACCACATGAGCGTAGTGTCACCCTCATTTATCTACACCCAAGCGCACTCTCTTAAGCTTTGCATGATCTTGCATATATCTTTCCACCAGAAAGAGCCACAATCAGTAGTTCCCTGAGGCACTCTGCCATGATAGTAGGAGTCCTAGATTAAAGACAACCAGGGAAGATCCTTCTTATTCTGAAAGTTATTTGTATGTTTGAGCAGAAGAGCTACATTCTGAACACCAAGGTTGAGAATACCAAGACCTCCTTTGTTTTTTGGCCTACAAATAAGGTCCCAAGCAGCAAGTGAAGGAGCAGGCTCACTCCTATTTTTCCTCCAGAGGCATTGCCTCTGAATTCTTTCCAGTTGTTTCAAAATTCCAGCAGGAATAACCAAACTGCAAAGGAAAAAATGGGCATAGAAGACAAGGCAGAATTCAGAAACTGCAATCTTTCTCCTTGATTTAAAAAAGAGAAGCTAGCTGTCATTCTTCTCTCCATGTAGTCCACCAATGCCATAAAATCAGCCATTCTTGGCCTTGTAGTTCCCACAGGCAACCCAAGGTAAGTAAAAGGAATTTTCCCAATCTGATACCCAAAAGCAGCAGCTAATTCAGTCATCACAGCAGAGTCCACATTGATATGTATAATAAAGGATTTGTGGTAGTTCACATCAAGACCAGTGGACAAAGAAAAGACCTTCAGCATGTCCTTCAGAGCTACAAGTTGATCCTTGTCGTGAGCAAAATAATCGGTGTGTCATCAGATACTTTGAATCACCGGGTAATCTTGGTCATGACAAGGTATGGGGAGGTGAAGGATGCCTCTTCTAAACATGTCATTAATGACAACAAAAAAAGATCAGCAGCTAGGACAAAAGGAGGGGAGGCTGGATCACCGTTCGACACCCTTTTTGCAGATGAACTTCCCACCTGGAACTCCAATAAGCAGAACAGATGAGGTACCTATGGACAAAAGCTGCTTCATCCAAAGAATCCACTTCTCATTGAAGCCCTTATATCTCAAGATTTGCACTATAGCCTCATGCTCAAGGGAATCAAAAGCCTTCTCAAAGTCCAGTTTAAGTATTACAATTGGTCTCTTGGACTGATGACACTGGTGCAAATACTCAAAATTCCATCCAATGCAATCCTGAATTGTTCTGCTCTTTATGAAACCATACTGGTTCTTGTGAACACACTGCATAATCACCTCTTGAAACCTATTGGCTGCCATCTTAGAAAGGAATTTAAGACCCATTCCAGTTAAGGAAATAGGTCTAAAGTCGCCCACCTCTTTAGATGAGAGCTTTTTAGGCACCAGAGTGATGTCCGAGTCATTAATATTTTCCAGCTGAGCAGAGCCATCAAAGAAAGCCTGGGCCAGCTCATAAAAATCCTTAGAAATCATGTGCAAGCACTTTTTAAAGAAGAGACCATTAATCCCATCTGGACCTGGGGCTTTATCCATAGGCATATGCTTGAAAACATTATCCATTTCCTCTTTCGCAAAAGGCTTAGTTAGAATATCTAAACCCTCAACAGGATTAATGAGGGAGGAGAGGTCAAAACCCATGACAATTCCCCTGGAAGAACCCATTCTGTTTTTAAAACAATTCCAGATAATACCCTCCATTTGTGAATGATCAGTGACCACAGTACCATCAGACAGCTTTAAACTGGCAATAGAATTCCTTCTGTGTCTCTCAGTAGCCATAGCATGTCCTTAGTGTTTCAGGATCTATTACCTTTTGGAGAGTGGTGTATCCTAGATTGGTTAGGTGTCACTTGGGAGCCTCCGACAAGATTGTGGAGTTGAACCAGGGAGTTTGTACGGGCAAGGAGATCGCCTACTTCGTCAAGATCTACCCTAGTGAGGCAAGTCCTTCGTGGACGATGGCCATGGTGGGATAGACAAGGTTGCTTCTTCGTGGAACCTTCATGGGTGGAGCCCTTCGTGGACTCGCGCAGTAGTTACCCTTCGTGGGTTGAAGTCTCCATCAACGTGGATGTACGATAGCACCACCTATCGGAACCACGGAAAAAATATCCGCGTCTACATTGTGTTTGCCCTCTCCAAACTGCTCCCTTTACCTTCATATGCAAATGTTTTACATTCCGCCGCTATACTCTTAAACTTGCATGTGTACGTTGATTGCTTGACTTGTGCTAAGTTGCTCAAATCTGCCAAGACTTAAAATTGGGAAAAGGATAGATTTTTATTTGGTCAAGTAGTCTAATCACCCCCCTCTAGACATACTTTCGATCCTACACGTGGGCATAGCCACTCCTCGCCCGTGTCGTCCGCCAGCGCGGAGCATGGGGCTTCCACTGGTGCATGGGCATAGTCGCTCCTCGACCGTGTCATCCGCTAGTGCAGAGCATGGGGCTTCCACTAGTGCGTGGGTGGGAGTTCCCTCTGGGGGAGACTCCGGGGCGTGTACAACCCCGTTCGTATGCGTGGCCAGCATGGCAGAACTAGAGGAGGTGTATCTGGGCACTCGTGAGCCAGCACGGGATTCACGAGGCCCTACCTCAAGGCGGGTTGCGCCTGTTTTTTGCGGTGCGGGGCGCGTGTAAGACACCTGTGGGGCGATGGGGGGTTCTACGCCGAATGCCCCTCCGGAGGTTATCGCATGAGAAGGCCGGACACCAATGACCCCAGTAGGTGACGTGTATGGGGCCGGCCCACCAGACAGAGCTCAGCCATTGATTTTATCGATGCTGCAGGGACGGACCCGAGCACAGACGCCGTGCCAAGTATTCCCATGCGATGATCCCACGGAAAAATAGCCGGCGCATGGCTCCCACTGCGGCGAAGCGCCGAACTATGGTTGTACGAACCGATAAGCTCACCCTTACTTGCCCCAGACGCGATTAGCTCATGCGAGAACAAGGCACCAAGGACCACGGGAGGTGACGCGCTGGGGAGCTACCCAGCAGGACAAAGCTCGGCTGCTAGGATTTGTCAACGCTGCAGGGACGAACCCAAGCACAGACACCATGCCAGTCCTTAATCATGAGGCAGTTGCAGGCGGATTTGCGAGGGTGCGGAGACACCATAGTGACGAAGCACCGGACATGCAGTTGAAATACTTAGGAAACTCATGAAGGCAAGGCCAGTTCTGATACATGCGTAAAAATGATACAGCTGCAGGGCCGGGCCCTAGCAACCTGAGGATGATGCAACCCGAGGGGCACCCTCAGTTGAACAAACCAAAAAGTCATCTGGCACCATCGTTGTAGAAGCGTTGGAGTAGCTGAAGGCGCATGCTGCGGAGATCTTTCCTAGCGAGTCAACCGACCCCTGAGGCCCGGGAGGCTCTGGAGGTCCGGGGGGCTCGCGAGGGTCCGGTACCTCCTTCATCAGGACCGCCTGGCGCCTGACCTCATGAGCCACCCAGGCATGCTGTGCGAAGCGCTTGTATGAGGCGGCTACGTTCAGCAGGCCGAACGGCATGCAAACGTAGTTGTAGGGGTAGCCCCCGCTCCGGCTGATGCAGGACGGCCAGAAGAGGTCTTGCAAGGTAGCCCTGTTGAGGCTTGGATGTTGACACAGAAGCGCAGCTTGCCACCCATGTTAGGGGCCGTAGCTACGCCCGGCGATGCGGGACGATGTTTGCCACACATGGCTCGCGCCTCCTGTAGCTCTTCAATTGCCTTGGTGATGAATTCCTGCGTGCCTGGCGTCTCACGCCTTGCGCCTTGCTCCCGGAGGGGCGCGTCGAAGCACGCCTCCATGTGGTGCCCGAACGCCTCCCTGGTCACGCTGGTCAGGTCAGAGGCCCTCCAGATGAGAGCCCCCGAGCCTGTCCTATGGGGGGGGGGGCGTCGGGTGCGCCTTCCTATGCGAGAGGGAAAGGCGCCCTAGCAGAGGGCGCAGGGCTAGAGGCACCACCGGCAGGCGCCACAGCCTCCTGACGGCCCTTGGGGAAGAGCTGCTTCTTCTTCCTAGGGACGGCCTCAGGAGGCAGGATAGCATCCTCAGTGTCAGAGTTCTCAACCACCGTAGCCTGATAGGCACGCTCGAAGGAGCACACCGCATCCTTTTTGTCATAGGTGACCGTGATGATACCGCCACTTCCTGGCATCTTGAGGACGTTGTAGCCATGGTGAGTTGCTGCCATGAACTTGGCGAACCCCGGATACCCGAGGATGGCATTGTACGGGAGGACGATGTGGGAGACATCGAAGTCGATGAGCTCGGTGCAGTAGTTGTCGCGCTTGCTGAAGGTGACAGGGAGGCGGATCTGCCCTATGGGAACGGTGGAGCCTTCGGTCACCCCTGAGAAAGGCTTGGTGGGCAGAAGCTGGTCGTAGGGCACTTGGAGCGTCTCAAACGTCTCTGCGGAAAGGACATTCAGGCCCGCGCCACCGTCGATGAGGGTTTTGGTGACGAGGACGTTGCTGATGGTTGGTGTATAAAGCATCGAGAGCGCGCCAGCAGCTGCTGAGCACTTGAATTGGTACATGGAGTCAAATGTGATGGCATGCTTGGACCACCTCAGGGGACGCGACGCCTCGAGCTTGGGAAGGGCCGCATTTACCTCTCGAGTGAACTGCTTGAAGATGCAATGAGAGGTGGGAGCCTGAGCACCACCGAGGATGCAGGTGATCGCGCGAGGCTCTTGGAAGCCCCCAGCCCCATAATCTTGGCGGTTGTCACAGTTTCTCCTTTGCGGTGGTGGCAGCGGAGGAGGCCGGCATTGCCCTCACTACGGTCCTCACGAGGCTGGTCTCGCAAGGGGCCATCACGAGGCTGGCCCTGCCATTGGTCCTCATGAGGTTGGTCGCGCCAGTCCTGGCGGGGGTCGCGGTTGTCCTAGCGGCCTCCACCACGGCCTCCTCCGCGGCTGTAGACGCAGTCAATGCGCTCGGGACGGCACCAAGGCACCCATCACGGATTGCCCTGAGCTCCTGGCAGTCGTTGGTGTTGTGGTTGTGGACATTGTGGAAGACGCAGAATGGGCGGCTGCCCCTGGGAGGCTCATCATGCTCACAACCGCGCTTCACCTCGGGCTCCGTGGCCAGCACGGCGGGTCCCTTACGCTTCAGTTCCTTAGCCTTGGCCTTCTTGTCTTCAGAATCAGCCTCTGGAAGCTCCAGCAGGGAGAGGCGACCTTCTTCTGCCCTTGCGCACCTGGTTTCCATATTGAACATCTCCAGGGGCAAACACAAGTCATCGTGTATGGCGAGCTCCTCCTTCATCTTGACATCCCGGACGCCATCAGAGAATGCCAAAATGATGGCCTCGTCCGACACATTTGGAATCTTGAGGAGAACGTTCGTGAAGCATTGTATGTACTTGTGCAACCTCTCGCTCGGCTGCTGCTTTACACGCTGCAGGTCGCCTACTACAGGAGCACGGTCGCGAGTGCCCTGGAAGTTAGCAATGAAGCGCTTGCAAAGCTCGTCCCTGGAGGAGATCGACACCACCAGGAGGATTAGGAGCCGAGAACATGCGCCATCCTTGAGGGCCATGGGGAACCAGTTGGCCATAACCTTCTCGTCGCTGCTTCGATTCTTAGCTCGTAGAGCTGGATAAATTCCGCGGGGTCGGGCGTGCCGTCGTAGCGTGGAGGCATATCCGGCTAGAACTTGCCGTCCAAAATGACGCGGCACAGCTTCGGGGTGAAAGCACGGCAGCCTGCCGCACTCACAGGGGCACGTCGCATGGGGGGAGCTTGATCTTGGCGCCCGCGCGCCATTACCTCTGGTGGCAAGCAGTCTTGACTCGAAGGCGCGGGAAGCACGCGCGCTTCTCCTTAGGGCCGCTGCACCACCTAGCAGCTTGCTTCATCGCGTGCCGGCACCCTGCATGGTTGGTCATGTTGGGGTGCCTCACGCCTAGGCTCGGGGTCTGCGCCATGCAGAGGAGGAGCAGGGGGCGCGCCATGAGCCACATTGCTCACCTGGGACGGCAGGGGATGGGGCGAACGGGACAGTACAGGGCATCGCCGGCGGTGTTGACAAGCTCGGCAATACGGTCGAGCCAGACATCGTAGATGTCGTTAGTCGGATGGTAACGCAGAAGCTCACGCGCCATGAGCAATGCAGCCTGCGCGTTTGCGGGCCTGCGACGATCATGAGAAAACGACACCGTGGCTGGAGTGGGTGATGGAGTTGCATTGCAGCCATCGCGCCGCATGGATGGTGGCATCGACGAATCATGCTGTTCATGAGCAGTAGGGTCAGTGGTGGCGATAGCCACCAGGGAGGCAGAGCGGCGAGGAGCATTGTTGCCCACGGGTGTTGTCTGGGCGACACGAGAGGAGAGGCTCTCGGCACGGACATGGCGAGCGTCGACCATGGGAGCGACCAAATGGAGGCGGAGTGAACGGTAGAAGGTCTTTGACACGGCCCTACCTGGCGTGGCGAATGTTGGATTCGGGGCTCCACAGACCCAAGAAAGGTTCGAACTTTGGGCCGTATGTGAAGAACTCATCCTATCCAGCCTACCAGCCCGTCGCCTCACAGCCTAGCTCGATTTGCATGAGCAAGGAAGAAGATGAACATGGCAGTTTACCCAGATTCTGGCCACCTTGCGGAGTAAGACCCTACTCCTGCTTTGTGGTGGATTAGCCTCACGAGGGGCTGAGGATGAACTAGTACAAGGGATGAACAACCTTGCGAGGTCTAGTGGCGAGGGAATGAGTCGACCCCCTCTACGGTGGTGGCTAACCTATATTTATAGTGGCCTTGGTCCTCTTCCCCCAAAATGTAGGCGACAAGGGATCCCACAGTGGCCAATTTGAAAGGAGACAAGTAGTACATCTTATCCTGACGAAAGGTGGTCTTTGCCTACAAAGCTTCTGGTCATGACATACCGGTGGGCTCGGCGATAACATCTGTCCTGCCGTGCCGGTGGTCTTGGTCTTGTTGCACTGGAATGGAAACCTTTTCCAGATTCCTTGGGAACCCACGTCCATCCTTGCCTCCTTAGCACCAAAGAGGAAACTGCCTTCTCTACGCCCGCTGGCGCCCGCCTGCCGTGGTCGTCATGGCTTGCGTCATTGTAACCTCATGAGGCTGGTTACCTGCATAGAAATCTCCGCTCCGCGAGAGGCCGCCTGGGGAGGCCGCTCCTTCAGGAGGTCTTGGTGTTGTCCACCTCGCGAGGGTCTTGTCTTGATGGCCTTGTAGACGGGCCGTACCAGGCTGTCGAAGGAGCCACGCCGTGGGCCACAGGCAGGCATGTCTGGGTACCCTAGTTCCCAGAATGTCGACGTTGTTGGTAGCTTCCTCCCGGGGGAAATGCATTTGAACCACGTACTTGAGATGCTCTCCGGTGGTTGCGATAAGTAGCAGCCCAGCGCCAGCGCCTTGCAATGAGAAAGCAACATCAAAGTACATAATCCAATCCTTTTCAGTGTCTCTGTCGGGGAGCGCTGACTCCTGAACCTAATCATCTGGTGTTGGTGTCCATTCTGCAATGAATTCAGCCAATGCGCGGCTCTGGATAGATGATGTGCTTTCAAACTTGAGCGCAAAGCTCGACAATTCCAATGCCCATTCCACTATCCTCCCGGTTGCTTCTAGATTCCTTAGGATACGCTGCAGCGAAAAACGGGTGACCACCGTGATGTCATGCACTTGGAAATAGTGGCGCAGCTTCCTTGAGGCCATGAGCAAGACAAAGAGCAACTTTTTCACGCCTCAATACCTTGACCAAACCCTCTGCAGTAGGGATCTAACAAAGTATATTGGCCGCTGCACCACTTTCTTCTTGGGCATAACTTGCTTCTCAACTCTCTTCTCTTGCATCACCTTTTCCTTCCTGGCATTTGATCTTGTCGGGGAAACAACTACTTCGTCAATGGAGGGCCCTGCCATGGTTGCTTCCCCATCATTAGCTCCTCTCTGCGCAACTAGTGCAACACTAACCACTTGATTTTCTGCCGCTAAATATAGTAGCAACAGTTCTTGTGGTTTTGGCGCGACTAGAGTTGGCGCAAAGGACAAGTATCTTTTCAGGTTTTGTAGTGCAGCGTTCGCTTCCAGAGTCCATTTTATCGGACCCACCTTTTTCAAAATTTTGAAAAACGGCAGGGCGCGCTCAACAAACCCTAAAATGAACCTGCTCAAAGCTGCAACACAACTGGCAAGACGCCTCACATACTTGAAGGTCTTGGGTGCTTGGATCTGCTTAATGGCCTTAATCTTGTCAGTGTGGCAAATTAATTGTGGTTACCTTTTTTATTGGGAACATGCAAGGCGGCTGGCTCTTCGCCGCCTCCCCTAGCCGTGCCCTTTAGTCTCTAGATGGACTGCGCTAGGTCTGGTGACTTGTACTACCCAGTAAGGGCCTTCCCACTTTGGCGTCAACTTGTTTGCACCCTTGATGGACTGAACGCGCCGAGGACGAGGTCACCTTCCTCAAGGCTCCGGGCATGAACCTTGCAGCTATGATAGCGGCACAAAGCTTGTTGATAGTGTGCAGCATGCACAACAGCCCTAAGACTATCTTCCTCGAGGAGCACGGCATCGACATGCCGGAGCTGCTGTTGCGCTACTTCATCAGAGGCAAGTACTCGAGGTGACCCGTATATGAGTTTCGTGGGGAGCACTGCTTCTGCACCATAGACTAGGGAGAAGGGTATCTGGCCAGTAGCTCGATTTGGGGTCGTTTTGAGTGACCAAAGAACCACTAGTAACTCATCAATCCAACCCCTCCCGCACTTGTGCAGTTTGTCAAAAGTTCTTGTCTTGAGCCCGTGCAATACTTCAGCATTTTCTCATTCTGCTTGCTCGTTGCTCCTTGCGTGGGAAACAGACGCAAAGCATACCTTGCTTCCAAGGTTCTGAGTGTATTGCATGAAAGTCTGGCTCGTGAATTGGGTGCCGTTGTCAGTGATGATCCTGTTCGGAAGTTCGAACTGGCAAACATATCCTTTGAAGAACTTGATGGCTGACTGTGTTGTTACCTTTCTCACCAGCTCCACTTCAGGCCACTTTGTGAACTTGTCGATGGCAACGTACAAGAACTCAAAGCCCCCGGTAGCACGGGGGAAGGGGCCCAAAATTTTGAACCCCTGACCGAAATGGGTCGGGATAGAGGAATTGTTTGAAGGGCTTGCGCTGGTTGATGTATGCTCTTCGAATGGAACTGGCATGCTTCACATTTTGTTACTAGCTCGGTTGCATGCTGGAGGGCAGTGGGCCAATAAAAGCATTGCCGGAAAGCCTTCTCGACAAGGTTTGTTTCTTCTCTGTGGGAAACACATACACCTCCATGTATCTCTGCCAACAACTTTAGTCCATGTTCCCGGGCAATGCAATTCAATTTCACTCCATTGGGTCATTTTATGCACAACATGTTATCCACAAACTGGTACATACTTGACTGGCGGGAAACACACACACCTCCATGTATCTCTTGCTCTTCGGGAAGTTCTCCTGTCTGGAGAAACTGGACTATCTATTGTGCCCATGTCGGAGCTTGGAGCTCGAAGACAAGGACTAAAGGCATCTCTTCAGCTATGGGAGCGCTGATCTCAAAGTAAAGAACCTGGGGTTCTGCCCGAGGCACTACTCACCAATAGGCGCATCGATGTTCCCGATAGATGCTTTCTTGGTGGCTCCTGGGAGCTCTGCTAGAAAGTAGTTGGCGGTACTTATCTTCCTCCGTTTTTGGGCTCTCGTTGGTGGTGTACCTGCGAGTTGAGTTAAGTGGTGCCCGAAGGTCCCTGGTTCCATACGTATCTTCTGGGCAGCACACTTTAACAGCTGGTCAGCGTTGCTATTTTCCTCACGAGGGACGTGCTCCGTTTGCAGACCATCAAAGTCTTCTTCCAACTTTCTCACTTCCTCCACGTACGCTTCCATGAACCGGCCGTAGTAATCCTTGTTCACTTGCTTCACTACAAGTTGTGAATCTCATCGGAGGATCAGCTTTTTGATCCCCAATTCTAACACAATTTTGAGGCTGACAAGAAGTCCCTCACACTCAGCAGTATTGTTAGTAGCTTCTCCTGGGGTAAATGCATTTGAACCATGTACTTGAGATGCTCTCCAGTGGGTGCGATAAGCAGCACCTCGGCACTAGTGCCTTACAATCAGAAAGCACCATCAAGCTACATGATCCAATCCTTTTCAGTCGCTCTGTCGGGGAGCGCTAAATCCTGAACCTCATCATCTAGTGTTGGTGTCCATTCTGCAGTGAATTCACCCAATGCGCAGCTCTGGGTAGTTGATGTGCTTTCAAACTTGAGCATAAAGCTTGACAATTCCAATTCCAATTCCCATTACACTATCCTGTCGGTTGCTTCTGGATTCCTTAGGATACGCTGCAGCAGAAAACGGGTGACCATTGTGAGCTCATGCACTTGGAAATATTGGCGCAGCTTCTTGAGGCCATGAGAAAGCCAAAGAACAACTTTTGCATGCCTGAAACCTTGACCTGCCCCCTGCGGTAGGGATCTAACAAAGTATATTGGCCATTGCACCACTTTCTTGTTGGACGTAACTTGCTTCTCAACTGTCTTCTCTTGCATCACCTTTTCCTTCCCGGTATCTGACCTTGTTGGGGAAACTGCTACTTTGTCAACGGAGGGGCCGTCATGGTTGCTTCCTCATCATCAGCTTATCTCTATGCAACTAGTGCAGCACTAACAACTTCATTTGTTGTCGCTAAATATAGTAGCAACGGTTCTTGTAGTTTTGGCGTGAATAGAGTTGGCACAGAGGACAAGTGTCTTTTCTGGTCTTGTAGCGTAGCCTCCGCTTCCAGAGTCCATTTTACCGGACCCGCCTTTTTCAAAATTTTGAAAAACAGCAGTGTGCACTCAGCAGATCTTGAAATGAACCTGCTCAAAGCTGCAACACAACCGGCAAGATGCTTCACATCCTTGACGGTCTTGGGTGCTTGGATCTACTCGATGCCCTTAATCTTGTCGGGGTTCGCTTTGATCCCATGCTGTGATACAAAGAATCCAATGAGATTTCTAGAGGGGACACCAAATACACACTTCTCGGGGTTAAGCTTCATGTTCATCTTTCTCAAGTTGGCAAATGTTTCTTCCAAATCTAGGATCGGGGTATACTTGTCCTTGGTCTTGACCACAATATCATCCATGTAAGCCTCAATGTTTCTATGCAGTTGTGGCTCAAAACCAATCTGAACTGCCCTTGCAAACGTTGATCCTACATTATTTAATCCGAAAGGCATCCCTACGAAGCAGTACGTGCCACATGGAGTAATGAATGGAGTTTTCTCTTCATCTTACTTGGAGAGAAATATCTAGTGATATCCAGAGTAAGCATAAAGAAACAAGAGCAGATCGCAGCCGGCAGTGGAGTCCACAATCTGGTTGATGCATGGCAAGGGCAAAGGATCCTTCGGACATTCCTTGTTGTGGTTAGTGTAATCAATGCAAAATCTCCATTTCCCATTTTCCTTGCGCATGACGACCGGAATCGCCAACCAGGTTGGATGTAGAACTCCTCTAACCAGGATAGCTGCCTCGAGTTTCTTGATTTCTTCCGCTATGAATTCCTGCTGTTCCAAAGCCTTCTTTCTAACCTTATTTTTGACGGGCAGAGCAAGAGGGCAGATAGCAAGGTGGTGCTCAATTACTTACCTGGGAACACCGGGAATGTCAGATGGTTTCCATACAAACACATCTACATTCGCCCGCAGGGAAAGTAATGAGTGTGATTTCCTATTTGCTATCTAGGGTATCACTGATGGTGAAAGTACCATCATTGCCGTCCTCCCTTGCTGGCACTTTCTTTATTGCAGGAAGAGTGGCCTTGGATCTCTTGCCAGTAGAGCTTTTTGGTAAGTCCACGGCAGGTGCTCAGCACTACGAAGAGGCGCGCTTCCCGAAAGTCTCACTAGACATCTTGTTGGGCCTTTCGCTATTCTTCCTCTTGGCGGGAGTTGCTGCCTTGTCGGCTTCCGCTGCAACTGTGTCTCTGTAGAGCTTATCCATGCAGATGATTGCATCTTTCTAGTTTGAGCTAATGGAGATGACTGATGGCTCGTGTCCGCGTCAGTATTTTCCCCGAAGAGGAAGGGATGATGCAGCACAGCTATAGTAGGTATTTCCCTCAGTAATGAGACCAAGGTTATCGAACCAGTTGGAGAACCAAGCAACACTATCTAAATGGTACATGCATACATAGAACAAATACTTGCAACCCAACGCATAAGAGGGGTTGTCAATACCTCCCAGGTAAAAGATAAAATTGGATTGTAGTAGATTGGATCAATAGATCTCGTAGAAACGTGAAATAAAGTAAATAATAAAAAAATGCAGCAAGGTATTTTTGGGTTTTTGGAATAACAAATCTGAAAATAAAAGTGGCAAATTAAATATCGGAAAGCAAATATGATAACGAAAAGACCCGGGGGCCGTAGATTTCACTAGTGTCTTCTCTCGAGAAAAATAGCATACATCGAGTAAACAAATTACTATTGGGCAATTGGTAGAACTTCAAATAATTATGACGATATCCAGGCAATGATCATTATATAGGCATCACGCCCAAGATTAGTAGAACGACTCCTGATGCATCTACTACTATTACTCCACACATCGACCGCTATCCAACATGCATGTAGTGTATTAACTTCATGGAGAAACAGAGTAATGCAATAAGAACAATGACATGATGTAGACAAGATCTATTCATGTAGGAATAGACCCCATGGTGTTATCCTTAATAGCAACGATCAATAACTGTCTTGCTGCCCCTTCTGTCACTGGGAAAGAACGCCGCACGACCGAACCCATCACAAAGCACATCACATGGCAAGAAAAATCGATCTAGTTGGCCTAACTAAACCAAAGATTCAAATAAGAAATATGAGGCTATAAAAAATCATGCATATAAGAGATCAAAACTCAAATGACTTTCATGGATAAAATAGATCTGATCATAAGCTCAAAGTTAATCGGAGCCCAACAAACACACCGCAAAAAGGGTTACATCAAATAGATATCCAAGATACCATTGTATGGAGAATCAAAACAGAGAGAGGAAGCCATCTAGCTACTGCCTACGGACCCATAGGTCTACAATGAACTACTCACGCATCATTGGAGAGGCACCAATGAGGATGGTGAACCCTTCGTGATGGTGTCTAGATTGGATCTGGTGGTTTTGGAACGTGCGGCAGCTGGAATTGTGTTTTGTCGACTCCCCTAGGGTTTTGTATTTTCAGGGTATTTATAGAGCAAAGAAGCGGTGCGGGAGACAGACGAGGTGGGCACAACCCACCAGGGCACGCCTCGGCCCCCAGGCATGCCTAGGTGGGTTGTGCTCCCCTCGGATCCCCCATCTGGTACTTCTTTGGCCCAACACGTGTCTTCTGGTCGAGAAAAATTCTCCAAAAAGTTTCGCTGCGTTTGGACTCCGTTTGGTATTGATTTTCTGTGAAGTAAAAAACAAGCAAAAACAGCAACTGGAACTGGGCACTATGTCAATAGGTTAGTCCCAAAATTGATATAAAGTTGCTATAAAATGATTGTAAAACATCCAAGAATGATAATATAACAGCATGGAACAAGCAAAAATTATAGATACGTTGGAGACGTATCAGCATCCCCAAGCTTAAATCCTACTCGTCCTTGAGTAGGTAAATGATAAAAACAGAATTTTTTATGTGGAATGCTGCCTAACATGTTCATCACATATTATTTTCTTTTGTAGCATGGACATAAGGACTTTTATATGATTCAAAGCAATAGTATATTTTTGAGATGAAGATTTAAGTACTCAAGCATATCAACAAGCAATTTGTCCTTCAAAATATCAACACTAAAGCAAGTTATCCCTAGCCCATCATGCTCAATCATTGATCCATTCATGAAACACGCTCGCATATTAGCTACACCCAATGCTCAAGTATGTTCATAGTGCCCCTTAGTTGGTGCTTTATAAGAGAAGAAGGAGACTCAAATAAAAATAAAAATTGCATAAAGTAAATAGAAAGGCCCTTCGCGGAGGGAAGTAAGGATTTGTAGAGGTGCCAGTGCTCAAAGGAAAAAGATAGAGATAAAACATTTTGGGTGGCATGCTTTTCTTGTCAACCAAAACGATCGAGTAATTCTCAATACTTTCAATGCTAGATATATCATAGGCGGTTCCCAAACAGAAAATAAAGTGTATTCCTTTTTCGACCATACTATCACATTCCACGGCTAGCCGTATCCACAAGTGTCGTCCATACCAACACTTTCCAAGGAATTTATTGTTTGACAACATAAAGTAAATTCATTTTTCATTTCGGGACTGGGCATCCCTAATACCTTTGCCGTACTCTCGTGCAATGACAATTGAATAAACACTCATCTTGAGAATAACACATCTTGCATGGAAAAATATCAGCAACCCCCTACCGTTTCATGAATAGCGGTGTGAGCACACAAAAAGAAAATTAATTTGAAAATTAGAGATGGCACGTACAAATTTGCTTAGAACGGCAAGAGAATAACACATATAGGTAGGTATGGTGGACTCATATGGCAAAAGTGGGTTTGAGGATTTTCGATGCACAAGTAGTAATCCCACTTAGTACAAGGGAATTCTAGCAAAAAGATTGAGAAGCATCCAACCAAGATACAAAAAATCACATAAATGAGCATTAAGCATAACTAACACCGAATAATGCACCACTAGTAGGATGTAATTTCATTGCATAAGTATTGAATTTCGTGCTTGCATAGGGAATTACAAACATTGACACCAATATTCTTACTAAAGCATAATTACTCACCAACATGACTCACATATCACTATCATCATATCGCAAAACTATTACAAGGAATCAATTTTGTTTTTTGCAATGATCTTCATGAAAGTTTTTATTATATCCCTCTTGAATATCTATCACTTTGGGACTAATTTCATACGTTGCTTTTGGTAGCTCAAACAAATCTAAGTGAAGAACATGAGCATAAAATTTTTCCATCTCTCAAAATGATATAAATGAAGCATGAGAGAATATCTTCAGAAGTTTACTAAATCTCAATTAAATCTAAGTAAAGCATGAGATAATTTCTTCAAAAATAATAAAGCACACCGTGCTCAAAAATATATAAATGAAGCACTAGAGCAATTCCATAGCTCAAAAAGTTTAAGTGAAGCATAAAGAGCAATTCTAACAAATCATAACATAATTTTGGCTCTCTCAAATAGGTGTGTCCGGCAAGGATAGATGACTCAAACTAGAAAGCAAAACAAGCAAAGACTCATATAATACAAGACGCTCCGAGAAAAACTCATGATATGTGACGAATAAAAATATAGTTCCAAATAAAATACAGATGGTCGTTAGAAGAAAGAGGGGATGCCACTCCGGAGCATCCCCAAGATTAGTTGCTTGTTTCTCTTTGGATAATAACTTGGGAAGCCATGGGGCATCCCCAAGCTTAGGCTCTTCTTACTCCTTATTCCTTCATCCATCATGACCTCACTTAAAACATGAAAACTTTAATCACACAAAACTCAACAAAACTCTCATGAGATCCGTTAGTATAAGAAAGCAAATTACTACTCTAAGTATTGTTGCAGACCCATTCATATTTTATTTTTGCATTATATCTATTGTATTCCAACTTTACCGTGGCTTATACCCCCCGATACAAACCATAGATTCATCAAAATAAGCACACAATGCAAAGAAAACATAATCTGTCAAAAATAGAATAGTCTGTAGCAATCTAAAAACTTCATATACTTATGTAACTCCAAAAGTTCTGAAATTTTAGGACAACGTAGGAAATTTGTATATCAATCTTGTGTAAAACATTAAGAATTTTTTGTTGTTTCTATGATTTTTCAAAACTATTTTACTGGATGCAAAACTTTTTGTTTTCCAACAAGATCAAATCAACTGTCACCCAACATTATCCCAAAGGCTTTGCTTGGCGCAAACACTAATTAAAACATAAAAACACAATCATAACAGAGGCATAATTGTGCAAACACTCAAGAACAGAAAGAAAAAGGCAAAAATAAAATTTATTCATTGGGTTGCCTCCCAACAAGCGCTATCGTTTTATGCCCCTATCTAGGCATAGAGCATAGATTCAAGTGTTGTCATTTTTAGTTTCCAACTCCTCAATCAAACACTTAGAATTCTTCAAAGATTTAGCATACAAATAACAGTACTTCTAGGAACAAGCTTGAAAAATTCATTCTTGCAAGTAGGGTCTTTTATCACTTCAATAAAATCAGGGTGAATACTAATCATCTTAATATCTTCTTTGTTAGAAGTCGTACCCTTGTTTTTAGTGACTTAAGTAATCTTGCCAATTTTTACAGGAGTTTTTTCAATAGTTTTAGCAGAAGTAAAAGTCGTGCTTAGATTACTAAAAATTTCTTCCAACTTATCAATTCTTGCGGGGCTCTCCTCTATTCTTTCGTTGAATGCGGGTTCTTTTTATTTTAGTACTTTAAGAGCGTCTACCGCTTTTGATCCAATTCTATTAGCAAGATTGTGCATCCTTTTATTTAATATTTCAATGTTTTCTTCAGTGAGCATTTTCTTTTCAATAGCATCTAGCCTTTCCATAACATGCTCTAGAGTTAAAGTTGTTTCATTAAGCATAACAGGTGGTGAACCCACTAGATTTCCCATAGCATTAAAAGCATCTAGAGAAGGGCACATCAAGAAATTCCCACAGGTAATCGTACCAAGGAAGAATCTATACCAAGTAGTGATGCCCACATAAAAACAGCAAAGAGGAACAACGGTAGATTGCTTATGAATAGATCTATTATGAGTATTGCAAATCATATACCAAGCATCTTTTAGATTCTCCCCTCCCCTTTGTTTGAAATTAATAACCTCTTTCTCGGGGGTACACGCAATAGAGGAAGAAGTATCCATAACGACAAAAGGAGGGAAACAAAATTCCACACAAAAACAGATCTGACGGGAAAACGGCGAACCAAAAAGCGGGAGAATAAAATGGCAAATTTTTGTGAAGTGGGGGAGATGAAAACGAGAGGCAAATGGCAAATAATGTAAATTGTAAGGAGATGAGATTTGTGATTAGGAACCTGATAGATGTTGATGATGTCTCCCCTGCAACGACGCTAGAAATCCTTTCTTGATGGCTTGTGTTCACGTAAGTATTTTCCCCGAAGAGCAAGGGATGATACAACACAGCTACGGTAGGTATTTCCCTCAGTGATGAGACCAAGGTTATCGAACCAGTAGGAGAACCAAGCAACACTATGTAAACGGTACCTACACATAAAGAACAAATACTTGCAACCCTACGTGTAAGAGGGGTTGCCAATCCCTCCCGGGTAAAAGAAAGATTGGATTGTAGTAGATTGGATAAATAGATCTCGCGGAAACGGAAATAATATAATTAACAAAAAATTGCAACAAAGTATTTTTTGGTTTTTGGAATAATAGATCTGAAAATAGAAGTGGCAAATAAAAGATCGGAAAAAATATGACAAAGAAAAGACCCGGGGGTCGTAGATTTCACTAGTGGAATCTCTCGAGAAAAATAGCATACGGCGGGTAAACAAATTACTGTTGGGAAATTGATAGAACGTCAAAATAGTTATGAAGATATCTAGGCAATGATCAATATATAGGCATCACATCCAAGATTAGTAGTCCGACTCCTGCCTGCATCTACTACTATTACTCCACACATCGACTGCTATCCAGCATGCATCTAGTGTATTAAGTTCATGGAGAAATGGAGTAATGCAATAAGAACGATGACATGATGTAGACAAGATCTATCCATGTAGGAATAGACCACATCTTGTTATCCTTAATAGGAATGATCAATACGTGTCTTGTTGCCCCTTCTGTCACTGGGAAAGAACACTGCACGACCGAACCCATCACGAAGCACCTATTCCCAAGGCAAGAAAATTGATCTAGTCGGCCTAACTAAACCAAAGATTCGGAGAAGAAATACGAGTCTATAAATAATCATGCATATAAGAGATCAAAACTCAAAAACCTTTCATGGATAAAATAGATCTGATCATAAACTCAAAGTTCATCGGATCCCAACAAACACACCGCAAAAAGAGTTACATCAAATAGATCTCCAAGAGACCATTGTATTGAGAATCAAGAGAGAGAGAGGAAGCCATCTAGCTACTGCATACGGACCCATAGGTCTACAATGAACTACTCACGCATCAACAGAGAGGCACCAATGAGGATGATGAACCCGTCTGTGGTGGTACCTAGATTGGATCTGGTGGTTCTGGAACTTGCAACAGCTGCAATTGTGTTTCATTGACTCCCCTAGGGTTTTTGGATTTTCGGGGTATTTATAGAGCAAAGAGGCGGTGCAGGAGGCGGACGAGGTGGGCACAACCTACCAGGGCACGGCTGGCCCCCAGGCGCACCCAACTGGGTTGTGCTCCCCTTGCATCCCCCCTCTGGTACTTCTTTGGCCCAACAGGTGTCTTCTGGTCTAGAAAAATTCTCCAAAAAGTTTCACTGCGTTTAGACTCCGTTTGGTATTGATTTTCTGCGAAGTAAAAAACAAGCAAAAAACAGCAACTGGCATTGGGCACTATGTCAATAGGTTAGTCCCAAAAAATGATATAAAGTTTCTATAAAATGATTGTAAAACATCCTAGAATGATAATATAACAGCATGGAACAAGAAAAAATTATAGATACGTTGGAGAATTATTAGTGACACCCATGGGCCCTGGCATCTTCAATGTATTATAGGTGTAATGAGACGTCGCCATAAATTTGGCCAAGGCAGGGCGGCCAAGGATTCCATTAAATGGCAAGGGGATCTTAACCACATCAAACATTACCTTCTCATTCTGGTACTTTAGGTCCCCGCCAAACGTCACCAGCAGGGTGATCTTTTCCTTTGGTTGGCTCCTTCCCGGGTTAATTCCTTGGAACGTCCCTATTTTCTTGAGCTCTTCATCAGGTATCTGCAGCCTCTTGATCACCTCAGGAGAAATCAAGTTCAATCCATCACCGTTGTCAACTAACATTTTCGTGACCTTGAAGATGCGTATTGTTGGTGAAACCAACAATGGCAAACACCCAACTACAGTTGTGCGATCAGGGTGGTCCTCGGCATCGAACATGACAGGCGTGTGGGACCACTTGAGGGGCCTTCATGCATCTGCTGCCGGTTCCACTTCATTAATTTCACGGGCCCATTGCTGGAGTTGACGGTGGGAGGAATGCAAAGATGCAGCTCCATCAATGCACATGGCCTTGGTTGCCTATTGGAACTCTTGCTCACTAGACTCACTACCATCATCTTCACTTTGTTTGTCTTCTTCTTTCTTTTCTCTACCCCTAGCAGGCTTTTATTACTTCTGGCTGGCGTTGCCGCAGCGTCCCCCATGGCCATTCTTGTTGGGTCCATAAGTACCTTCCTGACCTCCTCCTTGTCCCGCTTCTCTCACTCTGCTTTCTGCTTCTCAACTAGCTGCTCGACTTGGTGGCACTCTTGGAGATCATGGCCCTTGGTACGATGAATCTTGTAGTACGGTCCATCAAACTTGCCAGTCTTCTCCACCATAGCGGCAACCTAGAAATCAGTGAATTAAGTTGCTTCCTTGATGGTACCCTCTGTTTGGATTTCTTGGCGGGGTTGGAGTTGTTGGACCCTTCTACATCCATAATTGTCTTGCCTCTATGCTTTCTGTTTCTCTCCGATTATTCTTTCCCGGGGTGGTGGTGTCATCATCGTCAGAGTTGATCTTAGCAGCGTCTTCCTCCCCGGGAAGCCTTCTCCCTTCTTCAACACGTGCACATTTGTCCGCCAACATATAAAGTTCGTTTACAGTCTTTGGCAAACAGACATGCATCTTCTCCCGCATCTTTCGGTTGTGCACATTCGTGTGGAATGCGGCAACTAAAGCCGCGGGATGGATGTTCGGTATGATGCGATGTACGCGGTTGAACCTCTGGATGTACTTGCGCAGGCTTTCTCCTCTTTTTGTGGGATCACTTGCAAGTCATTGGGCAACCCTGGACCTTTCTGTCCTCCAGTAAAAGCACCAATAAACTCGTTGCAAAGATCTGACCACGAGGCAATGGAATTTTTTGGTAAGTTCATTAGCCAAGATCTCGCGTTGGGCTTGAGCACCAACGAAAAGTAGTTGGCTAGGATTTTCTCATCTCTTCCCCCGGCAGCTTGCACAACAATCGTATAGATGCCCAAGAACTATGCTGGGTTTTGATTGCCGTCGTACTTTTCCGGGACTTCAGGCTTGAATGTGCGGACATAAGGCCAGCGGACTTGCCGCAGCTCACGTGTGAAGGCAGGGCACCCAACCTCGTAAGGTAAGTACCCGCCAACAACGGGCACTAGCTGATCGACGGTTGGACCGTTGTGCTCGTCCAATTGACGGCGTGCCTCTCGACGCCGCTGGATAGTAATGCGGGCATCCTCCGCCCGCCTTTCCAGCAGCACTTGCCTCTGATCCCGATGCGTCTGCGGATCTGAGGATGCCATGGATGCGTCGTTAGGCTGCGTGTCTTGTTGGTTTCGCTGCGAAAGTCGAGGTTGTCCCTGAGGCTAATGCCGAGGAGGGGATTGCATCGTGGGTGCAGCACCCGCCCCATGGTCCTCAACTTTTGCTGCAGGTGCAGTTGGCGAGCGCTACGAGGGCTCCGCTAACTGGGACCTTTTCGCATCAGCAAACTTGATCAAAATCCGAAGAGTGGCTCTCCACTCATCCATCTTGTCAGCCACTCGGGGGTAAATCCAACAGTATCTGCTCCCGCGCCATCACTTTCGTCGCTCCTTGGGGTATGTTGGAGCATGAGGAACGCGATGTTGCTCGACTCCAGGCAGAGCCAGAAGGAGAAGCGTTGCGGTCTCGTTGCCGAATCACGAGGGCGGCATTGGGCTGATGCGGTGGGAGTGGCACCTGGAAATCTTGATCTTGATCAACTGGCGACTTGCCATGTGGGCGCTGTCGCGGAGGCACAACAACACTTCTCGGCGCCTTATCGCGCCCATCTCACGACGGACATGGCACGTGTCTCGACGTCGTCTCCCCCGCGCTGCCGGGGCCGGTGCAGCGGGAGGATCTTGTCTTGCGCCGAACCAGGAGGCATTGCTCTGGTGGTTGTGTTCGCCCTGAAGCAGGGGGAGCAGGAGTTGCACGTCTGCACCGCCCATGCCATTGTGGTGGTCATGGCCAGAGGGTCGTGTGAGGCGATCGGCTCTGGCGCGTATATTGTCCACCCCCGCCACGGTGGGCACGGCGATAGCACCTCCTATGCTGGTCGTGCCCCCCGTGGCTTCCGCACCGCCCGCTGGAGTGGCGCCGCCTGCGCCATCCGCGGGCGAATATGGTGGTGGTTTGGACGAGGATGGTTTCGTCGTCATGGAGCCCTTCTTCTTGGGTGCCATGGGTGGTGAACAAGATGCAGAACTTCACATAGCCAACACGGTTCTCACTGCTTTGATCCACGCAATTTTATTCCCCTACCTAGCGTGCCAAAGATGTCAGCGTGGAGCTAGTAATCTATGGGGCAATGCAGCCCCTTTGCTGGTTCAGTGAGGGGTGATGATCGACACATAGAGCAAACACAACGGGAAGCACACGATTTCACCAAGGTTCAGCCTGCTCGGAAGCGTAAAACCCTACTCTTGCCTTCGGTTTATTGGTGGTGTTTGAACACGAAGTACACGGAGCGCTCCTCCCCGACAAGTGGTGAGGAGGGCAGTTGCATGAATACCTTTGCTGAGAGTTGTAAAGGTTTGAACCCCTTCTAATGTTGCCATGGACCTCCTTTTATAGGTCAAGGGGTAACCACAGTGCAAAAAAGGTCATTACAAGGCGCGCCAAGAACGCTGTGAGGCCTGCTTCTCCGTGGACTGCCATCTCGCCAACTGCTTCAAGGAGCGCACATTGGGACACACCCTTAAGTGATGCTGAATCACCTCTCTCGGGACCCCCACCAGCTGGTTGGGCTCCCATGCGAATATATCTTTGTTTGCGCATAAGAACTTCACCAACACATCCTCTTGGTTCGGGTCGAGGCCGGCACCTATGGTAAAGGTGGCTCCTGAGGACCCGTCGTCGTCGACCGACACCTGCTTGGTTTCCGCCTTGTCTTGGGTGAACAACTGCTTCTTCTTGGTCGGTGTGGCTTCCTTGGGCTCGGAGGTGCCTGCGTCGTCGGGCTGCGTCGCCGCGGCGGTCTTGAGGGCAAGCTTGATCACCATCAGGGCCTCCTTGGCGTCCACCTTGACGGTGAGGACGCCTTTGCTTCCAGGCATCTTCATGAGGTTGTAGGCCGGATGAGTCGCTGCCATGAACTGGGCCAGAGCTGGGTACCCGAGGATGGCATTGTACGGGAGGCCAATACGGGCGATGTCGAAATCGACCAGCTCAGTGCGGTAGTTGTCGCGCGTGCCGAAGGTGACGGGGAGGCGGATCTGCCCCAGGGAGCGGGCAGTGCTGCCACCAACTCCTGAGAAAGGCTTGCTGTCGGTGTCAAAACCGGCGGATCTCGGGTAGGGGGTCCCGAACTATGCGTCTAAGGCGGATGGTAACAGGAGGCAACAGACACGATGTTTACCCAGGTTTGGGCCCTCTCTATGGAGGTAATACCCTAGTTCCTGCTTGATTGATCTTGATGAATATGAGTATTACAAGAGTTGATCTACCACAAGATCATACAGGCTAAACCCTAGAGGCTGGCCTATGGTATGATTGTTCTTGTCCTACGGACTAAACCTTCCGGTTTATATAGACACCGGAGGGGGCTAGGGTTACACAGAATCGGTTATAACAGAAGGAGACCTACATATCCGTATCGCCAAGCTTGCCTTCCACGCCAAGAGAGTCCCATCCGGACACGACACGATGTCTTCAATCTTGTATCTTCAAAGTCCAACAGTCCGGCCAAAGGATATAGTACGGCTATCCGGATACCCCCTAATCCAGGACTCCCTCAGTAGCCCCTGAACCAGGCTTCAATGACGATGAGTCCGGCGCGCAGATTGTCTTTGGCATTGCAAGGTGGGTTCTTCCCCAATTTCTGAATACTTGTTTGAATAGTGTCCGGCTTCCCATAAATGTTGCACTCCTTGGCTTCTGCGCCCAATAATGCAGATCCTCCACGCGTCGAGCAAATGCGAGAAGCCGGGGCATTTTTACAATTGCCACCCTAGCCATGTAGGCAAATCGCCTATTAAAGAGACGGGGATTCACAGATCCATATCATACCATCCTCCCACAGCGAGTATCCATCGGAGCAACGCTTGGAAAAAATCCATTCCTACATGGCTAGTCACCGCAGCTCCTCTCGCCCCCGTAGCCCTAAGCCCGGTGATTGGAAGAAGTGTTCCGTCCCGCATAACCAACTAGTGAGGCTGCAAACCCAGGGATTTCTCCCCCCAGCGTATATGGTCCTCGTTCGATCCGGGCTTGCCACCTATAATGCGGAGAACAAGCAGAGAGCTTCCCCAATCCCTCCAAAGGGGAACAGGTATGCCTTGTTCCTTATTTATTAAGGGGACTAGGATTTCCAATTCACCCGTTCCTTCGCGGGCTCCTGGAATTCTACGGCCTCCAGCTGCATAATTTCCCTCCTGCCTCCATATTGCACATTGCTGGCTATGTCACTCTTCGCAAACTGTTTTTGGGATGTGAAGCCCACTTCGAGCTATGGAAGAGGCTATTATGCCTCGTACCCCGTACACAGGAGGGGTCACTATTTCAAGTGGGCGGAGCCGAAATATGGCGCGTCGCCGGGACCGGATACTTGTCCGGCACCCCGAATAAGGCATCCGAAGACTGGCCTTCAGAGTGGTTCTATATAGAGGACGTCGCTCTTCCGGATCCTATTCGGATCGGGCTTCCTGAGTTTAATAATGTTCCTTTGAAGAAACGCCTAAGCTGGCGACCAAGGAGCCCTCAGGAGGAAGATGATAGACGTTTCTTACCTGATGAGCCGGATAAAGGTGTTGGCTTTATCAGGTCTGACTACAACCGAAGTTATGTCAATATGCATTATGCGAGGGGTGCAGCTGCTTCAATACCGAGGCCGCCCAATGTGGGGGAAGACGATGCCACCCGCTGCGGCCGTAAGGGGCCGGACTCCGTTGCCGCTCTGGCAAAAACTCTGTCCGGTCTGTATAAGGGATAGGAAGAGGAGTTCCTCCGCATCAAACCGCGGGATGGATTCTCCATGTACAATCCTCCGAGCTGGGTAAGCTGCCACTTTTCATGCCCTTCCCTACCGCATTTCCACGATAAATGTCTTATTTTGCCCGTTCACCGCAGGAGCTGCGTAAGTCAGTAACGGAGATAAATAGCCCACCTCCACAACCAGAGGAACCTGAACGGTCCCTCAACCCCGGTCTTCAGGAGGATCCGGACATATTCGTGGAGCTAATCGATAGGACATTTTATCAATTAAGCCGTGATGAGGCCATGGTGGCTATTACAGCCGACTATCCGGAGACTCTTGCCGCCTCGCAGGTAAGCGAGACCAGGGGCCCAACCTTTGAGAAGTATCCCTTTCCATGCACCTTACCTTCCGTATCTGCATGATGTCTTACAGGGAAGGTCCTCTGGACGCCATGCCGAGCCCGTGGAGAGTTACCAGCAAGGGGTACCGAGGCCCGGCAGGCTGAAAAGAAAAGCGATTCGGACTGAGACGCCGGCGCAGAGGTATGATATGAAACCTTGCTCCGTGGGTTTGTCTTTGAAAACATAATAACATCCATGTTTCCTAGAAGGAAAAATACTCGCTGGACTATATCCGGAGAAGTTGCCGATCACACCCCCACTAGCCGGGCTCTAGGGCCGGACACAGAGGTGGGGCACGCGTCGGACGTTCCTCGTACAGAGGATGCGGATAAAATCTCCGCTATAAATTCCGAAGTGGAGAGCGCCATGAATCACAGGAGCCGCCGGGCCGTACTCAGTGACGCTTGTTTCTCCCAAGAGGCATTTGATGCCTTCAATTCGGGAGACGCATACAAACGTGTTGCTGAAAATGGTCTTGCCGGAGCCACGGACCAATATGTAAAGGATATACAGGTAAGAAAATTTGATGATTATATACATCAGTAGCGCCCAAGACTTGAAACAGTTGGCACAACTGATTTAAGGATCATTATCTGTGCAGGTTCTTACAGAGAAGAATACCCAATTGTCTCAAGAGCTGGAAGAGTGCAAGGCCCAGCTACGGGCGCGATGGCCGCATTGAAGGAGTCCAAGAAGGCCCCCTCTGGTAACACCTGCTTTAAAGAATGACAGGTACCATATAGGATGCAGCATGCATGCAATTCTGACAATAAATATTGCAGATGATGCCGGAGTGAATCCGGATGAGCAACATGTCATACGGCGGCTAAAGGCTGGCGAGCGCGTGCTTACAAAGGCAGGCTCGGGGGCTTATGTCAGGGAAAATAAACCAGGGTGTATATTTCCCCCTGACTCGTACACGGACAATGAAGCCTATAGGCACGGGAACAAGACCACAACACCAAGGTCAGAGCGGAGCACAAGGAATCAGTTCTTCGATGGACCAACATGCAGCACAAGTAGGCCAAGACTAACTAGAAGAGCAAGATACCGCTAAGGAAGAAACCTCCCTTGCCGGGCAGGTGAGCCTGGCAAGGACGGGTCGCCCCGGAAGCGAGCCTCCGGGTCATCCTGGCAGGCCTGCCGGTACTCGCATGGCAGAACCACCTCACCACGACGCACAGCTTCGATCGGTGCGGTGTCAAGCTCCAAAGTGACTACGTGGCTGCTATTTGCCACATGGTAGCCATTTCCTATACAAAATGCCTCCAAATGAAACCCCTCCTGCAACGTGTCAAGCGAGCAGGTGCGAAGCTGGCTAAACAACCCAGCAAGGCTTGTCAGGCAAGCTATGATGTGACATTGAGCGTCGCATTTAATGCGCTATGTCCATCCTATGGAGTTAGGTACAATAGCACTGTTTGCTATCTAATCAGTGTATAATGACTGATTTGCCACTGTGGTGATCCCTTTGTCTATAAAAGTAGGCCCAAGGCAACCATACAAAGGGTAGGCAAATCCACCCCCTCACATATTCATACACGCGTGGCTGCTTCACCCATAGGCAACCCTCTCGGGCAAAGCGTGCCACGCTCACCACCATTTTGCCACCATCAATACACCAAAGCAGGAGTAGGGTTTTACGCCTCACGGCGGCCTGAACTAGGTTAAAAGACTGCCAGAATGATCTCTGTCACGCAAGGGATCAATCGGCGAGCCTGGTCCTCGCCGCGGCATCCCCTTGTCGAACCTATCATCTTTGACGAAGAGGATCACCTTGACCGCACCACCACGGTAGGGTGTTTGCCATTGTTGGTTTCACCAACTATTCGCAACCTCAAGGTCACAAAGAAGTTAGTTGACGGCGGGCAGGGTTGAATCTGATTTCCCCCAAGGTGATTAGCAAACTTCAGATATCAGATGAGAGCTCAAGATTGCTGTCACGTTTCAAGGAATCAACCCTAGCAGGAGTAGTCCTAAGGGGAAGATTACGCTGCCAGTGACGTTTGATGGAGAACTAAACTATGGGACCGAGAGGGTTGTGTGTGACGTGGTTGAGCTTCCCTTGTCGTACAATGGGATTCTTTTCGTCCAGCTCTGGTGAAATTCATGGCGACATCCCACTATGCCTACAACACTCTGAAAATGCCAGGGCCAATGGGTGTTATTTCCATCCCATCAGACAATAAAGATGCAAAAATATGCGTGGATAAGATGTACTGGGATGTGGTAGCTGCCGTGGCCGCTGAAGCTGTAGCTCCCGCCAAGGAGACAAGAAAGGAAAGAAGGCTAGCAAAGAAGTCGGCAACAAATTCGGGAAGCGTTCCTCTATGGAGTGCTCTGCACCCGTCGATGACTTGCCAGAGAGATCCACTAGCAAGAGATCCAAGGTTGCTTCACCTACCGTAAATAAGGAGCCCGCAAGGATGGATGGCGCTGATGGTTGTCGGTGTCAAAACCGGCGGATCTCGAGTAGGGGGTCCCGAACTGTGCGTCTAAGGCGGATGTAACAGGAGGCGGGGGACATGATGTTTACCCAGGTTCGGGCCCTCTTGATGGAGGTAATACCCTACTTCCTGCTTGATTGATCTTGATGATATGAGTATTACAAGAGTTAATCTACCACGAGATCGTACAGGCTAAACCCTAGAAGCTAGCCTATGATTATGATTGCTGTTGTCCTACGGACTAAACCCTCCGGTTTATATAGACACCGGAGGGGGCTAGGGTTACACAGAGTCAGTTACAAGGGAGGAGATATACATATCCGAATTGCCAAGCTTGCCTTCCACGCAAAGGAGAGTCCCACCCAGACACGGGACGAAGTCTTCAATCTTGTATCTTCATAGTCCAACAGTCCGGCTAATGTATATAGTCCGGCTGTCCGAGGACCCCCTAATCCAGGACTCCCTCAGTAGCCCCTGAACCAGGCTTCAACGACGATGAGTCTGGCGCGCAGATTGTCTTCGGCATTGCAAGGCGGGTTCCTCCTCCGAATACTCTGTGAAAGATTTTGAACACAAGGATAGTTTCCGGCTCTGCAAAACAAACTCCACATACCACCGTAGAGAGAATAATATTTCCACGAATCTAATCTGCTGACAACTTTTCATAACGTGACATCACATCACGGCTTGGTCATTATTCGAACCGTTTCTCCCAGCCTGCCACTTCATGTTTTGCAAGGCGGTTTTTATTGGCACGTCTTATCGAAGCAGAGAACGTGTTCGCCTTATCATGGGATTCTCATCAATACGGGTATGGGTAACCCAATCGTGCCTGTTGGTATGACTCCTCGATTTTAGGTAAGTTCCAAATGGCCACGCGGAGGACGCTTGATATTCACCATCTTTATAAAGAGGCCAAGGCATGTCCTTTTCTTCTCGCGCTCAATCGAATCCTTCCCCCGCCCCGAGTTCCAACACCCAAGGCTCATGCTAGGTGTTTCGGACCTTCAATCATGTCCGGATCCAACCTTCAAGGTTGGTGGATGCCCTCTTCTGTCACAGAGGAGGACATCAAGAAGCTAAGAGAAGCCAGGTATCTGACCGTCGAAATCTAGCACAGGCTGCCTGCTCAAGGGCAAGTCATCCCCACTCCCGAACCAGGCGAGAGTGTTGTAGGGCTAGGCCTTAGTATAGATCCCTTTGTTAGAGGGCTCATGTTCTATTATGGGCTTGATTTCCATGATCTGGCCCAGGATTCCATCCTTCACATCTCGTCGTTCATCGTTGTGTGTGAGGCCTTCCTCCACGTCACCCCAAACTTCGGCTTATGGCTCAAGACCTTTAATGTGAAGCCGAAGATGATTAGTGGGCGACATGCAGAATGTGGAGGTGCCATAATAAGCAAAGGCGCCGATGTTCCATGGCCAAAGGGTTCCTTCCCGGAGGTGTCCAGCCTATGGAAACGGGAGTGGTTTTACATCACAGCTCCCTGAGGTGCTAAGTGGGTAGCCGTCCCTTCCTTTCGCTCGGGCCCCCCGCCACAACTGGCGTCATGGATCAACAAGGGGCTGGACTGGGGGCCAATCAATGATGTGCCGATATTGCAGAGTCGCATCCAAGATCTCCTTGAGAGAGATGTCAGCCTGGTCACGGTAATGCAAGTCATGCTAGTTCGTCGAATCCTCCCTTGCAAATGTCGACCTCTCCGTATGTGGGAGTTCAACCCGGAAGGACCACGAGCTATTCAGCACTTCTTCGGTGTGACGCTCGAATAGATGTACAGATTGTTCTTCGGATCACAAATAAAGTGTCCGGACACCACCGAGGATGCGGGTGTGAGCTGCAATCGTCCAGATACCCAAGTAATTAATTAGTTCTTCGGCCGAACATGCTGTCTATTTATCACAACATCGTTCTGAAAAGACGCTCTTTGACCAGGACTGGGTAAAAAGGCGAAGATGATCAGGTGTTCGGCCCCCCTTCCCGAAGGCTCAGCAGATCCAGTGCTGGCCAGAATGCTTGAGCTCGCGCCTTATCAAGCGCCCTCAGGGGAAGATAAAGGGGGGAATAAAGAAGCCGAAAGCGGGCCTCACTCATTATTCATCCGCATCGGGAATTAGTGCCTCCGTGAAGGAGGATAACTGGGGAGAAGAATCTAAAATTCCCTCTCCCCAGGGAAGGAAGAGGACGGCCTCTGAAGACTTGGAAACAATGATTTCCAAACGAGGGAAGAAATCTTCGCCAGAGGGTCCTACCCCGGAGGGTATCCTTACCGCACAGTGCCCGCAAGGGGATCAGCCCCCCCACCGAGCTATAAGTAGAAAAGAGTACTTTATAGTAAACATATCCTACATTATTTCCGAGGACAATAACCGAGACGTATGTCCTGCAGTTCGGATCGTAGCCCTTCTTGACAGAGTTCGTCTTCGGGGGATCTTCTTCCGGAGATGATGGAGAGCGAAACACCTCCCCATGCCTCCCCGCCTAATGAGGCGGGTGACCTTGAGGTGTCATCATGAAGGGTTTCTCCTGATCCGCCAAGGCCGAAAGGTAACCCTTCGGCCACCCGGAGTCCGGAGTATTCGGCTCCTAAGGGGAGCAACAAAAAGAGTCCGGAGCTGTCTGGCGCTCGACCAGACTCACCGCAGAATCTTCTGGAGCAAGCGGCTATCCCAGAAGCACACCGTACGCTAATGGGTACGGTGGTTGAGAATATTTCATCTGCCGAAAGCGGGTTGCATGAAGCTTTTATGAGCCTGCTGAGAGGCTTTGAGGTACGCAAAGTAATATGTATATTTTGATTTGCATCAAGACACGCCAGTGTGCCCTTTGTAGATAGTAGCCCCGAGACTCTGGTTCTAGCCGAAAAAGTGACAAGCAGAAGGATCATAGTCCCAGGTAATAATGATGTCGCCTTCATGTGCAGGTGGCTAAAGGTCCGGTGGCTAGCCGGACTGATGAGTTTGCCGAACTGAAGTGGCAACTTGATGCGGCAGATGCCGACATCGTGCTTGTAAAGAGGCGGCTTGACGAGGCACAGGGTATGTATTCTCCGATGGTCAACATATATTAAGAGGAGCATAATGCTAGTATCTAGAATATGCTGTGTCTGCAGATGGAGCTGCCGCCCTGTAGGCCCTTCGGGCGGAACTTGCCCGAGCCAAGGAACAAGCCAGGAGGAGTGATGTGGCCGCCCTAAAGGCGGTCGAAGAGTTAAAAGCCGAACAGGCTGCGCATTGCGAGAGCAAAGAGAAAATAGCCAAGATGGCTGTTGAGCTGAAAGACACCGTTGACCGCTATGAGCTTCTCGAAAGGGAAAGTCAAACGAAGACGGCAGACCTGGAGAAAGCCATGGTAGCAGCTAAGGAAACCCGCTCTTAAATCAGAGCGGCGAAGGAAGAGCTACGTCAAGCCGGAAATATCACGGCTGGGAAGCCCTTTTTGTTGCGGATGAAGTTCGGAGAGCCTAAGTATGCCCTTCTGGATCAATTATGGAGGTCCGCGGATGCGTACCTAGATTTGGCAGCGAGTGTTGCTGATGCGACCAAGTTTTTCGAAGATCAAAAAGATCACGAAGTGGAAAAGTTGTTCTGGTCGCAGTTCCATGCTCCGGCGCGTCCGCTGCTATTAAATGAGCAAATGGCCTAGTGGTCCGAGCTCCATAGGTTGTCCTGGCTTGCCATGAGGTCTGTCGTGGATCGTCTCTGGCCGTAAGGACCAAGGACGAATATTTATTTTGGCCTTGTGCAACAATTCCTTGGTGCTGTGCCGCCTATTGACGCGGTAAAGAGGTCGGCTGCATAGAGGGTGCACGGATGGCTCTTGCCTGTGTCAATACATACTGGGTGGAGATGCAAGCCACTGCGATTGCAACCCAGAATCCGGCCATAATCCAGGTTTCTGCCGAGCACTATTTTGAAGAAGTCCTGGAAGGTGCTCGTTTAATAGAGGCTCAATGCTCGAAGAGTGTCATGTTCAAGTGACATGTATTTAGATTGTAATAACAATGCTATTTGAATTATAAAGGCTGTGTTTATACTTTTGCCTCAATGTATTATGGTGCCTCCTTTGCGGCCGTTTATCTATATATGTATATAACCTGAAAGTTTGCAGTCGTCGGCTTCAGCCCCCACGCACATAATGCGGGGGTGTTCGCAAAAGCGCTTGTTCACACTTGATCCAACGTCTTGGTCCATTAAGGAGGTGATAGTGTGGTGAACGAGGCAATCGTACTATATTGCTTTAACACTTTCACTTAACCATAGGAGTTTGACAGTGGGGCTACTATATAACCCCTGGTACTTCCGCGCTCATCCGAATACGGGGTGCGTACGTACATGACCGGGAAAACCGGCCCTTCATTAATGCTGAGGAATACCGAAGGTTTCGCTAAGTCATCGAGTGGTTGACCAGTCTCGCGCTTTATCATGACAGTCAGTTTTCAGCTTTCTCTACTGAGGTGCTCATCCGGATGAACCAGGGCACAATCGCAGTAGTTCTCCCGGTGCCACCTTAGCCGATAGAGCGGAACGTAAGGTAGCAAAATGCGGGAGCCGGGCAAACCCAACATTTGACCAAAGACATGATTCGGAGCTGATGCATATAAGGCCAAACTCGCGATGTCGAACACTCCCTAAGGTATTCGGTCTTTACAACATATACCGGGCTGGGTAACGCCCTTGATAATGAACCCTAGTGTCCAGGTATGTGCATTATTCTGACGTGGCGAAATGCCAATAACGTCAGCATCCCTCTCGGTTGTACTGAGTATCCGGAGGATGTGAAGCAACAAGAGACAGTAAAACAGGTTTACACAGGGTCTTAATCTAAAAAGAAACCTTTGAGAGGGGCCCTGCTGCACGTCTGCGCCTGTGTCTCCGTTGTGCCGTATCCTGGATGGGTGTAGCACGATTATCATCTGTAAAAGAGAAGACATTAGTTGAAAGTTGTCGTGCAGAAAATTGGTTATTCTCAATAAACCATTAAAATTCAAGATGAGTGAGGTCGAGCCAAACTGTAGTCCTTTTTACATGCGGGAAGCCCCTCGTACGGCCTATGGGGGTATATCCGTCAAATCAATCTCAGGTTTATCTGAGCTGTTATAGCTAGTGATGCGCCGGACTGATCTAGCCATGTGCGCGGTCTTGACGACCGATCATTTATTCTGGTTGGAGAGGCTGTTTTAGTGTTCGGCTGCTAAAGCCGCCACACCTTCTTCCGCGCGTAAGGAACGCTCAACATTTCCGCTAACTGTGATGATGCAACGTGGACCGGGCATCTTAAGCTTAAGAGAGGCGTAATGCGGGACTGCATTAAAACGAGCGAAAGCTGCTCTTCCGAGTAGTGCTTGATAGCCACTTCGGAATGGAGTGATTTCGAAGGTTAACTTTTCACTTCGGAAGTTGTCGGTAGAACTGGATACAACCTCTAGTACTAGAGAGCCCGTACAGCGGGCCTCTGGGCCTGGCATTACTCCTTTAAAGGTAGTATTGCTTTGGCTGATTCTCGTCGGGTCTATCCCCATTTTGCAGACTGTGTCCTGATATATTAGATTAAGACTACTGCCGCCGTCCATGAGGACTTGGGTGAGATGGTATCCGTCGATAATTGGGTCTAGCACCAAGGCAGCCAATCCTCCATGCCGGATACTTGTTAGGTCATCCCTGCGATCAAAAGTGATCGGGCAGGCCGACCAAGGGTTGAACTTAGGGGTGACGGGCTCTACGGCGCATATGTCTTGGAGTGCATGTTTGCTCCTTCTTTTTGTTACACGAATCATGTTCACTGTTTAGACCTCTGGTGGGAATTTTTTGTGTCCCCCAGTGCTTTGCTGGCGAGGCTCATCCTCGTCTTCACTTGGTGTTTCCCTCCCCTTGTTTTCGGCATTTAACTTATCGGCCGGCTTGAAGACCCAGCATTCTCTGTGGGTGTGATTTGCAGGTTTATCGGAGGTGCCATGAATCTGACATCATTTGTCTAGAATCTTGTTTAGGCTGGACGGTCCATCTCTACTGCCTTTGAAAGGCTTTTTCCGCTGACCGGGTCGAGAGCCCCTAAATCCGCCGTTTACCACCGTGTTGTCTAGGTTGTCTTCGTTATTTTGATGCTTGCTTCTGCGTCATGGTTTTCCATTGCCATCTCTGACTTCAGATGTGCCTGGGTCGCTGGTGCTACTACGGGCCAGCCAACTATCTTCACCCACGCAAAAGCGGGTCATGAGGCTTGTTAGGGCTGCCATTGTCCTTGGCTTTTCTTGGCCGAGGTGTCTGGCGAACCATTCGTCTCGGACGCTGTGTTTGAAAGCTGCTAAGGTCTCGGCGTCCGGGCAATCAACGATTTGATTCATCTTAGTGAGAAATCTATACCAAAGCTTTCGGGCTGACTCTCCGGGCTGTTGAATTATATGACTTAAATCGTCTGCGTCTGGAGGACGCACATAGGTCCCTTGAAAGTTAGCCCTAAAAGCATCCTCAAGCTCCTCCCAAATTCCAATGGAATTTTCAGGGAGGCTCTTCAGCCAGTGCCAAGTTGGTCCTTTTAACTTGAGGGGCCAGTATTTGATGGCGTGGAGATCGTCTCCGCGAGCCACATGGATATGGAGGATGAAGTCCTCAATCTAGACCCCAGGGTTTGTTGTTCCGTCATATGCCTCTATGTTCACGGGTTTGAATCCCTCTGGGAATTCCTGATCTAGTACCTCATCGGTGAAGCATTGGGGGTGTGCGGCACCCCTGTATTTGGATGTATCGTGGCGTTCTGACGGTTGTAGTGTTCGGTTTTGATTCTGCGCTGGAGCGCGCTTCCTAGATCCGTAGATGGATCTGGTAATGCCGTCTTTTTGATGCAAGTCCTCACGTAAATCGTGTGCTGACTTATGTGCAGCCTCATTAGCCGCCCTATCGCGGCCACGAGGTGGTCGATCCGACCGATCAGCCATTTTATTTTTCGGCTGTGTAGGTTCTAACGCCTCGTCATCGAATTCAGGCAGCAGCTTGCACTTTGGGTAACTCTTTGTGTGGTGACTGCGACCGTACTTTTCTACAGTGTCCGCCACTTTGTTCCATCTACTGATGAGTGTATTTTGCGCGGCCTTAAGCCTTTGTTTCTGCTTCTTGAGACTCCTCGTGGTGGCAATAAGTCTTCTGTGGAGGTTCTCTTGTTACAAGTTCCTTTCCGGGATGATATGTACATCGTCATCCGGACTGTTCTCCTCTCTGGAGAAAGGTTGATGATTTCTACCCTCGGCGTCGCCATGATCAGAAAGTGGCTCCGTACTATGTTCGTCGTCTGCTGGCTCGTCCTGCTCTATTGCATTGTAGTCGACCGGGGTCTCATTCTTTCTTGCAATGTTATCGCTGCTTTTGCCGAGGCGGGATTTGGAGCGGCGTCTACGTCGTCGCTTTGGTTGCTTCTCGAGGGAGTTATCCTTTGTTGCATCCTCTCGTTCCTCATCATTGTCTTCTTTGGGTGTATCCACCATGTATATATCATGTGATGAAGTGGCTGTCCAGCGCCATGTGGGCGATGGTTCCTGTTCGTCTCCTGCATCGTTGTCCATACCGTCGATGTCTTCAAAGCCGAAATCGAGCATGTCGGTTAAATCGTCGACAGTGGCTACTAAGTGGGTGGTGGGTGGGGAGCGAATTTCTTCGTCGTCCGCATCCCATTCTAGCCGGACATAGTTCGGCCAAGGGTCTCCTGACAGAGAGAGAGAGAGACCTCAACGACTTTAGCACGTCGCCAAAGGGTGAGTGCTGAAAGATATGCGCGGAGGTAAACTCCATGATCGGTGCCCAATCGAATTTGATAGGCACTGACGCAGGCGGCTCGGAGCCCGTGGCCGGGGACGAATCCAACGGTTTGGCAACACGGGTCTCGTAGGAGGTGAAGTCAGTATTCGGCTCTGTCGCAACTGAGAGTGCAGCCTCCGTGGCGGGGTCCATCCACCCGTCCTCACAAGGCGCGATTTGTTCCGGATTAAGGGCCGGAGTAGTTGCAGGTGCGATCTCCCGAACACTGTCCGACGGCAGAGCTAAGTCATGGTCGCCGTGACTGTGCGGCGCACTTGACATGGGCTCGAATCCATCCAAGATCAAGTCTCCGCGGATGTCGGCGGTATTGTTCAAGTTTCCAAACCTAACCTGATGGCCAGGGGCGTAGCTCTCGATCTGCTCCAGATGACCAAGCGAGTTGGCCCGCAGTACGAAGCCGCCAAATACGAAGATCTGTCCGGGGAGTAAAACCTCACCCTGGATCGCATCGTTGCCGATGATCGAAGGAGCCATCAAGCCTTACGGTGACGGCACAGTGGAACTCTCAATAAAAGCACCAATGTCGGTGTCAAAACCGGCGGATCTCGGGTAGGGGGTCCCGAACTGTGCGTCTAAGGCGGATGGTAACAGGAGGCGGGGGACACGATGTTTACCCCGGTTCGGGCCCTCTCGATGGAGCTAATACCCTACTTCCTGCTTGATTGATCTTGATGATATGAGTACTACAAGAGTTGATCTACCACGAGATCGTAGAGGCTAAACCCTAGAAGCTAGCCTATGGTATGGTTGTTGTTGTCCTACGGACTAAACCCTCCGGTTTATATAGATATCGGAGGGGGCTAGGGTTACACAGAGTCAGTTACAAGGGAGGAAATCTACATATCCGTATTGCCAAGCTTGCCTTCCACGCCAAGGTGAGTCCCATCCGGACATGGGACGAAGTCTTCAATCTTGTATCTTCATAGTCCAACAGTCCGGCTAAATTATATAGTCCGGCTGTCCGAGGACCCCCTAATCCAGGACTCCCTCAGCCACCCTATCCATGTGAGTAAATTGTCTATTTAAAGAGTCGGGGATCCTCAGATCCAGATCACACCATCCTCCCACAGCGAGTATCCACCAGAGCGCGCCCGGAAAAGTCCATCCCATCATGGCCGGCTATCACAGCTCCTCCTCTTGCTCCCGTAGCACTAAGCCAGGCAATTGGGAGAAGTGTTTCGTCCCCCATAGCCAATTAGTAGAGTTACAGACCCAGGGATTTCTCCCTCCTACGTATATGGTCCCCGACCGAGCCGGACTAGCCACTTACAATGGCGGGGAGCAAGCGGAGAGCTTTCCCAAACCAACCATGGGGGAGCGGGTATGCCTTGTCCCTTACTTATTAAGGTGACTCGGATTTCCAATCCATCCGTTCCTCCGCGGGCTCCTGGAGTTCTACGACCTCCAGCTGCATAACTTTACTCCTGCCTACATATTACACATCGCTGGCTACATCTCCTTTTGCGAGTTGTTTCTAGGCTACGAAGCTCATTTCAAGCTATGGAGAGGCTATTCTGCCTCGTACCCCGTACACAGGAGGGGTCGATATATCAAGTGGGGGAGCCGAAATATGGTGCATCGCCTGGACCGGATACCTGTCCGGTACTCCGAAGAAGACATCCGAAGACTAGCCTTCGGAGTGGTTTTATATGGAGGACGTTAGTCAGGAACCCGATTCCAAGTCACATCGATCTAGCCGGTAACACCTCATATCACTTTGCGGCCTCACGCACGGTATTCCCATGGGTGTCGCCTTACCATGGCCCGGGACCGTTTGCGCCTTTTGGCTCACGTATATGATAGTGTCGCTAGCATCCATATAATGAGAGAACCCGGGCCGACATGACTAGTCGTGAATCCAAAGTGGCACTAACTTATGGGGACAGGCATACATGAATCAACATCGAGCATGTCGGTCAGCAGCGTGCGAATCCGGGCTGTAGCACTAGGCTAACAGGACTCAGGTGAACCGGGCTGTAGCAGGCTAGGCAGGACTCCGGATGTCACCGCGTGCCATTTCCCCAAAGGGACAGACACAGGAACAAAGTGAATCACATGCCGGCCAGTCAAGTGTTCCAGAGTAGTAGTGCTGGGCTAGCAGGACTCCGGTGAACCAGGCTATAGCGGACTACTATGGCTAATGGAAGCACAAGACTACATTTCCCCATAAGAGAGGCTACCAAGGATAAACAACTAGGTTATCGGATCCCACACATACCAAGCATTTCAATCATACACACAATATGCTCGATATGTGTAAATACAAGATGGCATCACAACAAAACTCTACGACTCAAAGTATTTATTCATTATGCTCCGAGGAGCGAGATATTACAAACATGGGTCTCATGACCCAACATTCAGAGCATACAAGTCAAAGCACACGCGGAAGCTTAACATGTCTGAGTACAGACATCTACCAATGAAAAAGGCTGAGAAGCTTGACTATCTACCAGATCCTGCCGAGGGCACAAAATCGTAGCTGAGGTATCAAGCTAAACGTCGAAGTCCACACGGAACTACTAGCGAGACTGACGTCTCTCTGCAAAACATAAAATAGGCAAACGTGAGTACAAATGTACCCAGCAAGTCTTACATCAGAACTAGCTACATATGCATCAGTATCAACAAAGGGGGTGGTGGAGTTTGACTGCAGTAAGCCAACTTTGACTGCAGTAAGCCCACAAAGGGGGTTTATCGCCTATTCAGGTTCCATCCGCAGGGAGTCCGGCCGAGGTTTCCACAACAGCCCCGAACGATGTGTACAGGGTTCCGAGACACCAAAAGGGCGCCCGGCATGCCCGGTAACGTGCCTACCGCATCACAGCCCACCCCTCGGGTCAGCGCTGCGCACGGCCTCCAGCATACTACAAACACCATAAACTACTTGCAACTCCTAGACAGAGGACAAGGGTGGTTAAGAACCCGAGAGAATCAATTAAGGATCCCAATGTGTGGTAGTAGCTGATCATGGATAACAAACACAGAACTCAGTTCCTAAGGACGGCTTCAATCAAACAACCCACCATGTACTCCTACATGGCCTCTCATCGATACCTTTACCAAATCATGTTCACACACTTAGCTCTCAACAGTAATACATGTTCACACACCTCCAATTCATCCCCGATGAATCAGACCTGACTCAACTCTAAGCAGTAGCAGGCATGACAAACAAGCATGAATGAGTAGGCACATCAGGGCTCAAACAACTCCTACTCATGCTAGTGGGTTTCATCTATTTACTGTGGCAATGACATGTCATGCAGAGGAAAAGGGTTTACCGCAGCATGTAACAGTTGAATAATTGTTGTCCTAATGCAGTAAAAGAGAGCAGAAGCGAGAGAGTGGGATTGTATCATAATGAACAAGGGGTTTTTGCTTGCCTGACACTTCCGAAGATAGTATAGTTCTCCGTCGGTGTCATGATCACATCATCGAAGCAACGTCTACTGAGAGGGGACAATTACCGGCAACAGAGAGAAAACACAATCAATGCAATGCAACAATATGATGCATGAATATTACATGGCAAAATGAGTGTGTTGGGCTAATGCATCTACAACCAGGGTGGTTTGAGCTCATTTGAATCAAAGATTCAAATACAAACTCAAGTTATGGGTTGATAAAGTGCATTAACATGTTTTGAACAAAAAATCAAGGTTAAGTTCCTTAAACATGCATGAAACCAATGCATATGGCTATATTGGATTTTTCTGATCATTTTTCATATATAACTTATTTCATTCTGAGCTACGGTTGAATTTCTATGATTTTTAGAAGTTTAGGACATTTTCTGAAATTTCCTGAAATAAATTAAATCCAGAAAATAGCTGATTGCGTCAGCATGACATCAGTGTGACATCAGCAGGTCAACACACCAGGTCCAGGTCAAACCTGACCCATGGGACCCGTTGTTCAGTGACCCAGGGCTGGTTAGGGTCGCTGACACGTGGGGTCGGTCAAAGGGCCACGTAAGCATGGTCAATGCTGACGCGTGGGGCCACTATGATTAAATTAAAATAAACAGGAATTAACTATGGTTAATTAAGGGCATGGGACCCATATGTAAGTGGGTCAGGGGGTTAACTAGCAGGGTCATTAGTGGTTAATGATGGGCCACATCGACATCGCCAGAGTTCGGCCGGCGGCGGCCAAAACCGACGATGGAGACGCTGCGGGAAGGCGCTACAGGGGACGGTTTCGAGCGCGGTTTGCGGCTATGGGTTGTTGGCACTCGCGCGCATCCAGTGGTGGCAACAGGAGGGTGAGAGGTGTCCTGAGTCGAGCACGGCGTCGACTTCGGCGGCGACCGGAGTTCGGCCTCCATTGGGCGTAGCGTTGCGGCTGGGTAGCGAGCGAACGGAGGGGCGTGCGGAATTCCTAGACGCTCCAGAGGGACTCTAGGCAGCATAGAGCGACTAGGGGAGCTCGACGATGACGCGGCCGTGGGCCATGGCGGATGGCGGCGCGGGAGCTCGGTGTGCAGCAACTACGGGACGAGCTAGAGCTTGGAGGCAGGGGTAAACGTAGAGGAGCTCACAGCAATCTCGAGGGCGTCGTTAGCGGGCTCGGGGAAGGTCTGGTGCGGCCGGAACGACGACGGCGATCTCGGGCGGCCGACGATGAAGACGACGGCGGTGGCGACGTTCCAGGCCCTCCCGGCTCGCGTAGCTCATCGAGGACGAAGAAGACGACTTGGCAGAGCTCTCAAACACGACGGACGGTCGAGGGGACGGTGGGGAGCGTGTGGCCAGCGAACGGCGGCGACGGCGACGTTCGGTGGTGCGCGCGAGAGGGAGAGGGGAGGGAATAAGCACGGAGGGAGGAGTGAGAGGGGCCCGGGGTGGCGTGTCGCGTCGTCCAGAGGGGTCGGGGAGGCCAACCAAACAGGAGGTGGCGCGCTCATATGCATGCACGGCGGGCACACACCCTCCTGCCCACTGGCAGGAGGTTGAAGACGATGGAGGGCCTGGTGGGCTGGATGAGCAGTAGTTGGGCCAGGTGGGCTGGATGAGCAGGAGTTGGGCCAGGTGGGCTGGATGAGCAGGAGTTGGGCCAGGTGGGCTGCATAGGTAAGTTAGGTAGGTTTCCTACCTTTTCTATTTTTCTTCTATTTTCTATTTTGCTGTTACTTTAGGACTTCGTTAAAAATGCCAGGGCATTTCCAAAAATCATGAAACTAATCATGGCTACTGTTTAGAATATATCCAACAGTAAACATTTTAGTTATGATTATTTGAGCATTTAAAATATTTTATAGCATTTAAATGCCCCAATGCAAATAGAGTGTGATTTAATTCAGAGCCCAAATATGTCATGGAAAAATGTGCATCACCTCTGGTTACTGTTTACAGCATTTTCCATAAATGATGAAAAAAATTGAAAGCCATTTGGATTTACTGAAAATATTTTAGGTGAACCTAGTGAATTCCTTTGATGCTAGGGGTATAGGCAATCCCCATTTCAAGTTTCTTTCAAGATTAAACATGATGCACACATGAGGCTAGCCTAGTGCATTACCAGAAGCTAGGGATGTGACAACTCACCCCTACTAAACAAGAATCTTGTCCCGAGATTCAAGTCGTGAGGTAAGAAGACAGAGGGACACAAGCTAACACATTCTTCACGATCCATATGTCTTTCTCGAGGATGTTGATTGATAACTCAAGTCGATCTTGACATCTTTGCTTTCGAGATCTTCATCCAACACGAGGACAAAAGAGCGAGACATGTCTACATGGATGGATCATCCTAATGATCACAAGATCAACTCACGGAATGATACGTAGAAAAATCTCTCGAGCTGAGATACGAAACATACATCCAAAGGGATGGAGTGAAGCGGATGACGAAGGTTCACTAGGTAGACTACAGTTTCACACTTAAGGAGGTGGTGATCGTGTCAGGACCCCGATTCCAAGTCGCATCGACCTAGCCGGTAACACCTAATATCACTTTGTGGCCTCACGCACGGTATTCCCACGGGTGTCGCCTTACCATGGCCCGGGACCGTTTGCGTCTTTTGGCTCACGTATATGATAGTGTCGCTAGCATCCACAAAACAAAGAACCCGGGCCGACATGGCTAGTCGTGAACCCAAAGCGGCGCTAACCAATGGGGACAGGCATACAAGAATCACAACGAGCATGTCGGTCATCAACGTATATATTCGGGCAGTAGCACTGGGCTATGAGGACTCGGTATCCCGGCTGTAGCGAGCTAGGCAGGACTCCGAATACCACCGTGACATTTCCCGAAGGGACGGACATAGGAACGAAGTGAAACACATGCCGGCCAGTCAAGTGTCCAAGCGGTAGTGCCGGGCTAGCGGGACTCCGGTGAACCGGATCATGGCGGAATACTATCGCCGTAAGCACGAGACTACATTTCCCCATATGAGAGGCTGCCAAGGATAAACAACTAGTTTGTCGGATCCCACTCATACCAAGCATTTCAATCATACACTAATATGCCCGATATGAGTAAATACAACAAGGCATCACAACAAAACTCTACAACTCAAGTACTTTATTTAAAAGGCTCCGAGGAGACATACATAACATAGTCATAGAGGTAGGGGTCACATGACCCAACACTCAAGTCATACAATCATACAAGCACATGCGGAAGCAAACTAGTCTGAGTACAGACTCTAGAAAGAAATAAAGCTTGTTGGAGCCTTTCTATCTACAATGGCCCTTCACAAGCCTTGGATCGCCACCTGGGTGGCTAGTTCACTCGTCGATGTCAAGGTCTACATAGAACCCATCGGAAAGGGCAGTGTTGTCGTCTGAAAACATTAATTAAGCAAACATGAGTACGGAGGTACTCAGCAAGTCTTACCACAGAATCCTATCATACATGCACATTCTCTAGAAGGTGGTGGAGTTATTTGACAAGCCAGCTTTGACTCTTGGCTAAGCTATCCTACGTGACACCACTTGAAAAGCTTTTGTCGCACACGAGTCCACTGATCACCATTACAATACTCCACCGTGGATCCTCTCTCTTCATCCCACGAGAGGGCCATCCACGATACTCACACTTATCTTGAGGCTTTTAGTAGTATCCATTTACTTGTCTATGAACTGATATAGGTAACCCAGAAGTCCTTCTCCGTGGACACGGCTATTCGAATAGATCATATTAAACCTGCAGGGGTGTACTTCTTCACACGCTCTCACCACTTACCGCCGTTTACACGACATGTACTCGGCAACCTTCAAGCGGAAGCCCAACGTGGGTGTCGGCCACAGCCTACCTAAACACACAAGTCCCAAGTCCAGGTTTATCGCCTATTCGGGTTCCATCCATGAGGAGTCCGCCGAGGTTTCCCATACGGCCCCGAACGATGTGTCTGAGGTTCCCGAGACACCAAGCAGGCGAATCGGTACCGGGCCACGGTGCCTACCGCAACACAACCCACCCTCACGGTCGGGCCATGCGGCGGCCCCCAAAGATGCTACAAACGCCGTAAACTACTTGCAACTCCCGGATGAGGACAAGAGTGGTTAAGAAGCCGAGAGGGTCAATTAAGGATCCCAATGCGTGGTAGTAACTGTTTCATGGATCACAAACACAGATCTCAGTTCTTAGGGACGGCTTCAATGAAACAACCCACCATGTACTCCTACATGGCCTCTCATCGATACCTTTACCAAAACGTGTTCAACACTTTCACTCTCGAACCAACACAACCTTTCAATCCAGTTCATCATCCCGATGAGCCAGACGACACAACTCTAAGCATAGCAAGCATAGCATGGTAGGAATCACAAACATGGCTCAATCAACTCCTACACATACTAGTGGGTTTCATCTAGTTACTGTGGCAATGACAGGTCATGCAAAGGAAGTGGGTTCAACTACCGTAGCACACAACAGTTTGAATCGCGTTGTCTTAATGCAGTAAACGAGAGTAGAAGCTAGAACATGGGTTTGTATCGGAATGATCAATTAGTTGCTTGCACGATGGAGCAGGGGTAGAGTAACGCCCTTCAGATGGATAGTCGAGGTTATCCTCGGGGACAGAACCTATCACGAAAAAGCATATCGAAAGTAAACACACATGACAAAATGCAACAATATGATGCATGCTATGACATGGCAATATGGATGTGTGTTAGCCTAATGCAATCTGAAACAATAGGGGATGAACTCATTTGAATTAATGATTCAAATGATAGCTCATTTGAAATAGCCCTAAAGGTGCATTATCTTATTCTGGTTAAACAGCAAGGTTAACTTGTTTTAACATGCATGAAACCTGTACCAATGGATAGAATGGATTTTTCTGATCATTTTCATATATAAATCTTTGCATTTGGAGTTCTGATTAAAAGTTATAAGCATTTGAAATTTGAATTATATTCTGAATTTCTTGTATTAGAATAAATCCAGAAATTAGATTAATGCGTCAGCCGTGCGTCAGCATGACGTCAGGGTCAACAGAGACGTCCAGGTCAAACCTGACAGTGGGTCCCGCGTGTCAGGGTAATTAACTTAACTAATGTTTAATTAAAACTAACCTATTTAGTTAGCAGGGCTGGGCCCCATCTGTCAGTGACTCGTCGGAGTCAACGCGGGCCCACGTGGTCAAGGTCCACGTCGGCTGCACCGGCGACTAGCCGCCGGCGAGCCCGACGCGGCGGAGGAAGTGCTTTTGGTGATTCCGGTGACCAAATGAGTCGCGGAGGGTGGCTACGGATAGCTGGGTGCAAGCCGCGGCTGTTGGTGGAGCCGGTTGGGGTCGGGGTGGCCGGAGTTGGCGCCGGCGACGAGCTAGGCGGCCGCCGGGGTTCGGCCGAAGATGAACTTGGGCTAGAGGGGTCGGTGAGGTGCGGGGAGTGTGCGGTTAGACCCCATGGGGTGCGGTGAGTGTGAGGGACACCACGAGGTGGCCGGAGAGTGACCGGGAGCACGTCGGCGACGAGCTCCATGGCGGCGGGTGCGGGTGAGCTTGGTTCGGTTGCTACGCTGCTCGAGAGCGAGAGAGAGAGGGAAGGGGAGGTAGATGGGCTCACGGGCGACGCGTAGAAGCTCTCGTCGAGGTCGGGGACGAACCGGAGCGTTGGCGGTGTTGAAAGGGATCTCCGATGACGGCGAACTCGGTCGAGGTCGGTGGGGTGGACCCGGGGCACTAGAGCGAGCGGGGCTCGGCTGGTTCGGGGTAGTGGAGTGCGGCGGAGCTCTTGGACATGGTGAGGAGGAGCACGGGCGGCGGGGAGCACGGTTGCGACGATGGTGCGGGCGGGCGTCGTCCGGGCCAAGGCGAGGGAGCACGATGGAGAGGGACCGGGAGGAGAGGGGTGTCCAGGGGTTCGGGAGAGGAGGAGGGCGATCCACGCCGGCTGGGCAAGGGGAGCGGCGAGGCGGCGACCAGTGCGTGGCACCCATGCGGTGCCCGCCGCCGAGCACTGGTTGCTGCCTGCTGGCCGAGCCAACAGCCATTGGCGCTGCTTTTGGCCGGGCCGGCAGTGGGCCGGGTAGGTGGCGCCGTGTAAGTCTTTTCCTGCTTTTATTTATTTTCTAATATTCTGCAACTTTGTGGGGTTTTCTAAAATACCAAAACAGTTTTAAAATTCAGCAAAATGCTCCTGGTCCCTTGTTGGAATATTTCCAACATGAAACATTTTGGTTTGGCAATTTTGGACATTTAAAATATTTTATATAATTTGAAATGCTCAAGTTCAAAACTTATGAATTAATCCAAGGAACTTTGGATGACCTAGAAAATGATGCACCACTTTTGACATAGGCTCTGAACCAAAGCAAAGATGATGAGCATTTTGAAGGGCATTTCAGGTTCATTGAAATAATTTTTAGTAAACCCTAGTTGAATTAAGGGGGGGGGTGTTCTGGGGTTTCCTGTCTTCCCCATTTCAAATTCAAATGAAATTTAAACATGATGCACACCCTAATGCATGGTCTAATTGGGATGTGACAACTCACCCCCACTCAAAAGAATCTCGTCCCGAGATTTAGGATCTGTTGCGAAAAAGGTGGGATACTCAAGTCGAAGACGATCCTCCCTTTCCCAAGTTGCTTCTTGCTCGGAATGGTTTGACCATTGAACCTTCAGAAACTTGATATTCGACGTCGAGTGGTACGCTCGGCTTGATCGAGAATCTGAACGGGATATTCTCGATAGGTGAGGTTATCTTGGAGATCAAGCGTTTGTGGTCTACTCCACGGATAGGATCCGAGAAGCAACGCTTTGAGTTGGGAAACGTGGAAGACATCATGGACTCTGGAAAGATGCGGAGGTAGTTCCAATTGGTAGGCAACTTCTCCTCGTTTGGCGAGAATGCGAAAGGGTCCAATGTAATTAGGAGCCAACTTGCCTTTGATACCGAATCGATGGGTTCCTTCAAAGGAGTAACCCGAAGGTAAGCCTGCTCGCCAATTTCATAAGTCATAGGCTTATGCTTGCGGTCATATTGGCTCTTTTGACGAGATTGGGTTGTTTTCAATTTCTCACGAACAACGCGAACCTGCTCCTCTGCTTCCTGAATCATGTCCGGGCCAAAGAGTTGTCTCTCCCGGTTTCGACGATTAAGAGGCGCTCGACATTTCCGTCCGTAAAGAACTTCGAAGGGCTTTGCCCAGGCTGGCTTGATAACTATTGTTATAAGTTTAACTCGGCGAATGGAAGGCATTTCTCCCAATTCATGCCGAAAGAGATGATGAAGCTCGAAGCATATCCTCTAGGATTTGATTGACTCGTTCTACTTGACCACTTGATTAAGGATGGAAAGCGGTGCTAAAGGAGAGACGAGTTCCCATAGTGTTTTGGAAACTTTCCCAAAATCGAGAGGTGAAGAGACTTCCACGGTCTGAGTTAATCTCTAATGGAACACCATGAAGAGACACTATTCGTGAGATGTACAAATCAGCTAGCTGGCTAGCGGTTATATTCTCACGAATGGGTAGGAAGTGGGCTACTTTGGAAAGACGATCAACGACAACGAAGATAGCGTTATTCCCTCTCTTGGTCCTGGGAAACCCGGTAATGAAATCCATACCGATTTTATCCCATTTCCATTCAGGAATTTCCAAAGGTTGAAGGGTACCAAAGGCCGTTGATGCTATGCTTTAACTCGACGACAGACGTCGCAGTTAGCAATGTATTGAGCGATTTCTCTCTTCATCCTAGTCCACCAAAACCTCTGGCGTAGGTCTTGATACATTTTAGTACTACCGGGATGAATGGTGAGAGGAGAGTCATGAGCTTCCTTAAGGATCGGGCTGTCGTAGCTGTTGTTTCTTGGGAACCACCAAACGGTTCTCAAAGAAAACAACACCTCGTTCATCTATGGAGAAACATTTAGCAGCACCGCTAGCAATGTTCTCCTTGATCCGAGATATTCCTCTATCATACTGCTGAGCAGCTATGATTCCATCCGTAAGGTTAGGTTTCGCCACCAGGGTAGAAAGGAATCCTCGAGGAACAATGTGGAGATTAAGCTTACGAAATTCCTCGTGGAGAAATGGTTGACTTTGTTGTAACATCAGATTGTTACAATAAGATTTCCGACTTAGAGGCGTCGGCCATGACATTGACTTTGCAGGGTGTAAGATATTCCTAAGTCGTAATCTATAATCAACTTCGACCCAACGTCTTTGCACGAGATTCAAATCCGGTTGGGTGAAGATATATTTCAGACTTTGGTGATCGGTGTAGATTTCATAGCGATTACCAAGAAGGTAATGTCGCCAAGTTTTGAGTGCATGAACCATCGCCGCAAGCTCTAGATCGTGTGTGGGATAGTTATCCTCATGTGGACGAAACTGTCGAGAAGCGTAGGGCAATCACATGACGATCTTGCATGAGTATGCAACCTAGTCCTTGTCATGAAGCCGCAATAGATAATAAAGTCCTTAGAAAAACTGGTGGAACAAGTACGGGAGCAGATGTCGCGCGTCTTTTCGGTTCTCGAAAGCTGAACTCAAGACTGTGGTGTCCATTCGAACTTCTTATCTTTCTTGAGGAGTTCGGTTAGAGGTTTGGCAACTTTAGAGAAATTCTCGGCGAAGTGACGGCAATAGCTCGCTAAACCGAGAAAACTACGAACTTGCTTGACCGATTCAGGTGGAGTCCAGTCAAGGGCGGCTTGAACTCGCTTTCGGGATTGACGGCAATGCCCTTACCAGAGATTACATGGCCTAGGTAGGTCACTACGGTAACCAGAATTCACACTTAGAGAATTTGGCATAAAGGCGGTGCTCTCGAAGTTTCATCAATACTAGCCTTAGATGTTCGCATGTTCTTCCTCATTCTTGGAGTAGATGAGTATATCATCGAGGTATACCACGGCGAATTTATCCAAATACTCCATGAAGATTGAGTTCATTAACCGAGAGAAGGTGGTCGGAGCATTGGTTAATCCGAAGGACATGACGGTGTACTTTCGTATTGGCCATAACGAGTAACAAAGGCCGTTTTAGGAATGTCCCCGTTCTTGATTTTGATTTGATGGTAGCCCAACCTCAAATCCATCTTGGAAAAGATTGAGGATCCAGTGAGCTGATCATACAGGTCATTGATCCTGGGGAGCGGATACTTGTTCTTGATAGTGACCAAATTGACAGGTCGATAATCCACAACCATCCGATCCGTGCCATCCTTCTTCTTGACGAAGAGGACAGGGCAAGCCCATGGAGATGAACTAGGACGGATGAAACCTTTTGCAAGGACTCATCGAGTTGTTTCTTGAGTTCAGCTAGTTCTAGGGGTGCCATCTTATAAGGTCTTCTAGAGATTGGGACGGTTCCGGGAACAAGATCTATCACGAACTCGACATCCCCGCCGGTGGAACACTGGCAGTTCCTCTGAAAGACATCCGGAAAATCACGGACTATCGGAATATCTTCGAGGTCCGGAAGGGATTGGCGTTTAAGAGTAAAGCTGGCGCTTAGACACTCGGGTTAGAACATTCACCGCCTTGCCCGAGGGATGGGTGAGCTGAACAGTTCTAGTAGAGCAATCAATCTTAGCATAATGGGCTGACATCCGGTCCATACCCAAGATGATGTTTATGTCCGAGGACTTGAGAGCTATTAAGGAAGCAAGAAAGACTAGTTCTGTCGACAAGAATTTCATTCCCATGACTTATTCTAGAGGTTTGCCATCTAGAACCGGGGTCTGAATTTCCATGGAAGTGTGCATGTCACGAGAATCGTGGTGTTGTGCAATCGAGCATAGCTCTCGAAATAAATGAATGAGATGCTCCAAAGATCAAAAAGAACAGTTGCGGATGACAATTAACAAGGAGCGCATCGAGGACGACGTTGGGATCCTCATAGGTTTCTTCAGCAGAAACATAGTTGACATGGCCACGAGCGGTGGCAAATCGGTTTAGCATAGGGCACCTTTCCTGCCGGCTTGCCACGGCCAATGAGACTTTCCAACTTGACTGGGTTGTTCGGGACACTCGCGGATGTAGTGGCCCGTCTCTCCACATTTGAAGCAAGTTATCATATTGGGGCGTGGAGCAGCACTAGCGGGGGCCTCCATAAGTCTTAGGCGGAACATACTGCTGGTTGGGGCGAGGCGCCTCAAAAGATGGCCTCGGGGTGAACTCCGGGTGGTAGAGCAGTATTTGGAATCCAAACCCGCGCTTCGGGATCCAGAGCGGATGAAGATCCAGAGTCACGGATGTGCTTGCGTGAAGCCTCAAAATCAGTCTGCTTGGCCGCCGATAGCCTTGTTGACTAACTTCGAAAAGAGGTACACTCATGCGGGCGAAGGTCTCGGCGTAGCTCGAGGCTAAGTCCCTTGCGGAACCTTGCCTCGCTTCTTGGCATCGGTAGAAACTTCTTCGGAGCATAACGTGCTAACCACCCAAATTCACGGTCAGTAGGCATCCACTGTCGGCCTACCACAGGTGAAACTGTAGAATTCCTCCCTTTGCGATCCATAAGACCTTACGGGATATGATGCTCACGGAAGGCGGCACTGAATTCAGCCCAAGTTGTAACTTGTCCAACCGGACGCATAGCCTCATAATTCTCCCACCAGAGACTAGCAGGTGGCCTTCAAGATGATAAGCGGCAAAAGTAACCTTGTCGCCTTCAGCCACGTTAGCGTAACGCAGCTTGTGGTGGATGCCGCGAAGCCAATCATCCGCGTCGAGAGGCTCAACGGAATATTTGAACTTCGTGGATACAGCTTGACGAAGTCATTGAGTGAAACCATATCATTTCTTGGGCTGGCGTATGGTGTTTTGCTCAATCCGCTCCAAAGAGGGCAATTGGTCTCACGCTTATTATGCTCGCTTCCAAAGATAACCTCGGCCAAAGATGGCGGTTGAGGCAGATTTGCATTTCCAGCTGCGCTGGCTTCTGCCTGCTCCGGAGCAGCAGGATTGTTGCGGGTGTTGACCATCCTAGGAGACAAAGCAAAGGTTTAAACCAGGATGGCAGAATTTAACAAGGAAGTGCCGAAGGTAATGGATAGCATGGAATGCAAAGATGTTCATCCGTATGACATGGTAATATAAAGATGCCATATATATATACCAACGGTCATACACACCATTCATAGTTTAGTACAAGCTGACGGGGTACAACTATAAGGAAAGGCGTTACATCTCATCGGAAGCATTCCAACTCCTATACATTATTTTTACGCACTTCCGAACGATACACACTAAGTCATATTCCACAAGTCACGCAGACGGTGGAAATACAACTATTACCATACTAGGAATACTACTACTAACTCAGTGCAGTTCCATAGTAGTCCTCATAGAAGTCACCACCCAAGCTCGGAAGTGGAACATGATCATCCGGAAGCAGACAATCTGTGGAGCACATGTGGACCATAGGGACTCAGATGTGGCCGTGGTCCAACAAACGGTGGCAGACGAGGCCCACGAGGAGGAGTGATGCCTCCTACCTCACGCCACTCCATAAAGTCTGGCAGACCAGCCCGCACTGGGTACAAGTCCCTCATGTCCATGTATCCGGCTTGCACGGCAGGTGCAAACCGAGTCAGAGTAGCCTGATCAAAGCACGGGCATTAAAGAGCTCCATACGCTTAGGCCCGGTTTTCACGGTCCTTGTCTTCTAGCATCTCCGTGGTGGTGCGAAGAAGTGAGTCCTCATGGGATGCATCGCTGTACAAACCTCGAAGGTAGCCATGCGCCCGGGGAGGGATCTTGGCATGTAGCGGAAATCACCGTTGACCAGCAAGGCAGTTCGCTCGAATAACAGTCATCATAGAATAGGCTGCATCTTGCACGGACATCCCAATAGTGATCCCAAGTCCATAAGAACAAAGGAGCGGTTCAAGAGCTCCGGATAGGACGGATAAATCCTGACCGTGCGTACAGATATTGGCTTTGGTTGAAATCCTAAACCGCTCCTCGACGGTATATTCAGGGTACCATCGGTAACTTGTCTCGACCATCACTCGAACCAACATTGCCGTGTGACCACACACACCAATGCAACGGGTCGACGAACCACTTGGTTCTCGGGACGGGTGGCCTTCGAAAGCACAACCACAATGCAAAGACATTAGAATTTCTAGGGAAAATCGGGCAGCATAACATCTGTAAATGCTCAAAATCAGATTTGAGACATTCAAAACAGATTGCAAAACCACTCAATAACATCATATCAAGGTTCTGGTTCAACCGATAGCATACTAAAAATTTAGTAGCACCGAATCGAGGATGTAACCAACAATCCTATAAGTTACTACGGATTAGTAACACGTGAACACGATAGAGAGAAGAGAGCCTAGTCCTATATCCACGTCGAATGAGAAGAGGATGACTCAGATCGAGGGCATAAGGTAAAGGAGTAAAAAGAGCCTTACGTTCCTCCCACAATCAATTCCCTACATATAACTAAAGCATTTCTAGACTCAACATCGACCAGTTTGGCTTAGCGAACCCACAGGCAGCCCTCGCTCGATGCCAACGCTGTCAGACCCCGATTCCAAGTCACATCGACCTAGCTGGTAACACCTCATATCACTTTGTGGCCTCACGCACGGTATTCCCACGGGTGTCGCCTTACCATGGCCCGGGACCGTTTGCGCTTTTTGGCTCACGTATATGATAGTGTCGCTAGCATCCACATGACAAAGAACCCGGGCCGACATGGCTAGTCGTGAACCCAAAGCGGCGCTAACCTATGGGGACAGGCATACATGAATCACATCGAGCATCTCGGTCATCAACGTATATATTCGGGCTGTAGCACTGGGCTAACAGGACTCCGGTATCCCGGGCTGTAGCAGGCTAGGCAGGACTCCGAATACCACCGCGACATTTCAAGGCACAGGACATAGGAACGAAGTGAAACACATGCCGGCCAGTCAAGTGTCCAAGCAGTAGTCTTTGAGCTAGCAGGACTCCGGTGAACCGGGTATGCGGACTACTATCGCTCGTAAGCAGGAGACTACATTTCCCCATATGAGAGGCTGCCAAGGATAAACAACTAGTTTGTCGGATCCCACTCATACCAAGCATTTCAATCATACATAATATGCCCGATATGAGTAAATACAACAAGGCATCACAACAAAACTCTACAACTCAAGTACTTTATTTAAAAGGCTCCGAGGAGCCATACATAACATAGTCATACAGGTAGGGGTCACATGACCCAACACTCAAGGCATACAATCATACAAGCACATGCGGAAGCAAACTAGTCTGAGTACAGGACTCTAGAAAGAAAGAAAGCTTGTTGGAGCCTTTTCTATCTACAATGGCCCTTCACAAGTTTTGGATCGCCACCGGGTGGCTAGTTCACTCGTCGATGTCAAGGTCTACATAGAACCCATCGGAAAGGGCAGTGTTGTCGTCTGAAAAACATTAATTAAGCAAACATGAGTACGGAGGTACTCACCAAGTCTTACCACAGAATCCTATCATACATGCACATTCTCAAGAAGGTGGTGGAGTTATTTGCAGCAAGCCAGCTTTGACTCTTGGCTAAGCTATCCTACGTGACACCACTTGAGAAGCTTTTGTCGCATGCAGTCCACTGATCACCATTACAATACTCCACCGTGGATCCTCTCTCGTCATCCCACGAGAGGGCCATCCACGATACTCACACTTATCTTGAGGCTTTTAGTAGTATCCATTTACTTGTCTATGAACTGATATAGGTAACCCAGAAGTCCTTCTCCGTGGACACGGCTATTCGAATAGATCGTATTAAACCCTGCAGGGTGTACTTCTTCACACACGCTCACCACTTACCGCCATACACGAGATGTACTCGGCAACCTTCAAGCGGAAGCCCAACGTGGGTGTCGGCCACAGCCTACCTAAACACACAAGTCCCAAGTCCAGGTTTATCGCCTATTCGGGTTCCATCCGCAGGGAGTCCGCCGAGGTTTCCCATACGGCCCCGAACGATGTGTGCTGAGGTTCCCGAGACACCAAACGGGCGAATCGGTACATCGGGCCACGGTGCCTACCGCAACACAACCCACCCCTACGGTCAGCGTTATGCGGCGGCCCCCAGCATGCTACAAACGCCAGAAACTACTTGCAACTCCCGGACTGAGGACAAGAGTGGTTAAGAAGCCGAGCGGGTCAATTAAGGATCCCAATGCGTGGTAGTAACTGTTTCATGGATCACAAACACGGATCTCAGTTCTTAGGGACGGCTTCAATGAAACAACCCACCATGTACTCCTACATGGCCTCTCATCGATACCTTTACCAAAACGTGTTCAACACTTTCACTCTCAAACCAACACAACCTTTCACTCCAGTTCATCATCCTGATGAGCCAGACCTGACACAACTCTAAGCATAGCAAGCATACCATGGTAGGAATCACAAACATGGCTCAATCAACTCCTACACATACTAGTGGGTTTCATCTAGTTACTGTGGCAATGACAGGTCATGCAAAGGAAGTGGGTTCAACTACCGCAGCACAAAACAGTTTGAATCGCGTTGTCTTAATGCAGTAAACGAGAGCAGAAGCTAGAACATGGGTTTGTATCGGAATGATCAATGAGTTGCTTGCCTGATGGAACGGGGGTAGAGTATTGCCCTTGGATGGATAGTCGAGGTTATCCTCGGGGCGTAACCTATCACGAAAAAGCATATCGAAAGTAAACACACATGACAAAATGCAACAATATGATGCATGCTATGACATGGCAATATGGATGTGTGTTAGCCTAATGCAAGCTGAAACAATAGGGGATGAACTCATTTGAATTAATGATTCAAATGATAGCTCATTTGAAATAGCCCTAAAGGTGCATTATCTTATTCTGGTTAATCAGCAAGGTTAACTTGTTTTAACATGCATGAAACCTGTACCAATGGATAGAATGGATTTTTCTGATCATATTTCATATATAAATCTTTGCATTTGGAGTTCTGATTAAAAGTTATAAGCATTTGAAATTTGAATTATATTCGGAATTTCTTGTATTAGAATAAATCCAGAAATTAGATTAATGCGTCGACCATAAGGCCAAAGATGACGCCGTGGTCAACAGAGACGTCCAGGTCAAACCTGACAGTGGGTCCCGCGTGTCGTGGTAATTAACTTAACTAATGTTTAATTAAAACTAACCTATTTAGTTAGCGTGGCTGGGCCCCATCTCGCGATGACTCGCCGGAGTCAACGCGGGCCCACGTGGTCAAGGTCCACGCCGGCTGCACTGGCGACTAGTCACGCAGCCCGACGCGGCGGAGGAAGTGCTTTTGGTGATTCCGGTGACCAAATGAGTCGCGGAGGGTGGCTACGGATAGCTGGGTGCAAGCCATGGTACATTGGTGGAGCCGGTTGGGGTCGGGGTGGCCGGAGTTGGCGCCGGCGACGAGCTAGGCGGCCGCCGGGGTTCGGTCGAAGATGAACTTGGGCTAGAGGGGTCGGTGATGTGCGGGGAGTGTGCGGTTAGACCCCATGGGGTGCGGTGAGTGTGAGGGACACCACGAGGTCGTATGAGAGTGACCGGGAGCACGTCGGCGACGAGCTCCACGGCGGCGGGTGCGGGTGAGCTTGGTTCGGTTGCTACGCTGCTCGAGAGCGAGAGAGAGAGGGAAGGAGAGGTAGATGGGCTCACGGGCGACGCGTAGAAGCTCTCGTCGAGGTCGGGGACGAACCGGAGCGTCGGCGGCGTTGAAAGGGATCTCCGGCGACGGCGAACTCGGTCGAGGTCGGTGGGGTGGACTCGGGGCACTAGAGCGAGCGGGGCTCGGCTGGTTCGGGGTAGTGGAGTGCGGCGGAGCTCCTGGACATGGTGAGGAGGAGCACGGGCGTGGGGAGCACGGTTGCGACGATGGTGCGGCTTGGCGTCGTCGGCCAAGGCGGGGAGCACGATGGAGAGGGACCGGGAGGAGAGGGGTGTCCAGGGGTTCGGGAGAGGAGGAGGGCGATCCACGCCGCGGCTGGGTGAGGGGAGCGGCGAGGCGGCACTCAGGTGCGTGTCACCCATGCGGTGCCCGCCACGAAAGCACTGGCTGCTCGTTGAGCTAAACAGCTACGGCGCCAGCTTTGGACTGGGCAGCAGGTGGGCCGGGTAGGTGGCGTCGGGTAAGTCTTTTCCTGCTTTTATTTATTTTCTAATATTCTGCAACTTTGTGGGGTTTTCTAAAATACCAAAACAGTTTTAAAATTCACCAAAATGCTCCTGGTCCCTTGTTGGAATATTTCCAACATGAAACATTTTGGTTTGGCAATTTTGGACATTTAAAATATTTTATATAATTTGAAATGCTCAAGTTCAAAAACTTATGAATTAATCCAAGGACCTTTGGATGACCTAGAAAATGATGCACCACTTTTGACATAGGCTCTGAACCAAAGCAAAGATGATGAGCATTTTGAAGGGCATTTCAGGTTCATTGAAATAATTTTAGTAAACGCTAGTTGAATTAGGGGTGTTCTGGGGGTTTCCTGTCTTCCCCGTTTCAAATTCAAATGAAATTTAAACATGATGCACACCCTAATGCATGGTCTAACTGGGATGTGACAGATCGGTTGTCAACGTAGCGAGGAGTTGATTTGCCATGATACCAAAACGAGACATCTTAGAGGGGGTGACTCGTGGAATTATCCGTTAAGTGGCAAAAAGAATTACTTTTGATACAGAGATCATTGGAACTCTCTATACCAGCCTAAGGAAATTCACAAACGATCATTTGAAGGAGTTCAAAAGAATGACATAATCGGACTAGAATGGATGATGTGGACTACCTTGTTGAAGACAACGCAATGGATGTTTTTGCTTATCATCGGAAATGGATGGGACCCATGGTAAGTCTACTTTTGAAGATGATATTGGACAGCAACTACCGAGAAGGGCAGCCCATGGGGAATTGGCACAATGGCGGTGCAAGCTGGGAACAAAATGCAACTATTGGGAATGTTCCAACCATCATATCTGCCTGAGATTCAGATCCGATTGGTGATAGGATACTTCAGACTCAGCATGTCTGAAAAGAAAGTTTGCAACACAATTCGATGAGATGGCGTTGCGAGATTCTCGAGGAAAGAACTAAGATAGCAAGATCCAAAACATGAGCTGGTTCTGCTAAACACATGTGAACACGCTGTCCCAGACAAGCATGACCACATAGTAGTCTTATGATAAAACACTACCGAGTGCAGGTGGGGAACCATCATCTAGGCTAACGAAGTCGTGTGCATGACCTAGGATTTGCACAACAACTCCTTTTCCTTGAACAAATCAATCAGTGGCATGGTGTGCTTGGGACACATATAGAACGAAGGTTGCAAGTCTCCGAACCATGAATACTTGGCACATATGCATGACCAATTTGGGATGATTCCAAAAGAAGCAACAATGACTTTCTTGAATCCACGGCGACAACTTGCATCAGATGCACATGAATTAGAGGAAGTCACTACTTTCATCCAAACATATGCTTCATGACCGGAACATGAAGGCATTGTTACAAAGTTTCCAACACTAGCTTAATGTTTAACATGAATCATGGGGGGAGACAAGATGCTCCTAATGGGCTCAACAGCAACTCATCGAAATTTCCATATCACTGGACTTCCACCATCGTGTGAACACGGTGATAGCATTGGTCAGACCAAAAGATGTAGTGCTGTATGCTCGAGGGATCAACCACGAGTAAGACAATATTACGAACATCGTTGGTTCTGATTTGACTTGACGATAGCCCATACTCAAGTCAAAGTTTTGACAAGGCAATAGATCCAACAACTGATCACGAGGACCAATCGATGGAGATATCATCTTGCTTCAACACACAAACACACACACACACACACACACACAGACACACACACACACAAAAAGATATCCCTTAACATGAACTAAGTCAGACAAGCTTTTATCTTCCAACTCTCCAAGTTGTTGTTTGGCTTAACCAACTAGCTCAGGGGTATCCAACACAGATTCATGGAGAATGGGTGGTTTGGAGGAAAACCAACATGATCACAAACTCAACATAGCAGTCAGGTGACAACCTGGTAATACTTCCGAGAGGATATTCGGAACATCACGAACCACCGATATGTTACTAAGCTCGAGAACAATCTTGCTTTTCAGAGCAAGACGATATGATCAAATAAGCAAGGGATTGAATAATCCTAACTCATTGATCGAAGAGTGCACCGGAAATAAGGACTAGGTAGCACAATCTATCTTAGAATGATGATTCAATAACCAACACGCTAAGAATGAGAATATTGTCCATTTACTACCAAGCAACTAGTTGCTAGGAGTATTGATTTCACACATCACAATTCACTTGTCGGTATTCCGGTTGCAATAACACGGAATTGAGGAGCGAATGATGATAGCGAGAAGTATCACTCTGTCAAGAATTCATAAGGTGTGGTGCAATTCTCATGACAATCCTGAGAGGCAACACTCCAAGGTAGAATAGAAGAAAAGCTGGATTGGCATTTTGATCTGCGGAATACAACTGCTTTGGCCCAATCCTAGATATGGATGAGGTACTGGAGTTTGTTTCTCCTAGTCATTCCGGAATAGAATGGCTTGACAGACCACAAGAATAATAGGCATCGACAGCGAATGCACGCATACTCTTGACTATCAAATGATAGACGGGGGTCAGAATACAACTAAAGAGAACAACTCAAGGAACATATAAATTTCTGAGTTGTGGATTCATGGGTTAGTATGTCAAACGAGTTCAACATATTTCTTCCGGATAACCCATGCAGGATGATAGAACTGGCAGAGTCACAATATGAATGGAGTACTCCTCAAGAGCACCCTAGTTGTGATCTTTTGGTTCAAAAGAACTTCTGCCATGATGGTTCATGGTATTGGAAGAATGAGATACCATGGACCTCGAGGACTATCGCAAAGGTTACTAATATCTTAAGGGAACTAGCAAATACTAACAACATGAAGTAGGGTGTCGGTGTGGAACGACACCTATGGGATCACAAGAATCCCTACTACGGTTGCCGAGGAACAGGGTTGCGAGGAGAGCAGGGCTAGTAGACAGCACAAGGATCGTTTACCGAGGTTCGGGCCGCGAGGATGCGTAAAACCCTAGTCCTGCTTTGGTGGGTGTATTTCTGAGAGTTCTTGATCTCGAACTAGCTATGGTCAGCGCGTGGTTCGAAAGAGCCGAATCCCTCCCTGGTCGCCTCGGGCCTCCTTTTATAGGAAAAAGGGGTTGCCACAGTGGGACATAGGAGGTGGAAAGGTCTACAGTGGCACGAGGTTATCCCTCGTATTACAGGACAAGGTGCATTTAATGCGTAGCTTAGGTGTCTCCCTGCTTTATCGGGGAAGGGGTGAGGCCTGTCCTATCCGTCGCCGCTCCTCCTCGCTTCGACACGTGCCTCGGCCAGGGATGCGTGCGGTGCCATGGAGGCAGGCAGGCAGCTGAGTTGGCGCGGTGGTGGAGCCTTCACGAAGATCTGCATGCTGCCACGCAGGCGCTCTATAAGTTGGCATGGGAGCTCCATGTTGCCACGCAGGTGCCCGCCCAGCTGGTTGGGCTGGCAGTTGCATGTGAACGGCGGTGGAAGCTTGGTTGACGTGGGATTGGCGGTGGCCTCGCCGGCTTCTTTGGCGAGGGCCTTGCCGGGTGGCCCGGAAAGGGTCCTGCCATGGCGCGCTGTCGTCCCCGGCAAAGGTCTTGCCGGGGGTCTGGTAGCCTTCCTCGGCAAGGATCTTGCCGAGGATTGTCATCTTCTAAACCTCCTCTGATCTTGAATATGTCTTCACAAAGATCTGCATGCCACCACGGAGGTGCCTCCCGAGCCCTGGCCCCACGTGGATGATGGCGCTGGGGGCCGTGGGCTCAAGGGTGGCTCGCTCTGTTGGCGTGGGGCGAGCCGTCCCGGCAAGGATCTTGCCGGGGCCGCTGAGGCCGCCCGGCAAGGGTCTTGCCGGGGGAACCTGCTTCGTCCCTCTGCTCTTCGTGGTCTTGGCCTTGGCGTTGCTTTGATTGTCTTGGGATTCGACGTTACCTTGGCTCACCTCCCTCGTTCTTCTTGGTGTGGCCGTGGGCGCGGCTCTGGCTGCCCGTGCACAGGAAAAGGGGTACAAAAAAGCGCCCTATTTCCGTACACCGACAGGAGCCCCCGGGCCTGGGCCACACATAAACACGACACGTTGTTGGGCCAGACCTAAAACGGTGCGCATGCAAGTGGGGCGGTTTTTACCGTGGTAAGATTCTTCGCGCGCTCCGCCTCCCACGACCCGCACGCGTGGCGCGGCGTGGAGGGGTGTGCGTGACGTGGGCGGCATGCGTGGGGCAGTTTTCACACGCATGCGTCACATCGCAGTAAAGAGGCGGCTCGCGCCTTCCCCGTAAAAAGAGGAAGGCGTGGAGGCGCGGCCCATTTACTAAGCAGGGCCGGGGTGCGGTCTTCAAGGTGTCCACTCCCCACGATCACGGGGTGGGGAGAGGTGGCCTCACCCGTCCCCTCACTTCTGCACGTCTGCCACGCGTCTTTCATGCGCTTGGGGTGGCATACGGTGGAGGCGGGAAACCGGGTCGTCGCTGGTCGGGCAGCGGGTCGGTCCTGATTCCCTGCGCCTCCGGTGTCTGGATTGGCCGAGCAGGGCGGCCGAGCCTCGACCCCGTTCCTTTAGAAAGAGGAGGAAGGGGGATGGCATGACGCATTCTTCCATCTTCTATCTCCCCCTGCTTCTGCTTCTTCCTCTCACCCGCCATGGAGAAGGGGAATCCGGGTCCCTCGACAGTGGCGGCGAGGGTCGCCGCTCGACAGCGCGTCCCTCCTCCTCCTGAACATGTGGTGGTGGGACCGACCGCGAGGGGAAGGGGGAGGGGGCGAGGCCGTGGGCGAGGCCGGGGCAGAGGTCGTAGCGCTCGGGGAAGAGGAGGACGGGGCGGCGCGCCGGCCTCGCCCCGCCAATGATGCCCTTCCCGATGGAGGGCCATGTTGAAGACCAGCCTTGCCAGTTCTTCATCAGGCTCTGTCGGCCCCCGCGTCGTCGTCTTCGTCTCCCCACCCCGTTCGCTCGGGTGATGGAGCGTGCCCCGCCCCAGACCCTCGGGTTGCACATGAGGGGCTGCGGGAACGGGGGCACGCGGGTCGACGTCGACTTCCCGGCTCCTCGAGTTATGTATCTCCGTCGTGGATGGAAGACGTTCGCCCGCATCTACAGCCTGACGGTGGGGCTTATCCTCTACTTCAAGTTAATGGAGGACGGCCCGCTTTCCGTCAAGGTCTTCGGAGAGTTTGGAACTCATCTGAAATGTTGTGTGGAGAGCTCCTCTGATGGAGATTCTGACGATGGAAGCTCGTCCTCGAGCGAAAGTGATGAGGAGGAGAGAGGGGCGGATAGCGGGGACGAGTCCAACTAGGCGCCGGCGGCCCCGCACCTGGGCGGGTGCGGCAGCAGCAGCATCTGCACCTGGCCACTCCTCCGGCAGAGTTTTGCAGGGGGCGGGGCCAGCTCCTTGAACTTCTCGGGACCGTCTCCTTGGGCGGCTGGCGTTGGGATGCTGCAGAAGAGGAAGAGGGCGGGCGGCAGGGCCGTCAACTCGGAGTACGCGGGCACCGACGCCTTCATCGCGTATTGCCGGTCCTGCCGCCTCGTCTTCCAGCTCCTTTTCCGGCACCGTCATCACCGGCCCGCCCGTGGGCGTCCACCGAGGTGTTCTCTTGGTGCTTTCTACTGCTCGTAGCTCGCCTAGGCGCCCCTTTTGCACTTTCGCCTCCTTGACCTGCCTCCTGAGGAGAGGGACAAGAAAGGTATTACGGGCATCTTATCTCTTTTTTTAGTTTGTAAGCCCGCGGGCCTTTGTTAAATTTAAAACTTGTAATCCCCTTGCTCATGTTTTTCATCTCACACGAACTGTACCTATATGGGATGTTTTTTAATGAAAAAGGGATGCTTGCCGGGTTTTTCGTTCGCGGACAAATCCCGTGACAAAGTATGAATCCTTGTTATTGTTTAAGATAAATGTTTTTCGCCCGGCAACAGGCCTTGCCGTCCCCCCACTCCACTCGACCATTCTCGCGCTCTGGGCGGAGGCAGGGATGATGTGGGCTTCAGGCTCCTCATCCCACCTCCTTGCCGCCGCGGCTACGACCAAATCCGGACCCAGGAAATAATCCTTAGGTATAGGAAAAAGGGGAGCACGGCAGCCTAGAGATAAAAACGAGGTTTCACATACCCCAGTCCGGTTCCGAAATGCATGACAGAGGATAAAAGACTTATCTGGATCTGCAGCCCCCGGCAATCTCATCTTGCCGCGGTTGGATCCTTGTGCTTGCAGCCCCCGACAACTCTGGTTTGTCGGGGTCGGGGCGCCAGTCCGTTTCCTTCTTTCTGAGTAGCTCAGCAGAAGTGCGCTTGTGCCCTGCGAACCAAAGGAGGACAGAAAAGGAACAGATAGACGCGCACTCGACTACTAGGCTAGGGGTTAGTCGCCGCTAAGCACTATCAACCCTAACCAGGTAAGGGACTCGACCTAGCATGCATGCTATAACTTAGGGCGGCATCGCTTCATTTATTTATGCTCAGGGTCTGCGCCTGGCTCTGTACAAAGGGTCACATGCCTTGTCGGCAAAGCTTGTACAAAAGGTGGCTTGCCGGGAGGCCCGGCAAGCCGTGCCTTATAGGTAAAACTTGCGAAGATGCTCGATGTTCCAGGAGTTTCTCACTGGGACGGCATCTTCAGCCTCCAGGCGGACTGGGCCAGGCCTGGTGACACGTATTACCCGATAAGGGCCTTCCCACTTTGGCGTCAACTTGTTGGAATTCTTGGCCCGATTGAACGCTGAAGAACAAGGTCGCCTTCCTCAAAGCTTTGGGCATGAACCTTGCGGCTATGATAGCGGCGCAAGGCTTGCTCGTAGCATGCCGCTCTCACAGCCGCCCGAAGACGATCTTCCTCAAGGAGTGTCGCGTCATCTTGGCGCAACGGCTCTTGCTCAAGCTCATCATAAGCGAGCACTCGAGGTGACCCGTATATGAGTTCCGTGGGGAGAACTGCTTCTGCCCCGTATACTAGGGCAAAAGTTGTCTGGCCGGTGGCTCGATTTGGCGTCGTCCTGATTGACCAAAGAACCGCTGGCAACTCATCCATCCAGCGCCTTCCACTCTTGTGCAGCTTGTAAAAGGTCTTCGTTCTCAGGCCTCGCAACACTTCAGCATTTTCCCTCTCCGCTTGGCCGTTGCTCCGTGGATGTGCCACGGAAGCAAAACAAACCTTGCTGCCGAGGTCTTGGATGTACTGCATGAAGGTGTGGCTTGTGAACTACGTGCCGTTGTCGGTGATGACTCTGTTTGTCACACCAAAACGGCAGACCGGTCCTTTGAAGAACTTGACGGCTGACTGAGCAGTCACCTTCCTCACTGCTTCCACTTCCGGCCACTTTGTGAACTTGTCGATTGCAACGTACAAGTACTCAAAGCCCCCGACAGCGCGGGGGAAAGGGCCTAGTATATCGAGCCCCCAGACTGAGAAGGCCAGGAGAGAGGGATTGTTTGAAGGGCTTGAGCTGGCTGATGAAGCTTCTTTGAATGGAACTGGCATGCTTCACACTTGGTTACTAGTGTCGTCGCATCCTGGAGGGCGGTGGGCCAGAAGAAACCTTGCCGGAACGCCTTCCCGGCAAGGGCCCTTGACCCTATGTGGGAGCCACATATGCCTCCATGCATCTCCGCCAACAGCTCCAGTCCTTCCTCCCGGGGGATGCACTTGAGTTTCACACCGTTTGGCCTTCTCTAGTACAGGACGTCATCGACGAACTGGTACAGGGCGGACCGACGGGCTACTTTCTCTGCTTCATCCTGCTCCTCAGGAAGCTCCCCTGTTTGGAGGAAGTGGACGGTATGCTGCGCCCATGCCGGAGCCTGGGGCTCGACGGCAAGGACCAAAGGCATTTCTTCTGCCATGGGAGCGGTTGTCTCTACGGCCAGGGCTTGACGCCCTGCCGGAGCAAGTTGCTCCTTGGCAGGCTCAGCGTCCGCGGCAACACCCTTGCCGGCAGCCCCAGGGGGCTCGATAGGAAAGTACTTGCCGGGACCTGATTTCCTCCGCTTGTTCTGCCCCGCTGATGGTTCAATGGATGGTTGAGTTAACCGGAGCAAAACGGTACCTGGTTCCATAGGTAGCTTGAATGTGGCACGCTTTGACAGGTAAGCGGCGATGTCGTTCTTCGCTCGGGGGACGTGCTCCGCCTAGATACCGTCAAAGCGTTCCTCCAGCTTCCTCACCTCATCTACGTAAGATTCCATCAATGGGATCTAATAATCCTTGTTGACCTGCCTGACAACGAGGTGCGAGTCACCCATGACGGTGAGCTTCTTAACCCCTAGGTCTGCCGCGATCCTGAGACCGGCAAGCAATCCCTCGTACTCATCGGTGTTGTTGGTGAACATCTCACTGGGGAAGTGCATCTGGATCACGTACTTGAGGTGCTCTCCGGTGGGCGCGACGAGTAGCACACCGGCACCGGCGCCTTGCAGCGAGAAAGCCCCATCAAAGTACATGATCCAGCGGTGGTCTGCTTCCTTGCCGGGGAGAGTGGTCTCCTGGATTTCTTCGTCAGGCGTCGAGGTCCATTCTGACGAATTTCGCCAAGACTCTGCTCTGAATTGTCGAGGTACTTTCAAACTTTAAACCGAGGCTTGACAGCTCCAAGGCCCATTCCACAATCCTTTCGGTTGCGTCCGGGTTTGTCGGCGTTCTGGGAACGGGGGTCCCCAGACTTGCCTGCTTGAGGCCTGCGGCGTGGCTCAAGTGGGGGCCCAGCGCGGCCCAGCTTCATCAGCTCAAGCTCAAGACCCTCGCGAGGGGCCAAGCCTCATGAGGCGGACAGTGAGAACCTTCCTCAGGAGCAGCCTCGTCAGACAGGCTCACGAGGAGGCGGAGAGATCAAGGCAGGGTACCTCACGAGGGTGCCCCATGAAGCAAGCCATGACGATCGAGATCAGGCGGGCGCCAGCCTACACAGTGTCCTCGTTTCCCCTTTGGTGCAAAGGAGGCAAGCACAGGCCAAGGCATCAGGCAAAGGTTACCGCTTCGATGCAACAAGACTAAGACCAGCACAGCGGCAGGACGGAGGTCATCGTGGAGCCCAGGACTGCGTCACCGTCAGAGCCTTTGGCAGCCGAAGACCAACTTTAGTCAGGATAAGTGTACTAGATGTTCCCCTTCAAAATGGCCAATTATTGGCCCCTTCCCGCTCATTATTTTGGAAGAGGCCCAGGTCCTCCCTCTATAAATAGGACTAGCCACCACAGAGAGAAGGGGGTCGAACCTACCAGAGAGAGATAGAGAGAGAGAGAAGCGACTGGACTCACCCAAGCAGTCAATCGCACCAGCTCAAGAACAGCCCCTCGTGAGGCTGTTCTTCCTTTGTACTGTTCTTCATCAGCCTCGGAGGCAATCCACCACACCACACACTGGAGTAGGGTATTACACCATAACGGTGGCCCAAACCAGTATAAATCTTGTGTCTCTTGTGATGTTCATCGTTCCTAGTTTAGATCCCTTGCAAACCATTAACGCGTGAGCTAGTAGGGGAAAGATCTCCGTGCGCACCCCAGAGTTTGAACCTCAAGGGTCTGCCGGAACCCGAAATCCGACGTTTGGTGCGCCAGGGAGGGGTGCGCCGGAATCTTTCTTCCGCTGGTCGCGTGTGATCTTCCGTCGTGTCCATGGCTGACGCTCGCCGAGCCCGCGTCGAGCGCTGGGCTGCTCGCGTCGCTCGAGTTGCCCAGACGGCTCCTGAGGGAGTCCTGGATTAGGGGGTGTCCGGATAGCCAGACTATAGCCTTTGGCCGGTCTCCTGGACTATGAATATACAAGACTGAAGACTTCGTCCCGTGTCCGGATGGGACTTTCCTTGGCGTGGAAGGCAAGCTTGGCGATACGAATATGCAGATCTCCTACCATTGTAACCGACTCTGTATAACCCTAACCCTATTCGGTGCCTATATAAACCGGAGGGTTTTAGTCCATAGGACGAACAACAATCATACCATAGGCTAGCTTCTAGGGTTTAGCCTCTCTGATCTCGTGGTAGATCTACTCTTGTACTACCCATATCATCAATATTAATCAAGCAGGAGTAGGGTTTTACCTCCATCGAGAGGGCCCGAACCTGGGTAAAAACATCGTGTCCCTTGTCTCCTGCTACCATCCGCCTAGACGCACGATTCAGGACCCCTACCCGAGATCCGCCGGTTTTGACACCGACATTGGTGCTTTCATTGAGAGTTCCTCTGTGCCGTCACCGTCAGGAAGGATGCCTCATCCCGTCTTTAAAGACAACACTGTTGCTAAAGAAGCTTTGGATGTCGGCTAAACACTCCTGCTAGGCGGTTTTCTTATGACCGCCTGTTCGGCCGCCGCGCCGACGATGACTTCTCGGGTCACCGAAAGCAATCTTCGCGTTAACTCGAAGCTCGCCGAGCAGTTTGATCCGATGGAGCTCTCTTCCTTAAACGAGCTCTTGGATCACATCCCCGCCCTGGGAGTCATAACAGACTATGATCAGATTGGGCCTAAACCCGATCTGAGAGAGATTAACTCTCCCCAGGTTAACCACCACGTTGCTGTGGTAGAGGAACAATACGACGACCCTTCTTATATCTTAAGGACTAGCTACGTCCGGATTCCCGATCCCTCCATGCCGGATTCCCACGGAGGATAGGACGTCGCGCAATCCCTGAACCTAAAGTCAGGCAGCGGGCTAGATTCATTGGACAACATCCAAGAATCCAAGCTTCCAAATTCGGAAGCTCCTTGGCCCTTAAGCCTCAGATTGGGCGCGGTTCTAGATTTAATTCCACCCGCCCATGCAAACATAAGCGACCTATCTCAAATTCGGCAAGAGCCCACAGAAACAGTACACCATTAATGGGCCAGATTCCTCCTGGTTATGGACAGGATAGCGGACTGCCACGAGGAGGACGCAATCTCATTCTTCTGCAATAATTGCACGGACAACGGGATCCTTAACGCTATAAGTCGCCGTGACATCACACGCTTTGCCGACATGGCGTCCATAGTACGAACGTACTGTGCGATGGAAAGCGCCTGGAAAACCGAAGCAAGATTTTGGGACAATCCGGCCTTGAATACAACCCCAGTCCGAAATAAAAGGGTGCACCATCGCCAGGCACCTGGGTTAAACACCAAAAGGCAAAAACCCTCTATAGGGCATGGAACCGTACTGGAGGGATGGCTCAATGGACCCTGTAAAATACATAGTACAGAGGGCGCCACTCCAACTCATAGCCTTAGAGCATGTTGGATACTACGGCAGGTGGCCAAAAGTGGCGAAGAGCTTCTAGCTCTAGAGCACCGGCCCAGGGATACCAGTACGGTATTAACAGTCTTCGAGACTTTCGCATCAAATAATATGCGGAAACGAACACTCCGCAGCCTTGCCGAAGTCTACCAGGTAGCAACAATAAATCCATGGAGTGACACGGCTATTACCTTTAATGCCAGTGACGAACCTAAATTCCGAACAGCCCGAGCACCAGCCGCGTTGGTCCTCAGTCCGATAGTGGACGACTTTCGTCTTGCCAAGGTACTCATGGACGGCGGAAGCGGATTGAACCTCATTTACAAGGAAACCCTCCGAAAAATGGAAATAGACTGGAGCCGCATTGAGCGAAGCAGCACACCCTTTAGAGGAATAACCCCCAGTCGGGAAGCACGCTGTACAGGAAAAAACACACTGGATGTGGTGTTCGGCACGCCGGATAATTACAGGTCCGAGGAAGTCACGTTCCAAGTGGCCCCGTTCAGCAGCGGATACCACGCTCTATTAGGGCGAGAGGCATTCACAATTTTTCAAGCTATACCCCATTATGGGTACACGAAGCTCACAATGCCCGGGCCCAATGGAATCATCACTCTTGCTAGTGATCTGGACATAGCACTCCGCGCCAAAAATAAGACAGCCGCACTGGCCCTTGAGGCACTATCCAAAGACCTAGCGGCCGAGGAACTCACTGCACTGCGCTCCACGGTGAATAGGGACGATGTGATACTCGATAAGAGATCCAAGTCCACTTCCTTCAAACCAGCGGACGAAATAGTCAAATTCCAAGTCCATCCAACGGACCCTACAAAACGGCCTCCATCGGGGCACAATTAAATCTTGATGTAGACGCCGCACTAAGAGAATTCCCTACGTGAAAATTGGGACATTTTTGCACGGCACCCTTGAGACATGCCAGGAATCCCACGCCGGCTGGCCGAGCACAGCCTAAACATCCGAAAAGGGTTCAAGCCAGTCAAACAGGCTCTTCGGCGTTTCTTCGAACCCAAGAGACAGGCCATGGGAGAGGAGCTAGCCAAACTATTGGAGGCCGGATTCATCAGAGATATAAAACATCCGGACTGGCTAGCAAACCTGGTGATGGTACCAAAGAAGGACAAATCCACAGGCGCCTATGCGTCGATTTCAAGGACCTCAACAAGACTTGCCCAAAGGATCCGTACCCCTCCCCGCATCGATCAAATCATCGACGCTACCGCGGGTTCACGATTCATTGTGTTTCCTCGATGCATACTCCGGCTACCACCAAATTAAGATGGCAGAGCCTGACCAAGCCGCAACGGCATTCATCACTCCATACGGCCCATTCTGCTTCAACACAATGCCCTTCGGGCTCAAAAACACCGGCGCAACATATCAGCGCATGATTCAGACATGTCTGGCAAACCAGATCGGCAAAACAGTGGAGGCATACGTAGACAATGTGGTCGTCAAAAGCAAGCATGTAGAAACTCTAGTAGACAACTTGAGGCTCACATTCGATAATCTCCGAACATATGACATCAAGCTCAACCCGAAAAAAATGCGTTTTCGGCGTACCAGCCGGAAAGCTCTTAGGCTTCATCGTATCCGGTAGAGGAATTGAAGCAAACCCAGCCAAGATCCGAGCTCTGTCACAATTGGATATCCCAAAGGACCTCAAACAAATACAAAATTGATTTGGATGCGTGGCGGCTCTAAGCCGCTTTATCTCCCGTTTGGGAGAAAAGGCATTACCCCTTTATCGCCTCCTCCACCGCACCGAACACTTCGAGTGGACGGATGCCGCCACGGCCGGACTCAAAGAAATGAAAGCCATATTGGCAACAAACCCGGTCCTGGCCGCGCCCAACATGGGCAAACCAATGCTATTATACATCGCGGCAACTCATCAAGTTGTAAGCGCGGTGCTCGTTGTCGAACGAGAAATGGACGGACACAAGTTCCCCCTTCAAAAACCAGTTTACTACGTGTCCACTGTCCTGACTCCATGCAAGTCACGGTACCCGCATTATCAAAAGATAGCGTACGCGGTGTGTATGGCATCCCGGAAGCTGCAACACTACTTTCAAGAGTGTTCAATAACAGTAGCCTCCGAAGTACCCATTAACGACATTATAAACAACCGCGACGCGACGGGCCGGATTGCCAAATGGGCCATTGAGCTCCTCCCGTTCGACATAACCTATAAGCCACGGAGAGCTATTAAGTCGCAAGTTTTGGCCGACTTAAATCGCCCGAATGGACCAAAGCCGAACTCCCTAAAGAGTACGGCACATATTCCAACTGGATAATGCACTTCGACGGCTCCAAAATGTTGGCTGGCCTGGGAGCTGGCGTCGTTCTGACGTCCCCAACTGGAGATCTGAGTTCATACGTACTCGAGATAATGTATACGGACTCAACAACGCAGGCCCGAATCTGAGGCCCTTCTACATGGTCTCCGGATGGCGGGTCTCCATGGACATTCAACGCCTAGAGGTGTGAGGATTCAACCTCGCGATATCCCAAATAAATGGAGACTTTGATGCCAAGGATCCAAAAATGGCAGCCTATCGCAATGCCGTACTAAAAATGTCAGCTCGGTTTGAGGGGCTCGAATTTCACCATATTGCGGGATAACAACCAGCGGTGAGACGTGTTAGCGCACTTGTCGCAAAAGCACGATGCTGTCCCCCCCCAACATCTTCCTAGAGAGGCTGTTCAAGCCATCCGTATTATGGGAGGGAGAGTCCGAAATAACAACCCGGACCCAACCGCACCGCCTCTAATAATCAATATTACGACACAGTTGGTGGTTATGCCAACGAAATAACACCCTCAGCCCACGTAATAATGGCAGTCATTGCCCTGTGGACCGAACCATTCCTAGCCTACCTAACCAGACAGGAACTTCCCGAGGACCAAAACGAGGCTCGCTGCATAGTGCGGCGATCTAAAGCCTATAAAGTCCATGAGGGAGAGCTTTATAAGAAAAGCACAACCGGAGTCCTTCAAAGGTGTATCTCCGAAGAGGGAGGGCGGAATCTTCTGGCTGAAATTTATGCCGGACTCGGCGGGCACCACGCCACAGCCCGGGCCCTTGTAGGCAAGGCCTTCCGTACAGGATTTTATTGGCCAACGGCCCGGGTAGATGCTCAGGACTTAGTCCAACGATGCGTCAGATGCCAGCTCTTTGCCAACCAAAGCCACATGCCTCCCACCGCCCTCAAAACTATATCCATCACCTGGCCCTTCGCGGTCTGGGGGCTTGACATGGTCGGACCACTTAAAGGGGGAACCCACAAGCAAAGATACCTACTGGTCATGGTGGATAAATTTACCAAATGGATAGAGGCCAAGCCTGTCAAGACAGCCGAATCCGGACCGGTGATAGACTTCATATCAGGGGTCGTACACCGTTATGGTGTCCCCCACAGCATCATCAACGACAACGGGACGAACTTTACAGCCGGCCGAGGTAAAACTACGGTGCAAAAACATGGGCATTAAGCTCGACTACGCTTCAGTCTATCACCCTCAAACTAACAGTCAAGTTGAGCGAGCAAATGGTCTAATTATGAGCGGCATCAAACCCAGTTAGTGCGGTCCCTCAAGGAATCTAACACGACCTTTGGGTAGAGGAGCTTCGACTCCGTACTACGGGGCTGCGGACCACTCGAATCGCACGACGGATTCACACAATTCTTTATGGTATCTGGCGCAGAGGCAGTTACGCCTGCGACATAATTCATGACTCACCTGGCGTGCGCATGTACGAAGAAAGAGAAGCCGAGCTCGATCGGCGGGACAGTTTGACGCCTTGGAGGAGGAGCGTGACGTAGCAAAAGCCCGTTCCGCATTCTATCAACAGCAGGCTCAAAGATATCAAAGCAGAGAAGTACGGGCCAAAACTTACAATGTTGGCGAGCTAGTTCTACGCCTGCCGGACAAGAAAAAGGACAAACTAAATCCCAAATGGGAAGGTCCATTTATCATCGACCAAGTCCTGACCTGTGGAGCGTACCGTCTGCGAGATGCATCGGATAACCGACTCAAGCCGAACCCATGGAACGCAGCCCGTCTCCGAGGATTCTACGCCTAGCGCCGGATTCTGAGTTCGTCTCCTTCTTCTGTCCATATTTTACATTTTAGCTGTCTTCTATTTTTCTCCTTCTCCCTCCTTTTTCTTTCCAGCCTTTGAAGGCTCGTTAGCTCATTGTTCGCACATACTTGACGCGCTATCCACGCTCATTGTACCTGGGGGCTTCTTTCACAGAAGCTTAATTATAAGGGCTTCATGCCCAATACATGTGTCACACTTCCGTATGTACCTTTTATTCACCATTATATGCATCGATATGACTTAAGTTTTGGCCAAGCTAGGTTGCCTGGCTCCTGTGCTTACCCCTACGTTCCCGATTGTTCGGCTAGGTGGTAAAGGGAGCACCTGTGGCGATTATTCTTGCACGCTGGTGCGCCGGGATGTGTACCTCAGACTGGGTGAAGCCGAAAGCTAGCGTTCTTAAGAGAATATTCGGTCGGTGAACTAAAAGAAGATTTTTTACCTATTTATCTATCTGCCCCCAGATGTTTTTCTACTTTTTTCACAGTCCGGACATGCACTTTAGGGCATGCCTCCCAGGGAAAGGAACCCCTAACGGAACTATTCTCCCTGGAAGATGTTTCTTACTAACCATGTAATATAACATAACTTTGGGAACTTGTCTAATAAATCAATAATGACCCCTACGCCTGGTCTCCATGCATGCCCCGGTTTTTATATAACCGTGAGGGTATTCGGACACACTCCGGACTATTGGGTCCCGAGGTTGAAGCGAAAAGGTCCGCTTATGACAAAGGATCTACAATCCGCTAGAAGGCATTTTACATGTCACCTTAAATTACATAGTCAATTTGTCTGATTGTATTCCTCTTCAATGCCATCTAACAGGCTGTCTAGTTTCTGATCCTGCTTGGGAATACTATGCGGCCAATTCTACATGGCGTACACACTAAGCTCACAGGGATCTCCTTCCCGTTTGGCCCCACAGGTCCGACCTCGGCCATGTGGTTTGGGTCAGCCTTCGTGTACCGCGTCTTCACCATGGCCCAGGCCTCCCTGGCGCCCTGACGGCAGGCCGATATCTTCCATAATCGGAAGCGCCTCTGCGCTCCCTGGAGCCTCTCTGCAAGCTCCCCAAGGCTTTCGGGCAGGGAGACAGATGGCCACAAGGCCTGGGCGACGCCTTTCATCACCTGCCGAACTCGTTCGTGTAGTTCTAAGAGCTCGGGAAGAAGGTCACCCGTAGAACCGGGCATTTCCTCTGCAGGACGGCCTGTGAGCATACCTACAGACATAACTCTGTTAGTCGACTTTCTCGCCGAACTCTTTTTTCAAAGTTCGTTTAAGCACTTACTAAAAATGCCGCGTCGAAGCCGCCGTTTCTCCTTAACGGAGTCAGACAGCTGGGCACAAACATCTTTTAATTCCTCACCCACCTGGGTGTTGGCATCTTGGAGATTATTTTTCTCCTGCCTCACCCTCGTAAGCACGCTCTCGCCGGCCTTTAACCGGCGCAAGAGCTGTTGCTTGTCCGGATCTACCCCGGCGCCATCTGCAATGTTATTATCAGATCTATATACACGCCGCACTTCACAACGTACTTATCTTTTAAAAGCGTATGTTACCAGAGGGGGTCTCTTTGGCTTCCCCTGTCACGGCTTGTACGGCCTAAAGTTGGGCTTTGCACTCTTCAAGCTCCTGGGACAGTTGGGTATTCTTTTCTGTAAGATCCTCAAGACAATAAATGATCCTTAAATCAGTTATTCTAACTATTTCAAGTCTCGGGGGCTACTGGCATATATAACTGTTAAATTTCCTCACCCGTATGTCTTTTACATACTGCTCCGTGGCTCTGGCTAGACCATCTTGAGTGGCACGGAGGTGCACATCTCCCAAATTGAAGGTGTTTAACGCCTCTTGGGAGAAACATGTGTCACGAAGAATTGTCCGGCGGCGCCTATGATTCATGGCACTCTCCACCTCGGAGTTGGTGCCGGACAATCTGTCGGCATCCTATGTCGGAGGAGCATCCGACGCACGCCTCGTGTTCGCCTCCGCTTCTGGGCCTGGCTTTGAAGCCTGGCTGGCGGAGGCTCGATTGGCAACCTCTCCGGATATAGTCCGCGGCGCTCTTTTACGAAGAGAGCACGAGCGTTAGTATGCCTTCCGGAATAAAACCTGGGAATAAGGTGACACGCCATACCATTGCGCCGGTGTTTCGATCCGGACCGCACTTCTTTTAGCTCTTTGGGCATGGCGCCCCTCGTTGGCTAGCCGCCGTAGGCTCGGCCTTCCGCCTCAAGGGCTCCCCCTGCAAAACACAGTTGGTATACGAGGATAAAAAATAAGCAGGGATGAATCATTCTCAAAGTATTGGGGCTTCAGTCTTAGTTACCTGCGAGGCTGGAAGTATTCCGGGGTAATCAGCCGTAATGGCAACTAGGGCATTATCAATGCTCAGTTGGTGAAATACCCCATCAATCAGCTCCACCTATATGTCCGGATCCTCTTGGGAGGCCGGATCGAGGAACCATTCTGGATCTTCGGGTTGTGGAGGCAGGCTGTTTATATCCTTCTACGACTGGCGCGATTCCTGCGTCGAAATCACAAAATGGGATACTTGACTATGGGAATATGGATCGGATGGGCAAAAATGTCCGCTTACCCAGCTTGGAGGATTCTTCATAGAAAATCCGTCCTGTGGGTTGACGCGAAGAAATTCATTTTCTTATCCCTTATACAATGCGGACAAGATCTTCATCAGATTGGCGACCGATCCCGGCCCCTTATGGCCATGGCGGGTGGCATCATCCTCCCCGTTGAAATCCCACATGGGGTGGCCTCTATACTGGAGCGGCTGCACCCCCCGCATAATGCATGTGGCCATGACTTCGATCATGGTCAGTCCGGAATGAGCCAACAACCTTATTCGGCTCATCAGGTAAAGGACGTCCCTGTCATTTTCCCTCTGGGGGCTCCGTGGACGCCATCTTAGGTGTTTCTTCAAAGGAGCATTACTGAACTCCGGGAGGCCGATCTGAACAGGGTCCGGCAGGGGGACGTCTTCTATATAAACCCATTCCGAAGGCCAGTCTTCGGACGCCTTCTTCGGGGTTCCGGATAGATATCCGGTCCCGGCGATGTGCCATAGTTTGGCTCCGCCCACTTGATATATCGACCCCTCCTGAGAAGGGGGTACGAGGCAGAACAACCTCTTCCTCGGCACGAAATGAGCCTCGATGCCCAAAAACAGCTCACAAAGGGCCACGAAGCCCGCAATATGCAGAATGGAGGCAGGCGTAAGGTTGTGCAACTGGCGGCCATAGAACTCTAGGAGCCCCCGAAGAAATGGATGAGTTGGAAATCCGAGCCCTCTTATCATATAAGGGACAAGGCATACCCGCTCTCCTTGGGAGGGACTGGGGACGCTCTCCGCTTGTTTTCCGCCCTTATAGGTGGCGAGTCCGGCTCGAAACGGAACCATGAAGGCCGGGGAAGAAATCCTTGGTTTGGGCGTCACTAGCTCATTCGTGCGGGACGGAGTATCTCTCCCAATCTCCAGGCTGAGGACTGGGAGGGCGAGTGGAGGAGCTGCGTCGACTGTCCATGATGGAATGGATTTCTGTCAAATGCGCTCCGATGAAAGCTCGCGAAGGGAAGATGGTGTGATTCGGATCTAGATCCTCGTCTCTTATATAGACAGCTCATTTGCGCAGCTAGGGGGGTAAATGTAAAAATACCCTGGCTTTTGATTCGCTCAACACATGGAAGATGGCCATTATTAGGCGTGGAAGCCAAGGAGCGCGGTATTCATGAGAAGCCGGACACTATTCAAACAGGTACACATGATTTGGAGAAGAACCCGCCTTGCAATGCCGAAGACAATCTACGCGCCGGACTCGTTGTCATTGAAGCCTGGTTCAGGGGCTAATGAGGGAGTCCTGGATTAGGGGGTGTCCGGATCGCCGGACTATAGCCTTAGGCCGGACTCCTGGACTATGAAGATACAAGATTGAAGACTTCGTCCCGTGTCCGGATGGGACGTTCCTTGGCGTGAAAGGCAAGCTTGGCGATACAAATATGCAGATCTCCTACCATTGTAACCGACTCTGTGTAACCCTAACCCTATTCGGTGCCTATATAAACTGGAGGGTTTTAGTCTGTAGGACGAAAAACAATCATACCATAGGCTAGCTTCTAGGGTTTAGCCTCTCTGATCTCGTGGTAGATCTACTCTTGTACTACCCATATCATCAATATTAATCAAGCAGGAGTAGGGTTTTACCTCCATCGAGAGGGCCCGAACCTGGGTAAAAACATCGTGTCCCTTGTCTCCTGTTACCATCCGTCTAGACACACTGTTCGGGACCCCCTACCCGAGATCCGCCGGTTTTGACACCGATAGCTCCCGTCGGCGGACACACCCGTCGTTCCCCGTCGCCTGCCGCCAACACCGCCACGGGCCCGGCGGGGAACGAGCAGCAGGCCTCGTCCCTGCATCCATCGGTGAGGCGAGAAGGCCGCACCGCTACTCCTTCGCCCGCCCTGCTGGTTCTTCGTCCCTGCGGCGCAAGGCTCCCATGGAGGCTCGAGCCGCGCTCATCGCGGCAAACGAGCTCCTGCGCTACCGCCCCGTCGACGACGTCTACGAGGAGTGGCTCGACCGCGTCGCCGAGCTCGTCCGCACCGCAGGGGGCTCCCCCGTGTCGTCCTCTCGTTGCCTCACCCTTCACCTCGCGCGGGAGGCAGGGAGCCGGAGGTGCCCCCGCCACCTCCTCCCCAAGAAGGCGCCCTGGCTCCAAGGCGCGTGGCCCTGGGCCGAGACCCTCCACGTCCGGAGGCTGCGCAACAAGAAAGGAGCTGCCAGGAGATCCCTCGTCCCCAAGAAGGCGCTCGCGTGCTCCCAGCACCGGAGCACCGCGATCGCGCTCCAGCGCCACCGCGTCAAGACCCCGCGCTGCTCCAGGCAGCGGTTCACGGGAATCCACAAGAGCAAGCTCTGCATCAGCAGAGAGCCCCGGTGGCCACTACAGGCTTCCGCGCCTTCACCGCCGAGCTATGTAGCGTCGTGTGGCCCGGAAAGTTCAAGCCAGACCTACCTCCTCGCTACGACGGCACTGCCGACCCCGTGGAATTCCTTCAGCTCTACGAGTTGGGCATCGAAGCCGCCAACGAAGACGAAAAGGTCATGGCGAATTGGTTCCACATGGCGCTCAAGGACGGAGCCCGAACCTGGCTCCTGAACCTGGCTCCCGGCACGATCTCCTCCTGGGACGAGATGCGCACCCGCTTCATCGCCAACTTCCAAGGCACTCGTGATTGGCCTGCGGCCGTGAGTCACATGCGCCACATCAAGCACCAGCCAGGAGAGACCCTGCAGAAGTACATCCAGCGCTTCAACAACGCCCGCCTCAAGATCCCCAGGGTGACTGAGGAAGCCATCATCTCAGCCTTCTCCGATGGCGTGCGTGACGTCAAGATGACGGAGGAGCTAGCAATGCATGAAGACCTATGCACATCCCTGGAGCTGTTCAACTTGGCGACCAAATGCGGCAGGGCTGAGGAAGGGTGCCTCTCCCTCCTCGAGCTTCCGGCTGCCGATCCATAAGAGAAGTAGCCCAAGGTCAAGGACGTGAAGCGCAAGGGGGCTGCCGTGCTCGCAGCAGAAGCAGACACCAAGCAAGGCAGGGATTAGCCTGAGTCATCCAAAGGCAGCCGGTACTGCGTATACCACGACCTCCACACCCACAACACCAACGAATGTCAGGAGCTCAGGGCCGTGCGAGAAGGGCGTATCGGCCGACGCCCCGAGCGCAATGATCGGGGCTACGGCCGAGGAGGAGGAAGAGGCACAGTTCGCTGGGAAGACCATGGCCCTCGCCAAGGATGGCGTGATAGACCTCGTGAGGACCGCTGGCAGGACCAGCCTCGCGAGGGAGGTTGGAGGGACCAGCCTCGTGAGGACCACCCTCAAGGCAACGCAGGGCTCCCACCTCTGTCGCAGCCTCCAAGGAGGTGCAGAGACCATCATCAGGATGAGGGGGCTGGGGGCTTCCAGGAGCCGCGCGCGATCGCTTGCATCCTGGGTGGCGCTCAGGCCCCAGCCTCTCAGCGCATCTTCAAGCAGTTTGCTCGCGAGGTGAATGCAGTCCTCCCCAAGCCCGAGGCCACCACGCCCTCTCGGTGGTGGTCGTGCACTATCATGTTCATTTCAGTGGATCAGCTCAAGTGTGCGGCAATGGCGAGTCCTCCCCATGCTTTGCTCACGAGTCCATCAAAGAACGTGCAAGTCACGGGACCCTCATCGACGGCGGTGGAGCAGGACTCAACGTCCTATTTGTCAAGACCTTCAACGATCTCCAAGTGCCATACGATCAGCTTCAGCCGACCAAGCCTTTCTCAGGAGTCACCGATGGCTCCACCGTCCCGATAGGGCACGTTCGCCTTCCCGTCACCTTCGGACAGCGCAGCAACTACTGCACCGAGCTCATCAACTTTGACGTCGCCCACATTCTCCTGCCATACAATGCCATCCTCGGATACCCCGGGGGCTCCTCCCGGAGGGGAGCCCCCCTCCCACGTACCAGTGGAAGAACCATGCTCCGCGCTGGCTGACGACACTACTGAGGAGCGGCGATGCCCGTACACATACGAAAGTGCTATGCTCCGCGCTGGTGATAAACAACTGAGGGCGGCTCACAACCATATCAACCTCAGGGAGCCCAGAGCTCAGTGTCTGGCGCCATCGCAACGCCTCCCCTCGGGAGTGCCGCGCGAGGAGGCTGGACACGAGGGTTGCGCCCGGGCCACGCCCAAACGTTTGCCACCCAGCCAGGTCCCTCGGACCTGGTCGTCACGCGCCTCCCCGAGCGGAGCCAAGGTATTAAAATTCGTTTGAACGTCAAGGGGGACTCCTGATCATCGTGACTCAGGAGCCTAACTGGTCACATAGCCCTTCACTCCTCAGTCCCGTCATGGTCTCCGGTTGGGGCTAACGGCGACTGAGGTATGCGCGGGGCCGGGCCCTGCAGACGTAGAACGACAATCCGCTCCAATGCCTCCCGTCCCTACTTGCTGTTCGCGCGTCAAGTGGGACTCCTGAGCATCGCGACTCAGGAGCCTAACTTGCCACGTAGCCCCTCCCTCCTTGGTCCCGTCCTGGTTTCCGGTCGGGGCTAACGGTGGCTGAGGTATGCGCGGGGTCGAGCCCTGCAGACGTAGAACACACGCAAGTAGGAGGGAAGAATGCAAATTCAAAGCAAATATTACAAGCCATAAGTCGTTTCACAATGCCAAACACAAGTTTAAACGCCTCCACGAGGCATGGTGCATGTTGCAGGAATTAAAACAAAGCGGAAGCTGCGAAGGGATCACTTTCCTGTGGTGCCTCCACCTCCCGAGGCCGCGGAGCTGGCGGCACCACGCCCACGCAAGGTGCTGAAGGCGTGGAACCTCCCTAGCAGGGCCTCGGCTCGGCCTTTCACGGCCTCAGCAACAGCAGCGGCAAGGTCGCTGCTCACAGGCTCCAGCAGGCCGTCAAGGTCGACGCTGTGGTCACGGAGGTAGACGTGGCTGAGGACACGCGTCAGCGCTGCAGAAGACAGGGCAAGCGCCTCGGCCTCGGCCGTGGGGCCAAGGCCGTCCGCGACATCTTCAAGTACACTGACCAAGAAAGGAAGAAGCTCGGCGGGGCCGTCCTCTGCACCAGCCAACGGCTTCTCCAGGCCACCCTCGTAGAGCGTCTTCAACGCGGCGCGAGCCTTCTCCTCCAACCTGGAAAAGGCCACCCGATCCTCAGCCCGGATCTTTGCCTTCCTGTCTAGCTCGATCCTCTCCGCTTTCAGCGACTATTCCAGCGTCTCCAACCGGCCACGGCAGTCATCAAGCTCGGCGTCCTGGTCCCCCACGGCGGCTTCCCGAGCCTCCATCTCCTTCTCCTTATCCTAGCGGCGGCGGACCTCCTTGGTGAGCTCGTCGCGCAGGCCTTGCAGCTCGACCTCCAGCGCCTTGCAGCGGTCTCGGGCGTCATAGCGTCACCCTGGCAGCATCGCGGCGGCCTGGCACAGCGAGCAACTTGTTTCTCCCCATCGGAGGCCGACACGGCTTGGTTCAAGCGCCCGCTTCGTCACGGAGGCGTGAGCCCAGGCCCGGAAAGCTAGCTCTAGGCGCCCGGCCACCAGGCAAATTGACATTCGGAGATCCTCTTGTAGCCGGCTCAGTTCGTTGGCAGCCTGGTCCTGGATGGCCGAGGGATCAGCAGGGACTGGAGCCGGTGGAGTAGGTGAAGAAGATGGCAGCGTGATCGCAGCTTGGAAACGAGGAGCCCCCTGGGCCTTGGGCACCTCAGCGACAACGTCAAGCGCAGGCACCTCCAGAGTCAGCGGGGCCATGAGGGCTGACTCACTGCCAGAGTGCCCCTGCTGGGCTCGCGAGGATGACCGGGCAGGGGAGGCACGAGCTTCGCTGCCTCCTTTCCCCACAGATGGAGCCAAGAGGCCGGCAGCGGACCCGCCTCAAGCAGGGCCGCAGAAGCCCCCTTCGGCCATTTTGCTGCAGGTGCCGACCTGGCCAAGAAAATACAGACGTCAAGCCTCGGCGGCAGAAGCAAAGCAAGACATGGATCGAACTTACTGGTCGTCGTCCATGGACTCAAGAAGCCTTTGGCTGAACTTGAAGCGTGAAAGCCTGCAGCTAGGGTCAGCCTTGGGAGGCCCGGAAGCAGTAGGCGCGTCGGGAAGGCCGGAGCTAGCCTCAGACCGCCCGGGCGAGCGGACCACAGGGAGAACCAGCCCCGACCTGCCCTTCCTCAGAACCAGGGGAGAATCCTCCCCTCCTTGCCTGGCACCAGCCTCCTCGTCGTCCGGCATGGAGCGAAGGGCGTGGGACCTGCGCCGAGGGAAGGAATCCCCCGACTCCTCGCCAGTCGCCTCGAAGTCAGAACCTTCTTCCTCCACCTCCTCTTCTTCCTCCCCACTCCCGCTGGAGTTGCTGGAGGAAACGTTCACCGTCGCCAACATCGCCAGATCCTCGGGAGCCCCGGCGGGCACCAGCCCCTCACCAGTGGAAGGTGGGCATGGTGTTCACCACTTGCTCCTAGTCGTCGTGGAGGAATAGGGGGACGGGAGCTCCCTCTGGCCTCACCACGTCTCCCCCGACCAAGGAATGGAGAGCCGCGACCAGATCTTTGTTAGAGAGGGCCTCGGAGATCAGGCGCAGGGCGTCGCCTGCCTCCCCAAGCCTCCACAACGGGAGCGAATGCTCCTGGAGCGGAGCCGCCCGGTGTTCCAGGAACTCCCTCAGGAGTGTGGCCCCAGTCAGCTTCTCCGCCCCCAAGCTGCCTGGCCTCAGGTCCGCGTCTATCCTCTTCAGCACCATCTCCGCACGAGGGTCAACGAGCTCCGTGCCAGACCACGTATCAACGGTCTTGGGCTGCCCGATGGCGCCTTGATGGGGTGGATGCACCCGACATCCACCAGACCCACTTGCTCCTGAAGCCTTGATCCTCTTCCGGGCTTGGAGATGGAGTTGGAGCTGGAATATGCGATAAAGCTCGCGCATGCGATAATAGGGCCACGAGAGACCCGTAGGGTAAAAGTAATGGCGCAACAAAGCCACCGAGGGCTTTATCCCAACGTGAGCCTCACAATAGTAGGCGAAAATCGCCAGGAGAAGAACAGAGTTGGGGTGGAGATGCAGAGCTTGCAAGTTGTATTGGCGGAGAACAGCAAGGAAGAACTGGGAAAAAGGAGGGACCAGACCGGCGACGATGGCGCTCACAAAGAACGAGTAGAAGGTGCTCCCCTTGCCTTCAGGCTGATCGGAGCCGGCCTTGAGCACAGTCGCTCCTTCGTTGCCCTGCGCCACCGTCCTCCAGTGCACAAGGACGAGATTCTTCTCCGACACAGTCGGAGGATCCAGAGCCGGGAGGTACCAGGCCTCAGACGGGGTCTTGCAAGGCGCCATGGCTTGCAGGATGGGAAGGATTGAGATAGATCTAGAGGATTTCGGAAGCAAGGAGGAGAAGGGCGAGAAAGAGGATCTGGAGCAAGGCGAGCAAGAACGAGCACCAAGTCTGGCCCGGGCCTCCTTTTTGTCAGAAGGACGGTTGCCGAGGCGCCGTGGGGAAGCGGACATGCCCTTGACCAATCAATCGCCACGCGGCGCCCAAGGCCGTAGGCTATTGGGGCCCGCGGCGCTTCGCACTTGCCCCTTCGCTTCTCTGCTAAGCCAAGTCCGGGCGCGCCTTGGGCCCGGGGGCTACTATCGGCGTTCTGGGAACGGGGGTCCCCAGACTTGCCTGCGGCGTGGCGCAAGTGGGGTCCCAGCGTGGCTCAGCTTCATCAGCTCAAGCTCAAGACCCTCGCGAGGGGCCAAGCCTCGCGGGGCGGACGACAAGAACCTTCCTCAGGAGCAGCCTCGTCAGGCAAGCTCAGGAGGAGGCGGAGAGATCAAGGAAGGGTACCTCACGAGGGTGCCCGTGACGCAAGCCATGAAGATCGAGGCTCGAGGCGGGCGCCGGCGGCGCCGGCTGCGCGATGTCCTCGTTCCCCTTTGGTGCAAAGGAGGCAAGCACAGAGCCAAGGCATCGAGGCAAAGGTTACCGCTTCGGTGCAACAAGACCAAGACCAGCAGAGCGGGCAGGACGGAGGTCATCGTGGAGCCAGGGCGGCGTCATCATCGAGCCTTTGGCAGCCAAGACCAACTTTTGTCAGATAAGTGTACTAGATGTTCCCCTTCAAAATGGACAATTGTTGGCGCCCTTCACTGCTCATTATTTGGGAAGAGGCCAGGGCCTCCCTCTATAAATAGGACTAGCCACCACAGAGAGAAGGGGTCGAACCTACCAGAGAGAGAGAGAGAGAAAGCGATGGACTCACCCAAGCAGTTCATCGCACTAGCTCAAGAACAGCCCCTTACAGGCTGTTCTTCCTTTGTATCTGTTCTTCATCTCGCCCGGAGGCAATCCACCACACCACACCTTTGGAGTAGGGTATTACACCACAGCGGTGGCAACCGAAGATATAAATCTTGTGTCTCTTATGTTGTTCATCATTCCTAGTTTAGATCCCTTGCAAACCATTAACACGTGAGCTGGTAGGGGAAAGATCTCTGTGCGCACCCCAGAGTTCGAACCTCAAGGGTCTGCAGGAACCCGAAATCCGACATGGTTGTGCAGTATCCGTTGCAACAGGAGGCGGGTGACGACAGTGATCTTGTGGGCCTGGAAGTAGTGACGCAGCTTCCTCGAGGCCATAAGGAGGCCGAAGAGAAAATTTTGCACGCCGGAATACCTCGACCTAGCCCACTGCAAGAGGGAGCTGACAAAGTAAACCGGGTGCTGCATCATCTTCTTCTTTGGCACCACTTCACTCGACTGCGCGGGCATTGCCTTGGTGGCACCAGATTCTGCTGGGGGCTGCGCCTTGTCGGCACCACGCCCTGCCGGGGGAATATTTGGCTTGCCATCCGCTGGTTCTGCCGCCATTGCTGCCTCCTCGTCGACCTCCCTCTGTGCCACCAGTGCGGCGCTGACCACTTGATTCGTCGCCGCCATATACAGCAGCAACGGCTCTTGTGGTTTAGGCGCAACCGGTATTGGCGTGGAGGAAAGGTATTTCTTCAGATCCTTCAGTGCTGCCTCGGCTTCTGGGGTCCACTCTATTGGGCCTGCCTTCTTCATGATTTTTAAGAAGGGAAGGGCGCGCTCGACGGACTTGGAGATGAACCAGCTCATGGCGGCAACGTAGCCGGTGAGCCGACGCACATCCTTGATCCGCTTGGGCGCCTCGACCGCTTCAATAGCCTTGATCTTGTGCGGGCTTGCCTCGATCCAGCTGCGACACAAAAGAACCCGAGAAGCTTGCGGACGGTAAGAAGACACACTTCTTAGGGTTCAGCTTGAGGTTGATCTTGCGCAGGTTAGCAAATATCTCTTCCAGATCTTGCACAAGAGTTGGCCCGTCCTTGGTTTTGACCACTATGTCATCCATGTAGGCCTCCATATTTCTATGGAGCTAAGGTTCAAAACCAATTTGGACTGCTCTTGCGAACGTTGAGCCAGCACTCTTCAACCCGAAAGGCATCCGTAAAAAGCAATACGTATCACATAGGGTGATGAATGATGTCTTCTCTTCATCCTCTTTCGTCATGAAGATCTGGTGGTAGCCTGAGTAGGCGTCGAGGAATGATAGCAGATCGCACCCGGCCGTGGAGTCAACAATCTGGTCGATGCGCGGCAACGGCAAGGGGTCCTGAGGGCAAGCCTTATTGATATATGTGTAATCAATACACAGTCTCCACTTCCCATTCGCGTTGCGCACCACTACCAGATTGGCCAACCACGTCGGGTGGAGCACTCCTCTCACCAAACATGCCGCTTCCAACTTCCTGATCTCCTCTGTGATGAACTCCTGCCTCTCCAGAGCCTGCTTTCTGACCTTTTGCTTGACGGGCCTCGCGTGAGGGCAGACAGCTAGGTGGTGCTCAATCACCTCCCTGGGAACACCGGGGATGTCGGATGCTTGCCATGCAAACACGTCGACATTCGCCCGCAGGAAGGTGACGAGCGCGCCTTCCTATTTGCTGTCGAGGGTGGAGCCTATGGTGAAGGCCCCTCCCGTGCCATCCTCCTTGACATGTGCCTTCTTGGTCTGCGGTGGCTCGGCCCTGGATCTCTTGCTCTTGTCGGTAGAGCTCTCTGGCACGTCCTTGATGATAGCACAACACTCCGAGGAGGTGCGCTTGCCGGAGTGGGTGCGAGAGGTCTTGTCGGGCTTCTTCTTCCCTCCCGGGGCTTCAGCGGCAGGAGCAGGTGCCTTGACGGCAGCCGCTGCAACTGCTTCCCGGTAGAGCTGGTCGGCGCAGATCAGCGCGTCCTTCTTGTCGGAGGGGACGGAGATGATGGTCAACGGCCCAGGCATCTTTAGCATGTTGTAGGCGTATTGTGACGCTGCCATGAACTTGGCTAGTGCTGGGCGGCCGAGGATCCCTTCGTCGGGCAAGGGGATCTCGGCTACGTCGAAGACGATCCTCTCTGTCCTGTAGTTCAACTCTCCTCCAAACGTCATGGGCAGTGTGACCTTTGCCTTCGGCTGGCTCCTCCCCGGATTGACCCCTTGAAACTTGCCCGTTTCCTCGAGGTATCCATCAGGGATTTGCAATTTTCTGATCACGAATGGGAAGTGGAGACTTCAACCAACATCTTGTTCACTCTGAGGTTGCGTATTGTTGGTGAGACCAACAATGGCAAACACCCGACCGCGGTAGTGCGGTCAGGGTGGTCCTCGGCGTCAAAGATGAGGGGCGTGCTGGACCACTTCAGCGGCTTCTGAGCGTCGAACGACGGCTCTGCTGCTGTAATCTCACGCGCCCACTGCTTGAGCTGGCGGTGAGAGGTATGCAGCGAGGCGCCGCCATCGACGCACATGGCCTCCGTAGCCTTCTGGAACCCTTGCTCACCAGACTCGTCGTCCTCGTCGTGATCATCGTCTTCTTGTTTCTTGTCACGGCCCCGGGCGGGCCTCTCTTGCTGGTTGTCCTTGCCGGGGCAGCCTCCTTGGCCGCCCCGCTTCTTGTAGGACCCCTCCGCACTGTCCTGGTCCTTCTCCTTGTCCCGCCTCTCATACTCAGCCTTTTGCTTCTCAGCAAGCAGCTCGACTTGTCGGCAGTTCTGGAGGTCGTGGCCCTTGGTGCGGTGGATCTTGCAGTATTGCTTGCCGGAGCTTCCTCGCTTGTCGATAGCTGCCAAGGCCCGGCAGGCGGCACACCCGGCAATCTCCTTGCCGGGGGCGTCTGCCTTGACCTTCTTGCCGGCACCGGTGTCGTCAGATCCCTCAACGGCAAGCACGGCCTTGCCTTTGCATTTCCTGTTGCGACGTCGGCCCTTCTTCGTCGGGGTAGCGGGGTCTTCATCAGTGTAGACAGTTTCCATGCCGGCGTCTTCGCTGGGGTACTTCCTTCCTTCTTCAGCCCGGGCGCACCTATCGGCCAGAACGTAGAGCTCGGCCACATCCTTAACTTTGGTCATCGCCAGCTCTTCGAACATCTTGCGATTGCGCACATTCTGGTGGAACGCGCTAATTACAGCGGCGGGATGAATGTCAGGGATGTTGTACTGCACCTGGCTGAATCTCCGGATGTACTTGCGCAGGGTCTCCCCTTCCTTCTGGGGAATGATATGCAGATCACTGGCCTGGCATGAGCTTGGTTGCCTCCCGTGAAGACGCCAACGAACTCATGGCACATATCTGACCAGGAAGAAATGGAATCCGCCGGCAAGTGCATCAACCAAGACATCACATTGGGCTTGATCGCCAGCGGGAAATAGTTGGCAAGCACCTTGTCGTCGCGAGCCCAGTAGCCCGCATCGCGATGGTGTAGATGCTGAGGAACTCGGACGGATGGGACTTTCCAGTGTACTTCTCGCCGACATTGGGCTTGAACGTGCGGTGGGACGGCCACTAGAACTGCCTCAGCTCACGGGTAAAAGCCGGGTAGCGCACCTCGTAAGGTAGGCCGCCGGGGCCCCCCGGTGTCGGGTGGTCCATAGCGGGTCCCGCCCGCTTGTCCGACTGGCGGTGCGTTTCATGCCGGCGCTCGACGGTGGTTCGAGCGTCTTCGTGAGCTCGCTCCCAAAGGACCTGGCACTGGTCGCGGAGGGTCCGCGGGTCGAACAACGCTATGGAGACGTTATCACAAGCGTCGTTGCGACGGGCCGACGCCCGCGGCGGCTGGCGAGGAGGAGGAGAGTGCACCGTGGCCGTAGCTCCCCCGGTCCTCCCAGCGCTAGCATGTGGTGGCTCGGTGGAGCGCCGACCCGTGGGCCCCACCGGTCGCGGATCGTCTTTTTTTGCAACGGTGACGAGGCTCCGGATGGTGGCCGTCCACTCGTCGAGCTTCTCCGCAGCAGGAGGGAAGTCGAGGAGCAGCTGTGCGCGCACCAAAGCTTCTACTGGCGTGGGCGGTGGCGACAGCTGCGTGGATCACGGCGCGCTTCGACTTCTAACTATGTTAGAAGGAGCTCCGTCACGACCCAACGGCTGCATGCCATTTTCATCAGCGCTTCGGCGAGCGTGTTGAACCCCTTCATCTTGCTGATGACGCACAAGGCTCTTCCCACGGCGGTGCCCAGGGTCACCAACGTGGTGACGCTGCTCGGCACGCACACCATGGGAAGAATGCGCGATGGTCGCCGGTGTAGGCATCCTGGAGGTCGCCGCGCCACCCGGAGCCGGCACAATGACGCCCCTGGAGGGCCCCGCACCGCCTGCGGGGTGCCCAGCTATGTCTTTGGATCCGACGACGTGTAGCCGGTCGTCTGGCGCGCGAACGACGCCACTCGCCAGGCTCCGACTACCTGGGCGATGTTGGTGCTCGCGGGCCGCGGCTCAGGTCCTGTCTGCGACCGGTCTGCTGCTCGTCCGCACTGGCACGGGTCGTTCGGCTCCCAGCGAGTCGACCACCATGGCCATCTTCTACTTAGGGGCCATGGCGACGAAGAACTGCTAGGCCAACTGCTAGACCAGATTCTCACAATTGCGCCCCCTACCTGGCGCGCCAAAGATGTCGGTGTGGAACGACACCTGTGGGATCACAAGAATCCCTACTATGGTTGCCGGGGCGCAGGGTTGCGAGGAGAGCAGGGCTAGTAGAAAGCACAAGGATCGTTTACCCAGGTTCGGGCCGCGAGGATGCGTAAAACCCTAGTCCTGCTTTGGTGGGTGTATTTCTGAGAGTTCGTGAGCTCTTGAACTAGGCGTAGTGGGTGCACGGTTGAAAGAGCGAATCCCTCTCTGGGTCGCCTCTGGCCTCCTTTTATAGGAAAAAGGGGTTGCCACGATGGCTGCAGGAGGTGGAAAGGTCTCTGATGTACGAGTTTATCCCTCGTATTACAGGATAAGGTGCATTTAATGCGTAGCTTAGGTGTCCCCCTTCTTTATCAGGGACGGGGGCAAGGCCCATCCCGTCCATCGCCGCTCCTCCTCGCTTCGACATGCGCCTTGGCTAGGGATGCGTGTGGTGCCATGTAGGCAGGCAGGCAGCGGAGTTGGCGTGGTGGTGGATCCTTCACGAAATCTGCATGTCGCCATGCAGGCGCTCGATGAGTTGGCCTGGGAGCTGCATGTTGCCACGCAGGTGCCCGCCCAGCTGGTTGGGCTGGCAGCTGCATGTGAACAGCGGCGGAAGCTTAGTTGATGTGGGCTTGGCGGTGGCCTCGCCGGCGTCTTGGGCGAGGGCCTTGCCGGGTGGCCCGGCAAGGGTCTTGCCGTGTGGCCCGGCAAGGGTCCTGCCGTGGCGCGCTGTCGTCCCCGGCAAAGGTCTTGCCGGGGTGCAGTAACCTTCCTCGGCAAGGATCTTGCCGAGGATTGTCGTCTTCTAAACCTCTTCTGATCTTGAATATGTCTTCACAAAGTTCTGCATGCCACCACGGAAGTGCCTCCCGAGCCCTGGCCCATGTGGATGATGGCGCTGGGGGCCGTGAGCTCAAGGGTGGCTCGCTCTGTTGGCGTGGGGTGAGCCGTCCCGGCAAGGATCTTGCCGGGGCCGCTGAGGCCGCCCGGCAAGTGTCTTGCCAGGGGAACCTGCTTCGTCCCTCTGCTCTTCGTGGTCTTGGCCTTGGCGTTGCTTTGATTGTCTTGGGCTTCGACCTTACCTTGGCTCACTTCCCTCGTTCTGCTTGGTGTGGCCGTGGGCGCGGCTCTGACTACCCATGCACAGGAAAAGGGGTACAAAAATGCGCCCCTATTTTTGTACACCGACATAGGATGAATCTCTGGTTCAAAAACCCAGGAGTAGAATACCTACTACTAAGTAGCATCATGGGATGCTTTCGGGAATGATGCCAGATTCATCACACTAGGAATATAAAGCATGGCTAGCTTACTAGGTGACTCCCTAGAACACCTAGGGTCATAATAATAGCTCCAACATATATGTCGAGGCAATAGAGTACCCCAACTCACCGATTTGTGTGGTTGAACTGGCCCAAAGGGACATCGGGAACGGAAAGAAGGGATTTGCAAATGCATCAGACTATTCAGAAACTTGGGACGACTCGGACAACATAACGGATGTAAATGCTCAAAATGATTTGAGACATCATGCAAAATGGTGGCATAACCACTCAACAACATCATATCAAGGTTCCAAGTCAAACTAACAACACACTAGAGTAGTAGAAACTGAACTGGGCTTGAGACCAACAATCCTAAGGGTCTACGGATTAGTAACATGTGATCCTGATAGAAAGACGAGGAAGCCTAGTTTCTTAAACACATAGAAGAGAAGAGGATGACTCAGATCAGAAGGGCATAAGGTAAAGGAGTAAAAAGAGCCTTACGTTCCCTTCACAATCAATCCCCTTATATAACTAAAGCATTTCTAGACACGACTTCGACCAGTTGGCTTGGTAATCCTACAGGCAGTCAGGCTCTGATACCAAAGCTGTCAGGATCCCGATTCCAAGTCACATCGATCTAGCTGGTAATAGCTCATATGACTTTGCAGCCTCACGCACGGTATTCCCATGGGTGTCGCCTTACCATGGCCGGGGACCGTTGGTGCCTTTTGGCTCACGTATATGATAGTGCCGCTAGCATCCATATGACAGAGAACCCGGGCCGACATGACTAGTCGTGAACCAAAAGTGGCACTAACTTACGGGGACAGGCATACGTGAATCAACATCGAGCATGTCGTTCAGCAGCGTGTGAATCCGGGCTGTAGCACTGGGCTAACAGGACTCCGGGAACCCGGGCTGTAGCAGGCTAGGCAGGACTCCGGATGTCACCGCGTGACATTTCCTCGAAGGGGCGAAAATAGGAGCAAGTGAATCACATGCGCCGGTCCAAGTTCTACAAGCGGTAGTCTTTGGGCTAAGCAGGACTCCGGTGAACCTGCAGAAGCGGACTACTATGGCTCATGGAAGACAAGACTACATTTCCCCATAAGAGAGGCTACCAAGGATAAACAACTAGGTTATCTGATCCCACACATACCAAGCATTTCAATCATACACACAATATGCTCAATATGTGAAAATACAACATGGCATCACAACAAAACTCTACGACTCGAAGTATTTATTCATTATGCTTCGAGGAGCGAGATATTACAAACATGGGTCTCATGACCCAACATTCAGAGCATACAAGTGAAAGCACATGCGGAAGCTTAACATATCTGAGTACAGACATCTACAAATGAAAAAGGCTGAGAAGCCTGACTATCTTCCAGATCCTGCCGAGGGCACAAGATCGTAGCTGAGGTATCAAGCTAAACGTCGAAGTCCACACGGAACTACTAGCGATACTGACGTCTCTCTGCAAAACATAAAATAGGAAAACGTGAGTACAAATGTACCCAGCAAGACTTACATCAGAACTAGCTACATATGCATCAATATCAACAAAGGGGGTGGTGGAGTTTGACTGCAGCCAGCCAGCTTTGACTCAATGGCTATCCTAAACTATGACTGCAAGTAATTCTTTTGAGGTGGCGCACATGAGTTCACATATTCACCATATAAATACACCATTATGGATCCACTCCCGTCTCCCTACAAGAAGGTCATCCATAACACTCACGCTTATCTTGCGAGTTTTAGAGTATCCACTTTCACTTGTCTATGAACTGTACAGGAAACCCAGAAGTCCTTTACCGTGGACACGGCTATTCGAATAGATGATGTTAACCCTGCAGGGGTTTACTTCTTCACACACGCTCTCACCACTTATCGCCGTTTACACGACATGTACTCGGCAACCTTCAAGCGGAAGCCCAGCGAGGGTGTCAGCCACGGCCTACCTAAACACTCAAGTCTCTAGTCCAGGTTTATCGCCTATTCAGGTTCCATCCGCAGGGAGTCCGGCCGAGGTTTCCACAACAGCCCCGAACGATGTGTACAGGGTTCCGAGACACCAAACGGGCGCCCGGCATGTAGTAACGCGTGCCTACCGCATCACAGCCCACCCCTCGGGTCAGCGCTGCGCACGGCCTCCAGCATACTACAAACACCATAAACTACTTGCAACTCCTGGACAGAGGACAAGGGCGGTTAAGAACCCGAGAGAATCAATTAAGGATCCCAATGTGTGGTAGTAGCTGATCATGGATAACAAACACAGAACTCAGTTCCTAAGGACGACTTCAATCGAACAACCCACCATGTACTCCTACATGGCCTCTCATCGATACCTTTACCAAATCGTGTTCACACACTTAGCTCTCAACAGTAATACATGTTCACACACCTCCAATTCATCCCCGATGAAGCAGACACGACTCAACTCTAAGCAGTAGCAGGCATGACAAACAAGCATGAATGAGTAGGCACATCAGGGCTCAAACAACTCCTACTCATGCTAGTGGGTTTCATCTATTTACTATGGCAATCACAGGTCATGCAAAGGAAAAGGGTTCAACTACCGCAGCATGTAACAGTTGAATCGTTGTTGTCCTAATGCAGTAAAGAGAGCAGAAGCGAGAGAGTGGGATAGTATCGGAATGAACAAGGGGGTTTTGCTTGCCTAACACTTCCGAAGATAGTATAGTTCTCCATCGGTGTCATCGATCACATCATCGAAGCAACGTCTACTAAGAGGGGACAATTAACGACAACAGAGAGAAAACACAATCAATGCAATGCAACAATATGATGCATGAATATTACATGGCAAAATGAGTGTGTTGGCCTAATGCATCTACAACCAGGGTGGTTTGAGCTCATTTGAATCAAAGATTCAAATACAAAGTCAAGTTATGGGTTTATAAAGTGCATTAACATGTTTTGAGCTAAACAGCAAGGTTAAGTTTCTTAAACATGCATGAAACAAGTACAGATGGGTAGATTGGATTTTTCTGATCATTTTTCATATATAACTTATTTCATTCTGAGATATGGTTGAATTTCTATGATTTTTAGAAGTTTAGGACATTTTCTGAAATTTCCTGAAAATAAATTAAATCCAGAAAATAGCTTATTGCGTGAGCATGACATCAATGTGACATCAGCAGGTCAACACGCCAGGTCCATGTCAAACCTGACCCGTGGGACCCATTGGTTAGTGACCCAGGGCTGGTTAGGGTCGCTGACACGTGGGGTCGGTCAAAGGGCCACGTCAGCATGGTCAATATTGACGCGTGGGGCCACTGTGATTAAATTAAACTAAACAGGAATTAACTGTGGTTAATTAAGGGCGTGGGACCCATATGTAAGTGGGTCAGGGGGTTAATTAGCAGGGTCATTAGTGGTTAATGATGGGCCACATCGACATCGCCGGAGTTCGGCTGGCGGCGGCCAAAACCGGCAGCGGAGGCAGCTGCGGGAGGCGCTTCTGAGGACGGTTTCGGCGCGGTTTGCGGCTATGGGTTCTTTGGTGCTTTCGCGCGCATGCGATCTTGGCAACTTGAGGGCGAGAGGTGGCTGAGTCGAGCGCCGGCGTCGACTTCGGGCGTGGCCGGAGTTCAACCTCAATGGCGCAGCGTTACCGGGTAGTGAGCGAACGGAGGGGGCTTGCGGGGTTCCTAGACACTCCAGAGGGACTCTAGGCAGCACAGAGCGACTAGGGGAGCTCGGCGATGACGCGGCCGTCGGCCATGGCGGACGGCGGCGCCGGAGCTCGGTGTGCAGCAGCTACGGGACGAGCTAGAGCTTGGAGGCAGGGCTAAACATGGAGGAGCTCACAGCAATCTCGAGGGCGTCGTCAGCGGGATCAGGGAAGGTCTGGAGCGGCCGGAACAATGACGGCGATCATGGGCGGCCGACGATGAAGACGACGGCGGTGGCGACATTCCAGGCCCTCCCGGCTCGCGTGGCTCGTCGAGGACGAAGAAGACGACGTGGCCGAGCTCTCAAACACGACGAGCGGTTGAGGTGACGGCGGGGAGCGCGTGGCCAGCGAACGGCGGCGACAGCGACATTCGATGGTGCGCGCGAGAGGGACAGGGGAGGGAATGATCACGGAGGGAGGAGTGAGAGGGGCCCGTGATGGCGCGTGGCATCGTCCAGAGGGGTCGGGGAGGCCAACCAAGCAGGAGGCGGCGCGCGTGTGGGCGCGCACGGCGGGCACACGCCCTCCTGCCCACTGGGAGGAGGTTGAAGACAGTGGACGGCCTGGTGGGCTGGGTCAGAAGCAGTTGGGCCAGGTGGGCTGCAAAGGTAAGTTAGGTAGATTCCCTTCCTTTTCTATTTTCTTCTGTTTCTATTTTGCTGTTAGTTTAGGACTTTATTAGAAATGCCAAGGCATTTCCAAAAATCATGAAACTAATCATGGCTACTGTTTAGAATATATCCAACAGTAAATATTTTAGTTTATGATTATTTAAGCATTTAAAATATTTTATAGCATTTAAATGCCCAAATGCAAATAGAGTATGATTAATTCAGAGCCCAAATATGTCATGGAAAAATGTGCATCACCTCTGGTTACTGTTTACAGCATTTTTCATAAATGATGAACATTTTTGAAAGCCATTTGAATTTACTGAAAATATTTTAGGTGAACCTAGTGAATTCCTTTGATGCTAGGGGTTTAGGCAATCCCCATTTCAAGTTTCTTTCAAGATTAAACATGATGCACACATGAGGCTAGCCTAGTGCATTACCAGAAGCTAGGGGTGTGACAACGTCCCCCTTCCGGACCCTATTCAGATGGGCCTTCCTGATTTTAACAACGCCCCTTTGAAGAAACGCCGCAGCTGGCGCCCTCGGAGCCCCCAGGAGGAAGATAACAGAGAGGTCCTTTACCTGATGGGCCGGATAAAAACACTGGACAAATCAGGACTGACAATAATCGAGTTTATGTCAATATGTATAATGCGGGGGGTGCAGCCACTTCAATATCGGGGACAACCCATGTGGCACTTCAATGGAGAAGACGATGCCACCCGCTGCAGCCATAAAGGTCCGGACTCCACCGCTGCTCTAGCGAAAATACTGTCCGATTTGTATAAAGGAGAGGAAGAGGAGTTCATGCGCATTAAGCCACGGGATGGATTCTCCATGTACAACCCCCAAATTGGGTGAGCTGCTACTTTTTACTCCATACCTACCCGCATTCTTCGTCATAAATATTTATCTTGCTATTTCATAGCAGGAACTGCGAAAAGCTGTGAGGGAGGTCCAAAGCCCGTCTCCACAGCCAGAGGACCCTGACAGGGCCCTCGACCCCGGACTTGAAGAAGATCCGGACATATTTGTGGAGCTTATCGCTAGGACGTTCTATCAGTTAAGATGCGACGGTGCCTTGGTGGCCATCATAGCTGATTATCCTGGACTGCTCCCTGCATCGCATGTAAGTAAAACCGGAGTCCCAACTTCCGAGAAGGATCCCTTTTTTACACTTCACCCACCGCACACATATGGTGTCTTACAAGGAAGGCCCTCGGGACGCCATGCCGAATCCGCGGTGACTCACCAACAAGGGGCACCGAAGCCGGTAGGCTTAAAAGGAAGGCTGTCAGGACTGAGACATCGTCGCAGAGGTATGAAAAAGAACCCTGCTCCGTGGGTGTCGTCTTTAAAATAAAATACGTCCATGGTTCCTGGCAGGAAAAACGCTCGCCGGACCGTATCCGAAGAGCCTGCCGGCCACGCCTGCACCAGCTGGGCTCCAGAGCCGCACTTAGAGGCAGATGCTAATGTGGGGACAACACCGAATGTTCCTCCTATACAGGATGCAGATAGGCTGTCGCTACGAATTCCAAAGTGGAGAGTGCCATCAATCATAGGCGTCGCCGGGCCGTACTTCGTGACCCTGGTTTCTCTGAAGTGGTGTTCGATGCCTTCAACTCAGGAGACGCGTACATCCGAGCTGCTCAAAATGGTCCTGCCGGAGCCACGGGCCAGTATGTAAAGGATATACGGGTAAGAAAATCTGATAATTATGTATATCAGTAGCCCCTGAGACTTGAAACAGTTGGCACAACTGATTTAAGGATCTTTATTTGCGTAGGTTCTTACAGAGAATAATACCCAGTTGTCTCAAGAGCTGGAGGAGTGCAAAGCCCAGCTACGGGCCGCAGTTGCTGCAATGAAGTAGTCCAAGAAGGCCCCATCTGGTAACACTTGTTCCTATTGAAAAGAATGACATATACCAGTTAGTATTCGGCATGCATGCAAATATAACAATAGATTTTGTAGATGATCCTGGAGCGAATCCGAAGGTCGTGCAAGGGGATGAGCAACATGCTCAACGACAGCTAGAGGCTAGCGAGCGCGTGCTTACGCGTGTTAGGCGGGAGAAAAACGATCTCCAAGATGCCAATACCCGGCTGGGTGTTGAACTGAAAGATGATCGGGCCCAGCTAGCTGACTCCGTAAAGGAGAATAAGGAGCTTCGATGCGGCATTTTTAGTAAGTGCTTGAACGAACTTTTATAGAGTTCGGCGAAGAAACCGGCTAACAGAGTTATATCTATAGGTATGTTGACGGGTCGTCCCGGAGAGGAGATGCCCGGGTCTGCTAGTGATCTTCCGCGGAAGCTCACAACTGCACGAACAAGTTCGGCGCGATGCGAGGGCATTGCCTGGGCCTTGTGGCCATCCGCCTCCCTGCCAGGAGGCATGGGGGAGCTCATAGAGATGCTCAAGGGAGCGTGGCGGCGCTTCCGATTATGGAAGATATCTGCCTGCCGACAAGGTGCAAGGGAAGCCTGGGCCATGGTGAAGACTCGATATACCAAGGCTGACCCGAACCACATGGCCGAGGTCGGACCTGTGGGGTCTGATGGGAAAGAGATCCCCGTCAGTTTGGTGTATGACCAGGTAAAATTAGCCGCAAAGTATTCCCAACAGGATTGTAGGCTAGACAGCCTGTTGGATGGTATAGAAGAAGAATTTAGTCAGTCTAAGCGACTGTGTACTTCAAGTGACATATATTGTCCCTAGCCGGATTGTAAATCATTTGTCATGGCAGACCTTTACGCTTCAACCTCCAGACTCGACAGTCGGGAGTGTATCCTAATACCCGCTCAGTTATGTAAAACCCGGGGTACGCGTGGAAACCAGGCGTAGGGGTCATACGTGCTTGAACAGACAAGTACCCAACTAGCTATGTTATATTACATGGATAGTAAGAAACATTTTCCAGGGAGAATAGTTCCGCTAAGGGTTCCTTTCCCTGGGTACGCATGCGTTAATGTGCATGTCCGAACTGCGAAAAGAGACACAGGATATAAACATCTGGGGGCATGTATCGTAATAAGTAAATGTCATCTTTTGTTCACTGACCGAATGTTCCCTTAAGAACGCTAGCTTTCGGCTTCACCCAGTCTGAGGTACACATCCGGCTGACACGGTAGTAACAATCGCATAGGTGCTCCCCTTATGCCCTAGCCGAATTAACGGGAATGTAGGGCATAAACACAAGAGCCAGACAACCCAGCTTGGCCAAAACTTAAGTCATATCGATGCATATAATGGCGAAGAAAAGGTACATGTGGAAAAGTAACACATGTGCGGGGGGCATAGAGCCCGGAACATAATTATATTAAGCATATGTATAATAAGCCCCCAGGTATAATGAGCATGTCTGGCGCGTCAACATTGTGTAGTCAAGACACATTTTAACCTTTTAAGGCAGTGAAGAAGAAGGGAAGAAAGAAAGAAAGAAAGACAGATAGCGGATGTATATATATATATATATATATATATATATATATATATATATATATAGGGTGGGACTATTTAGAAACTCCCCTCTAGAGTTCCTAAATAAGCTTATTTAGGAACCACCCCTCCTAACCTGTTTCTTTTCCCGAAGGAAGCGAGTGAGGGAGCGAGCGGCACGGTAGCGACGGAGCAAGCGAGATCGGGTCTGCAGGCCATGGCCCGGGAGGTGGGCACCATGGATTCCTGCAACAGGCCACCGCCCCGCCCCTGCGCCCGCTTATCCTTCCATCTTGTAGGCTTGTAGCCAGCCAAGAAAGCAGAGTGGTGCTCCTGACTAGCACCCTCCGATTTGTGGCGCCGGGCGAGGGGAAGAAGGGGTCGACATGGAGGAGTCGTCATCGGCGTCGCCGTCGATGGGGGCGGCGATGAGGGCGGCGCGGGCGGGGGCGAAGGTGTGCGGCAAGGAGGAGAAGGTGGTGGGCGTGCAGAAGGCGTCAGGGAGCTGCCCGTACTGCGGCGGCGGGGTGGTGGCCACGGACGTGGAGGCCAAGTGGGTGCTCTGCTTCCTACCGCTCTGCCTCAAGAACAAGTGCAGGTTCGCTTGCACCGCCTGCGCCCGGTGCCTCATCACCTACCCCGCCATTGTCTAGGACTAGCTGCTGCTTAATTAGTCTTTTTTCCATACTATTTCATTCTCCTCCCCCCTTGGTTTGATTCTCTGGAGATTGATCACAGAACTGAAGATTTTTGTTAGATGCCAGATCGAACAAATGGAGATCGATCGATGTGCGTCCTGGCCAGTTGCTTTCCGTGCCCGCGGATCTTGATTTGGATATTTGCTTGATTGTTTTCTTGATTCTGGCTAGATGTTTCTTGCTCCGTTGCTCGTGAGTTTCGGTCGCTCTGATTCTCCTTACTACAGCTGATGGATGGATGATGCGATACGATTCTTAATTTTTTAGTGTCTTCGCTCCTAGCAATTAACTTGGTGTCAACTGCCATAGCCCCAAGCAGTTAGCTATTTCAGACCCGGCAGTTAGTTCAACCCAAGAAAAATTGTAAAAGAAAAAAAATAGTGTCTTCAGTCTGGCAGTTAACTTGATGTTAACTGCCACAATCCCACGCAGTTAGATATTTCAGTCCCGGCATGCCTGATCCAGTCAAAAAATGAATGAAAGAAAAAAAGTATTTGCAGCTTCGGTAGGTAGCTTCCTATACATAGTGCAGTTAGCTATTCTGCTCGAACAGTTACCGTCTACTGTAGCAGTTCGGGAAGTGATAGGTGGGGAAGTGAACGGTTACCCATACACGCACGCCATCGGATGTGTTTGTGCATTGTTCAGTTAGCTTCTTTTATTTCTAGCACGCAAAACAGTGGATTCACAAACACAAAAAATTTCTCTCTATCTCTGTGTGTGGAAGTTAGCAGGGAGAGGCCAACAGTTAGGGAAAAAATGAATGGTTTATGTGTTCTAAAAATATTTGTTGTTTCTATTGGTGTTTCAATTGTCACAGGGTTTGAAAATTCAGCAGTTATCCCTTCCAAGAAAAAAAGTGTTAATTTCGAGTGTGATAGCAGTTCCTGAGAAAAAAATTGGCTACCCAGAAAAACAGGAAGTTAACATCATAATTTGCAGCGGTTAACTTTACAAATGTATACTAGTTCGGGGTCTATAGCACTTAGTTTTTTTTACAAGAACCTGTGTAGCAGTTAGCTGAGTAGATTTTATAAGTTAACTTTTACAAAAGAAAAGTGCAGTTAACAAAACAACATGTTTTTTTAAATGCGAGTTAATTTTGAAGTTAACTTTTACAATTTACAGTAGTTAAAATCGCATTTTGCAACCATTTTCACAAAAAAAAGAGCAAATGTATGCATGCAGATAAAGTACAGTTGACTTGCATCCGAAAGGTAGACAGATGGGAAGATTGCCAAAACTTGATATAAAAAATTGGCAGTTAGCTTGCAAGGTACACAAACATTTTGGTCATAACCGGGATGCATCGCAGTTTGCTAAAGAAATCTAACTTCTAGTGCTCATAGCTCATTCCGTGTCTATTTGATCTTATTGAGAGTGCAAGTGCCAGATTAATTATAGCAATTGCATACTCTTTTCTCATCATTTTACCATCTGGTGGTGTTGAACCAGTGACCGTGTTCAGTGCTGCATTATGATGCTCCTGCTTCATCTTTTGTGTCTGTTTCGTCTTCCCGGGAATAAATTTGAGTCATTTTTAGTGCGTTCTTATTGTTCTAGTCATCAGTTTATCATTTTTTGTGTTCAACCATCAAATAGTGTCGTTCATAAATGCAGAAACTATAGATAGTGACATATTCTATTTTATACTTTTTCAGACTTCCAAAAAAACAAGCAATTAGAGTGAAAAGAACTTAGAAAAGAAGTAGAGTGCCTCGGAGCAGATATGCAACAAGGTAGAGAGATGGATCATGCTCAATCTGTTGCTCAACTGAATACCTTGACCACTGAACTACCACTTACAAAGAACAAGATAGAAAATGTTTGATAAACTGAATGTTTGAGAGTTAAAGTGGTTCTTTTAGGTTTGTGCTTTCAGTAAATTTGGTTTATTTTCATGTCACTACTTGGCTTATTACTATCCTTTTGTTCTGAAAAGACTTATCATTATGCTTGTTCTCAAGAATTGTTGGGGAACGTAGTAATTTCAAAAAATTTCCTACGATCACGCAAGACCATGGTGATGCATAGCAACGAGATGAGAGTGTTGTCTACGTACCCTCGTAGACCAAAGAACGGAAGCGTTGACGCAAGCGTAGAGGAAGTAGTCGTACTTCTTCACGATCCAACCGATCCAAGTACCAACGCACGGCACCTCCGAAGTTCTGCACACGTTCAGCTCGATGACGCCCCTCGAACTCCGATCCAGCCGAGTGTTGAGGAGAGTTTCACAAGACGACGGCGTGGTGACGATGATGATGTTCCACCGCGCAGGGCTTCGCTTAAGCTCCGCCACGGTATTCTCGAGGTGTAATATGGTGGAAGGGGCACCGCACACGGCTAAGGAAAGATCTCAAGGATCAACTTGTGTGTCATGGGGTGCCCTTCGCCTGTATATAAAGGAGGGAAGGGGAGGGCTGGCCGGCCAAGGTTTGGTGCGCCAGGGGTGTCCTACTCCTCATCGGGAGTAGGATTCCCCCCAATCCTAGTCCAACTAGGTTTCCCCAAGTGGGAAGGGAGAGAGAGGCGCCTTCTCCTAGTCCTAATAGGACTAGGGAAGGGGGAAGGTGCGACCAGCACTTGGGCCCCCTTCTCTCCTTTCCACTAAGGCCCATGTTGGCCCATTAGCATTCCGGGGTTCGGTAACCTCCGGTACTTGGTAAAATTCCCAATTTCACCGGAACACTTCCGATGTCCAAACATACACTTCCAATATATGAATCTTTATGTCTCGACCATTTCGAGACTCCTCGTCACGTCCGTGATCTCATCCGGGACTCGAACAACCTTCGGTACAGAAACATCATAACAACTCATAGTAACTGTCATCATCGAAAGCGTTAAGCGTGGGACCCTACGGGTTCGAGAACTATGTAGACATGACCGAGACACCTCTCCGGTCAATAACCAATAGCGGGACCTGGATGCCCATATTGGCTCCTACATATTCTACGAAGATCTTTATCGGTCGGACCGCATAACAACATACGTTGTTCCTTTTGTCATCGGTATGTTACTTGCCCGAGATTCGATCGTCGGTATCCAATACCTAGTTCAATCTCGTTACGGCAAGTCTCTTTACTCGCTCCGTAATACATCATCTCACAACTAACTCATTAGTTGCAATGCTTGCAAGGCTTATGTGATGTGCATTACCGAGAGGGCCCAGAGATACCTCTCCGACAATCGGAGTGACAAATCCTAATCTCGAAATATGCCAACCCAACATGTACCTTCGGAGACACTTGTAATGTACCTTTATAATCACCCGATTCACGTTGTGGACGTTTGGTAGCACCCAAAGTGTTCCTCGTGCAAACGGGAGTTGCATAATCTCATAGTCATAGGAACATGTATAAGTCATGAAGAAAAGCACTAGCAACAAACTATACGATCAGGTGCTATGCTAATGGAATGGGTCATGTCAATCAGATCATTCAACCAATGATGTGATCCCGTTAATCAAATAACAACTCCTTGTTCATGGTTAGGAAACACAACCATCTTTGATTAACGAGCTAGTCAAGTAGAGGCATACTAGTGACACTCTGTAGGTTTATGTATTCACACATGTATTATGTTTCCTGTTAATACAATTCTAGCATGAATAATAAACATTTATCATGATATAAGGAAATAAATAATAACTTTATTATTGCCTCTAGGGCATATTTCCTTGATCTCCCACTTGCACTAGAGTCAATAATCTAGTTTACACAAGAATGATTCTAACACCCATGGAGTCTTGGTGCTGATCATGTTTTGCTCGTGGAAGAGGCTTAGTCAACGGGTCTCGCAACATTCAGATCCGTATGTATCTTGCATATCTCTATGTCTCCCACGGACCAAATCCGGATGGAGTTGAAGCGTCTTTTGATGTGCTTGGTTCTCTTGTGAAATCTGGATTCCTTTGCTAAAGCAATTGCACGATATTGTCACAAAAGATTTTCATTGGACCCGATACACTAGGTACAACACCTAGATCGGTTATGAACTCCTTCATCGAGACTCCTTCATTAGCTGCTTCAAGCAGCTATGTACTCAGCTTCACATGTAGATCCCGCCACGACGCTTTGTTTGGAACTGCACCAACCGACAGCTCCTCCGTTTAATGTAAATACGTATCCGGTTTGCGATTTAGAATCGTCCGGATCGATTGTCAAAGCTTGCGTCGACGTAACCGTTCTGACAGTTCTTTGTCACCGCCATAAATGAGAAACATATCCTTAGTCCTTCTCAAGTACTTAAGGATGTTCTTGACCGCTGTCCGATGATCCACTCCTGGATTACTTTGGTACCGTCGCCAAACTTACAAAGAAGGCACACATCAGGTCTGGTACACAGCATTGCATACATGATAGAGCCTATGGCTGAAGCATAGGGAACATCTTTCATTTTCTCTCTATCTTCTGCGGTGGTCGGGCATTGAGTCTTACTCAACTTCACACCTTGTAACACCGGCAAGAACCCTTTCTTTGCACGATCCATTTTGAACTTTTCAAAACTTTATCAAGGTATGTGCTTTGTGAAAGTCCTATTAAGCGTCTTGATCTATCTCTATAGATCTTAATGCCCAATATGTAAGCAGCTTCACCGAGGTCTTTCATCGAAAAACTCTTATTCAAGTATCCCTTTATGCTATCCAGAAATTCTATATCATTTCCGATCGGTAATATGTCATCCACATATAATATCGTAAATGCTACAGAGCTCCCACTCACTTTCTTGTAAATACAGGCTTCTCCAAAAGTCTCAGATAAAACCAAATGCTTTGATCACACTATCAAAACGTTTATTCCAACTCCGAGAGGCTTGCACCAGTCCATAAATGGATCGCTGGAGCTTGCACACTTTGTTAGCTCCCTTTGGATCGACAAAACCTTCTGGTTGCATCATATACAACTCTTCTTCCGTAAATCCATTCAGGAATGCAGTTTTAACATCCATTTGCCAAATTTCATAATCATAAAATGCGGCAATTGCTAACATGATTCGGACGGACTTAAGCATCGCCACGGGTGAGAAGGTCTCATCGTAGTCAATCCCTTGAACTTGTCGAAAACCTTTTGCAACAAGTCGAGCTTTATAGACGATAACATTACCATCGCGTCGGTCTTCTTCTTGAAGATCCATTTATTCTCAATTGCTTGCCGATCATCGGGCAAGTCAACCAAAGTCCACACTTTGTTCTCATACATGGATCCCATCTCAGATTTCATGGCCTCAAGCCATTTTGTGGAATCTGGGCTCACCATCGCTTCTTCATAGTTCGTAGGTTCATCATGTTCTAGTAACATGACTTCCAGAATAGGATTACCGTACCACTCTGGTGCGGATCTTGCTCTGGTTGATCTACGAAGTTCAGAGAAACTTGATCTCAAGTTTCATGATCATCATCATTAGCTTCCTCCCTATTTGGTGTAGGTGTCACGGAAACTGATTTACGTGATGTACTACTTCTCAATAAGGGAGTAGATACTGATTATCTCATCAAGTTCTACTTTCCTCCCACTCACTTCTTTCGAGAGAAACTCTTTCTCCAAAAAGTTTCGAATTTAGCAACAAAAATCTTGCCTTCGGATCTGTGATAGAAGGTGTACCCAACAGTCTCCTTTGGGTATCCTATGAAGACACATTTCTCCGATTTGGGTTCGAGCTTATCAGGGTTGAAGCTTTTTCACATAAGCATCGCAGCCCCAAACTTTCGAAACGACAACTTTGGTTTCTTGCCAAACCACAGTTCATAAGGCGTCGTCTCAACGGATTTAGATGGTGCCCTATTTAAAGTGAATGTAGCCGTCTCTAAAGCATAACCCCAAAAGCGATAGCGGTAAATCAAGAAGAGAGACATCATAGATCGCACCATATCTAATAAAGTACGATTCTGACGTTCGGACACACCATTACGTTGTGGTGTTCCAGGTGGCGTAAGTTGCGAAACTATTCGCATTGTTTCAAATGTAGGCCAAACTTCGTAACTCAAATATTCTCCTCCACGATCAGATCGTAGAAACTTTATTTTCTTGTTACGATGATTTTCCACCTCACTCTGAAATTCTTTGAACTTTTCAAATGTTTCGACTTGTGTTTCATTAAGTAGATATACCCATATCTGCTCAAATCATCTGTGAAGGTGAGAAAATAACGATATCCGCCACGAGCCTCAACCTTCATTGGACCACATACATCAGTATGTATGATTTCCAATAAATCTGTTGCTCTCTCCATAGTTCCGAGAACGGTGTTTTAGTCATCTTGCCCATAAGGCACGGTTCGCAAGTGCCAAGTGATTCATAATCAAGTGACTCCAAAAGTCCATCAAGATGGAGTTTCTTCATGCGCTTTACACGGTATGACCTAAACGGCAGTGCCACAAATAAGTTGCACTATCATTATCAACTCTACATCTTTTGGCTTCAACATTATGAATATGTGTATCACTACTATCGAGATTAAGTAAAAACAAACCATTCTTCAATGGTGCATGACCATAAAAGATATTATTCATATAAATAGAACAACCATTATTCTCTCGATTTAAATGAATAACCGCCTCGCATCAAACAAGATCCAGATATAATGTTCATGCTCAACGCTGGTACTAAATAACAATTATTTAGGTCTAATACTAATCCGAAGGTAGATGTAGAGGTAGCGTGCGATTGCGATCACATCGACTTTGGAACCATTTCCCACGCGCGATCGTCACCTCGTCCTTAGCCAATCTTCGCAATCCGTAGCCCTGTTTCGAGTTGCAAATATTAGCAATGTAACCAGATTATCAAATACCGGTGCTCTGCGAGTATTAGTAAGGTACACATCAATAACATGTATATCACATATACCTTTGTTAACCTTGCCATCCTTCTTATCCGCCAAATACTTGGGGCAGTTCCGCTTCCGGTGACCAGCCCGCTTGCAATAGAAGCACTTTCGCCTGTGCTTAGGACCAGACTTGGGTTTCTTCTCTTGATCGACAACTTGCTTGCCGTTCTTTTGAAGTTTCCTTTTCTTTCCTTTGCCCTTTTTCTTGAAACTAGTGGTTTTGTTAACCATCAACACTTGATGCTCCTTTTTGATTTCTACCTCCATGACTTTCAGCATCGCGAAGAGCTCGGGCATTGTTTTGGTCATCCCTTGCATATTATAGTTCATCACGAAGCTCTTGTAGCTTGGTGGCGATGATTGGAGAATTACATCAATGACGCAATCATCCGGAAGATTAACTCCCGGTTGAATCAAGTGATTGTTATATCCGGACATTCCGAGTATATGCTCACCGACAACCGTTCTCCTCCATCTTACAGCTATAGAACTTATTGGAGACTTCATATCTCTCAATCCGGGCATTCGCTTGGAATATTAACTTCAACTCCTGGAACATCTCATATGCTCCATGGTGTTCAAAACGACGTTGAAGTCCCGGTTCTAAGCCGTAAAGCATGGCACACTGAACTATAGAGTAGTCATCAGCTTTGCTTTGCCAGACGTTCACAACTTCGGCGCAGCCCTTGCACCAGGCCCGGCACCTAACGGTGCTTCCAGGACGTAATTCTTCCGTGCAGCAATAAGGATAATCCTCGTTACGGACCCAGTCCGTGTAATTGCTGCCATCATCTTTCAACTTTGCTTTCTCAAGGAACGCATTAAAATTCAACGGAACAACAAAGACGAGCCATCTATCTACACATCATAGACAAGCAAGATACTATCAGTACTAAGTTCATGATAAATTTAAGTTCCATTAATCATATTACTTAAGAACTCCCACTTAGAAAAATATCCCTGCAATTCTATAAGTGATTTCTTGATCCATATCAACTACACCAAGACCGATCATCACGTGTGATGGAGTAGTTTCAATTGTGAACATCAATATGTTGATAATATCTACTATATGAATCACGCTCGACCTATCGGTCTAAGTGTTCCGAGGACATATCAAATATGCATAGCTCGTCAAGTATAACCTGAGTATTCTGCGTGTGCAACTGTTTTGCACCGTTGTATTTGAACGTAGAGCCTATCACACCCGATCATCACGTGGTGTCTCAAAGACGAAGAACTTTCGCAACGGTGCATACTCAGGGAGAACACTTCTTGATAATTTAGTAAGGGATCATCTTATAATGCTACCGTCAATCAAAGCAAGATAAGATGCATAAAGGATTAACATCACATGCAATCAATATAAGTGATATGATATGGCCATCATCATCTTGTGCTTGTGATCTCCATCTCCGAAGCACCGTCATGATCACCATCGTCACCCGGCGCGACACCTTGATCTCCATCGTAGCATCGTTGTCGTCTCGCCAAACTTATGCTTCTCGACTATCGCTACCGCTTAGTGATAAAGTAAAGCATTACAGGCGATTGCATTGCATACAATAAAGCGACAACCATATGGCTCCTGCCGATTGCCGATAACTCGGTTACAAAACATGATCATCTCATACAATAAAATATAGCATCACGTCTTGACCATATCACATCACAACATGGCCTGCAAAAACAAGTTAGACGTCCTCTACTTTGTTGTTGCAAGTTTTACGTGGCTGCTACGGGCTGAGCAAGAACCGTTCTTACCTACGCATCAAAACCACAACGATACTTCGTCAAATAGACTCCGCTTTTAACCTTCTCAAGGACCGGGCGTAGCCACACTCGGTTCAACTAAAGTTGGAGAGACAGTCTTCCACAAGCCATCTATGTGCAAAGCACGCCGAGGGAACCGGTCTCACAGAAGAGCACGCGTAAGGTTGGTCCGGATCGCCCGTCCAACAATACCGCTGAACCAAAGTATGACATGCTGGTAGGCAGTATGACTTGTATCGTCCACAACTCACTTGTGTTCTACTCGTGCATATCATCAAACCATAAAAACCTGACTCTGATACCACTGTTGGGGAACGTAGTAATTTCAAAAATTTTCCTACGATCACGCAAGACCATGGTGATGCATAGCAACGAGATGAGAGTGTTGTCTACGTACCCTCGTAGACCAGCAACGGAAGCGTTGACGCAACGTAGAGGAAGTAGTCGTACTTCTTCACGATCCAACCGATCCAAGTACCGAACGCACGGCACCTCCGAGTTATGCACACGCTCAGCTCGATGGCGTCCCTCGAACTCCGATCCAGCCGAGTGTTGAGGAGAGTTTAAATCGACCTGACGGCGTGGTGGCGATGATGATGTTCCACCGGCGCAGGGCTTCGCCTAAGCTCCGCCACGGTATTCTCGAGGTGTAATATGGTGGAAGGGGCACCGCACACGGCTAAGGAAAGATCTCAAGGATCAACTTGTGTGTCATGGGGTGCCCTCGCCTGTATATAAAGGAGGGAAGGGAGGGGCTGGCCGGCCAAGGTTTGCGCGCCAGGTGTCCTACTCTCGGGAGTAGGATTCCCCAATCCTAGTCCAACTAGGTTTCCCCAAGTGGGAAGGGAGAGAGAGGCGCCTTCTCCTAGTCCTAATAGGACTAGGGAAGGTGGGAAGGTGCGGCCAGCACTTGGGCCCCCTTCTCTCCTTTCCACTAAGGCCCATGTTGGCCCATTAGCATTCCGGGGGGTTCCGGTAACCTCCCGGTACTTGGTAAAATTCCCAATTTCACACGGAACACTTCCGATGTCCAAACATAGACTTCCAATATATGAATCTTTATGTCTCGACCATTTCGAGACTCCTCGTCACGTCAGTGATCTCATCCGGGACTCAGAACAACCTTCGGTACAGAAACCTCATAAAAACTCATAGTAACTGCCATCGAAGCGTTAAGCGTGCGGACCCTACGGGTTCGAGAACTATGTAGACATGACCGAGACACCTCTCCGGTCAATAACCAATAGCGGGACCTGGATGCCCATATTGGCTCCTACATATTCTACGAAGATCTTTATCGGTCGAGACCGCATAACAACATCACGTTGTTCCTTTTGTCATCGGTATGTTACTTGCCCGAGATTCGATCGCCGGTATCCAATACCTAGTTCAATCTGCTACCGGCAAGTCTCTTTACTCGTTCCGTAATACATCATCTCACAACTAACTCATTAGTTGCAATGCTTGCAAGGCTTATGTGATGTGCATTACCGAGAGGGCCCAGAGATACCTCTCCGACAATCGGAGTGACAAATCCTAATCTCGAAATATGCCAACCCAACATGTACCTTCGGAGACACTTGTAATGTACCTTTATAATCACCCGATTCGTTGTAGACGTTTGGTAGCACCCAAAGTGTTCCTCGTGAAAAGCGGAGTTGCATAATCTCATAGTCATAGGAACATGTATAAGTCATGAAGAAAAGCACTAGCAACAAACTATACGATCGGTGCTATGCTAATGGAATGGGTCATGTCAATCAGATCATTCAACCAATGATGTGATCCCGTTAATCAAATAACAACTCCTTGTTCATGGTTAGGAAACACAACCATCTTTGATTAACGAGCTAGTCAAGTAGAGGCATACTAGTGACACTCTGTAGGTTTATGTATTCACACATGTATTATGTTTCCTGTTAATACAATTCTAGCATGAATAATAAACATTTATCATGATATAAGGAAATAAATAATAACTTTATTATTGCCTCTAGGGCATATTTCCTTCAGCCTCCCACTTGCACTAGAGTCAATAATCTAGTTTACACAGTAATGATTCTAACACCCATGGAGTCTTGGTGCTTTGATCATGTTTTGCTCGTGGAAGAGGCTTAGTCAACGGGTCTGCAACATTCAGAGATCCGTATGTATCTTGCATATCTCTATGTCTCCCACCTGGACCAAATCCCGGATGGAGTTGAAGGCGTCTTTTGATGTGCTTGGTTCTCTTGTGAAATCTGGATTCCTTTGCTAAAGCAATTGCACCAAAGATTGTCACAAAAGATTTTCATTGGACCCGATACACTAGGTACAACACCTAGATCGGTTATGAACTCCTTCATCGAGACTCCTTCATTAGCTGCTTCCAAGCAGCTATGTACTCAGCTTCACATGTAGATCCCGCCACGACGCTTTGTTTGGAACTGCACCAACTGACAGCTCCTCCGTTTAATGTAAATACGTATCCGGTTTGCGATTTAGAATCGTCCGGATCAGTGTCAAAGCTTGCGTCGACGTAACTGCTATTTACGAAGTTCTTTGTCACCGCCATAAATGAGAAACATATCCTTAGTCCTTCTCAAGTACTTAAGGATGTTCTTGACCGCTGTCCGATGATCCACTCTGGATTACTTTGGTACACCTGCCAAACTTACAGCAAAGGCACACATCAGGTCCGTACACGACATTGCATACATGATAGAGCCTATGGCTGAAGCATAGGGAACATCTTTCATTTTCTCTCTATCTTCTGCGGTGGTCGGGCATTGAGTCTTACTCAACTTCACACCTTGTAACACCGGCAAGAACCCTTTCTTTGCCTCGATCCATTTTGAACTTTTTCAAAACTTTATCAAGGTATGTGCTTTGTGAAAGTCCTATTAAGCGTCTTGATCTATCTCTATAGATCTTAATGCCCAATATGTAAGCAGCTTCACCGAGGTCTTTCATCGAAAAACTCTTATTCAAGTATCCCTTTATGCTATCCAGAAATTCTATATCATTTCCGATCGGTAATATGTCATCCACATATAATATCGAGAAATGCTACTGAGCTCCCACTCACTTTCTTGTAAATACAGGCTTCTCCAAAAGTGCATATAAAACCAAATGCTTTGATCACACTATCAAAACGTTTATTCCAACTCCGAGAGGCTTGCACCAGTCCATAAATGGATCGCTGGAGCTTGCACACTTTGTTAGCTCCCTTTGGATCGACAAAACCTTCTGGTTGCATCATATACAACTCTTCTTCCGTAAATCCATTCAGGAATGCAGTTTTAACATCCATTTGCCAAATTTCATAATCATAAAATGCGGCAATTGCTAACATGATTCGGACGGACTTAAGCATCGCTACGGGTGAGAAGGTCTCATCGTAGTCAATCCCTTGAACTTGTCGAAAACCTTTTGCAACAAGTCGAGCTTTATAGACAGTAACATTACCATCGGCGTCAGTCTTCTTCTTGAAGATCCATTTATTCTCAATTGCTTGCCGATCATCGGGCAAGTCAACCAAAGTCCACACTTTGTTCTCATACATGGATCCCATCTCAGATTTCATGGCCTCAAGCCATTTTGTGGAATCTGGGCTCACCATCGCTTCTTCATAGTTCGTAGGTTCATCATGTTCTAGTAACATGACTTCGAATAGGATTACCGTACCACTGCAGTGCGGATCTTGCTCTGGTTGATCTCTGAAGTTCTGTAGAAACTTGATCTGAAGTTTCATGATCATCATCATTAGCTTCCTCCCTATTTGGTGTAGGTGTCACGGAAACTGATTTACGTGATGTACTACTTCTCAATAAGGGAGTAGATACGATTATCTCATCAAGTTCTACTTTCCTCCCACTCACTTCTTTCGAGAGAAACTCTTTCTCCAAAAAGTTTCCGAATTTAGCAACAAAAATCTTGCCTTCGGATCTGTGATAGAAGGTGTACCCAACAGATCTCCTTTGGGTATCCTATGAAGACACATTTCTCGATTTGGGTTCGAGCTTATCAGGTTGAAGCTTTTTCACATAAGCATCGCAGCCCCAAACTTTCAAAGCGACAACTTTGGTTTCTTGCCAAACCACAGTTCATAAGGCGTCGTCTCAACGGATTTAGATGGTGCCCTATTTAAAGTGAATGTAGCCGTCTCTAAAGCATAACCCCAAAGCGATAGCGGTAAATCAGTAAGAGACATCATAGATCGCACCATATCTAATAAAATACGATTACGACGTTCGGACACACCATTACGTTGTGGTGTTCGGTGGCGTAAGTTGCGAAACTATTCCGCATTGTTTCAAATGTAGGCCAAACTTCGTAACTCAAATATTCTCCTCCACGATCAGATCGTAGAAACTTTATTTTCTTGTTACGATGATTTTCCACCTCACTCTGAAATTCTTTGAACTTTTCAAATGTTTCAGACTTGTGTTTCATTAAGTAGATATACCCATATCTGCTCAAATCATCTGTGAAGGTGAGAAAATAACGATATCCGCCACGAGCCTCAACCTTCATTGGACCACATACATCAGTATGTATGATTTCCAATAAATCTGTTGCTCTCTCCATAGTTAGGAGAACGGTGTTTTAGTCATCTTGCCCATAAGGCACGGTTCGCAAGTGCCAAGTGATTCATAATCAAGTGACTCCAAAAGTCCATCAAGATGGAGTTTCTTCATGCGCTTTACACCGATATGACCTAAACGGCGGTGCCACAAATAAGTTGCACTATCATTATCAACTCTACATCTTTTGGCTTCAACATTATGAATATGTGTATCACTACTATCGAGATTAAGTAAAAACAAACCATTCTTCAATGGTGCATGACCATAAAAGATATTATTCATATAAATAGAACAACCATTATTCTCTGATTTAAATGAATAACCGTCTCGCATCAAACAAGATCCAGATATAATGTTCATGCTCAACGCTGGTACTAAATAACAATTATTTAGGTCTAATACTAATCCCGAAGGTAGATGTAGAGGTAGCGTGCCGATTGCGATCACATCGACTTTGGAACCATTTCCCACGCCAAGATCGTCACCTCGTCCTTAGCCAATCTTCGCTAATCCGTAGCCCCTGCTTCGAGTTGCAAATATTAGCAATGTAACCGGTATCAAATACCAGGTGCTCTGCGAGTATTAGTAAGGTACACATCAATAACATGTATATCACATATACCTTTGTTAACCTTGCCATCCTTCTTATCCGCCAAATACTTGGGGCAGTTCCGCTTCCATGACCAGCTGCTTGCAATAGAAGCACTTCAGTTTCGTGCTTAGGACCAGACTTGGGTTTCTTCTCTTGATCGACAACTTGCTTGCCGTTCTTTTGAAGTTTCCCTTTTCTTTCCTTTGCCCTTTTCTTGAAACTAGTGGTTTTGTTAACCATCAACACTTGATGCTCCTTTTGATTTCTACCTCCATGCTTTCGCATCGCGAAGAGCTCGGCATTGTTTTGGTCATCCCTTGCATATTATAGTTCATCACGAAGCTCTTGTAGCTTGGTGGCAGTGATTGGAGAATTACATCAATGACGCAATCATCAGGAAGATTAACTCCCAGTTGAATCAAGTGATTGTTATATCCGGACATTACGAGTATATGCTCATCGACGAACCGTTCTCCTCCATCTTACAGCTATAGAACTTATTGGAGACTTCATATCTCTCAATCCGGGCATTCGCTTGGAATATTAACTTCAACTCTGGAACATCTCATATGCTCCATGGTGTTCAAAACGACGTTGAAGTCCCGGTTCTAAGCCGTAAAGCATGGCACAATCGAACTATAGAGTAGTCATCAGCTTTGCTTTGCCAGATGTTCACAACTTCGGGCGCAGCCCTTGCACCAGGCCCGGCACCTAACGGTGCTTCGGTGACGTAATTCTTCCGTGCAGCAATAAGGATAATCCTCAAATTACGGACCCGGTCCGTGTAATTGCTGCCATCATCTTTCAACTTTGCTTTCTCAAGGAACGCATTAAAATTCAACGGAACAACAAAGACGAGCCATCTATCTACACATCATAGACAAGCAAGATACTATCAGTACTAAGTTCATGATAAATTTAAGTTCAATTAATCATATTACTTAAGAACTCCCACTTAGAAAAATATCCTCCAATTCTCTAAGTGATTGCGTGATCCATATCAACTACACCATGACCGATCATCACGTGTGATGGAGTAGTTTCAATGGTGAACATCAATATGTTGATCATATCTACTATATGATTCACGCTCGACCTTTCGGTCTCTGTGTTCCGAGGTCATATCTTATATGCATAGCTCGTCAAGTATAACCTGAGTATTCTGCGTGTGCAACTGTTTTGCACCCGTTGTATTTGAACGTAGAGCCTATCACACCCGATCATCACGTGGTGTCTCAGCACGAATAACTTTCGCAACGGTGCATACTCAGGGAGAACACTTCTTGATAATTTAGTAAGGGATCATCTTATAATGCTACCGTCAATCAAAGCAAGATAAGATGCATAAAGGATTAACATCACATGCAATCAATATAAGTGATATGATATGGCCATCATCATCTTGTGCTTGTGATCTCCATCTCCGGCACCGTCATGATCACCATCGTCACCGGGCGCGACACCTTGATCTCCATCGTAGCATCGTTGTCGTCTCGCCAAACTTATGCTTCTCGACTATCGCTACCGCTTAGTGATAAAGTAAAGCATTACGATGCATTGCATTGCATACAATAAAGCGACAACCATATGGCTCCTGCCGATTGCCGATAACTCGGTTACAAAACATGATCATCTCATACAATAAAATATAGCATCACGTCTTGACCATATCACATCACAACATGCCCTGCAAAAACAAGTTAGACGTCCTCTACTTTGTTGTTGCAAGTTTTACGTGGCTGCTACGGGCTGAGCAAGAACCGTTCTTACCTACGCATCAAAACCACAACGATACTTCGTCAAATAGACTCCGCTTTTAACCTTCTCAAGGACCGGCGTAGCCACACTCAGTTCAACTAAAGTTGGAGAGACAGTCTTCCACAAGCCATCTATGTGCAAAGCACGCCGAGGGAACCGGTCTCGCAGAAGAGTACGCAGCGTAAGGTTGGTCTGGATCGTCTCGTCCAACAATACCGCTGAACCAAAGTATGACATGCGGTAGGCGATGACTTGTATCGTCCACAACTCACTTGTGTTCTACTCTGCATATCATCAAACCATAAAACCTGACTCGATACCCTTTGTTGGGGAACGTAGTAATTTCAAAATTTTCCCTACGATCACGCAAGACCATGGTGATGCATAGCAACGAGATGAGAGTGTTGTCTACGCACTCGTGAGACCAGCAACGGAAGCGTTGACGCAACGTGAGGAAGTAGTCGTACTTCTTCACGATCCAACCGATCCAAGTACCGAACGCACGGCACCTCCGAGTTCTGCACACGTTCAGCTCGATGACGCCCCTCGAACTCCGATCCAGCCGAGTGTTGAGGAGAGTTTCGTCGACGACGGCCAGGCGTGGTGACGATGATGATGTTCCACCGGCGCAGGGCCGCCTAAGCTCCGCCACGGTATTCTCGAGGTGTAATATGGTGGAAGGGGCACCGCACACGGCTAAGGAAAGATCTCAAGGATCAACTTGTGTGTCATGGGGTGCCCTCTGCCTTTGTATATAAAGGAGGGAAGGAGGGGCTGGCCGGCCAAGGTTTGGTGCGCCAGGTGTCCTACTCCCACGGGAGTAGGATTCCCCAATCCTAGTCCAACTAGGTTTCCCCAAGTGGGAAGGGAGAGAGAGGCGCCCCTTCTCCTAGTCCTAATAGGACTAGGGAAGGGGGAAGGTGCGACCAGCACTTGGGCCCCTTCTCCTTTCCACTAAGGCCCATGTTGGCCCATTAGCATTCGGGGGTTCGGTAACATCCGGTACTTGGTAAAATTCCCAATTTCACCCGGAACACTTCCGATGTCCAAACATAGACTTCCAATATATGAACCTTTATGTCTCGACCATTTCGAGACTCCTCGTCACGTCCGTGATCTCATCCGGGACTCGAACAACCTTCGATGCAGAAACATCATAACTACTCATAGTAATCATCATCGAAGCGTTAAGCGTGCGGACCCTACGGGTTCGAGAACTATGTAGACATGACCGAGACACCTCTCGGTCAATAACCAATAGCGGGACCTGGATGCCCATATTGGCTCCTACATATTCTACGAAGATCTTTATCGGTCGGACCGCATAACAACATACGTTGTTCCTTTTGTCATCGGTATGTTACTTGCCCGAGATTCGATCGTCGGTATCCAATACCTAGTTCAATCTCGTTCGCAAGTCTCTTTACTCGTTAAGTAATACATCATCTCACAACTAACTCATTAGTTGCAATGCTTGCAAGGCTTATGTGATGTGCATTACCGAGAGGGCTCAGAGATACCTCTCCAGAGCAATCGGAGTGACAAATCCTAATCTCGAAATATGCCAACCCAACATGTACCTTCGGAGACACTTGTAATGTACCTTTATAATCACCCGATTCACGTTGCTAGACGTTTGGTAGCACCCAAAGTGTTCCTCAGGCAAACGGGAGGTGCATAATCTCATAGTCATAGGAACATGTATAAGTCATGAAGAAAAGCACTAGCAACAAACTATACGATCAGGTGCTATGCTAATGGAATGGGTCATGTCAATCAGATCATTCAACCAATGATGTGATCCCGTTAATCAAATAACAACTCCTTGTTCATGGTTAGGAAACAGAACCATCTTTGATTAACGAGCTAGTCAAGTAGAGGCATACTAGTGACACTCTGTAGGTTTATGTATTCACACATGTATTATGTTTCCTGTTAATACAATTCTAGCATGAATAATAAACATTTATCATGATATAAGGAAATAAATAATAACTTTATTATTGCCTCTAGGGCATATTTCCTTCAAGAATCAGAGTCCACTGCTCAATTAGCTCTTGCCCCCATGCTGCCAACGGCGTGATCCACAGTGCGCAATTTGCCAATGCTCAGTTTCATGGAGCAGTTAGTTTTAGGGACTAGCTGCAGTTATCTTGCGTCCAAAATAAATAAGTGATGTACACAACTATGATTTTGCTAAGCCCCTTCTTGCGTGAAGTACAAAAAATAGCAATCTAATGAGAGGGTTCAGTTTGTTTGCCAAGCCCCTGCTTGCGTGAGGTACAAAAAATATTTTTAATCCTGGCAGTTAACTCGGTGTTAACTGCCGCAATCCCTGACAGTTAGCTATTTTACTCCCGGTCGTTAGCTTGAACTGGGCAAAAAACAAAAAAAGTATTTTCAATCTTGACAGTTAGCTATTCCAGTCCCGGCGGTTAACTTGACCAGGTAAAAAATAGAAAAAAGAATTTAAAACAAAATAAGCAAGAAAAATATTATCAGCCATTGCAGTTAGCTTGCTCATCGCGTGCAGTTAGGCATTTCATACCCGCAGTTAGTGTGACCCAATCAAAAAAGAAAAAAAACCATTTTCAGTCCCGCTGTTAACTTGGTGCTAACTATTGCGATTCCTGGCAGTTAGCTATTTCACTCGGGGAAGTTAACTTGACCTGACGATAAAAGTATAGAAGAAGAAAACAATTTTCTTCAGTCTCAACAGTTAGCTTGTCAGCATATGTCAGTTAGCTATTCCTCATGACGATTAGCGTGTCTTATCAGATTCGGGCAAAAATGTCAAAAAATGATGTTGGTTTTTTGAAAACTGCTCTTAAACTGTAGCAAATCCGAAAACATGTTATATATGCCAAAGTTCGGGCTAATCGATACCTTTCTAACGGTATATCATACGCATAATTCCGACAAAAACTTTGAAAATTCCTTTCAGAAAAACATTGAAAACTCGTTTGATGGATTTTCAATTTTTTGAATTTTGTTTAAAAACCAGATCGATTTTGGGAAAACGACCAAAATGTGTTTTTTGCTCCTTCTCAATAGCTATCCAAAGGTATATCAGTTGAATCAATCCGATTAGCGGTTAAATAATTACGACCCAAAAACAGTGTGAAAAACTATGCCAGAAAAAGTCCGCCCGACAGTTAACTAGTATGGTTTGCACAATTAGTTGTCTGTTCTCGCGTAGTTAGGAACGGTTCCTGAATAGCTTATTCAGGAATGGGTTGCAGAATAGCTCGGATGTATATATATATATATATATATATATATATATATATATATATATAAGAAAAAGGGACGGAGGTAAGGAGGCGAACACAGATTCCTGCACTAGGCGTAGAACCTTCGGAGTCTGGCCGCGTTCCATGGGTTTGGCTCGAGTCGATTGTCCGATGCATCCCGCAGACGATACGCTCCACCGGTTAGAACTTTGTCAATAACGAAGGGACCTTCCCATTTGGGCTTGAGCTTGTCCTTCTTCTTCTCTGGTAGGCGTAGAACGAGTTCGCCAACGTTATAAGTTTTGGCCCGTACTTCTCTGCTTTGATACCATCGAGACTATTGCTCATAGAATGCGGAGCGGGCTTTTGCCATGTCACGCTCTGATACGTCTCCAACGTATCCATAATTTTTGATTGCTCCATGCTATATTATCTACTGTTTTAGGCAATATTGGGCTTTATTATCCACTTTTATATTATTTTTGGGACTACCTATTAACCGGAGGCCCAACCCAAATTTGTTGTTTTATGCCTATTTCAATGTTTCGAGGAAAAGGAATATCAGACGGAGTCAAGCGAACGAAATCAATCGGAGAAGTTATTTTTGGAAGGAAAGCCACCGATGGACTTGAAGTGCGTCGGGGAAAGAAGGGAGGTGCTCACGATGTGGGCGCGCCCACCCCACAGGCGTGCCCCTGCCTCGTGGCGCCCCCTTCGGTCCACCGACGTACCCCTTGCACCCATATATACCTACGTATCGTAAAACTTCCAGAACAGAAGATAGATCGGAAGTTCCGCCGCCGCAAGCCTCTGTAGCCACCAAAAACCTCTCGGGAGCCCGTTCCGGCACCCTGCCAGAGGGTGAAGCCATCACCGATGGCCATCTTCATCATCCCGACGCTCTCCATGATGTGGAGGGAGTAGTTCACCCTCGGGGCTGAGGGTATGTACCAGTAGCTATGTGTTTGATCTCTCTCTCTCGTGTTCTCTCTCGTGTTCCCTCTATGGCACGATCTTGATGTATCCCGAGCTTTTCTATTGTAGTTGGATCTTATGATATTTCTCCCCCTCTACTCACTTGTGATGAATTGAGTTTCCCCTTTGAAGTTATCTTATCGGATTGAGTCTTTTATGAGAACACTTGATGTATGTCTTGTCGTGCTTATCTGTGGTGACAATGGGATATCATGTGCCACTTGATGTATGTTTTGGTGACCAACTTGCGGGTTCCACCCATGAACCTATGCATAGGGGTTGGCACACATTCTTGACTCTCCGGTAGAAACTTTGGGGCACTCTTTGAAGTACTTTTATGTTGGTTGGATGAATCTGAGATTGTGTGATGCATTATCATATAATCATGCCCACGGATACTTGAGGTGACAATGGAGTATCTAGGTGACATTAGGGTTTTGGTTGATTTGTGTCTTAAGGTGTTATTCTAGTACGAACTCTTGAATAGATTGATCCGAAAGAATAACTTTGAGGTGGTTTCGTACACTACCATAATCTCTACGTTTGTTCTCTGCTATTAGTGGCTTTGGAGTGACTCTTTGTTGCATGTTGAGGGATTGTTATATGATCTATCTATGTTATTATTGTTGAGAGAACTTGCACTAGTGAAAGTATGAACCCTAGGCCTTGTTTCCTATCATTGCAATACCGTTTACGCTCACTTTTATCATTAGTTACCTTGCTGTTTTTATTATTTCAGATTACAAATACCTTTATCTACCATCCATATTGCACTTGTGTCACCATCGCTTCGCCGAACTAGTGCACCTATACAATTTACCACTGTATTGGGTGTGTTGGGGACACAACAGACTCTTTGTTATTTGGTTGCAGAGTTGTTTGAGAGAGACCATCTTCATCCTACGCCTCCTACGGATTTATAAACCTTAGGTCATCCACTTGAGGGAAATTTGCTACTGTCCTACAAACCTGTGCACTTGCAGGCCCAACAACGTCTACGAGAAGGTTGTGTAGTAGACATTAAGCTCTTTTCTAGCGCCGTTGCCGGGGAGGCTAGGTAAGTGAAGGTATATCTTTATATCTTGCAATCAAATCTTTTTGTTTCTTGTTTTAGCACTAGTTTAGTCTATAAAAGAAAACTACAAAAAATGGAATTGAGTTTGTATCATACGCTTCACCTTTTTAATATCTTTCATGAGTATGATGGAAAGCAAAATTGTCACAAAGTGTTAGAAGAAGAATGCATTAAAATATTTGGCACTAAATCTTTGAATGATTAGCATGATTGCAATGTTGTTAGTATGAATTCCTTGAATATCCATGATGCTAATGATATGCAAAGCCACAAGCTTGGGGAAGCTATGTTTGATGAAGATGATATTTTTTGTCCCCCAAGCTTTGATGAGCAAATTTACTATGATGAAAGCATGCCTCCTATCTATGATGATTATTGTGATGACAAGTATGCTTTTAAAGAATAATGATAACCATGAAACTTGCCATCTTGATCTTAATTTTCAATCACATGATAGTTATTTTGTTGAGTTTACTCCCACTATTCCGAATGAGAAGAATTTTGCTTATGTGGAGAGTAATAAATTTTCTATGCTAGTAGATCATGAAAAGATTGCTTTAGGTGCTGGTTATATTTTTGAATTCATTCATGACGCTACTGAAAATTATTATGAGCGAGGAACATATGCTTGTAGGAATTGCAACAATATCAAGTTTCCTCTCTATGTACTTAAAATCTAGAAGCTATGCTTGTTTTACCTTCCTATGCTTGTTGATTATTGTTCCCTTAAGTTGTTTGCTCACAAAATCCCTATGCATAGGAAGTGGGTTAGACTTAAATGTGCTATTCATATTCTTCATGATGCTCTCTTTATGTTTCAATTCCTATCTTTTATGTGAGCATCATTGAAATCATCATGCCTAGCTAGGGGCATTAAACGATAGCACTTGTTGGGAGGCAACCCAATTTTATTTTAGTTTCTTGCTTTTTGGTTCTATTTAGGAATAAATAATCCATCTAGCCTATGATTAGATGTGGTTTTATGTTTTAATTAGTGTTTGTGCCAAGTAGAACCTTTGGGAAGACTTGGGTGAAGTCTTTATGATCATGCTGTAAAAAACAGAAACTTTAGCGCTCACGAGATTAGCTAGAACTTTTTACTGGAGAGTGATATTTAGTTGATTATTTTTCCAGATGATTACTAGACAAATTCCTCAGGTCCACCAATTTATTTTAGAATTTTTGGAGTTCCAGAAGTTTGCTTTAGTTACAGATTACTACAGACTGTTCTGTTTTTGACAGATTCTGTTTTCATTGTGTTGTTTGCTTGTTTTGATGAATCTATGGCTAGTAAAATAGTTTATAAACCATAGATAAGTTGGAATACAGTAGGTTTAACACAAATATAAATAAAGAATGAGTTCATTACAGTACCTTGAAGTGGTGTTTTCTTTTCTTTCGCTAACGGAGACTTACGAAGTTTTACATTAAGTTTTGTGTTGTGGAGTTTTCAAGTTTTGGGTAAAGATTCAATGGACTATGGAATAAGGAGTGGCAAGAGCCTAAGATTGGGGATGACCAAGGCACCCCAAGGTAATATTGAAGGACAACCAAGAGCCTAAGCTCGAGGATGCCCCGGAAGGCATCCCCTCTTTCGTCATCGTTCATCGGTAACTTTACTTGGAGCTATATTTTTATTCACCACATGATGTGTGTTTTGCTTGGAACATCATTTTATTTTGTTAGTATTTGCTTTATGTTAATTATATTAATGTTTTGCATCTCTAGTTTCAATAAAAATGTCAAGGATAGCCTTTTCCATGCTTATTTTGCAAGTATACATGTTGCTCTTTGAAAACATAAAGTTTACCGCTGTTGCAAATAAAATCCCTAGAAAAGTCAGAGAATGATATAATGTTGAATCATTTTGCATACTGAGCTCTGACAAATTTATTACAGTTGGAATTTTAGTTCATAATTTTTGGAGTTAGGGAAGTATGATCAATCTTGCATTCTTTACAGACCATACTGTTTTGGCAGATTGCTGTTATGTTTGCATTGTTTGCATATGTTTGCTTGTTTAATGATTATATTTAAGGATAGGAGTATTAAATATGCAGAAGCATTTAGTATGCAATGTTGAATAATAATTTTAGTAATTTGTTACAGTAGGAAATGATAAGGTTTTGCATTGGTTTATACTAACCTATCTCACGAGTTCTTGTTGAGTTTGTTGTGAATGAAGCTTTTGATAAAAAGAGAAACCATGATATGAGAGGAATTAAGGAGACACAAAATCTCAAGCTTGGGGATGCCCAAGGCACCACAAGATATTATTTCAAGAAGTCTCAAGCATCTAAGCTTGGGGATGCCCGGTAGGCATCCCACCTTTCTTCTTCAACAACTATCGGTTAGTATCGGTTGAACCGAAGTGTTTGCTTCTTCACATGAGTTGTGCTATCCTTGCAATGTAGTTTTCTTTAGCTTTGCTTGCTGTTCGTATAAAGTATCAAGATCTGAAATTATTAAATGGGAGAGTCTTCACATAGTTGTATAATTATTCGACTACACATTGATCTTCACTTATATCTTTCGGAGTAGTTTGTCATTTGCTCTAGTGCTTCACTTATATCTTTTAGAGCATGGTGGTAGTTTTATTTTGAAGAAATAGATGAACTCCCATACTTCACTTATATTATTTTGAGAGTCTTAAATAGCATGGTAATTTGCTTAAATAATCCTAATATGCTAAGCATACAAGATTTGTAAGAATTCTTATGAGTGTGTTGAATACTAAGAGAAGTTTGATGCTTGATGATTGTTTCGAGATATGGAGGTAATAATATCAAAGTCGTGCTAGTTGAGTAGTTGTGAATTTCAGAAATGCTTGTGTTGAAGTTTGCAAGTCCCGTAGCATGCACGTATGGTTAAAGTTGTGTAACAAATTTGAAAATGAAGTGTACCTGGCTTGTGCATCCTTATGAGTGGCGGTCGGGGACGAGCGATGGTCTTTTCCTACCAATCTATCCCCCTAGGAGCATGCGCATAGTACTTGATTTTTGATGACTCCTAAATTTTTGCAATAAGTATATGAGTTCTTTTGACTAATGTTGAGTCCATGGATTATACGCACTTTTACCTTTCCACCATTGCTAGCCTCTTCGGTACCATGCATTGCCCTTTCTCACCTTGAGAGTTGGTGCAAACTTCGCCGGTGCATCCAACCCCGTGATACGATATGCTCTATCACACATAAACCTCCCTATATCTTCCTCAAAACAGCCACCATACATACCTATTATGGCATTTCCATAGCCATTCCGACATATATTGCCATGCAACTTTCCACCGTTCCGTTCATCATCATCATGACATACTTTACTTTTGTCATATTGCCATTGCATGATCATGTAGTTGACATCGTATTTGTGGCAAAGCCACCATGCATTATTTTTCATACATGTCGCTCTTGATTCATTGCACCATCCCTAAGACACCGTCGGAGGCATTCATATAGAGTCATATCTTGTTCTAGTTTCGAGTTGTAATCCTTATGTTGTAATCAATAGAAGTGTGATGATCATCATTATTAGAGCATTGCCCAAAAAAATAGAGAAAGGCCAAAAAAGAAAAAAATAAAGGCCAAAAAAAAGAAAATAAATAAAGGAAATGCTACTATCCTCTTACCACACTTGTGCTTCAAAGTAGCACCATGTTCTTTATATAGCGAGTCTCATATATTGTGCTTCAAAGTAGCACCATGTCTTTCATATAGTGAGTCTCATATGTTGTCACTTTCATATACTAGTGGGAATTTTTCATTATAGAACTTGGCTTGTATATTCTTACGATGGGCTTCCTCAAATGCCCTAGGTCTTCATGAGCAAGCAAGATGGATGCACACCCACTAGTTTTCTTTTTTGTTGAGCATTCATAGCTCTAGTGCATCCGTTGCATGGCAATCCCTACTCCTCATGTTGACATCAATTGATGGGCATCTCCATAGCCCGTTAATTATCCTCGTCAATGTGAGACTTTCTCCTTTTTTGTCTTCTCCACACAATCCCCATCATCATATTCTATTCCACCCATAGTGCTATATCCATGGCTCACTCTCATGTATTGTGTGAAGGTTGAAAAAGTTTGAGATTATTTAAGTATGAAACAATTGCTTGGCTTGCCTTCGGGGGTATAGAAGTTGGGAACATCTTTGTGTGACGAAAATGAAGCATAGCCTAACTATATGATTTTGTAGGGATGAACTTTCTTTTGCCATGCTATTTTGAGAAGACATGATTACTTTGATTAGTATGCTTGAAGTATTATTATTTTTATGTCAATATGAACTTTTGTCTTGAATATTTTGGATCTGAATATTCATACCACAATTAAGAAGTTTTACATTGGAATTATGCCAAAGTATCACTCCGCATCAAAAATTATCTTTTTTATATTTTACCTACTCGAGGACGAGCGGGAATTAAGCTTGGGGATGCTTGATACGTCTCCAACGTATCCATATTTTTTGATTGCTCCACGCTATATTATGTACTGTTTTAGGCAATATTGGGCTTTATTATCCACTTTTATATTATTTTTGGGACTAACCTATTAACTGGAGGCCCAGCCCAGATTTGCTGTTTTATGCCTATTTCAAAGGTTTCGAGGAAAAGGAATATCGACGGAGTCAAACGGAACGAAATCAACTGGAGAAGTTATTGTTGGAAGGAAAGCCACCCGATGAACTATGAGTGCACGTCAGGAAAGAAGGAAGGTGCTCACGAGGGTGGGGGCGCGCCACCCCGGGCGTGCCCCTGCCTCGTGGCCCCCCTTCGTCCACCGACGCACTTCCTTGCGCCCATATATACCTACGTATCGTAAAACTTCCAGAACAGAAGATAGATCGGTAGTTCCGCCGCCGCAAGCCTCTGTAGCCACCAAAAACCTCTCGCGAGCCCGTTCCGGCACCCTACTGGAGGGGGAACCCATCACCGGTGGCCATCTTCATCATCCCGGCGCTCTCCATGATGTGGAGGGAGTAGTCCAACCTCGGGGCTGAGGGTATGTACCAGTAGCTATGTGTTTGATCTTTCTCTCTCTCTCTCTCTCTCTCTCTCTCTCTCTCGTGTTCTCTCTCGTGTTCCCTCTATGGCATGATCTTGATGTATCCCGAGCTTTGCTACTGTAGTTGGATCTTATGGTGTTTCTCCCCCTGTACTCTCTTGTGATGAATTGAGTTTCCCCTTTGAAGTTATCTTATCGGATTGAGCCTTTTATGAGAACACTTGATGTATGTCTTTCCGTGCTTATCTGTGGTGACAATGGGATATCATGTGCCAGTTGATGTATGTTTTGGTGACAAACTTGCGGGTTCCGCCCATGAACCTATGCATAGGGGTTGGCACACGTTCTTGACTCTCCGGTAGAAATTTGGGGCACTCTTTGAAGTACTTTTATGTTGGTTGGATGAATCTGAGATTGTGTGATGCATTATCATATAATCATGCCCACGGATACTTGAGGTGACAATGGAGTATCTAGGTGACATTAGGGTTTTGGTTGATTTGTGTCTTAAGGTGTTATTCTAGTACGAACTCTTGAATAGATTGATCCGAAAGAATAACGTTGAGGTGGTTTCGTACCCTACCATAATCTCTATGTTTGTTCTCCGCTATTAGTGGCTTTGGAGTGACTCTTTGTTGCATGTTGAGGGATTGTTATATGATCTATCTATGTTATTATTGTTGAGAGAACTTGCACTAGTGAAAGTATGAACCCTAGGCCTTGTTTCCTATCATTGCAATACCGTTTACGCTCACTTTTATCATTAGTTACCTTGCTGTTTTTATTATTTCAGATTACAAATACCTATATCTACCATCCATATTGCATTTGTATCACCATCTCTTCGCCGAACTAGTGCACCTATACAATTTACCATTGTATTGGGTGTGTTGGGGACACAAGAGACTCTTTGTTATTTGGTTGCAGGGTTGTTTGAGAGAGACCATCTTCATCCTACGGCTCCTACGGATTGATAAACCTTAGGTCATCCACTTGAGGGAAATTTGCTACTATCCTACAAACCTGTGCACTTGCAGGCCCAACAACGTCTACAAGAAGGTTGTGTAGTAGACATCATGCTCCTCCTCCAGGGCGTCTAAACGGTCCTGCCGATCAAGCTCGGCTTCTTTCTCTTCGTACATGCGCACTCGAGGTGAGTCATGAATGATGTCGCAGGGCAATACCGCCTCTGCACCGTACGCCATAAAAAATGGTGTGTATCCGGTAGTACGATTCGGCGTGGTCCGCAGCCCCCATAGCATGGAGTCGAGCTCCTCAACCCAGTGCGTATCTGATTCCTTCAAGGATCGCACTAATCTGGGCTTAATGCCGCTCATAATAAGACCATTTGCTCGCTCGACTTGACCGTTTGTTTGGGAGTATAGACGGAGGCATAATCGAGCTTAATGCCCATGTTGCCGCACCAAGTTTTTACCTCGTCGGCTGTAAAGTTCGAGCCGTTACCGGTGATGATGATGTGGGGGATACCGTAACGGTGTACAACCCCGGATATGAAGTCTATCACTGGTCCAGACTCGGCCGTTTTAACTGGTTTGGCTTCTATCCATTTGGTGAATTTATCCACCATGACCAATAGGTACTTTTTCTTATGGCTTCCTCCTTTAAGGGGTCCGACCATATCAAGCCCCCAGACCATAAAGGGCCAAGTAATGGGGATTGTTTGGAGAGCGGTAGGTGGCATATGGCTTTGGTTTGCAAAAAGATGGCAACCGACGCAATGTTGGACGAGGTCCTGTGCGTCTGCTTGGGCCGTCGGCCAGTAGAAACCTATACGCAAGGCCTTGCTTACAAGGGCCCGAGCTGCGGCATGGTGGATGCCGAGTCCAGCATGAATTTCTGCCAAAAGTTGTCGTCCTTCCTCTTCGGAGATGCACTTTTCAAGTACTCCGGTAGCTCCTTTCTTATAAAGCTCTCCCTCGTGGACCTTGTAGGCTTTAGACCGCCGCACAATGAAATGTGCCTCGTTTGGGTCCTCAGGGAGTTCTTGCCTAGTTAGGTAAGCCAAGAAGGGTTCTGTCCACGGGGCGATGATAGCCATAATCATGTGGGCCGAAGGTGTTATTTCGGTGGCGGAGCCTCTGATTACGTCAGAGTGTCGGTATCTGGCATTGTGGCCGGATACGGAGTGTTGTTGCCGGTCTCCCCTTCCAACACCACGGATGGCTTAAACAGCCTTCCCAAGAAGATATTAGGTGGGACACAGTCGCGCTTAGCACCGATGCGGGCGAGGATATCCGCCACTTGATTGTTTTCTCGTACCACATGGTGGAATTCGAGCCCCTCGAACCGAGCTGACATTTTGAGGACGGCGTTGTGGTAAGCCGCCATTTTTGGGTCCTTGGCGTCAAAGTCTCCATTTATTTGAGATATTGCGAGGTTCGAATCCCCACGCACCTCTAGGCGTTGAATGCCCATGGAGACTGCTATCCGGAGACCATGCAACAGGCCTCATATTCTTACGCATTCTTTGGAGTCATGTATAATATTTGGAGTACGTATTGGACTGTATCTCCGATGGGGGATGTTAGGACGACGCCTGCCCCTAGACCAGCCAGCATCTTAGAGCCGTCGAAGTGCATGATCCAATTGGAGTATGCGCCGTACTCTTTAGGGAGTTTGGCTTCTGTCCATTGGGCGACGAAATCAGCCAGTACTTGCGACTTAATGGCTCGCCATGGTTTGTATGTTATGTCGAACGGATGGAGCTCAATAGCCCATTTAGCAATCCGGCCCGTGGCATCGCGGTTATTTATTATGTCGTTGAGTGGTACTTCAGAGGCCACCGTAATTGAACACTCTTGAAAGTAGTGTCGTAGTTTTCGGGATGCCCGTGTATGCTATCTTTTGATAATGTGGGTACCGTGATTTGCATGGAGTGAGGAAAGTGGATACGTAGTATACCGGCTTTTGAAGCGGGAACTTACGTTCGTCCGTCTCTCGTTCGACGACGAGCACTGCGCTTACAACCTGGTGTGTTGCCGCTATATATAACAACATTGGTTCGGTGATATTTGGCGCGGCCAAGATTGGGTTGCTGGCCAAGAGAGCTTTTATTTCTTCCAATCCGGCCGTGGCCGCATCCGTCCACTTGAAGTGTTCGGTGCGTCGAAGAAGGCGATAGAGAGGTAATGACTTTTTTCTCCCAATCGGGAGATAAAGCGGCTTAAGTCCGCCACGCATCCGGTTAATTTCTGGATTTGCTTGAGGTCTGTTGGGATAGGCAACTGTGACAGAGCTGGGTTTTTGCCGAATTTGCTTCAATTCCTCTATAGGAAATGATGAAGTCCAAGAGCTTTCTGGCGGGCACGCCGAAAACGCATTTTTCGGATTGAGCTTGATGTCATATGTTCGGAGATTGTCGAACGTGAGCCTCAAGTCGTCTATTAAGGATTCGATGTGTCTGGTTTTAATGACCACATCGTCTATGTATGCCTCCACTGTTTTGCCGATTTGTGTTTCCAGGCATGTCTGAATCATGCGTTGATAGGTTGCACCGGTGTTTTTGAGCCCAAAAGGCATGGTGTTAAAACAAAAGGGGCCGTATGGAGTGATGAATGCCATTGCGGCTTGATCGGACACCGCCATCTTAATTTGATGGTATCCGGAGTATGCGTCGAGGAAACACAATGAGTCATGTCCTGCGGTAGCGTCGATAATTTGATCGATGCGGGGGAGGGGGAAGGGATCCTTGGGGCAAGCCTTGTTAAGGTCCTTGAAATAGACACATAGGCGCTAGGATTTGTCCATCTTTGGTACCATCACCAAGTTTGCTAGCCAGTCCGGATGTTTAATTTCTCTAATGAATCCGGCCTCGAGTAACTTGGCTAGCTCTTCTCCCATGGCTTGTCGCTTAGGCTCAGAGAAACGCCGAAGAGTCTGCTTGACCGGCTTGAACCCCTTTAGGATGTTAAGGCTATGCTCGGCCAGCCTGCGTGGGATTCCTGGCATGTCTGAAGGATGCTAGGCGAAGATGTCCCAATTCTCGCGCAAGAACTCCCGCAGTGCGGCGTCTGTTGTGGGGTTCAGTTGTGCCCCGATGGATGCTGTTTTTGTAGGGTCCATTGGGTGGACCTGGAATTTGACTATTTCTTCCGCTGGTTTAAAAGAGGTGGACTTGGGTCTTTTGTCGAGTATCTCGTCATCCATGTCCACTGTGGAGCGCAGCGCAGTTAGTTCTTCGGCCGCAAGGGCCTCGTATAACGTCTCGAGGGCCAGTGCGGCGGTTTTATTTTCGGCGCGGAGTGCTATGTCGAGATCACTAGCTAGAGTGACGATTCCATTGGGCCCGGGCATCTTGAGCTTCATGTACCCGTAATGGGGTATAGCTTGGAAGATCGTGAATGCCTCCCACCCTAAAAGGGCATGGTATCTGCTACTAAACGGGGCCACTTTGGAATGTGATTTCTTCGGACCTGTAATTCTCCGGCGTGCCGAATACCACATCAAGTGTGATTTTTCCCGCGCATCGTGCCTCCCGACTAGGGATGATTCCTCTGAAGGTCGTGCTGCTTTGCTCAATGCGGCTCTTGTCTATTTCCATTATTCTAAGAGTCTTCTCATAGATGAGGTTTAATCCGCTGCCACCGTCCATGAGCACTTTAGTAAGCCGGAAGCCGTCCACAATTGGACTAAGGACCAAAGCGGTTGGTGCTCGGGCTTTTCGAAATTGAGGTTCGTCACTGGCATTGAAGGTTATAGCCGTATCGTTCCATGGATTTATTGTTGCAACGTGGCATACTTCGGCAAGGCTGCGGAGTGCTCGCTTGCGCCTATTATTTGAGGCGAAGGTCTTGAAGACTGTCAGTACTGTATTGTTATTTTCCACAGGATGGTGCTCTGTGGTATTTTTGATGAGGAGATCCTCGCTGCTTTTGGCCAACTGCCAGAGTATCCAACATGCTCTAAGGCTATGTGTTGGCATGGTATCCGGTGTACTGTGGATTTTGCATGGTCCATTGAGCCAACCCTCCAATACGGTTCCTCGCCCTGTCGTGGGCTTTGGTTTCTTTGTAATTGGACCAGGTGACTTACGAGAGTACACCCTTTTAGTTCGGACGACGAGTTTAGTGAGAGTCGGGGGATCCTAGAATTTTTTTTTGGTTTTCCAGGTGCTTTCCATCGCACAGTACTTCTGTACTATGGCCGCCAAGTCAGCGAAGTGTACTATATCACGGCGACTTATGGCATTGAGGATTCCCTTGTCCGTGCAATTTTTGCAAAAGAATGAAATTGCGTCTTCCTCGCGACAGTCCTTGACCTTGCTCATTACAAGGACGAATCTGGCCCAATAGTGATGTATTGTCTCTTGGGGCTCTTGTCTAATGTGGGAAAGATCACTTATGTGAGGGTGGGTGGGTAGATTTAGGTCCAAACCCTGACCCGATCTGAGATCCAGGGGCGGAGTTTCCGAGCTTGGTAGTTCAGGCTCTGGGACGATGCCCAATAGTTCTGGCCCACTGTCCGATTCTAGGTTTGAAGCTTGGGTCATGTCCTCCAATAGACGGGTATCTGGCTCGGAGAGCTCGGGAATCCGGACATAGTTTGTCCTCAAAATAGAGGAAGAATTGTTGCATTGATCCTCCACCACCGCTATCTGATGGGTGACCGGCGGATAGTTGATCTCCCTTTGGTCGGGTTTAAGCCCGATCTGATCATAGTCCGTAGCGACTCCCAAGGCGGCGATGCAATCCAAGAGCTCGTTCAAAGAAGAGAGCTCCATTGGATCCATCTGCTCAGTGAATCCCGAGCCGATGTGGAGGCTGTTTTTGATGACTCGAGAAGTCATCGACGGCGCGACGGCCGAACAGGCGGTCATGACGAAGACGCCTAGTCAGAGAGTTTGAGAACAAGACGAGCCATCAAGCCTTATCGTGAGGGCACACTGGAACTCACAATGAAAGCACCAATGTCGGTGTCAAAACCGGCGGATCTCGGGTAGGGGGTCCCGAACTGTGCGTCTAAGGCGGAAGGTAATAGGAGGCGGGGGACACAATGTTTACCTAGGTTCGGGCCCTCTCGATGGAGGTAATACCCTACTTCCTGCTTGATTGATCTTGATGATATGAGAATTACAAGAGTTAATCTACCACGAGATCGTAGAGGCTAAACCCTAGAAGCTAGCCTATGATTATGATTGTTGTTGTCCTACGGACTAAAACCTCCGGTTTATATAGACACCGGAGGGGGCTAGGATTACACAGAGTCGGTTACAAGGGAGGAGATCTACATATCCGAATTGCCAAGCTTGCCTTCCACGCAAAGGGGAGTCCCACCCGGACATGGGACGAAGTCTTCAATCTTGTATCCTCATAGTCCACCAGTCCGACCAAAGTATATAGTCCGGCTGTCCGAGGACCCCCTAATCCAGGACTCCCTCAATGGTACGTTCACCTTCAGCTCCACCCTTGATGACAAATAGGAAAGCGCGCTCGTTGCCTTCCTGCGGGCGAATTTCAATGTGTTTCTTTAGGAACCATCTGATATCCCCGGCGTTCCCAGAGAGGTAATCGAGCCCCATCTTGTTGTATGTCCTCATGCCCGGCCCGTCAAGTAGAAGGTTAGAAAGCAAGCTTTGGAGAGGCAACAGTTTATTGCCGAAGAGATCAAGAAACTAGAAGCAGCTGGTTTGGTCAGAGGAGTGTTGCATCCAACGTGGTTAGTCCAGTGGTGGTGCGCAACGCAAATGGGAAATGGAGGCTTTGCATAGACTTCACAGACCTGAACAAGGCCTACCAAAGGACCCTTTCCCCTTGCCACGCATTGATAGAATTGTGGATTCCACCTCCGGAAGTTACTTTCCTTTTTGGATGCATACTCTGGATACCATCAGATATTCATATCCAAGGAAGACAAGGGGAAGACCGCGTCCATAACCCCATGTGGCATGCATTTGAACAGGCTTTATACAAGAATCTTTAGCACATACAAATGTCATCATCATACACATAAAATGGCTGCGAGACCACAAATGTAATCATAGCATATACATACAAATAGTCTCATCATAATCATCATCAAACACAAAGTGGTCTCTTGTCATCATCTCAAACATAGCGATACATGCAAGTCTCGAATACTTGCAACTACAATGTCAACCATCTAAACAATGATATACGCGAGAAGTGCTATCACTATGAGTGATAGCGGAACTATGCAGTACATGAGGCGGCGGTTATGAGGCCTCGCTCACGCTAGCCTGAACCTCAAGTAACTAGCTTATTCTTCTTGTCTGCTTTTGAAGCCTTTATGGCTGGCGCCCGAGACCCCCTCCACTTGCGCCTGGCACTCATACCACTCGTCTTACACTCCCAGAAACTTCCCTTCGTACACGACATAGCACTCCTTCGCCATCAAGAATCTAGGCACCTGTTAGAGATGCATCTTCATCAAGATAATGTACGATCATATGCAACCAAAAAAATACTAGAGCAACACGAAAAAGAAAGGGTTAGCAACTAGATGCAACATATAGTACACAAACTAATTAACTAGAGGTACGCATGTCATCGTACCCAAACTAACAAAGTAGCGTTATGCAAGTTCGGCTGGGACCGTGGACATCACAAAATTTTCATCGCTACAGAAAGTATACAAGTTCAACCGACACGTATCATCATCATCGGCATCGTAAATAACTACAAGTTCCATCCTTCCATATCATCAAGGATGGACCCTAGCTTCTTGAATGGCGCGAGCTCATGACGTTGCATGCCTATGCGAGTTCGAACGTCAGCTCGCGATATAGGTGTGGCACCCCGATACGCTGGGAGCAATGGGCCTTGGCATGTCAGCCCAGGATAACACCTGACGCACGACAGGTCCATGATACAGCATTCCAGGTACAAGAATATTCATCAAATACATGTGTATATGGTTACATCATTAATGAATACAGTTATCTGGCATGGCACTACGACTATATGGATGATAGTGGAAGTCTATTTAAATAGCTGGGGAAGTCTTGGTTTAGCAGCGCCTCACTCTGGCTGGACTCCATAACTCACAGGACTGTCAAGATTACGGCCTAGCACAACGGAACAAAAGAACAATCTGGACACGACCTACAAAACTGGCATGACACGCCAAGTCAGTACATTGAATGTAGTTGCAAGACAATCAAATACATAGCATCCAAACAAACAGATGACAAAGCAAGAACCAAGCATATGCAACAATCTACTCCAACACAACTTCTAAGCATGGCATATTATTAACAAGAATCATAAATCAAACTAAGCATGAACAACATCATAGCATCTCCTAGCATGGCATATCAAACTTACTTATAATAGCAAAGCATGGCATGGCATCATGAAACTATGCTGAAAATAAACTACCAGTTACCTCCCGTGAAGACATATTGTATTAACTTCATGCAACAATCACTTACTCTGCCACGGCTCCTCAGAGCAAACTCATGACTTACCGAGACCTCGTCTTGGGGTCATATCAACACGTCATCGTGACTTCTCACGATTTTCTCATAGTCCAAGTCACCACATTATTTATCACATCTTAGTTATCAAATAAGTTATTAGCAAATGTATCCTCCATTTCGACCAAGATCCGACAGTGTGACCTATTACGAACTTGTGCCCATGACCGAGGACACGGCTATCGATAGATTTAACACACACTCTGCAGAGGTTAGCACACTATACCCACACCACAGAACCCATGGCCTCGCACTCCCATTCGAGTGGACCAACGGTGTTCCGACGAAACTGATCTACTGCCCTGACACTCTCCCGGCCACTCCGGCCAACTCCCCTTTGGGCTAAGTCATGGGTGGCCCCGTGCCTACCAAAGGCACCTACGACCACCGTCGTGGCAAAAACGGTCCCAAACGGGGACATGTGCACATAACCAAACTCGGGCTCACAAGGCTTATGTCCGCCTACCTGATCAGGGTAGTGCGCGCCCATAACCTTCCCTAGTTAGAGTCACCGGCGAGAGGCATGATAGCAGACCCATCTAGGGCCTCCCATAAAGGCAAATGTAGCTGCACTGGAGAAAGCTCGATTTGGTGGCACTATTACTCGATCCCATCGATGACGGAGGAGGTTTATTATTAAGCCATGTTATTAACTTCTCCACCATCATTAACATTATGAGCATATTTAACAAAGATGCAACAAAGAGCATGCAACATGCAAATGCATTAACAAATATGAAGGTCCTCAAGTGAACAGATAAATCCTATGAAACATGACAATACTGGGTACTAGCTTATCGATGGTGTAACAAAATCATCATAGCATCAATACTACTGGCATGAAACTAACCAAAACACATGTATGACATTATCAACAACAATATAACTAGCATGGCAAATGCTATCATGAAAACCAAGCATGATGTGGCAAGCAATACTAACATATAGCACAACTGAAATCACGACAGACGAAACAGACAAAAACTACTGCAATGTCAACATGCAAGTTCGGGGCTCGTGATAAGAGGTTGGCTTGCCTGGGGGTCGAGGAATACTACGGGAACGAGTGTGGTCAACTCTCGAAAAAAATTGCCGGAGAACGGTTCTCTCTCAAAGGGGCTGAATTAGGGCAAGGGCCAAATGGGCTTTTTCAGAATGTGCAAACATAAATAAAATAGTCCCATCCAAAAGATCTCGACGAATAGAGAACGTGAGCGTTGGAATCACCTCAATCGGAGTTACGGTTGAAAAGATACGGCCGATTAAATGACAGGGACTAATCTGTGGAACAAATATTTACAAACAGGCCCTTGTCGGTTAAAACAGAAAGCGCACTAAAGGAAATAACGTTTTGAGAGAAAGAAAAGCATATTACTGACCGAAGCCGACACAATGTTCGTTTTCTGAAAACGAAAACGTATTACTGTCTGAAGGCACGGTGAAGTACGCTTTTGAAAGACGGAAATGTATCCAGCACGAGACGTCTCCACTTACGCCGGGTCAACGAGCCAGGTCAACCCCTGAGTGGCTGACTTGCAGGGCCCGCATGGAGGTGGGGCCTGCCCGGTTGGTCTTGTCCTTCCTCCCGCTCAATGCGTTCTTGACCGATGGAGCGGTCTGCCTCGACGGCGATTGCCGGCGATCCCGACCACCGTTCACGGCGTGTGACCTACCTAGGAGATCAGGAGGAAGAGACGCATCGAGGGGTAGCATTCACTGCCACCGGGGAGCCCTGTAGCTGCCGCAGCCGAGCTCGCAACGGGGAGGGGGTTCGTCCGGCGGTGAGGTAGGTGCTCCGGTGGGAGGAAATGGATGGGGACGGCCACGGGATGGCTCCTGGGTGGTAGAGGAAGGCCCTGGGTGGCTGCAGAGCAGAGAGGGGACGCGAGGTCGCCGAAATCAGGGAGGACCGACGCGACGACCACGATGGCGGTGGACATCAGAGAGAGGCTCCGGGGAGGGATGGGTGTCTTGGGGAGGCGTTGTGGACTGCGAGGGCGCGAGGGCGTGCTTAAATAGCCGCGGGGAAGGCTAGAGAAGAGAGGGGGAGGTGGCACGCGGCACGCGACGTGTCCGTGCGCCGACAATGGGTGCAGTATCGGCAGGCGCGACCAAAGCTCACGAGAAGCGGCGGGTAGGCGACAAGGAGGACGCGGATGAGCGCTAGGGGGGGTCACGGAGTCGAGCGGCGCTTGGGGACGAAAGGAAGAAGAGGACACGAGCGAGGAAGATGACGGTGCTCACGGACACGCACTGTTCGGTCGTTGGCATGGCTCGTCAGAGAAGAAAATGGAGGGGGAAAGGGTTCCAGGCGCACGGCGACGATGATGCTGAGCTGGTTGACAAGCTGGGACGAGCCAGAGCCAGCCGGAGCTGTTCTGCTGAGGCCAACAGTGTGCAGACCACCATTTTGGCCGGCTTCACTCGTGATCACCACTAGCACTGCACGCTCTGGCCTCCTACTTAGAGCCAAACCTTGTCAGAAGTGTTGTCGTTCCAAAGCTAATTAAAGATGAGGTGATGGCACAGGCAGAAGCATAAAGAGCAGAGGGAAACAAGCTCAAAAAGTTTGTTGTTGCAAACTTGGCCACATCTTGGTGATCAACACGGTGAGCTTAAGGGCTAAACTTGATGTCTGGGAGGTTTTAGCTAGCAGGGACTACAGTCCTGGGAAGTTGGAGGGGATTTGGGCAAGGATTTAGCATAGTTGCTTTGCAACTACTAAACTTAGTCCAGAAAACAAATGAGGAAGAATCACTCACTAGGAGTGTGGGATAGGGTTTCCACTTGGAAAATCTTGATGATTTGGTCATATGTAGATGCTGCAAAAAGATCATACCAAATGGACTTGCCAAATTTGTACTTGTTTCACAAGCATCACATCTGACAAGAAACTTGCAAAAAATCTAGGAAAACATTGGTTGCATGAAATGAGTGAAAATCTTGTGTAGGTGGATTATATGGATATGAGAAGCCTCAGGAATTGTTTTAGCCAAAATGGAGCAAGATAAAACATACTTGCTTCACAAACAGAAAATGTGGACAGAAACAAAGAATTGCTCCTGTTCTCACATAGTTCAATGAAATGAGCTGCATTTTGGAGGAGGGTGATGATATGGTCATTAGAGACTGATGGAAAAGTTTCAGCTCATTTTGATCATCTATGAGGGTACTTCCTTCACAGACAAGCAATCTGAATAGAAACTTGAGAAAATTGCCAAGGAAGATTGGATAGATGGGTTGAGCTGATTTTTTGTATCCAGAGGTGATTTATCAATGTTAATCACCTTGCCAAATTTCAGCTCAAATGGATCAAGGGTTCAAGCACTTCCTTTGCAAAAAATTCAAACAGGGTAGAAACTTGCATTGGATCATGTGCTCAAATTATGATCTTTGGAGCTTGGGTTTGGATGGAGATGGTGAAGATATAACAAGTACAAGCTCCACAAATTTTCTGGGAATTTTCCTTGCTATAAAAATGGTAGCTCCTTTGGAAAATGGCAGAAATGCAATATTGGCTTAAAATAGGAAAAAGGCAATTTCCCTTATTTAAATGTGGCCAATATTTCTGCCAGAGCTAGGATTAGACATAAATATCATCCCCACCAATTTTCATGAATTTTGGAGATGACTAGCTATGCCTTTGGATTTTATTCCTCAAAAAGACAAGAAAAGGAATAAATCTCAAATGAAAAATATTGCATAAGACTTAGCAATATTTTTGCATATCCAGGGTCCAGAAAGGTAGAAGGGTCTCTGGGAACAATTGGGATGATCAAAAGATCAAGGAAAATGATAGCTCCTTTGTAATCACAAAGGCCATATTCAGATTCCAAAAATTTGGAATTAGGGTTTCAGCTGGTGCAAATGAGGTCTTGCCCACTGACAAAGACATGAGTAAGGTTTTGAAAGGTTGGAAATGAAAAGAAGTCTCAGAGTCATCCAACAAACGAGAAATATTTTGAAAATGAGTGCAAGGATAGATTAACAACACAAAAATTGATAACCCAATTTTGGGGTTGTTACAACTCCTTCCCCCTTAAAAAGAATCTCGTCCTCGATATTCCTAGTGTTACACACAATTGCCAAGATAACCACTCCGGGGAAGAACCTCTGGGTTAATTTTAACCCTTTGGTCAAATTCGAACGAGTTGCAGGCACCGACAACTTGTACACCCCGAGAGATATGGGCAAACACGGTTATCTCGACGGCTAGGAGCACTCGAGATCGAACTCTCGAAAAATCTGCTAGATGCACCCCAGTGAACAGTGGATTCACCTGCTGACACGTGGGTCCCGGGCCCACTGGCGGCATCCTTCTTCTACCTCCGGCTAACTGCTTCTTTTGTGCTGCTGCTTCGCGTGCGGCTTGGCACAGCGCGCATCTAGCTCCTAGGGTGATGAGGACCCTAGAGCCATAGTGCATGGTGTGCACGGTGCCGGTGCAGCGAGCACTCATGTCGCGGGCCAGCGCCTTGTCGGCACTGCTCGCGGATTCGCCTCCTGGACGCCAGTGATCAAGCGACGAGCGATTTTCCTGGACCTCGCTCACCGTACACCGGGGTTGGGCTATAAAAACGGCAACGCGGCTCTCTTCCAACACACAAACACCATGCCGCTCTACTACCTCTTTGGTTTGGAAGGGATCGAGCCGAGCTCCTTCGGCGAGGCTATGTTCCTGGTGGCGCTGCGGTGGTTCCTAGCTGCGGTGATGGGCACGCTGATCTGCGTGTTGTTCCTCCTAGTTATACTCATAAGGAACGAGCGGGCTCGAGGCAACGCGCGACTGGGTGCGGTGGCTCGAGGTGTGAAGAAGATGGTGCATGGGGTGGTCCTCCACCACACTTGACTCTCCGTCGCTTCGCGTCGGCGGAGTAATCGCGTTCTGCGATGGAGCGGTGGTGGCGACTAGCCGACGCCATGCAAGGCAGTGATGGTGATGATGATGTGGTTCGTATGCGGGTGAGGTGGCTACGCCAGCTCAGGAGTCAGACTAGGGCACGGGAAAAATTTCGAGGATAGCTCCATGAAATGTAGGTGTCGAGGTAGAATCGGAGTTGAAATCTGTATCAGGGAGTTCCACTGGATCTAGGGAAATAAAGCTGGCAACGTTTCTATGGAAACACAATTGGGTTAATGAAAAAGAATTAGGGACAAGAAATGGCCAGATGAAAATGTCTCCTCGAGGTTCTGGTTTTAAAATCTGGCACACGGGATATGCACAGATAGAGATAGGGATGTGACTTTGCATTTCCAGAGTACTGCGCAAAAGTACTCGTGAGTGAATCAGGGCTGCATGCAGGATGCTGTGCAGTCTAAACTAACAAACAAACAGATGCAACATACTTGCAACCAAAAAACACACCAGACAAATCACACTAAGCCGTTTTAATGCCAATGGGTATATGTACTCCTGGTATACATATACCTACACCAGTGCACATTTTATTATAGACTCGGAACGACTCGATGTTGTTTTCAGTGTATGTGCCCTACTGATTAAAATCTTGTTAGCAACCATTGCCAACCCTATCAAACATTTCTGCTTGACAGAGAGACAAGCAAACACAAAGACACAAACAAAAGCAAGCAAGCTTACATAAACCACAGCATACGGGTTACAACAGTACCATCATGCAACAAAGCACGAATGTGCTACACGCTAATCAAAACTATGCACTCCGGGATACATGGTTCTATCCTCATATCGAGGATGAACCGACAGACCGACCTACTCGCAGAAACACCTGACTGTGTGACTGAGGTCATGTAGAAGACTGGCCATGCTGGGGCTCTCCTAGAGGACGAAGGCTGAGCCAGTCTCCATCTTCATCGTCTGACACTACTATGGGTTGGGGTTCTTCTGCTGGAGGTGTGGCTAAAATTGATCCAAGCACACGCTGCTGGTGGATCCGGAAAAGAGCCTTGTCGAGGGTGATGATGTTTGGCTTAGGCCACAACACAGGCTGAGAGGATAGCACTAGTTCGCATGGCATTGGGCAAACGGCTTGAGATGAGAATTTACGAGCCTCATGATAAGCTTCCCTGACAACTCGTACCGCATCGTTGTCGAGGGTTCTAAACTCGGCAAGCATCTTTGAAATCATCATCCCCTGGGCAGTGATATATTGCACCAGGCGAGCGATTGCGGGGTCATCTCCTTGGATAGTGGGAGAAGGATGAATTCCGACTTCTGCCACAATGGGGAAAAAGCAGAACTCCCGCCTTTGTGCCACCTGCGGAAACTTGGTTCGGAGGTATAGGATAGCCTCCACAGCAGCATCCTGAATGGGTAAATCAGTGGTAGGCATGGCTCTACCGTGAAAAAGCCTTTAGGCTGGCCATCTATTGCGGGACCTGGGCCGATGTGCACTCTTGCATCATAGCGGTGATGGTGAGGGACGGTTGTCGATTGGAGCACCAGGTAATCGGGGCTAGCATTACAGCCAAAGGCTTTGGTGAGAATCTCGGCAAGAAGGGGTGGAAATCCAGTATGGTTGACGACACAGGTCGGGGTATAAAACTTGGGAGCTTTGAAGGTGCTAGTAATGGCTGGAGTGTTACTAGCTAAGCTTCTCTGCAGGGACATGGCTGACTGAGGGGTGAGCGATACGGCTAGCAGAAAGGGGATTTTATAGGCAGCTATGCGGGACATGCCCGCATGGTGTGGCCCCTTTCCCTTAATGGCAAAGGGTAAGTGGTGCGGCCGACTAGAAAGGATATGGTTGCTATTTTTTTCCACGGATAACTAGGCGGGGACAGCGGGGTGAGGACATGTCGGTCCCGACTGCGCCACCTGTTGATTAACAGGGGCCATGCTGGATGCCAGGGATGGTCAAACCCCTTAGGTTCATTACGGGTTGATGGTAGCGGTGATCTAATGCTAGGATAACCTCCTGCCTGGCTGCTCTGATACCATCTCCTGTGGCACCCGGATTCGCTGGGAGCAGGGGGCCTTCGCACGTCAGCCCAGGATAACACCTGACGCATGAAAGGTCCATGATACACCATTCCAGGTACAAGAATATTCATCAAATACATCTGTATATGTTTACATCATTGATGAATACAGTTATCTGGCATGGCACTACGGCTATACGGATGGCGGCATAAGTCTATTTAAATAGCGGCGAAGTCTTGGTTTAGCAGCGTCTCACTCTGGCTGGACTCCATAACTCATAGGACTGGCAAAATTACGGCCCAGCACAACAGAACAAACGAACAATCTGGACACGACTTACAAAACTCGCATGACACGCCAGGTCAGTACATTGAATGTACTTGCAAGACAACCAAATGCATTGCATTGAAACAAACAGATAACAAAGCAAGAACCAGCATATGCAACAATCTACTCCAACACAACTTCTAAGCATGGCATATTATTAACAAGAATCATAAATCATACTAAGCATGAACAACACCATAGCATCTACTAGCATGGCATATCAAACTTAGTTCTAACAGCAAAGCATAGCATATCAAAACATGGCATGTCATCATGAAACTATGCTGAAAATAAATTACCAGTTACCTCCCGTGAAGACTTATTGTATTAACTTCATGCAACAATTACTTATTCTGCCACGGCTCCTCGGAGCAAACTCATGACTTACCGAGACCTGATCTCGGGGTCATATCAACACATCATCATGACTTCTCACGATTTTCTCATAGTCCAAGACACCACATTATTTATCACATCTTAGTTATCACATAAGTTATTAGCAGATTTATCCTCCATTTCGACCAAGACACGATAGTGTGACCTACTACGAACTTGTGCCCATGACCGAGGACGCGGCTATCGATAGATTTAACACACACTTTGTAGAGGTTAGCACACTGTACCCACACCACAGAATCCATGGCCTCGCACTCCCATTCGAGTGGACCAACAGCGTTCCGACAAAACTAATCTACTGCCCTGACACTCTCCCGTCCACTCCGACCAACTCCCCTTTGGGCTAAGTCATGGGTGGCCCCGTGCCTACCAAAGGCATCTACGGCCACCGTCGTGGCAAAAACGGTCCCAAACGGGGGCATGTTCACATAACGAAACTCGGGCTCACAAGGCTTATGTCCGCCTACCTGATCAGGGTAGCGCGCGCCCATAACCTTCCCTAGTTGGATGCACATGCGAGAGGCATGACAGCAGACCAAGCTAGGGCCTCCCATAAAGGCAAATGTAGCTGCACTAGAGAAAGCTCGATTTGGTGGCACTATGACTCGATCCCATCAATGACAGAGGAGGTTTATTATTAAGCCATGTTATTAAATTTTCCACCATCATTAACATTATGAGCATATTTAACAAAGATGCAACAATGAGCATGCAACATGCAAATGCATTAACAAATATCAAGTTCCTCAAGTGAACAAATAAATCCTATGAAACATGACAATACCAGGTACTAGCTTATCGATGGTGTAGCAAAATCATGATAGCATCAATACTACTGGCATGAAACTAACCAAAACACAGGTATGGCATTATCAACAACAATATAACTAGCATGGCAAATGCTATCATGAAAAGCAAGAATAATGTGGCAAGCAGTACTAACATATAGCACAACTGAAATCACGGTAGACGAAACAGACAAAAACTACTTCAACTAAGAACACACGAGGTACCAGCAAAGTCAACATGCAAGTTCAGGGCTCATGATAAGATGTTGGCCTGCCTGGGAGTCGAGGAATACTACGGGAACGAGTGTGGTCAACTCTCGAAAAAAATTGCCGGAGAACGGTTCTCTCTCAAAGGGGCTGAATTAGGGCAAGGGCAAAATGGGCTTTTTCAAAATGTGCAAACATAAATAAAATAGACCCATCGAAAAGAGCTCGACGAACAGAGAACGTGAGCGTTGGAATCACCTCAATTGGAGATACGGTTGAAAAGATACGGCCGATTGAATGAAAGGGACTAATCTGTGGAATAAATATTTACAGATAGGCCCTTGTCGGTTAAAACAGAAAGCACACTAAAGGAAATACGTTTTCAGACAAAGAACGGCGTGTTACTGACCGAAGGCGACACAATGTATGTTTTCTGAAAACGAAAGCGTATTTCTGTCTAAAGGCACGACGAAGTACGCTTTTGAAAGACGGAAACGTATCCAGCGCGGGGAGTCTCCACTTACGCCTGGTCAGTGAGCTGGGTCAACCTTTGAGTGGCTGACTTGCAGGGCCTGCATGGAGGTGCAGCCTACCCGGTCGGTCTTCTCCTTCCTCCCTCTTGATGCATTCTTGACCAAGGGAGCGGTCCGCCTCGACGGCGATTGCCGGCGATCCCGACCACCGTTCACGGCGTGTGACCTACCCAGGAGATCAGGAGGAAGCTCGCAGCGGGGAGGGGATTTTTTTGGTGGTGAGGTAGGTGCTCCGGTGGGGGAAATGGATGGGAACGAGCACGGCATGGCTCCTGGGTGGTAGAGGAAGGCTCTGGGTGGCTGCGGAGCAGAGAGGGGACGCGAGGTCACCAGAATCAGGGAGGACCAAGGCGACGACCATGACGGCGGTGGAGATCATAAAGAGGCTCAGGGGAGGGATGGGTGGCTCGGGGAGGCGTTGTGGACTGTGAGGGCTCGAGGGCGTGCTTAAATAGCCGGTGAAGGCTCGAGAAGAGACGGGGAGGTGGCACGCGCCAGACGACATGTCCGTGCGCCGGCGATGGGCGCAGCGTCGGAAGGCGTGGCCAAAGCTTACGAGAAGCGGCGGGAAGGCGACGAGGAGGACGCGGACGAGCGCCAGGGGGGTCACGGAGTCGGGCGGCGCTTGGGGACAAAAGGAAGAAGTGGACAGGAGCGAGGAAGACGACGGTGCCCACGGATACGCACTGTTCGGTCGTTGGCAGGACTCGTCGGAGAAGAAAATGGAGGGGGAATGGGTTCCAGGCGCACAGCGATGATGATGCTGAGCTGGTCTACAAGCTGGGATGAGCCAGAGCCAGCCAGAGCTGCTCTGCTGAGGCCAACAGTGCACAGACCACCGTTTTGGCCGGCTTCACTTGTGATCACAACTGGCACTGCACGCTCTGGCCTCCTACTTAGTGCCAAACCTTGTCAGAAGTGGAGTCCTTCCAAGGCTCATTAAAGATGAGGTGATGGCACGGACAGAAATGTAGCGAGCAGAGGGCAACAAGCTCGACAGGTTTGTTGTTGCAAACTTGGCCACATCTTGGTAATCAACACTGTGAGCTTAAGGGCTATACTTGATGTCTGGGTGGTTTTAGCTAGCAAGGACTACGGTCCTGGGAAGTTGGAGGGTATTTGGGCAAGGATTTAGCATAGTTTCTTTGCAACTGCTAAACTTAGTCCAGGAAACAAATGAAGAAGGAGCACAAACTAGGAGTGTGGGATAGGGCTACCACTTGGAAAATCTTAATGATTTGGTCATATGTAGATGCTGAAAAAAGATCATACCAAATGGACTTGCCAAATTGGTACTTGTTTCACAAGCATCACATCTGACCAGAAACTTGGAAAAAATCTTGGAAAACATTGGTTGCATGAAATGAGCCAAAATCTTGTGTAGGTGGGTTATATGAATATGAGAAGCCTCAGGAAATTTTTTAGCCAAAATGGAGGAAGATAAAACATACTTGCTTCACAAACTGAAAATGTGGACAGAAACAAAGAATTGCTCCTGTTCTCACATAGTTCAATGAAATGATCTGCATTTTGGAGGAGGGTGATTGTAACACCCACGATGTGGCTATATCTCTCACGTGTTGGGGCACGACTTAGAGGCATAACCGCATTGTGGTTTTTTCGCAAGAAGGGTCATCTTCACACAATCCCATGTAATGAACAAGAAAGGGATAAAGAGGTTTGGCTTACAATCGCCACTTCACACAATACTTAAATAATTCATACATCATCCAAAATACACATATAGTCCGACTACGGACAACAAAATGAAAAAGAAGATAACCCAACTGCTAGATCCTCGATCGACCCAACTGGGCCCCACTACCAATTATCAGGAAATGAAACATAGTAACGACCAAGGTCCTCGTTGAACTCCCACTTGAGTTCAGTAGCATCACCTGCACTGGCATCATCGACACTTGCAACTGTCTGGAAGTATCTGTGAGTCACGAGGACTCAGCAATCTCACACCCGCGAGATCAAGACTATTTAAGCTTATGGGTAGGATGAGGTAATGAGGTGGAGCTGCAACAAACACTAAGCAAATATGGTGGCTAACATACGCAAATTAGAGTAAGATGAGAAGCTACGCAATGGTCATGAAGCTAGAAGTGATCAAGAAGTGATCCTGAAACTACTTACGCTCAAACATAACCCAAAACCGTGTTCACTTCCCGGACTCCGTCGAAAAGAGACCATCGCGGTTACACACACCGTTGATGCATTTTTATTAAGTCAAGTGTCAAGTTCTCTGCAACCAGAAATTAACAAATTCCCATCTGCCACATAACCGCGGGCACGACTCTCGAAAGTTTATACCCTGTAGGGGTGTCCCAACTTAGCCCATCATAAGCTCTCACGATCAACGAAGGATATTCGTTCTCCCGGAAAGACTCGATCAGTCTCGGAATCCCGGTTACAAGACATTTCCACAATGGTAAAACTAGACCAGCAAAGCCGCCCGAATGTGCCGACAAATCCCGATAGGAGCTCCACATATCTCGTTCTCAAGGCACAACGGATAGGTCAAGCTATGAGTAAAACCAGCCCTCAAGTTTCCCCGAGGTGGCCCCGCAGGTTGCCTGGTTCGGACTAACACTCATAGGAGCACTGGCCCGGAGGGGTTTAAAATAAAGATGACCCTTGAGTCTGCAGAACCCAAGGGAAAAGGTATAGGTGGTAGGTAGGCAAATGGTAAAACCAAGGTTGGGCCTTGCTGGAGGACTTTTATTCAAAGCGAACTATCAAGGGGGTCCCATAACCCCAACCACGTAAGGAACGCAAAATCAAGGAACATAACACCGGTATGACGGAAACTAGGGCGGCAAGAGTGGAACAAAACACCAGGCATAAGGCCGAGCCTTCCACCCTTTACCAAGTATATAAAAGCATTAAATTAAAATAAGATATATTGTGATATTCCAAACATGGAACAAACTTCAACTTCACCTGCAACTAACAATGCTATAAGAGGGGCTGAGCAAAAGCGGTAACATAGCCAAACAAGGGTTTGCTAGGAAGGTGGGTTAGAGGCTTGACATGGCAATATGGGAGACATGATAAACAAGTGGTAGGTAGCGCGACATAGCGATAGAGCGAACAACTATCAAGCAAAGACAGAAGTGATTTCGAGGGTATAGTCATCTTGCCTGCAATGTTCTGAGAGTTGTCGAAAGCTTGCTCCTTGTTAGCATACTCAACAGGTTCCTCTTTCACGTACTCGTCTCCTGGCTCTACCCAAAGCAAGAACTCAAGCAACGGAACAACAATCAATCACGGTGCAATGCACAAGCAACATGATGCAATACATGGCATGTTATGCAAGATATGATATGCAATGCATATGCGTGCTTCGGAAGGGAAAGAATGATCAAGGCATCAACTTGGCAAACCAAGTACGCCACTGGAAAGATGAGGTGATTTTGGTCGAAATCGATATAAGGATCACCGGAAACGGATGCACGGTTTGCAAATGACACGCAATACAAGGATGACGCAAATCTGCGATTAACAGCATGATACCACTTAGACTGCAACAAGAAACTAAGCTACTGCACTCCAACATAGCAAAAAAGCATATGGCATGGATGTACAAGAGATGCTTGACAAAACATGAACACCGAGCTACGGCTAAATCACACTAGAACAGGTTCAGACAAGCATGGAAAAAGTGCAAAAGATATCAACTTCACAGACTTAGAGAAAATGACTAGCATGGCAAAGACAGATTCCTGTTGGCATGTTTACAAGCTTGATTAACTCACTACATAGCATAACATGGCATGAAATAAATCTAGCATTGAGTAGACATGAAAAAGAAGCTACACATGTGCCAAGATACCTCATAGCAAGTTTGAATTAAATCACACAAAAATGACAAAACAACATCATGATGTAAAATGCCATGTTCATGAACTTGCTCAAATGCGGAAACTAATGCAACCACTAGATTGGTGGGATTTGGCGTTGCTATAGAAAAATCATCACAAGTGCAATAAGTTAAGAGTGCTCTAAATGGAAATCAGCAGAAATGGCATCTACCATAAATGGAATGTCCAGAATTGGGCCTGCCTGAAAAAGAAAGATTCCATTTCCAGAAATGGAACATTCCCTAGGTTTTAAAATAAAGGAAAAGGATTTGGGGGAAGAGCATGACATGGGGGGTCATCCTGTCAATGAGTGTGGCAAGTGGGGCCACCCAGCCAGTGACTCAAATGAAGAGAATAAACAAAGGGGATTTAGATGCACACGCGGGGGATCGAAACATGTTCATGTTTTGTCAAGCATGATAGCACTTAGAATGCAACAAAAAACTAAGCTACTGCACTACAACATAGCAACAAAGCATATGGCATGAATGTACAAGAGATGCTTGACAAAACATGAACACTGAGCTACGGCTAAATCACACTAGAACAGGTTCAAACAAGCATGGCAAAAGTGCAAAAGATATCAACTTCACAGACTTAGAGAAAATGACTAGCATGGCAAAGACAGATTCATGTTGGCATGTTTACAAGCTTGATTAACTCACTACATAGCATAACATGGCATGAAATAAATCTAGCATTAAGTAGACATGAAAAAGAAGCTACACATGTGCCAAGATACATCATAGCAAGTTTGAATTAAATCACACAAAAATGACAAAACAGCATCATGATGTAAAATGCCATGTTCATGAACTTGCTCAAATGCAGAAACTAATGCAACCACTGGATTGGTGGGATTTTTCTACCCCAAAAACATATATAATATGTTGGCGTTGCTATAGAAAAATCATCACAAGTGCAATAAGTTAAAAGTGCCCTAAATGGAAATAAGCAGAAATGGCATCTACCATAAATGGAATGTCCAGAATTGGGCCTGCCCGAAAAAGAAAGATTCCATTTCCAGAAATGGAACATTCCCTAGGTTTTAAAATAAAGGAAAAAGGATTTGGGGGAAGAGAATGACATGGGGGGACATCCTGTCAGTGAGTGTGGCAAGTGGGGCCACCCAGCCAGTGACTCAAACGAAGAGAATAAAAAAAGGGATTTATGTGCACGCGCGGGGGTTCGAACCCAGGTCGCTTTTTTCAACCGAGTGGCTCGAGCCACTGGGCTAGACGACGAAGGCTGATAGATGAGGGGTTCTTATCCTCTTAGCATAACTGCTGCGGCGACTACCAAAACAGAGGAAGCAGGGGAAGGCAACGGCGCGGCCAGAGGCGGTGGAGGGCTCGCCGGAGCAGCTCCGACGACCTAACGAAGCAACGGATGGGTGCTATGTGATCGTGAGAGGATTCTGTGCTCGCTCTTGGAATGCAAGATGCCCAACGGCAATGGAAACGCTGCCGGCGACGAGGTCGAGAGACGACGGCGGCGAACTCGAACACGACGAGCCGCGGGGTTAACCAAGCGGCAACAAGCACGAATCTACCCTACGCAATACGGCGACGACCATGGACAACCGCAGAGACGCTAAGGAGGTCGGTGCACTCGCCGGAGACGAGGTCCGACGGCGGCGAGACCGGGCGCCCGCGGCGGACGCGGATAGAGCATGCAATCGAGGGGGGAAAGGGGACGGGAAGATGCGCATGCTCACCACAAGCACGGTGGTGCGCTTGGTTGGTCGGGAGGTGGACGAAGACGGCGTTGGCGATGGTCGAACACGTACGGCGGCCGGAGTCGTAGACGAGGAAGAAGAGGTCGTTGTACGGGGGTCTCGGCTCTTCGTAGACGACGACGGGGACGTAGTCGATGTCGGGGAAGACGCGGAACACGGTTGGCGAGGTAGAGGTCGACGGAGAGCACGCCGGCAATGAGGACGCACTCCCAGATGCGGTCGGGATGGCGATAGCACGATCGATCTGGTGGCTATACCTACCAGGCGACGGCGGCGGCGGACGAGGGAAACCCTAGGAGAGGCAGGACACAAGGAGTGGGGGCTAGGGTGAGCGTCGTGAGCTCACGCGCTCTCGTGCTCGACGCTGACGAGCGGGGCCGGGATGGCCACGTGGAGAGGGGCTAGCTAGCGGGGGTGTGCGCGTGCACGGGTGAGAAAAGGCAAGGAGGGATGATCGAGCGGGCTGGCTGGCGCGGGGTGCTAGCTGGGCCGGCCTGGGACGCCGAGGCCTAGGGGGTGCTGCTGCTCGGCTGCTCTGCTGCTGCTATTCTTTTCCCATTTCTTCAGACAGAAAACAAAAGGAAAAGCACAGGGGTGTTGAGAAGGATTTTGAGAAATATCACAATATTCTCAAGATCCAGAATTTGTGTAGTATTTAGTAAAATTGATTTGGGAATTTTTAAAGGTAGAAAAATATTCCAAGTTTGAATTAGGTTCAAACTTGAAGCATTTTTTTATCCCAACCAAACCAACTCCAATTTAGGTGAAACTTGGCAGAGAGGTGAGTGGCATGATGCTTGAATAGTGAGGAAGAGATGAACATTAAAGGAGGAGTGAAAATGGCACTTGCCAAATAGAAGAAAGAGAAGGAGGGGAGGGGAGGGGTGATCATGCATGGAACACACAATACACATGATGAGCATGATGAAAAGCAACATTACAAGCAGCACAAATGCAACACTTGATATGATCACAATGCAAACATGGATGGCAAATGCAATACAAAAAAGGAAAAAGCATAGCAATGCAACAATCAACCAAAAGAAGCCAACCATGATAGACCCAAGGAATTGGATGAAGACCAAAATTGATACATTGCCAAAATAAGGAAGGTTTTACATCTGGGGTGTTACAGTGATGATATGGTCATTAGAGACTGATGAAAAAGTTTCAGCTCATTTTGATCATCTATGAGGGTACTTCCTTCACAGACAAGCAATCTGAACAGAAACTTGAGAAAATTGCCAAGGAAGATTAGATAGATGGATTGAGCTGATTTTTGGTATCCAGAGGTGATTTATCAATTTTAATCACCCTCCCAAATTTCAGCTCAAATGGATCAAATGTTCAAGCACTTCCTTTGCAAAAATTTCAGATAGGGCAGAAACTTGCATTGGATCATGTGCTCAAATTATGATCTTTGAAGCATGGGTTTGGATGGAAATGGTGAAGATATAGCAAGTGCAAGCTCCACAAATTATTTGGGAATTTTCCTTGCTATAAAAATGGTAGCTCCTTTGGAAAATGGCAGAAATGCAATATTGGCTTAAAATAGGAAAAAGGCAATTTCCCTTATTTAAATGTGGCCAATATTTCCGCCAGAGCTAAGATTAGACATAAATATCATCCCCACCAATTTTCCTGAATTTAGGAGATGACTAGCTATGCCTTTGGATTTTATTCCTCAGAAATACAAGAAAAGGAATAAATCACAAATGAAAAATATTGTATAAGACTTAGCAATATTTTTGCATATCCAGGGTTCAGAAAGGTAGAAGGGTCTCTGGGAACAGTTGGGATGATCAAAAGATCAAGGAAAATGATAGCTCCTTTGTAATCACAAAGGCCATATTCAGATTCCAAAATTTTGGAATTAGGGTTTGAGAGGGTTTGAGTTGATGCAAATGAGGTCTTACCCACTGACAAAGACATGAGCAAGGTTTTGAAAGGTTGGAAATGACAAGAAGTCTCAGAGTCATCCAATAAACTCAGGAGAAAGATTTTGAAAACGAGTGCCAGGAGAGAATAACAGCACAAAAATTGATAACCCAATTTTGGGGCTGTTACAATAAGGCCGTGGTGGAACATCCCCTTCTCATCGACGGCTTCTTTCATGATGATCGTTGCAGTGTCCCTTTGGATGCGAAAGAAGTTATCTCTAAGTTTATAATCCGCTTCTCCATTAGATTCTACCCACTTGCGGATATGATCATCGTTTCTGGTTGTCATACGAAGCTTTTGGTGATCCGTGTTGAACTTAATCATGAGATGGAGGAGGTAGTATCCATCTTTCTTGCTTGGTTTTGGGACATGGATGCAGCAAAAGTTAGTTTTATGCGAGAACCCAACTTCTAGTTCTTTGTTTCCTGATCTGCAGGTGGCCACCCCTAATGTTGAAGCCTTGGAGAGCATCATCTAGAATATTCATTATGTGGGTGTAGTCCTTCTTCTCATAGTCTCTGGTAGGGTCGAAATACATGGCATGGGAGACTCATGGGTAAAGAACGATAAGGATGGTGCGCCTGTTGCTGCGGGGAAAAGACACCTCAAGTTATTCACCATATGAGCGAGAAGGAATGATTGAAATGTACGAAAGGGTTGTCCGGAACTGACTTACTTTGGATGATAAAGCAGGAGGACAATTTCCTGGTCCTTATTCTGTACCATGAAGTTTTGGAGGTACTCCCTAGCAGTTTCACGCTCAAAGTCTCCGAGACTCAAGAAAGACTCGTGCATGTAGTACAGATCCGCCACACAGATTTGCGAGACTTCTTCTCTCTTCATGACGGAGCTCATATGTAGCGCAAAAAGGCGGACGATTGTAAAATCGAGCAGCCTTGTCAGAAACATCTCAAAGATAAGGTCAAACCGCAGGAAGAACACCTCCACGGGTGGTGTGTCGACGTAGCACTTCCCCTCAGGCAATGAGCCGCTTATGTCGGATATCCTGGATCCTTCGAGGCTAGTAGGCTTTTCTCAGTCGACAGCACATGGTAGTGCAGTATCCTGAGATCCCCTGATAGTGCCTCCAATGGTTTCAGCGGTACCATCGGCTCGCCCGTGAGATGGAACATGTCCGCACCTTTCACGGGTACACGCTCTTCAGAATCCATCTTCTGGCTGCTATGTGCTTTGGCTTGTTTGGAGACAGCTACCATCCCCGTTCTCTTCCTCTCCTTTTTCTTGGGCACACCTTCTAGACCCTTCCTTAACCCCTGCCCCAGTGTTGCCGGGCTAAGCACAGTACGACCCTGGCTAGTTGAGCCTGTGTTGAGGTGGCAGGATTTCATGAAGAGAGACTTCTTGCTATCCCTGCTACAATGTTCCTGCCCGGGTAGATCATCCATATCCTCATTAGCATGCTGATATCCCGATTCGTCATATGGTTGACTCATCATATCTAATTCACCCTCATACGCATTTGTATTGAGGAAACCCATTGGGTCCTCCGTCTCCTCCGTCTCATCATCCATTCTCTGTTCTACAGGATGGATTACATCAGCCAGTACTATTCCACCCCCTTCATCACGTCGTCCGCCGCTCTCACCCGGCACTACAGGAGCTGGTAATTGCGTAGGCGGGGTGGTGTTCTCCGCACATGCTTGTTGATGTGTGGTTATTGGTGTGCTCTCGGCCGGCTCCATACAAAGAAGATTCTTCAGCCATAGCAGCACCCAACCCTTGCAGCTTCCAATCCGCAGCGGGGTCTCGTCGTCCTCTCCCCCTAGGTGTAATGGAGGAGGCAAATCCTCGTGCCCCGATGTCACACTCGACAAGGTAACCCTGAAGTGCCCAGCGGGCATTGGCTGGTTGTGGAACTAGAGATCCAAGGGCTTCGTTATCACCCCCTTTCCCACGTCCACCTTCTGGCCTTTGTTCAAGTACAGTACGGCGCACGGGGTTTCGTCGGCCTGCAAACACATGCCTGTGGCGTAAAACATCCGAAAGGCAATGGAAATGGAATACTTTAGATATATATGTTCGTGTGACATGTAATTACCGTGAGGGCGTCGAGCTCAGGCAAAGACGAAGCCCACCTAACGCGCCAGAGACTGAGGACGGGCTGCTATGAGCGGGAGCGAGTGCGGGAGGAGGCCCGGTTGCGTGAGCAAGTGATGGTGCGGTGGTGTTGTTGTTCACGGAGTTGCTCGCGATGAAACTGGGCAACGGGAAATCATGTACCGTCTTGTCTGGATTTTCCTTCGTCCAGTTGATGATAGCCGGAACAAGTTAGTAGCGAAATCATTTCTGCAGGTTTTCGCATCCCTAGTTTGTTAGGTTTGCGTATCCTATGCTTCTTCTTTTCGGTAGCGGCATCGGCACCGGTACCTTCCCTGCCGGAATCTTACCCGCCGGTCTCGGCACCACCATCGGTGCCAGCGCCATCAGCGTCGATGTCGGCGTCAGTACCATCATCAAGGCCTACCTTCAAACCTTGATTGTGCTTAGCAGACAAAAAGTCGAGGTACTCTTGTTCACCATCATAATCCATCTCGTCTGCATCTTGGTCAGAAGGCCCAGTTTCCTTGTTGTTCGACATGTTTCCTATGATTAAGTCTCCTCGTTTAATTCTAAAACTATGAAAAAAAATGAGAAATGACATAAAAAATATCTATTTTTGCCGGAATGTCATTTCCCAACAACTCTTGGCACTCGATATGCCTACTATCTAGCACAAGTCATGCCAAAATTCACTGAAAATTTTGGCATGACCTTTGCTAAAAAATGGACATATCGAGCACCTGAAATTCACTGGAATGGAAATGAATCAACATTCCGGCGTAACATAGGCCACTCGGATCATCTACCCTGCACATAATCATCATGTCCAAATGACATGTCCAAATTCCAAATATGACATGTCCAAAACATCACATGTCCACTTCAAATTTGCATATAAAAGGAAGAAAAATATAGAACTTGAAGAAAAAACCTAGCTAAATTGATAACTAAATATATAACCTAATTAACCGTCTGCCCTAACTAAAATCTAAGTAAATTAACCAAAGACCTAGCTACCAGAGAGAGGAGGAGCGGTGGGGGCTTACAAAGGGTGCAGGCCCGACGACGGCCCAGGTTGGGAGGGTCGGGTCGGGTCGGTGCCGGTCCGAGTCGGGTTGAGCGCCGGGCCGGAGCCGGGTCGCGATCGGGCCGGACCAGGACTGGGCGAAGGCCGGGCCGGGCCGGAGCCGTTGTCGGGGTCGGGGTCGGGGCCGGGGCCGTGGGCGAGCGCCGGGGTTGGGGGCGAGCGCAGGGGCGCAGCGAGGGCAAGGCTCCGGCGGTGCGATGGGGGAAGAGAGAATGTGGGGATTTGGGGGAAAAGAGGCGCAATGAAGAGATGGGTGGGGATTTTGGGGGTTAAGTGGGCATAGCAGTAGCGCATTTAAACAAAACGCGCTATAGCTACTCCAGGTAGCTATAGCGGTTTTATGAGGAAACCGCTACTGCTATCTTGACTAGATGTAGCTCTTTTCTCAGAAAAGCGCTACTGCTATAACTAGTACCTATATAGCGGTTTTCCTTTTTGTTTCCTTCTATTTTTCTTTTCTTTTATTTTCTCTCACTTTTCTTTTCTTATTTTCCGAGAGCAGTGAACGAAGGGAAGGCGATATATATTGCATCATTTGACGGTTAAGTATGTATACAAAATAGGAACATATATATTACATCATTCGACACATGCATAATAATGGCTAAGTGTGTATACAAAATAGGAAGATATATATATTACATCATTTGACCGATAACATACGGTTCCTTAGCGTTGATGTTTTCATTTTTGAGTGAGCTTCATTCCCTTCTTGTTCGTTGAAGAATAATTGAGCCCCTCATTCTGACTTTTCCTTTTTCATGGAGTACAAGTTTTCTTAGGTTATGTAGTATTGATTCTTCTTTTGACGTATACTTGATCATCATCGTCTTCTTCCCTCGTTGGGTTGCCGTACTCGTCGTACTCTTCCTCGTTGGCGACTCCATCCATTCCAATGATGTTCCTTTTGCCTCTCCTCACGACAACAGAGCTGGGATTGCGTTGGTCGGTTATGAAGAAGCATTGTGTCACGTGCTTAGCGTGTACCCATGGCTCGTTTTTTGCGATAGCGTTCACGGTAGCGCTCTTGGCGTCGGGTATAGTCATGGTAGTAAAATACCGGTTTTCTCTTTCGACATTCTTAGCCCATCTGACACGAAACAACATCATGTTGTGCAGTCCAAAGTAGTCAAGCTCCCAGATCTCCTCGACCCTTCCGTAAAATCTATCAGTTGCGCTGTTGTCGTTGCCGGTCATGCATTCCATCGTCACCCCTCAGTTCTGATCATCATTGTGGCCTCCGTGTAGAACGTGTGTCCGTTGATATCATATGCCTGATAGGTTATGAGGTTGGGCGAGGGGCCATGTGCTAAGGCGTATATGAGCAATCTGTCCTTAGAGCCCTCCTCCGGGGGATTAGCAATAATATGCTCTTTGAACCAATGTAGGAAAGTGGAATTGTGCTCTCTAGTAACTTCGGCGTCCGTCCTGCATACCCCGTCACGATACTTCTTTGCGATAATTTCTTTATGAAGTGCCACGAAAGGATCTGCCTCGTCAAGGTGTTGTAGCACTACCAAATTTGCTTTGTCAAAGTCGCTGCATCGATCTGAGTATGCCACGTGCAGTTCCCTGCGACCGTTGGAGTGACCTTCTCCTTCGAGCCTCCCATCGTGCTTGTTAACGGGCAAACCAACACCAACACCAGGCATCTAGTCTGCGCCATATAGAAAATTCTCGCAGAAAGAGATGCACTCTTGTGTCAAATAGCCCTGGACGATGCTTCCATCTGGACGGGACATGTTATGAACGAATCCTTTGATGATCCCATTCATCCTCTCAAACGGCATCATGTTGTGCAGGAATGACGGCTCCAGGTCTATTATTTCGTCCACAATATGGACACACAGATGCACCATCACGTCAAAGAACGCGGGCGGGAAGTACATCTCAAGCCCACTCAGTATCACAACGATCTCTTCATGTAGCCTTCGGAGCTGCTTCACACTGATCGACTTTCGAGAGATTACGTCGAAAAAGTTGTAGAGACCAATAAGCATGTCACGGACGTGCTTTTCCATTATCCCTGTAAGAGCAATAGGTAGTATCTGCGTCATCATCACATGACAGTCATGGGACTTCATCCCGCTGAACCTTTTCTTGTCCGTGTCTAGATATCTGCTTATCTTGCCACAGTAACTAGAACTAACTTTGACTCCTGTAAGGCACTTAAAGAATTGATCGATCTCAGCCTGACTTAAGGTGAAGCAATAAGGGGGGCAATAATCCTCTTCCTTTACTTTCTTGCCCTTCTTCTCCCGCGCCTCTGTCTCCATCTCTGTCTGGTCTGACTTTTTACGGGGCGGCATGTGCAATATTCAAATCTTGCAAGTCTTTTCTTGCCTTCGGCCCATCCTTGGTCTTATCTGGCATGTTCATCAGTGTCACGAGCAAGCTCTCAAGGACATTCTTACAGATATGCATTTGATCAAGGCAATGAGGTGTATCGAGTTTGTGCTAGTACTCCAAGTCCCAGAACACAGACCTCGTCTTCCATACCTTCAGCAGCTCAGTGCCTTTTTCATCATCTTTCGGCGCTGGGCAATCGCTTCCAGTTTTTCAACAGCTCATCGATTTCGGCGCCGCTCCGCTTACGTGGAGGTCCTCGATGCTCAACGTGACCATTGAATAGATCTCCACGGTTTCTCCACGGGTCATCCGGTTCGAACCATCTTCGATGCCCCATGTACACGATTTTCCCAGACCCGCCATCTTTCCTTGATATTAGCTGCTGAGATGCCGTATCATCCATGCACCGCGTGCATCCGCAATATCCATGGCACACCTGGCATGCGACATATCCGTAACCGAGATATTCGTGCACCGTCGTGATTAGCACGGCTCTCATGTAGAAATACACACCTTTCTGGCGTCCCATGTCTTGGCCGGTGTTTTCCATAACGTGTCTAACTCCTCTTGAAGTAGCCCCAGATACAGATTAATATTATTTCCTGGTTGTTTCGGCCCTTGAATCAGCATGCTCATGTGAATGTACTTCGACTTTATGCACAACCAGGGGAGGTTGTACATCCATACAAACACAGGCCATGTGCTATGGTTGGTGTTCTGGTTGCCAAACGGATTCATGCCATCGGTACACGCGCCGAGCACGATGTTCCTTGCATCACATTCAAAATACTGATAGAAGTCGTTCAACGCTCTCCACTGGCCTCCATCCTTGACGTGTCTCAACTTCGGATCATCTCCATCGTCGGGCTTCTTCCTCTCCATGTGCCAGCGCATTAGCTTTACTTCCTTGGGATCTACGAAATACTGATGGAGACGGGGAGTGATTGGTAAGTAACATATAACTTTCTGGGGACATTTCTTCCCCGCCTTCTTGTATCGAGAAGCATTGCACACCGGATAGCTTGTTTTTTCCGCGTGCTCCTTTCGATAAATTATGCAATCGTTGATGCATGCATGGTATCTAACATGCGGCAGATCAAGAGGGCACACGATCTTCTTGGCCTCATCCACACTAGTAGGACATAGATTCCCCGCGGGAAGAACATCCTTTAGGTACTTGAGATGCTCATCGAGGCAAGCGTCGGTCCATTTGTTTTTAGCCTTCGTGTTCAGGAGTTGGAGCGTGAAACTCAAGAGGGTCACCTCAGGATTGCAACCATCATACAATGGAGTGTTCGAGTCTACCACCAGTTGCTGCAGCTTAGCCTCCTCCCTAGAAGCAGCTCTCTCAGTACTCAACTCCTTGCGAAGCAGTGCTTGAAAATGAGGGTCCCGCATGATTGAACTTAGTACCGACGAACTCTGTTGCGTGGAGTCCACGTTCTCTCCGCTGCCATGTCCGACACCATTTCCTCCGCCATATCCGGCCCCTTCTCTGCCGCCATGTCCGGCCTCTTCCCAGCCACCATTATCAATCATCTCTTCGTCTTGCCCCGTGTCGTCATTGCCTACCCCGTCGGCGTCCTCAACATCATCATCCTCATCTTCAATTATCCATCGAGTATAGCCATCCATGAAACCAGTCATGAGCAGTGCGCCGACCACGACCATCGTCATAGGGTCGAGCCAAACTATTCCTCTGCATTTTCGACACGGACATAAAACCTCTGTCAGGTTATTTTCTTTCATGTCCTGCACCGCCAACCGCAACCACCTGTCCACCATCGTTCCACCGACCATCATGAACATCTGCACGGTAGAAATAAACAAATTGATTATAAAAATGTGTGCATACATCGAAGTCATACAAAAATTCGGCATGACCTTCCCTAAAAATGGGACATATAGATCTAGAGTTTGCCCGAAATTCGCCGAAACAGAAAGAAATTGACATTTCGGCAAAACATAGGCAACTCAAAAGCACAATTCAGCGTCAACTCATGCCACACACACAATTTCCATCATATCGCCCAATTATCATATCACACACACATACACATATTTCCATTCTTGCAAAAGCATGAAATTTTAATCACCTATCTCGAGATCGAGCACACGATGGAGATGATGATGTAGGGAAATAAAAAGTGGACAAAGCTCTTCTTGACAAAGATAGATCTAGTTAGGGGCAAATAGGTCACTTATCTAAATGCTACATCTACCTAGCTAGATAATTTGGGAGGAGACAACTTCAACTAGTGGAGGGCGATGGAAAAAGAGAAAGGAGATGCATTAATGGAGGTGGTGTAGTTAGCTAGGAGTAATGAAGAGAGAGAAAGGTAGGTAGAAGAGGGAGAGTAATGGGGGAGAAGTATTGAGGAAGAAGCAAAGTGAGAGAGAGAGGATGTGGGAGGTAGGGGAAAGGGAAGAGAGGAGATGGGGGAGGGGAGGAGGGGGAGGGGAAAAGTTGGTACTGTGCTGCGTCTTAGCAGTAGCACGGGCGGCAAAACGCGCTACTTATAAGATGGTAGCAGCACCGTGCTTTCCTCACACGCGCTACTGGTAAGCGGGGCCAACCATGTGGCCAATTTCAAAATTAGCAGCAGCGACCAGGGTAAAAAGTGCGCTACTACTATTGCATTAGCAGCAACGCGTGTCATGACACCTCACTGCTGCTAAACTTAGGATGGTGGGTATTGTCGGTCGATTTTTGTAGTAGCGCAGTTCCGCCAGCACGCGCTACTCCTAACTGTGTATCAGTAGTGATTGTTTTGGATGCGCGCTACTGCTAATTAGCAGTAGCACCTCTTTTTGTACCGCGCTGCTACTAAGATTCTGTGTATAAGGTTTTCCCTAGTAGTGGTTGGGCAACATGGCCGATCCTAGGATCGTATCTCCTCGGGAACTAGTCTAGATGTAGTGTATGTTTTGACAACACCGAGGTGCAGCTTGATGTCTACTCCACAACCTTCTTGTAGACTCGTGTTGGGCCTCCAAGCGTAGAGTTTTGTAGGACAGTAGCATATTTCCCTCAAGTGGATGACCTAAGGTTTATCAATCCGTGGGAGGCATAGGATGAAGATGGTCTCTCTCAAACAACCCTGCAACCAAATAACAAAGAGTCTCTTGTGTCCCCAACACACCCAATACAATGGTAAATTATATAGGTGCACTAGTTCGGCGAAGAGATGGTGATACATACAAGTGCAATATGGATGGTAGATATAGGTTTTTGTAATCTGAAAGTATAAAAATAGAAAGGTAACTAGTAACAAAAAGTGAGCGAAACCAGTATTGCAATGCTTGAAAACAAGTCCTAGGGTTCATACTTTCACTAGTGCAAGTTCTCTCAACATTGATAACATAATTAAATCATATGGCAATCCCTCAACGTGCAACAAAGAGTCGCTCCAAAGTTCCTATCGTGGAGAACATAAGATGAAATTGCTTGTAGGGTACGAAACCACCTCAAAGTTATTCTTTCCGATCAATCCATTGAGCTATTCCTATAAGTGTCACAAACAACCCTAGAGTTCGTAGTAAAATAACACCATATGAGACACATCAAACAACCCTAATGTTACCTAGATACTCCAATGTCACCACAAGTATCTGTGGGTCAATTATACGATATGCATCAAACAACTTCAGATTCATAATATTCAATCCAACACAAAGAACCTCAAAGAGTGCCCCAGATCTCTACCGGAGAAACAAGGACGAAAACGTGCATCAACCCCTATGCATATATTACCCTAATGTCACCTTGCAAATCCGCGACTTGATGCCAAAACATACATCAAGTAAATCAATAGAACACCCCATTGTCACCACGGGTATCCCACGCAAGACATACATCAAGTGTTCTCAAATCCATAATAGTATTCAATGCGATAAAAGTGAACCCTCAAAGGTAAAACTCAATTCATCACAAGAAGATAGAGGGGGAGAAACACCATATGATTCAACTATAGTAGCAAAGCTTGTGGTACATCAAGATCGTGCCAAATCAAGAACATGAGAGAGAGAGAGAGAGAGCTCAAACACATAGCTACTTGTACATACCCTCAGCCCCGAGGGTGAACTACTCCCTCCTCGTCTTGGAGACCGCCGGGATGATGAAGATGGCCACCGGTGATGGTTTCCCCATCCAGCAGGGTGCAAGAACGGGCTCTTGATTGTTTTTTCATGTCTATAGAGGCTTGCGGAGGCGGAACTCCAGATCTAGGTTTCTTTCTGGGGTTTTCTGGATTTATAGGAATTTTTGGCATCGGTTTCAAGTCAGGGGGGTCCACGAGGCAGCGGCAAGGTCGGGGGGCGGGCCCTGATAATCCTCAAGTGCAAGGAATCATTGTAGCAATTTCCAAAGGTGGAAGTGATAAGTATGGAGTGTCGAACCTAAAAGGAGCTAAAGGTAAGATGAATATTCTCTCAAGTCCTATCTGCCACTGATATGACTCTACGTACACCGAACATTGCTTCCAACTAGAAACGATAAATAAAACTACGTTGTGGGTACGAAGAGGATAACTTTGCATGATATCGGAGAACTAAAATATAAAAATAGGTGTTGTAAGTATAAAGTTAGAATATATTACTATATATTATAAATAGCGAGTGTGGAATAATGATGGGTCGGTGTGCGGAATTGTCCTAGGCAATTGTTAATAAGATCGGTAATCATTATTGCAATGTCATATGAGGGAGAGGCATAAGCTAACATACTTTCTCTTCTTGGATCATATTCACTTATCATTGGAACTCTAGCAAGCATCCGCAAATACTAAAGATCATTAAGGTAAAACCCAACCATAGCATTAAAGCATCAAGTCCTCGTTATCCCATATGCAACAACCCCCTTACTCGGGTTTATGCTTCTGTCACTCAAGCAACCCACTATAAGTGAATCATGAATGTATTTCAACACCCTACATCAGGAATCCTTCACGTGTGCACGACACGGAGGGCACCATAGGAAAGCGTAAAACATACAACTCAAGCCAATCTATATCATCAATCAACCCAAAAGACAATATAAATCTACTCAAAACATCATAGGATGGCAACACATCATTGGATCATAATATGTGGCATAAAGCACCATGTTCAAGTAGGGGATTACAGCATGGTGCAGGAGAGTGGACCGCGTAAAAGAGATGAGGATGGTGATGATGAAGGTGATGTTGATGAAGACGATCACCGCGGCGATGATTCCCCCGATGGCACTCCGATGCCACCAAGAGAGAGGGGGAGCGGTTCTCCCCTTCGTGCTTTGATACGTCCATTTTGTATCATGTTTTCTTACTATTATTTATGATGTTTTTATCCATAATAATGCTTTTAGGAGTAATTATAATGCCTTTTCTCTCGTAATACACAAAGAGGGAGAGTTCCGGCTGCTGGAAATCTGGACCTGGAAAAGCTACGTCAGGCTACCTATTATGCACAACTCCAAATGAGCTAAAACTTCACGAGGATTTTTTATGGAATATTTGAGAATTGTTGGAGCATATAACTACCAGAGGGGGCCCACCAGGTGGGCACAACCGACCTGAGCGCGCCAGGGAGCCCAGGCACGCATTGGTGGGTTGTCCTCACCTAGGCCCACCTCCGGTGCCCATCTTCTGGTATATTAGGTCATTAACCTAGAAAAAATAAGGAGAGGACTTTCGGGACGGAGCGCCGCCGTCTTGAGGCGGAACTTGGGCTGGAGCACTTTTGGCCTCCGGCGGAGCGATTCCGCCGGGGAACTTCCCTTCCAGAGGGGGAAATCATCGTCATCATTATCACCAACGACTCTCCCATCTTTGGGAGGGCAATCTCCATCAACATCTTCAACAACAGCATTTCATCTCAAACGCTAGTTCATCTCTTGTGTTCAGTCTTGTTACTGGAACTGTAGATTGGTGCTTGTGGGTGACTAGTAGTATTGATTACATCTAGTAGTTGATTACTATATGGTTTATTTGGTGCAAGATTATATGTTCAGATCCAATATGCTATTTCATACCCCTTTGATCTTGAGCATCATTATTAGTTGTGAGTAGTTACTTTTGTTCTTGAGGTCACTTGAGAAATCATGTTGCAAGTAATCATGTGAATTTGATATGTGTTCGATATTTTGATAGTATGTATGTTGTGATTCCCCTATTGATGTCATGTGAACGTCGACTACATGACACTTCACCATATTTGGGCCTAACAAATGCATTGTGGAGTAGCAATTAGATGATGGGTTGCGAGAGTGACTGAAGCTTAAACCCCAGTTTATGCGCTATTTCGTAAGGGGTCGATTGGATCCAAAAGTTTAATTCTATGGTTAGAATTTATTCTTAATACTTTTTCTCGTAGTTGCGGATTCTTGCAGGAGGGTTAATCATAAGTAGGAGGTTTGTTCAAGTAAGAACAGCACCTAAGCACCGGTGCACCCACATATCAAATTATCAAAGTAGCGAACATAAATCGAACCAACATGATGAAAGTGACTAGATGAAATTCATGTGTACCCTCAAGAATGCTTTGCTTATCATAAGAGACCGTTTTGGCCTGTCCTTCGCCTCAAGAGGATTGGTTTACCTTGCTGCACTTTTGTTACTACTATCGTTACATGCTCGTTGAAAATTATCTTTCTATCAAACTACTCCGCTACTTTCAATTTCAGCACTTGCAGACATTACCTTGCTGAAAACCACTTGTCATTTCCTTCTGCTCCTCGTTGGGTTTGACACTCTTATTTATCGAAAAGTGCTACAATTGACCCCCTATCCTTGTGGGTCATCATGGCTATTTTCTGGCGCTGTTACCGGGAAGTGAAGCGCCTTTGGTAAGTGGAATTTGGTAAGGAAACATTTATATATAGTGTGCTGAAATTTATTGTCACTTGTTACTATGGAGAACAATCCTTTGAGGGGTGTTCGGGGTATCTTCACCTCGACCAGAACCACAATTAGCTACCCCTCAACCTACTGCACCTACTGAAAATATTGGATATGAAATTCCTTCGGGTATGATAGAACAACTGCTAGCTAATCCTTATGCAGGAGATGGAACCGAACATCCTGATATGCACTTGATATATGTAGAATAAATTTGTGGATTGTTTAAGCTTGCAGGTATACCCAGGGATGAAGTTATGAAAAAGGCTTTCCCTTTATGTTTGAAGGGAAAAGCATTGGCATGGTATAGGCTATGCGATGATATTGGATCTTGGGATTGGAATTGATTCAAATTGGAGTTCCACCAAAAAAATTATCCTATGCATCTATTTCATCGTGATCGGAATTATATATATATATTTTTTGGCCTCATGAAGGAGAAAGTATCGCTCTAGCTTGGGGGGAGGCTTAAGTCAATGTTATATTCATGCCCCCATCATGAGCTCTCAAGAGAAATTATTATCCAGAACTTCTATGCTCGGCTTTCTCGTAATGATCAAACCATACTTGATACTTCTTGTACTGGTTCTTTTATGAAGAAGACTATTGAATTCCGGTGGGATCTTTTGGAAAGAATGAAACACAACTCTGTAGATTGGGAAGTCGATGAAGGTAAAGAGTCAGGTATTAAGCTTAAGTATGATTGTGTTAAATCTTTCATGGATACCGATGCTTTTCAAAAGTTTAGCACTAAATATGGACTTGACTCTGAGATAGTAGCCTCCTTTTGTGAATCATTTGCTACTCATGTTGATCTCCCTAAAGAGAAGTGGTTTAAATATCACCCACCTATTAAAGAAGAAATCAAGGAACAGGTACCAGTTAAAGAAGAAACTATACTTTATAATGTTGATCCAGTTGTTCCTTCTCCTTATATTGAGAAACCACCTTTCCCTGTTAGGATAAAAGAACATGTTAAAGTTTCAACTGTGGTTAAAAGAAGCTATATTAGAACACCTAAACCTGATGAAGAAATCAAAGTAGAACCTAGTATTGCCATGGTTAAAGATCTCTTGGAAGAAGATATAGATGGGCATGCTATTTATTTCTGTGAAGAAGCTGCTAGAATTGTCAAACCTGATAAAAAGGATAAACATAGACCTTTCGTTGGCATGCCCGTTATCTCAGTTAAAATTGGAGATCATTGTTATCATGGTTTATGTGACATAGGTGCTAGTGTGTGTGCTATTCCTTACACCTTATATCAAGAAATTATGAATGACATAGCACCCACAGAGATAGAAGACATAGATGTTACTATTAAACTTGCTAATAGAGACACTATATCACCAACTGGGATTGTTAGAGATCTTGAAGTCCTGTGTGGGAAAATAAAATACCTTACTGATTTTCTTGTTCTTGGTTCCCCACAAGATGACTTCTGTCCCATTATCTTTGGTAGACCTTTCTTGAACACCGTTAATGCTAAAATAGATTGTGAGAAACAAACTGTCGGTGTTAGTTTTGGTGATGAATCTCATGAGTTTAATTTTTCCAATTTTAGTAGAAAACATAATGAAAAAGAATTTCCTAGTAAAGATGAATTAATTGGTCTTGCTTATATTGTTGTGCCTCCTACTGATCCACTAGAACAATATTTGCTAGACCATGAAAATGATTTACATATGCATGAAAGAAATGAGATAGATAAGATTTTCTTCGAACAACGTCCTCTGCTTAAACACAATCTGCCTATTGAAACTCTAGGAGGTCCACCTCCACCTAAAGGTGATCCTGTGTTTGAATTAAAAAAATTGCCTAACACATTGAAATATGCTTATCTTGATGAAAAGAAGATATATCTTGTTATTATCAGTGCTAACCTTTCAGAAAATGAACAAGAAAGATTATTGGAAGTTCTAAGGAAGCACCGAGCTATATACTCTTGATGATTTAAAGGGCATTAGCCCCACTCGATGTCAGCATAAAATTAATATTTAACCTGATGCTAAACCCGTTGTTGATCACCAATGTCGGTTAAATCCGAAGATGAAAGAAGTGGTAAGAACGGAAATATAAAACTTCTGGAAGCAGGTATAATCTATCTGTTGGTGTACTAGAGTAGGGGTACCCTAGTATCCCGAACTTGTGCACGGGCAGTTCCAGCCCTCCGCGGCAAGGCTTACCGGGTGACCGCCAAGGTCCCCTGTGGTTCCTTTGGAGCCATTCAAGAACAAAGTATTCAAGCCAAGGAGACAAGGCCCCGGCAAGAGGAGCTTGACGGGAAGGCCACCCAAGGCACCTACAAGACAAGGCCCCGGCAAACAGAGCTTGCCGGGAAGGCCCGGTGAGCGACAAGCTTCCGGGCGCGACAAGACAACAACCGCGGCAAGGCGCTTGCCGCAGCAGACCACTCTGTACCTGCGCTCCAGCACACCCACTAACGTGTCGCCCTGGGACCTTTCCAGGCGCGCGTGGCAAGAGGCCGTGCGGCCAGCGGAGCGCGGTGGCAAGCGGCGCAGACATGCAAGCCATCGTGGCGAACGGTGGCGTCCCTGACGGTCCCTGTTTGCCTTTATTAGGGGCGACGTGACGGGCATTTAATGCTTTTGTCCCCGCCGTCGGGGTTAGGTATGATACACTGTACACTGTACAATGTACAAGTAGCTGTACCAACCACTCCTTTTCCATTTTTACCCTTGTCTACGTTGCCACCTGTCGGAGACCCCTTTAGCATATAAAAGGAGGCCCATGCGCAACGTCGAAGAGGTTTGAAAGGTTCGACACTCACGCTCGATCTCGTTAGCAGCTTGTGTGTACTGTAGCACTCAGCGCTCCTGAGCAAGAACTCAATACACTCAGACATGCAGCAGTAGGAGTGTTATCTCTCCGGAGAGCTCCGAAGCTGGGTAAAACCGCTCGTGTGCTTCGCCTCGATCTGCTCTTCGTGCGACCTTCGCCCCCCGCCGAACCAAAAGGGGCTCGGTCCGCCGGTCCCATAGGTGTTCGTGGGTCAGATCAGCCTCCCCGACACTATCCTATAGCTGATAGTAGATGGGTAAGTCCTGTTCATTTTGCCCTTGAGAAAGGAGGTATAACTGTTGTTCCTAATGATAAGAATGAACTTATTCCACAAAGAATTGTTACAGTCTATAGAATGGTAATTGATTTTAGAAATCTAAACAAAGCAACTAGAAAAGATCATTACCCTCTACCTTTTATTGATCAAATGCTTGAAAGATTATCTAAGCACACACATTTTTGCTTCTTGATGGATATTCTGGTTTTTCACAAATACTTGTTTCTGAACCTGATCAAGAAAGGACCACTTTTACTTGTCCCTTTGGAACTTATGCTTATAGACGTATGCGTTCTGGTTTATGTAATGCACCTGCTACCTTTCAAAGATGAATGACTGCTATATTCTCTGACTTTTGTGAAAAGATTGTTGAGGTTTTCATGGACAACTTCTCTGTTTATGGGGAGTCTCTTGATGATTGTTTAAGCAATCTTGATCGAGTTTTGCAGAGATGTGAACAAACAAATCTTGTCTAGAATTGGGAGAAGTGTCACTTTATGGTTAATGATGTCATTGTCTTGGGTCATAAAATTTCTGAAAGAGGTATTGAAGTAGACAAAGCTAAGGCTGATGCAATTGAGAAAATGCCATTTCCTAAAGATATAAAAGGTATTCGTAGTTTCTTAGGTCATACTGGTTTCTATAGGAGATTTATCAAAGACTTCTCTAAAATTTCTAGGCCTCTTACGAGTCTCTTGCAAAAGGATATTCCATTTGTTTTTGATGATGATTGTTTAGAAGCCTTTGAAACACTCAAGAAAGCCTTAATTTCTACACCTATTGTTCAACCACCTGATTGGAGCTTGCCTTTTGAAATTATGTGTGATGCTAGTGATTATGTTGTTAGCGCTGTTCTAGGACAAAGAGTAGATAAGAAATTGAATGTTATTCATTACGCTAGTAAGACTCTAGACAGTGCTCAAAGAAATTATGCTACTACTGAAAAAGAATTTTTAGCAGTGGTGTTTGCTTGTGATAAATTTAGACCTTATATTGTTGATTCCAAAGTAATTGTTCACACCGATCATGCTGCTATTAAATATCTTAGGGAAAAGAAAGATGCTAAACCTAGACTTATTCGATGGGTTCTCTTATTACAAGAATTTGATTTACAGATCACTGATAGAAAAGGAGCTGAGAACCCCATAGCTGATAACTTGTCTAGGCTTGAAAATTTGCTTCATGACCCACTACCTATTGATGATAGTTTTCCTGATGAGCAGTTAGCTGCACTAAATGTTGCTCATAGTACTCCTTGGTATGCTGACTATGCTAATTACATTGTTGCTAAATATTTACCACCTACCTTTACTTATCAACAAAAGAAAAAATTCTTCTATGATTTAAGACATTACTTTTGGGATGACCCACATCTTTATAAAGAAGGAGTAGATGGTATTATTAGACGTTGTGTACCTGAGCATGAACAGGGACAAATCCTACCGAAATGTCACTCCGAAGCATATGGAGGGCATCATGCTGGAGATAGAACTGCTCACAAGGTATTGCAATCTGGATTTTATTGGCCTGCTCTCTTCAAGGATGCCCGTAAGTTCGTCTTATCTTGTGATGAATGATAGAGAATAGGTAATATCGGTAAGCGTCAAGAAATGCCTATGAATTATTCACTTGTTGTTGAACCATTTGATGTTTGGGGATTTGATTACATGGGACCTTTTCCTTCCTCTAATGAGTATACACATATTTTGGTTGCTATTGATTATGTTACCAAATGGGTAGAAGCTATTCCGACCAGTAGTGTTGATCACAACACCTCTATTAAAATGCTGAAGGAAGTTATTTTCCCAAGGTTTGGAGTCCCTAGATATTTAATGACTGATGGTGGTTCACACTTTATTCATGGTGCTTTTCGTAAAATGCTTGCCAAGTACTATGTTAACCATATAATTGCATCAGCTTATCATCCTCAGTCTAGTGTTCAAGTTGAACTTAGCAATAGAGAAATAAAATTAATTTTGCAAAAGACTGTCAATAGGTCCAGGAAGAATTGGTCTAAGAAATTAGATGATGCACTTTGGGCTTATAGAACAGCATATAAAAATCCTATGGGTATGTCTTCTTATAAAATGGTTTATGGAAAATCTTGTCATTTGCCTCTTGAGTTAGAACATAAAGTATATTGGGCCATCAAAGAACTCAATTATGATTTCAAACTTGCCGGTGAAAAGAGATTATTTGATATTAGTTCTTTAGATGAATGGAGCACACAAGCTTATGAAAATGCAAAATTATTCAAACAAAAAGTTAAAAGATGGCAAGACAAAAGAATCCAAAAGCGTGAGTTTAAAGTCAGAGAATATGTTCTTTTGTACGACTCTCGTTTTAGATTCTTTGCAGGAAAACTCCTCTCAAAATGGGAAGGCCCATATGTTATCAAGGAGGTTTGTCAGTCTGGAGCCATCAAAACAAATAATGTTGAAGGTACTAACCCGAAGGTTGTCAATGGGCAACGAATGAAACATTATATCTCAGGTACGCCCATTAATGTTGAAAGTAATATTATCCAAACTTTGACACCGGAAGAACACATAAAAGAGTCCTTCCGGAACACTCCAGAATCGTGAAAATAAGGAGGTACGTGATACGGTAAGTAAACGGACTCCGAAAATTCCGCAAAAATAGTTTTTATTAGTTTTGGAATATTTAGAAAATTAGGAAAATAAGAAACTTCCAGGAAGCGTACCCTTGTGGGCACAAGACACCAGGGCGTGCCAGGCTTGCCTGGCGAGCCCAGATGGGTTGTGCCCACCTGGGACACCTTCCGGACTCCGTTTTTCTATAGTTTGCTTGTCCTCCAAGATAAAAAAATCTAAATATACTTCCCGAACCTGTTAACCACCGTATCACGGAGAAATCCTCTGTTTTCTTTTCCTTGTTGTTTTTTGTCAGATCCCATCTATCATGGCTGCTTCAAGCTCCTCCAAGGACAAGTTCTTTAAGAACGTCATCAACCCATATCTGCGGGAGGTGGTGCAGCACGCTCAAACCATCTAGATGCATGAGGGGGTGCTTCACCTCCACGATGTGCAAGGACCCAAGGGGACCGGAACCATGGAGGCCAGGCTTGAAGCTATGGAGCAGGAAGTCTTTCGGTGCAAGGGGATGGTGGAGCATGGAGTCAACGCCAATCACCTCATGATCACGGACCTCTCCCATGATCTCAAGGTGGATGGCAAGCCCATGAAGGACATCGTCTTCACCCACAACGAGCAAATCAACTTCCTCCAAAGCCAGATCTATGATCTCCGAAACCAAGTCTTTGAATATGAGGCGCGGTTTAAAGGTATGAGTTTGGCTGCTAGTGGCAGGACCCGTGAGACTCACTCCTCCTCTTATGATGGTGGACCACTACCATGGAAATCCGAGGACAAGATCTCTTCTTCATCACCACCACCTTCTTCTTCACCACCAAAGGAGAATTGAGTATTGGGTATGGGCACTCCCCTTGGCTTCCGCCAAGCTTGGGGGAGGTGCCCCGCTATAGTATCATCCCACTATCTTTTTACATTTACTTATTTTAGTTCGATCTTTTGCTTTAGGTGAATTAAAGTTTAGTTCGATTATTTCTTCTTTGAGAGTTTGCTTAGTGATATATCCTTCTAATCGTGTGCAAGTCATATAATAAAGTTAGTTTGAGTTTTTGCTTTGTTTAGTTTCATGTTGCAATAAAAAGAAAGGGAGTAAATAAAAGAATAGAAATAAGAAAGAAAAAGATAAGGGGATTAAATAAAAGAAAGGAAATAAATCAAGAAGATCTTATACTAATCTTATGGTAGGTGATGACACCACATAAGGAAAAGTATAAGTAAAAAAAATTATTAGAGATTGACAAACATAGCATTAGTCAGTGATGCAACTCATGAAAGAATTAATAAGGGAAGAGAAGATTCACATATAAATATACTATCCTAGAAATCTTTTGTGATTGTGAGCCCTCGTCAAAATATTATATGCCAAAATTGTTGACGTTGGACATGGAAGACAACTTAACGATTTATGTTTGTTTATATTCACATAGAAGTCATATTGTCATAGATCCTTCAACATGTGGTGCTTGCCCCTTATCATTGCTAGCCAAAAATTCCGCACTAAGTAGAGATACTACTTGTGCATCCAAAAACACTTAAACCCAAATCTTATTTTCAAGTGTCCACCGTACCTACCTAGGGATTGAGCAAGATCCCTCAAGTTAGTTGTCATTGGTGCAAAAAGGCAATAAAAATTGCTTCTAAATGTGTGAGATCATTTAGTGTAAGAGAAAATTGAGTGTTGCACGAACTTGTGATGGTGAAGAATAAAAGCGACAGACTGCATAATAAAGGTTGCTATCACAAGGGGCAATGCAACATGATGTTCTTTTGTACTAAGGGGTTGAGCATACAAACAAATAAGCGCATGGCAACCTCTGCTTCCCTCTGCGAAGGGCCTATCTTTTACTTTTATGTATTTACTTTTATGCAAAGAGTCGAAGTTTTCCCTCTATTCCTTTTTATTTTTCTTCTTTGGCAAGCATCATGTGGTGAGGAAAGATCTAGGCACATATGTCTAGTTGAATATGGATAGCATAAGTTATTATTGTTGACATCACCCTTGAGGTGAACACGTTGGGAGGCGAAACTATAAGCCCCTATCTTTCTATGTGTCCAGTTGAAATGTTTTGCTCATGTGTACGCGGTGAGTGTTAGTAATCATAGAAGACTATATGATGGTTGAGTATGTGGACTTGCCTAAAGGCTCTGATACATGACCCTTGCTGAAAAGATGATGAATTGTAGTTGCAAAGTTGACTGAGAACATAGTTTATTGGTTTTTAATGAAGTTTTTTGCTTTATACTTCGATTTTGTGATGAATTGTTACTTACTCATGAGAAGTCTATGATAAAATTCTATGATAAAGTCTTATGTTTAATTTTGTTGCCGTATTTTGTTTTTATCGACACCTCTCTCTCAAAGCATGTGGACATATTTTTTGATTTCGGTTTTCGCTTGAGGACAAGCAAGGTCTAAGCTTGGGGGAGTTGATACATCCATTTTGCATCATGTTTTCTTACTATTATTTATGATGTTTTTATCCATAATAATGCTTTTTGGAGTAATTCTAATGCCTTTTCTCTCATAATATGCAAGGTATACACAAAGAGGGAGAATTTCGGCAGCTGGAAATCTAGACCTGGAAAAGCTACATCAGGCTACCTATGCTGCACAACTCCAAATGGGCCGAGGATTTTTTATGGAATATTTGAGAATTATTGGAGCAAATAACTACCAGAGGGGGGCCACCAGGTGAGCACAACCCACCGTGGCGTGCACAGGCGCGCCTACGGTGGGTTGTGCTCACCCAGGCCCACCTCTGGTGCCCATCTTTTGGTATATTAGGTCATTTTGACCTCGAAAAAATAAGGAGAGGACTTTCGGCATGGAGCGCCGCTGTCTCAAGGCGGAACTTGGGCAGCAACACTTTTGCACTCCGGCGGAGTGATTCCGCCGGGAGAACTTCCCTCCCGGAGGGGGAAATCATCGTCATCACCATCACCAACAACTCTCCCATCTTTGGGAGGGCAATCTCAATCAACATCTTCAACAGCACCATTTCATCCCAAACCCTAGTTCATCTCTTGTGTTCAATCTTGTTACCGAAACTATAGATTGGTGCTTGTGGGTGACTAGTAGTACTGATTAATCTGGTAGTTGATTACTATATGGTTTATTTGGTGGAAGATTATATGTTCGGATCCAATATTCTACTTAATACCCCTCTGATCTTGAGCATGATTATTATTTGTGAGTAGTTACTTTTGTTATTGAGGTCACGGGAGAAATCATGTTGCAAGTAATCATGTGAACTTGATATGTGTTTGATATTTTGATAGTATGTATGTTGTGATTCCCTTAGTGGTGTCTTGTGAACGTCGACTACATGACACTTCACCATATTTGGGACTAAGGGAATGCATTGTGGAGTAGCAATAAGATGATGGGTTGCGAGTGACAGAGGCTTAAACCCTAGTTTATGCATTATTCCGTAAGGGACCGATTGGATCCAAAAGTTTAATGCTATGGTTACAATTTGTTCTTAATACTTTTCTCGTAGTTGCGGATGCTTGCGGGAGGGTTAATCATAAGTAGGAGGTTTGTTCAAGTAAGAACAGCACCTAAGCACCGGTCCACCCACATATCAAATTATCAAAGTAGCGAACACAAATCGAACCAACATGATGCAAGTGACTAGATGAAATTCCCGTGTACCCTCAAGAATGCTTTGCTTATCATAAGAGACTGTTTTGGCCTGTCCTTTGCCTCAAGAGGTTTGCGCTACCTTGCTGCACTTTTGTTACTACTATCGTTACTTGCTCGTTACAAATTATCTTGCTATCAAACTACGCCGCTACTTACAATGTCAGCACTTGTAGACATTACCTTACTGAAAACCACTTGCCATTTCCTTCTGCTCCTCGTTGGGTTCGACACTCTTACTTATCGGAAAGAGCTACAATTGATCCTCTATGCTTTTGGGTCATCATGCTTCCTCCTCCATGGCCTCCCCCTTAGATGGGGAAGGGTTCTGCCTATGGTCCTTGGCCTCCATGGCGATGGTGACCCTCCGGCTTCCTCCTCCATAACCTCCAGTGATGTTGGCCCCCTCCGGCAGGGTGCCAGAGAGGGCCTAGATTGGCTTTTCATGGCTACAGAGGCTTACAGCGGCGGAACTCCTGATGTAGGTTTCTTTTCGGGGGTTTATGTATTTACAGGAATTTTTGGCGTTGGTTTCACATCAAGGGGGTCCACGAGGCGCCCACAAGGTAGGAGCACCCTCCCGGGGGGTAGGGCGCGCCCCCGACCTTGTGGAGGCCTCATGTCTCTTCTGTCCCAACTCTTTTGCTTCGGGGGCTTATTCTGGTCCATAAAAAATCACCGTAAATTTTCAGGTCATTTGGACTTTGTTTGATATTCCTTTTCTGCGAAACTCAAAAACAAGGAAAAAACAGAAACTGGCACTGGGCTCTAGGTTAATAGGTTAGTCCCAAAACTCATATAAAATAGCATATAAGTGCATATAAAACATCCAAGATAGATAATATAATAGCATGGAACAATCAAAAATTATAGATACGCTGGAGATGTATCAAGCATCCCCAAGCTAATTCCTTCTCGTCCTCGAGTTGGTAAATGATAAAATTAGAATATTTGATGTGGAATGCTAGCAAGTGCACAAGTTTGACCAATGATAATTTCAATCACTTTTTCTAGCATCATTATATATCATAACAGTATCTCATATAATAAAGCTTTTCATGATCTAGTAACAAGCTATTCACATATTAAAGCATAGACCATAAACTTTCTTGAAAACTAACAAACCATGCTCTTAGTCATCAAACAATTGCAATTCATCTTATTTTCAGGAAGGTTCTATGTAAGAGCTTTGTTTTAGCAAATTCCACATATTCAACTATCATTTAATCTTTCACAATTGCTAACACTCACATGATATTTATGGGTTCAAAGTTTTAATTGGACACAGAGAAATATATGGGCTTAGAGTTTCGCCTCCCAACCTTTTTACCTCAAGGGTAATGTCAACAATAATACTTTATGAAAACCTACATTCGAGTGGATATATATATCCGGATTTCTCCAACACATAGTGCTTGCCAAAGGAAAGTGTAAAAAGCAAAGGTGATGATCACCATGACTCTTGTATGAAGGAAGAAAATAAAAGTAAAAGATACACCCTTCATAGAGGGAAGCAGAGGTTGTCATGCGCTTTTATGGTTCGACGTACAAAATCTTAATGCAAAAGAAATATATTGCCGCTTGTGATAAAGACCTTTATTATGCAGTCCGTCGCTTTTATTTCTTCCATATCACAAGTTTCTATAAAGCTTATTTTCTTCACACTAACAGATCATACATATTTAGAGAGAAATTTTTATTGCTTGCATCGATGACAACTTACTTGAAGGATCTTACTCAATCCATTGGTAGGTATGATGGACTCTCATGACAAAACTGGTTTAAGGGATGTTTGGAAGCACAAGTAGTATCTCTACTTGGTGCAAAGAATTTGGCTAGCATGAGAGGGGAAGGCAAGCTCAACATATTGGAGGATCCATGACAATATAACTTCTATTCGGATATAAGAAAACATAACCCATTATGTTGTCTTCCTTGTCCAACATCAACTTTTTAGCATGTCATATTTTAATGAGTGCTCAAAATTACAAAATATGTCCAAGATAATATATTTATATGTGAAATCTCTCTTCCTTCAACATTCTTTCATGAATTATTCAAGTGACCAATACTATGTTTGCTAACCTTCAATAAATTTACCACCTATACTTATTATATGTGAAGTCATTACTCCTTATGGTATAAGCATATGAAACATATATAAATTCAGATTTATGATATTCAATTCATTCAACCATTTACTCATAGGATATAAGTGAAGCACGTGGGTAAATGAGAAACTACTCCAAAAAGATATGAGTGAAGAACAATGAGTAATCAAATAATTAACTAGCCATGGGAGGACTCTCTCTCTCTCTCTCTCTGATTAAAGATTTCAGATCCAATGATTTTATTCAAACAGCAAGTAAAATGAAAATATGCTCCAAGCAAAACGCATATCATGTCACGAATAAAAATATAGCTCCGAGTAAGGTATACCGACGGTTTTGAATACGAAAGAGGGGATGCCTTCTGGGGCATCCCCAAGCTTAGGCGCTTGAGTCTTCCTTGAATATTACCTTGGGGTGCCTTGGGAAACCCCAAGCTTAGGGTTTTTGCACTCCTTATTCTTCTCGTATCGATATCTCACCCAAAACTTGAAAAGTTCGATCACACAATACTTAACGGAACTTCATGAGATGGGTTAGTATGATAAAGCATAAATCATTCAATTTGGTACTCTCATAGACAAGATCCATAATTGTTCTCACACAATACCTAATATACAATATCATTTCTACAATTTATATTGAGCAATACAAGCCATAGAAACTAGAAAACAAGTGAACTATGCATTGAAAACAGAATCTGCAAAAAACAGAACAGTTTGTAATGATTTGAACAACAACCATACTTATGCTACTCCAAAAATATGAAAAATTAGGGAAACATAGACAATTTGTATATCAATCATGCCTAAAAAATTCAAAAATTTATCACTCTCTAGAGAATTTAAACAATTCTGTGACTAGAAGCAAATGTTTTTGTTTTTGCACAGAATCAAGTCAACTATCATCCACACTACCCCAAAGGCTTTACTTGGCACTTTATTGAAAAAAAACTATAAAACATGATTACTACAGTAGCTTAATCATGTGAACAAGCAAAAATAGTAGGGGTAAATATTGGGTTGTCTCCCAACAAGCGATTTTCTTTATTGCCTTTTTAGCTAGGCATGATAACTTCAATGATGCTCACATAAAAGATAAGAATTGAAACACAAAGAGAACATAATGAAGCATATGGAAAGCACATTTAAGTATAACCCAGTTCCTATGCATAGGGATTTTGTGAGAAAACAATTCATGGGAACAAGAATCAACTAGCATAGGAAGGTAAAACAAGCAATACTTCAAAAATTTCAACACATAGAGAGGAAACTTGATATTATTGCAATATGTAAGAGCACATGTTCCTCTCTCATAGTAATTTTCAGTAGCATCATGAATGAATTCAACAATATAACTATCACAAAAAGCATTATTCTCATGATGCACAAGCATAGAAATTTTACCACTCACCACATAAACAAAATTCTGCTCATCCATAGTAGTGGGAGCGAACTCAACAAAATAACTATCATGTGAGGCATAAGCCAATTCAAAATTAAAATCACGATGAAAAGTTTCATGGTTATGATTATTCTTTACGGTATGCATGTCATCACCATAATCATCATAGATAGGAACTTTGTTCTCAATCAATTGGAACCTCTTATGAAATAAAGTCATGACCTCTCCAAATCCACGTTTTTCAATATTATGAAACGATTCTACACCCTCCGAAGTAGTGGGATCATTACTTCCTAAAGTTGGCACTCTTCCAAACCCACTTTTATCAATATAATCATCACAAATAGGATGCATGCTATCATCAAAATAAATTGGTTCATCAAAACTTGGGGGACTAAATATATCATCTTCATCAAACATAGTACCCCCAAGCTTAATTCCTCTGATAATTTTATTCATACTCTAAAAGATATAATTTAAGTTTATAGAGCATTCTACAAATAATATAGATTAACCAATATGCAAGCTCAAAGTATATAAGTGAAGCACACGAAGCATTATATAAAGCCGTATTCAAATGATTTAAGTGAAGCACAAACATCATTCTATAAATACACACTCAAAAGATTTAAGTGTAGCACAAAGAGCATTCTATAAATAAATGAAGGGATATATCACACTATCATGGTGCACAAAGGAAAAGAAAGGAAAAATAAACTCTAAAGACACATATCATGTGAACAAACAAAAACCAAGGTATACCGATAATTGTTGAAGAAGAAAGATGGGATGCCAACCGGGGCATCCCCAAGCTTAGATGCTTGAGTATCCTTGAAATATTTACTTGGAGTGCCTTCGGCATCCCCAAGCTTGAGCTCTTGCCTCTCCTTGTTCTTCTGATATCGGTAACTCCTCGTTCTTCGAACACTTCATCCACATAAAACTTGGTGAGATTCGTTAGGATAATAAAGCAAATCACTACCTTTAGGTACTGTTATAAACTCAATCCAATTTCATATTAGCATTATATCTACTATATTCTAACTTCACCATGGTTCATACCCCCCGATACAACCCATAGATTCATCAAAATATGTGAATAACACATGGAAAATAGAATCTGTCAAGAACAGGACAGTGTAGCAATCTGGAACTTTCGTATACTTTTGTAACTCCGAAAAAATTACAAAGCCGTAATGTGTAAAAATTTCAAGATTTTATCATGCCCGAGTAAAAAATAAGAATTCAAACACTACAGCCAAAGTTTCTGTTTTTCTGCTGCACACACCAAACAACCAATTTGTATATTCTAAAACCAAACCTTGGTACATTATTTTTATAATAAAATGAATATATACAAGGGGATACTTATTTTTCAGAAACTTCCATGCAAAATTCTACATTGTTTCCATGAGCATAAACAGAAGTGTTCAAGGTCGAACCTCACTTCTCCAATGCAAAACCTTCCAATCACTTCTCTTTCTGGAAAAGTTTTTAAGCATAAGAGGAAACTAATTTCCCTTTGGTATTTTCATTTTTTTCATTTTTTTGTTTGTTTCACCCACAACTAATCAAAAACAAAAGGGAAAACAAAAACTACTTAGTGAAGAAAGCAAACAAGCATACACGAAAATATTAACCCCACGCTATTGCTCCCCGGCAACAGCGCCAGAAAAGAGCTTGATAACTTGCAAGTGCAAGGAATCATCGTAGCAATTTCCAAAGGTGGAAGTGATAAGTATGGAGTGTCGAACCCACAAGGAGCTAAAGGTAAGGTTCTCTCAAGTCCTATCTACCACTGATACGACTTTACGTACACCGAACTTTTGCTTCCAACTAGAAACGAGAAATAAAACTACCTTGTGGCTCTTTTGGCCCAACTCTTTTGCTTCGGGAGCTTCTCTGGTCCATAAAAAATCATCTTCAATTTTCAGGTCATTTGGACTCCGTTTGGTATTCCTTTTCTGTGAAACTCAAAAAGAAGGAAAAAACAGAAATTGGCACTGGGCTCTGGGTTAATAGGTTAGTCCCAAAAATCATATAAAATAGCATATAAGTGCATATAAAGCATCCAAGATAGATAATATAATAGCATGGAACATTCAAAAATTATAGATACATTGGAGACGTATCAGGCCCTAGGGGGGTGGGCACGGCCTCCACCCTTGCCGCCACCTCGGGACTCTTCTGGCCCAACTCCGGTGCTTCGGGGTCTCTTTGGTCCATAAAAAATCACCGTAAATTTTCAGCCCATTCCAAGAACTTTTATATCTGCACAAAAAACGACACGATAGTAGTTCTGCTAAAAATAGCGTCAGTCTAGGTTAGTTCTAATCAAATCATACCAAAACCATATAAAATTGTTGTAAAAATGGCATGAATACTTCATAAATTATAGATACGTTGGAGACGTATCAGCATCCCCAAGCTTAATTCATGCTCGTCCTCGAGTAGGTAGATGATAAAAGAAATAATTTATGAAGTGTGAATGCTAGCAAGTGCACAAATTTGATCAATGATAATTTCAATCACTTTTTCTAGCATCATTATATATCATAAAAAGTAGATCATCTCATAAAACTTCTCATGATCAAGTAGCAAGCTATTCACATGTTAAAGCATAGATCATAGACATTCTTGAAAACTAACAAACAAGGTTTTCAGTCATCAAACAACTGCAATTCATCCTATTTTCCGGAAGGGTCTATGTAAGAGCTTTGATTTAGCAAATCTCACATACTCAACAATCATATAGTCTTCCATGATTGCTACCTCTTGAAGCATATTTTTAGAACAAATAGCATCCATTGAACACAGAGAAATATAGGGGCTTAATGTTTCGCCTCCCAACTAATTTCTCATATAGATAATTGTCAACAATAATAATTCATGATCAAATATATTTGAATGGCCATATATTCTTAGATATTTACCCACCACATGATGCTTGCCAACTAAGGAGTAGGTTGGAATGAGAAGGAATACTACTGACTCTTGCATATAAGTAAAAGATAGGCCCTTCGCAGAGGGAAATAGGGATTTGCAGAGGTGGCAGAGCTCGAAGCTTTTAAAACATAGATGAATATAATTTTGAGAAGTATGCTTTCATTGCCAACGTAATGACCGTGAGTTCTCACTATCTTCCATGCTAGACACATTATAGGCGGTTCCCAAACAGAATGGTAGAGTTTTTACTCCCCCTCCACCAACAATCACACTCCATGGCTGATCCAAAACAATAGGTACCGTCCATACCAACAACAGACCTGGGGGAGTTTTGTTTGATGATTATATTATTATTTGATTTCGAGCATGGAAATGGGCCTCCCGATTGCCAACCACTTTCTTGTCAATCACAAGTGAATCGACACTCATTGTGAGATAACCCACCTAGCATGGAAGATACTGACAGCCCCTAGTCGCTACATGAGCGATTCGGGCATACAAAACAGATTATTATTTGAAACTTTAGAGTTTGGCACATGTAAATTTACTTGGAACGGCTGGTAAATACTGCATATAGGTAGGTATGGTGGACACTCATGGAAGAAACTTGGTTCAAGGATTATGGATGCACAAGCAGTATTCCCGCTTAGTACAGAAATTTTGGCTAGCAAAAGATTCTAAAAAGAAAGCACCACATGTTGGAGGATCCAGAACAATATAACTTCTATACAAATATACACAAACATAACTCATTATGTTGTCTTCCTTGTCTAACTTCAACTAATTTGATCAATCTTGAAAATAATTAATGGGGCTCACAATCATAGAAGATGTTCAAGATAGTCTATTTATATGTGAAATCTATCTTCCTTCAATATTATTTCATGAATTGTTCAAGTGACCGATACTATGTTTGCTAACTTTTAATAAATTTACCACCTCTAATTCTTATATGTGAAGTCATTACTCCCCATGGTATAAGCATATGAAGCATATATAATTTAAGATTTATGATATTAAATTCATTCAACCATTTAATCATAGGATATAAGTGAAGCACATGATTAAATGACAAAGTACTCCAAAAATATATAACTGAAGATCAATGAGTAGTAAAATAATTAAGTACCTATCTGAAGTCTCTCTCTCATAAAGAAAATTTAGATCTTAAGTACTTCATTCAAACATCAAGTAGAACAAAATAAAATGACATTCTAAGGATAGCACATATCATGTGAAGAAGCAAAAACTTAGGCTCAACCAAAACTGACCGATCATTGTAGAAGAAGAAAGGTGGGATGCCAACCGGGGCATCCCCAAGCTTAGATGCTTGAGACTTCTGGAAATATTAACTAGGGATGCCTTGGGCATCCCCAAGCTTGAGCTCTTGTGTCTCCTTAATTCCTCTCATATCACGGTTTCCCTAATTCTTAAAAACTTCATCCACACATAACTCAACAAGAACTCATGAGATAAGTTAGTATAAACCAATGCAAAACCTTATCAGTCTCCACTGTATAAAATCACTAAAATTATTATTTAACATTGCGTACGAAATGCCTCCACATATTTAACACTCCTAATGTTGGGGATATATCTATTGGGTATGACTCGCCTAGGAGGCACCGAGTCATGCCCCTGGCTGCTTAAAGATGAAGAGGCTCGATAGGGTCCAAGGTGTGAAGATGGCGGTTCATAGAGCAAGCTTATTGAAGACCCAAGAACCAGAGACGAATTGAGGCCCACGGGTGTGAGCTGCCATATGTTTAACTTGTACTATAAGGCAAGCTTAGTTAGAAACCGAGACGGTCACATTTGTGTGAGCTGGCCGGGACTCTGTAAGACGCGGGGCATCAACCTGTGTATATAAAGGGGTGAGCCGGCGGCTGGTTAACTCAAGAAACAACTGATCGAGAACTAGGTCAAGTGTATTCGCTCCCTGGTAATCAAAACCCAAGCAATACAACCTAAAGCAGGAGTAGGCTTTTACCTCATTGATAGGGGACGAACCTGGGTAAACTCTCTGTGTCCTTTGTCCCATTTAACCCCTTCAAGCTAACCTAGTTGCGATGGCTCCACACCTAAGTCCTTTTGCTAAGGCATCTGCCGTGTTAAGTCCACGACAGTTGGCGACCACCATGGGGCCAGCGCGGAGTGGTTTCGAGTTCTTGATGGGCAACTTCACAGGGATCAAGGGATACGCCGTCAGCCGGATGACTAAGAGTCGCCACGGCAAGCTCTACATCGACGATGCTGGCTAGGGCCCCGAGGCCGGCTCAATTGAGTATGGGTACCGGGTCCCCTTCGGCGGAATCCATGTCTTCATCGGCAAGATCGGTGTGTCGGGACCTGAGTCGGACACCTGCACCGACATCGTCGAGACGGCTCAGCGTGCACGACTCGCCAAGGTTCAAACCACCGTGATACACGCCTTTGTTGGTTTCATCCATGGGGTGAATTTCGAGGAAGGATCTATGTCCAGTGGAGAGACGGCCATCTACTCTGATGGCGAGTCCTCAACCAGTGAGACCAAATCCATGTATCAACTGCAAGATGCCAGGCTTGGGGGCTGTTCCGATGGCGACAGTATTCCGAACCCCTATGAGTCACCGAGCAGGGTTGCGATTTTCATGGCTGGCACAAACCGGTGCTCAATTCGACAACTGCTGCGGCTATGACTTCCAGTTCAACGGCTGCGGCGACGGCCAGAGAGAGCGGCTCTACGCGCCCGCCGACTCAGGTTCTGGCCAAGCTTTTGGAAACTTTGGCAACTTTAATGGGGGCTGATGTCTACTACACAACCTTCTTCTTGTAGACGTTGTTGGGCCTCCGAGTGTAGAGGTTTGTAGGACAGTAGCAAATTTCCCTCAAGTGGATGACCTAAGGTTTATCAATCCGTGGGAGGCGTAGGATGAAGATGGTCTCTCTCAAGCAACCCTACAACCAAATAACAAAGAGTCTCTTGTGTCCCCAACACACCCAATACAATGGTAAATTTTATAGGTGCACTAGTTCGGCAAAGAGATGGTGATACAAGTGCAATATGGATGGTAGATATAGGTTTTTGTAATCTGAAAATATAAAAACAGCAAGGTAACAAGCGATAAAATTGAGCGTAAACGGTATTGCAATGATAGGAAACAAGGCCTAGGGTTCATACTGTCACTAGTGCAAGTTCTCTCAACAATAATAACATAGTTGGATCATGTAATTATCCCTCAACATGCAACAAAGAGTCACTCCAAAGTCACTAATAGCGGAGAACAAACAAAGAGATTATGGTAGGGTACGAAACCACCTCAAAGTTATTCTTTCCAATCAACCCGTTGGGCTATTCCTATAAGTGTCACAAACAGCCCTAGAGTTCGTACTAGAATAACACCTTAAGACACAAATCAACCAAAACCCTAATGTCACCTAGATATTCCAATGTCACCTCAAGTATCCGTGGGTATGATTATATGATATGCATCACACAATCTCAGATTCATCTATTCAACCAACACATAGAACCTCAAAGAGTGCCCCAAAGTTTCTACCGAAGAATCAAGACAAAAAAGTGTGCCAACCCCTATGCATAGGTTCATGGGCGGAACCCGCAAGTTGATCACCAAAACATACATCAATTGGATCATGTGATATCCCATTGTCACCACAGATACACACGGCAAGACATACATCAAGTGTTCTCAAATCCTTAAAGACTCAATCCGATAAGATTACTTCAAAGGGAAAACTCAATCCATTACAAGAGAGTAGAGGGGGAGAAGCAACATAAGATCCAACTATAATAGTGAAGCTCGTGATACATCAAGATCGTGCTAAATCAAGAACACGAGAGACAGAGAGATCAAACACATAGCTACTGGTACATACCCTCAGCCCCGAGGGTGAACTACTCCCTCCTCGTCATGGAGAGCGCCGGGATGATGAAGATGGCCACCGGTGAGGGTTCCCCCCTCCGGCAGGGTGCCGGAACAGGGTCCTGATTGACTTTTGGTGGCTACAGAGGCTTGCGGCGGCGGAACTCCCGATCTATTCTCGTCTTCGGAAGTTTTAGGGTACGTGGGTATATATGGGTGAAAGAAGTACGTCGGTGGACCTCCGGGCTGTCCACGAGGCAGGGGGGCGTGCCCTAGGGGGGTGGGCGCGCCCCCACCCTCGTGGGCAGCTCGGGACTCCCATGGTGAGCTTCCGGTACTCCGTGTGCTTCTTCTGGTCCAAAAATAAGTTCTGTGGAGTTTCAGGTCAATTGGACTCCGTTTGATATTCCTTTTCTTCGAAACACTGAAATAGGCAAAAAAACAGCAATTATGGGCTGGGCCTCCGTTTAATAGGTTAGTCCCAAAAATAATATAAAAGTGGATAATAAAGCCCAATATTGTCCAAAACATTAGATAATATAGCATGGAGCAATCAAAAATTATAGATACGTTGGAGACGTATCAGCATCCCCAAGCTTAATTCCTGCTCGTCCTCGAGTAGGTAAATGATAAAAAAGATAATTTTTGATGTGGAATGCTACTTGGCATAATTTCAATGTAATTTTTCTTACTTGTGGCATGAATATTCAGATCCTAAAGATTCAAGACGAAAGTTTAATATTGACATAAAAATAATAATACTTCAAGCATACTAACAAAGAAATTATGTCTTCTCGAAATAACATGGCCAAAGAAAGTTATCCCTACAAAATCATATAGTCTGGATATGCTCTATCTTCACCACACAAAGTATTTAAATCATGCACAACCCCGATGACAAGCCAAGCAATTGTTTCATACTTTTGACATTCTCAAACTTTTTCAATCTTCACGCAATACATGAGCGTGAGCCATGGATATAGCACTATAGGTGGAATAGAATGGTGGTTGTGGAGAAGACAAAAAGGGAGAAGATAGTCTCACATCAACTAGGCGTATTAACAGGCTATGGAGATGCCCATCAATAGATATCAATGTGAGTGAGTAGGGATTGCCATGCAACGGATGCACTAGACCTATAAGTATATGAAAGCTCAACGAAAGAAACTAAGTGGGTGTGCATCCAACTCGCTTGCTCACGAAGACCTAGGGCATTTTGAGGAAGCCCATCATTGGAATATACAAGCCAAGTTCTATAATGAGAAATTCCCACTAGTATATGAAAGTGACAAAATGAGAGACTTTCTATCATGAAGATCATGGTGCTACTTTGAAGCACAAGTGTGGTAAAAGGATAGTAACATTGTCCCTTCTCTCTTTTTCTCTCATTTTTTTCTATTATTATTTTATTTTTTTTATTTGGGCATTTTCTCTTTTTTTTATGGCCTCTTTTTTTTTTATTTTTTCGTCCGGAGTCTAATCCCGTCTTGTGGGGAAATCATAGTCTCCATCATCCTTTCCTTACTGGGACAATGCTCTAAAAATGATGATCATCACACTTTTATTTTCTTACAGCTCAACAAGTACAACTCGATACTTAGAACAAAATATTACTCTATATGAATGCCTCCGTGATGTCTAGGGATATGCAATGAATAAAGAGTGACATGTATGAAAGAATTATGAACTGTGGCTTTGCCACAAATACAATGTCAACTACATGATCAGGCAAAGCAATATGACAATGATGGAGTGTGTCATAATAAACGGAATGGTGGAAAATTGCATGGCAATATATCTCGGAATGGCTATGGAAATGCCATGATAGGTAGGTATGGTGGCTGTTTTGAGGAAGGTATATGGTGGGTTTATGATACCGGCGAAAGGTGGGCGGTATTAGACAGGCTAGCGATGGTGGAAGGGTGAGAGTGTGTATAATCCATGGACTCAACATTAGTCATAAAGAACTCATATAATTATTGCAAAAATATACAAGTTATCAAAGCAAAGTATTACGTGCATGCTCCTAGGGGGATAGATTGGTAGGAAAATACCATCGCTCGTCCCCGACCGCCACTCATAAGGAAGACAGTCAATAAATAATTCATGCTCCGACTTCATCACATAACGGTTCACCATACGTGCATGCTACGGGAATCACAAACTTTAACACAAGTATTTCTCAAATTCATAACTACCCAACTAGCATGACTCTAATATCACCATCTTCATATCTCAAAACAATTATCAAGTATCAAACTTCTCATAGTATTCAACACACTCATAAGAAAGTTTTAGAAATCTTGAATACCAAGCATATTAGGATTATTTAAGCAAATTACCATGCTATTTAAGACTCTCAAAATAATCTAAGTGAAGCATGAGAGATCAATAGTTTCTATAAAACAAATCCACCACCGTGCTCTACAAGATATAAGTGAAGCACTAGAGCAAATGACAAACTACTCCGAAAGATATAAGTGAAGATCAATGAGTAGTTGAATAAGTATGTAACTATGTGAAGACTCTCTAACATTTAAGAATTTCAGATCTTGGTATTTTATTCAAACAGCAAGCAAATCTAAAGAAAATAAAATGACATTTCAAGGATAGCACACATCATGTGAAGAAGGAAAAACTTAGGTTCAACCGATACTAACCGATAATTGTTGAAGAAGAAAGGTGGGATGCCTACCGGGGCATCCCCAAGCTTAGATGCTTGAGACTTCTTGAAGTATTATCTTGGGGTGCCTTGGGCATCCCCAAGCTTGATCTTTTGTGTCTCCTTAATTCCTCTCATATCACGGTTTCCTAAATCTCGAAAGCTTCATCCACACCAAACTCAACAAGAACTCGTGAGATAAGTTAGTATAAACCAATGCAAAAACCTTATCATACTATATTGTAGCAAATCACTAAAATTATTATTCAACATTGCATACTAAATGCCTCTGCATATTCAATACTCCTATCCTCAAATAGAATCATTAAACAAGCAAACATATGCAAACAATGCAAACATAACAGCAATCTGCCAAAATAGGACAGTCTGTAAAGAATGCAAGATTCATCATACTTCCCTAACTCCAAAAATTATGAAAGAAAATTTCCACTGTAGTAAATTTATCATAGCTTCTTATGCAAAAGGTTTCAACATTTTATCACATTCTGACTTTTCTAGGTAATTTTTGCAACAGCGGTAAACTTTCTGTTTTCAAACAGCAACATGCATACTTGCAAAATAAGCATGGCAAAAGCTATCCTTGACATTTTTATTGAAAATAGAGATGAAAAAAATTAATCTAAATGACATCAAGCAAAACCTAACAAAAGGAAATGACGCTCCAAGCAAAACACATATCATGTGGTGAATAAAAATATAGCTCCAAGTAAAGTTACCGATGAACGAAGACGAAAGAGGGGATGCCTTCCGGGGCATCCCCAAGCTTAGGCTCTTGGTTGTCCTTGAATATTACATTGGGGTGCCTTGGGAATCCCCAATATTAGGCTCTTGCCACTCCTTATTCCACATTCCATCGAATCTTTACCCAAAACTTGAAAACTTCACAACACAAAACTTAACAGAAGATCTCGTGAGCTCCGTTAGCGAAAGAAAACAAAACAACACTTCATGGTACTGTAATGAACTCATTATTCATTTATATTAGTGTTAAACCTACTGTATTACAACTTATCTATGGATTATAAACTATTGTACTAGCCATAGATTCATCAAAATAAGCAAACAACACAATGAAAACAGAATCTGTCAAAAACAGAACAGTCTGTAGTAATCTGTATCAAACGTATACTTCTGGAACTCCAAAAATTCTAAAATAAATAGGTGGTCCTGAGTAATTTGTCTAGTAATAATCTTAAAAAAGAATCAGCTAAATAGCACTCTCCAGTAAAAAGTTGAAGCTAATCTCGTGAGCACTAAAGTTTCTGTTTTTTACAGCATGATCATAAAGACTTCACCCAAGTCTTCCCAAAGGTTCTACTTGGCACAAACACTAATTAAAACATAAAACCACATCTAAACAGAAGCTAGATCGATTATTTATTACTAAACAGAACCAAAAAGCAAGAAATTAAAATAAAATTGGGTTGCCTCCCAACAAGCGCTATCATTTAACGCCCCTAGCCAGGCATTATGATTTCAATGATGCTCACATAAAAGATAAGAATTGAAACATAAAAAGAGCATCATGAAGAATATGACTAGCACATTTAAGTCTAACCCACTTCCTATGCATAGGTATTTTGTGAGCAAACAACTTATGAAAACAATAGTCAACTAGCATAGGAAGGAAAAACAAGCATAACTTCAAAACTTTAAGCACATAGAGAGGAAACTTGATATTATTGCAATTCCTACAAGAATATATTCATCCCTCATAATAATTTTCAGTAGCATCATGAATGAATTCATCAATATAAGCAGAACCTAAATCATTCTTTTCATGATCTACTAGCATAGAAATTTTATTACTCTCCACATAAGCAAAATTCTTCTCATTCGGAATAGTGGGAGTATCATAAGAGACTTGAATACTATAAATTGTTT